>OY757938.1:61490593-61510593 GCA_963585895.1 Sepioteuthis lessoniana | reverse complement strand
TTGTAGGTTATTTAATGCCAAATCCATTTTTAGACATATACACAATTCTATTTCAAACAATTCAGTTTAGTCAACCAAGTTAAATGGTTCCAAGCATTGCTATGTATCACTAACAATTAAATGTCAGTCATTCATTTATACACAATTAAATGTAAAAACAAATCTATTTCAAACAATTCAGTTTAGCATAAGCACACAGTTTAGTTCTATTTGACCCATAGATAGGACTCTATCAGGTGCTACCACTCCAAGCCAGACTGGACCTGGGAGTGATAGCAATAAAGGGGTACTCTGCATTTCCCAAAGCTCCAGCATTACTGGAGCTTTGCCATCAGATTGTTTAGTATCATATCCAGGACACTCACTGGAGGAGAATTATCTCTCTGCAGAGAAGCAGTCAGTGTATTCTACAGTCCCAGCTGACTGGGCTTGATGATCAATGGATATGGCTCAAAGGATTTTGGAGTAGAATCTAAGACAACTTCTTTACCCATCAAGTAGATCCTATTACAAAGAAACTAAAAAGAAAACAAAAGGAAAAAAAAAAGCAAAACAAGAGCTTAAAAAGATACATTTAATTGTCTTTAACATGAAAAAGATATTTGATATTTATCCAACCACTACCAGACTGGATTTGGCACAAGGTCATTTTATAGTCGGTGGGGTGAAGGAGAGAAGACACACAAAAATCAAGACACATGAACACTATCACAAAAAAATGCTTGATCCCAATTGTAGGAAGGTAATTTTTTTTCATCTTCCACCATCTTAAAGTCCTGATCAAGATTTATTAAAATTCTAACATTTTAATGTTGACTTTCCATTATAATTAATTCATTGCTTTTGGATTACTTTGTTTTTCTACTATATATATATATATATATATATATATTTTTTTTTTTAAAGAGTAGATACTTAGGCAGCAAGTTGTTATGAAGGCAAGTTTTATTAAAAATGATAGAACACTGTTTGTTTATTATCTTTAATTGTAATTTTTGAAGTCATCATCCCCCTGATGAAGACCAAAAGTATGGTCAAAAGCACTTGGGCAGAAGATATGGGACAATTTCTTTACCACCTGAATCATGACAAAAAAAAGCAAGACTTGAAAATTAGAATTAAAAATAATAAACAGTGTTCCATCGGCTTAAATAGAATATGCTTATATATATATATATATAAGAAAGAAACAAAACATGAAAATCTGATCTGCAATTGTTAGTCATACTCTAATAAAATGAAAACTATAAAGCCCTCACTTTTAATTGAGTTTTTTTGCAATAAAAATCTTTATGCGTTTATACACCATAGCACATCCTCCTGGCAATGTTTCTATGCATTCACATTCAATAGGTCAACAAGCAGCCAATAGAAAAATGCCTTACATTGCTCTGCCTTCAAAAGGGTTAATTTACAAACAATTCCACAGATAGAAAGTAAAAACTAATTTAGTCTGTTGTGCATAGAAACAAAGTAATAATCAAGAAAGAAAAAAAAATTGCTGTCCCCATGTCTACAAGAAAATTGCAACTTAAAATAGAAAAATATGTTGGCTTATTTGCAGAGGTTGAGCTCACATGAAAGTTTCAGGTTTATAAATGATGATATAGACGAAAAATAGTCATTTGGAAGCTGACAAAAAACTTTCTTGTCGTATCATCAAAAGCTAAAAAAGTTATTCATTATAAAGTTGTTACTTGGCGAGGGTGACCTGAGGGCTCCATTTTCAATAGCTATAACACCAAGGTGTAGAGGAGGGTGCTACTCTTTCCCCTGGATTGCTCCACTTTACCCTTGATCCTTACCTTATAATGCTGAGCTTTAAGCAAGTTGGCATCAAGTACCATTTTTTGAGTTTTTGGAATGACTCGACCTGGGATTGAACCCCGGTCTCCTGGACCATTGGCGAACAGTCTACTCATTAGGCCAATGGCCCGGTCCAAGACAGTCCTTACTTGACCAGCCATTTTTGGGTAGATGGTCTTGGTTGAGGTCTTACAGTTATCAGTTGATCAAGACTGCTTGACACATGTGCCAAGGGCACTCAGCAATCACATCTTGCTGATGAGACCAGCATACTCCTTGAGCCTTGGGGCTGCCCCGCTGGCTCTAATCCTCTTCAGAGGAACTAGATTTATCAATTGGCACCTGAGGTGCCAGTTTTTAGGGGAATACTGATAGGACCCCAAAGGATTTTTGGGACCACAGGGTGTGTATTGGCTTGCGTCTGGACCCACCTTAAAAAAAGCCCTTGAACCATATCTGTGCGTTTAGTGGGGTTGCTCAATAAATAGCTATATTCTCAATCTTTAGGTGCTTCATTAGGTATAATGGTTAGCAATGCAGGCCTCTGTAAATGAATTTGATTCTCACTGGGTGCCGCATACATCTGCTCTCGTGCTAAACTAAGCAAAGAATAGTAAATGACAGCACAAATATTTTATGCAGGCAATGTGAGTTGAGTGTCACATGGTACTAACACCACCTCCACCAATGACCTTAACTCCCAGCTATGTCCCCGAGAGAAAGGTCAGAAGGCCAATCACAGTTCAGAGTCAAGTTGACTGATGAGGCTTAAGCAAAATTACTCTACCTCCACTGGTGGGATGGTGATAGTGGGGTAAATGATTTATCAAGGAAAACGATCCTTTCCTGTATCAACTTAGAAAACCACTGCATCTACTCCTAGCCCAATTGGCTAGGACTGCAGAATACACTGACTGCATCAATCGAGAAGGGTATGACCCCCTACCAACAAGTGTATTGAATATGACACAAAACAATCTGATGGTGAGGCTCCAGTATAGCAGGAGCATTGGGGAATGTGGAGTACCCCTTTATTGCCATCACTCCCAGGTCCATTTCAGCCTGGAGTGGTAGCACCTGACTGATAGGGTCCTATCTATAGGTCAAATAGAACTCAACAGTGTACTTATGCTAAACTGAATTGTTTGATATAGAACTATTTTTGACAATGAAACTGTGTACCTATATTAAATTGAATTGTTTGAAATCATTATCATCATGTTGCGCGGGTAGCACGGATATCGCTGACCCCCTCTCGCCACTCCTCCCTATCGTTCATCGCCCTAGGCAGGTCCTCAGGACAACATCCCGTATCCTCACATAGCTGCTGACTGTATGTTCGTGCTGGTCGTCCTGCTTTTGCACAGCCATGTGTGGGGGTCCATAAGAGTACATCTCTTATGAGTTCGTCCCTGCTTCTCCAGCAGTGTCCTGCATGTCTGGTCCATCTAACTTGAATAGTTTTCGTGATAGGAGGCAGGTGACCGTACAGTTGGTGTCTTGTGGGGTGTTGCTGCCAGGAACTGTTTATATGAATAAAAATGAATTTGGCATTAAATAACCTGCAGTGGTTGATGTGCTAAAAAACCAAACCTAACCATAAATTCCTCCGTTAAGTTAAAAAATAAAATGTGAGTAGGATTTTGTCACAGGTTTGTCCGCTTTTTTATCCCCAAGATCAAGTGACAACCTTATGGTCTCCTCAACTTTTCTTCAACAATATCCAAGACCCACACAATACATCTTCTCCCTTATTTGGTAGCTTAGATTAAGGCATTCTGCATGGGTGCATACAAAACAGTAACGAGAAAACATCGTAGGTGGAAAAAAGGAAGCGTGATTGAAGATGATGCAAGGAGCCGAAATGGCTACAAATGATGCTGTAATTGACTGGGATAATCCAAACCTGATAAAAAAAAAAGGAAAATTGTTGGGAAGGTGGATCTGACAAAGAAGAACATAAGAAACAAATAAATTGTGTATTTCCTAAAGAAGATTAATCAAGTATAAAGAAAGGTGGTCAAAACTAACCCAAGGGAAAACTGAAAGAATAAAAGAAAAAGAAAAAAAAAAAGAAATAGAAAAAAAGGGGACAGAAACAGGAAAGGAGAGGAGAAAAAAAGGAAGGAAAATAGGAAAGAAAAAAAGGAAGAAAGAAAAAGAAAAAAGAAATAAAACATATAAAATAGAAAAGATAAATATTAAAAAAAAATGGAAAGAAAGGAAAGCGGAAAAGAAAAAAAAAAGATTGAAAAAAAAAAGAAAGAAAGGGATGTAAAATAGGATAGAAAAAGGGAGAGAGAAAGGTGAAATGAAAAAGTAGCATGTAAAAAAAAAAAAAAAAAAAAAAAAAAATGAAAAACAAAAACCTATAACACTTGATAAAATGAAAAAGAAACGAGAAAAACACACACATCCACAAAGACAAAAGGAACAAATTCCAACATGCAGAGAAGATAGACAGATCTCTCACATACACACTAAACAGAAAGATCTCACGAACACATGCAAGACAAACAAATTACACACATGTACAAGATGGACAGGCCTTAACACACAAATACATACAAGATAGACGTAACTCCCACAAATAAACAAGATGGACAGATCTTCACATAGACACAGGATGGAGATCTCTTTGTGCATGCCCAAAAACACAGAAGACGGACAGATCTTCACATAGACACAGGATGGAGATCTCTTTGTGCATGCCCCAAAACACAGAAGACGGACAGATCTTCACATAGACACAGGATGGAGATCTCTTTGTGCATGCCCCAAAACACAGAAGACGGACAGATCTTCACATAGACACAGGATGGAGATCTCTTTGTGCATGCCCCAAAACACAGAAGATGGACAGATCTTCACATAGACACAGGATGGAGATCTCTTTGTGAATGCCCAAAAACACAGAAGATGGACAGATCTTCACATATACATAACAGAATTCTTCAACAAGTATATCAAAACTTTCATTCACTCTAATCCAGGTGTTAGTATGCTTGATGCTAAGGAATATATCCATATTTAACCAACCCCGCCGCTCGGGCAGGATATGACACAAGGTCAATTTTTAAGCAGAGTTTAACAAGTTTAAATTCAGAGTTGTCCTTCTCCTAGACTAGTTGCCTCACAAAGGCTGAAGAACCCAGTCTGCCCAACTATTTACCCATAGCTGGAGGGAGAATAATCGGATACATACCTTTCCCAAAGGTATTAGTGCTATGTGAAAATGAAATCAGTCTCGTCCAGATTTTGAACTCATGTCGCAGTGTCCATTTCCTATGACGATAACCATTACACCACGGACACCTCCAAAGGTGCTAAAGAATATATCAGGTCCCCCACTCACCAATATTAACACTAGTATATCCAGAACTTCATTGGCCTACTGGGTAGAGTGTTCGCCAATAGCTTCGGAGACCAGGGTTCAATTCCAGGTTGAGTCATCCCAAGGACTTAAAAAATGGTACTTGATACCTCCTTGCTCAACACTCAGCATTATAAAGTATGTATCAAGGGTAAAGTGGAGAAATCGAGGGGAAGGAGTAGCATCCTCCCCTACACCTCAGTGTAGTAGCTATTGAAAAGGGAGCTTTCTGGTAGCCCTCGACTACAGTCGCTAACTTTACTTACTTACATGCAAGAACATTTAATTTTTTTACATAGGTAATATATATTATATTTACCAACCCCTCCACTCGGGTAGGATATGACACAAGGTCAATTTTTTAAGCGGAGTTTAACAGGTTTGAATTCAGAGTTTTCCTTCTCTTAGACTAGTTGCCTCGCCAAGGCTGAAAAACTTAGTCTGCCCAACTATTTACCCATAGCTGGAGGGAGAATAATTGGATACATACCTTTCCCAAGGGTATTAGTGCTATGTGAAATGCAATCAGTCTCGTCTAGGATTTGAACTCGAGTCGTCGTGTCCATTTCCTGCGACGATAACCATTACACCACGGGCACATAGGTAATATATATATACCAATGATATTAAGGTAGAAAGTTTGCAGATATGTTCCAATGGTAGAACAAGCAGAATGTTGAAGGGGTACAAAAGTGGGGAAAAAAAGCTTACAGGAAGAGTAAAACAGTCATATAGCTTAACAATTCTCGGGCAATGAGTGAGATATGTCTCAAAGAACAGAAATGATAGTGTAGATGAATGGATTTCTCGGACTACCATGGGACACTCCACAAAACATCTATTTTCAAAGTGAGATGATTATTTATAATCTCCCAAATAGGCAGCCTGTATACTATTGCCTTTGGCCAATAGTGGACACATTTTTGCAATGAAGATTTTCCTAAAACTTGGGCCTTAAATTCAAAATTAATCTTTCTGTATAATTCATTTATCCAAACAGAATGTCTTTATAAAAAAAATTCACTGACTTGCAGATATTTACTGCCACATGGACATTCATTTTATTAAATAAACTCTCCTGAAGAGCTTATTAGCTATACTGACATTCTAACTGGTGGAAATTATGATTCCCTTACCAACCTTACTTTTAACCCGCTCCATCAATTACCAACAACATCATCATCAATTCCTACTCATAGCATAGAATCCCTTGACTGTTTCTTACCATCCATCCCGATCATACACCACTTCCAGCAGTCTGAGCTATGTAATCTCTAGCTGGTCAGCCAACCCTGGCATATTCATGTATTGGCGTTCTTGAGAGAATGTCGCTTCTAAGTTCGTCTTTGCTTCACCAACAGTACCCATGATGTTTTGTTTATCTTACTTGGATGGTTTGTAGGATGGGAGATAAGTGGCCATACAAATGCATTTTGTGGGGTGTTCCTTTAAGCTCATAGCATTTTTGTAGTTCCCATCTAGCTTTTTCTCTAGAATCTACGTGGTACATCCATAGTGTAGTACAAACAACTACAGCTAGGAAAAAATTCCATTTTATTTCATCTGAGAGATCAAATTTCTATATGATTGATTAACTGTTAATAGCAGTCCACACCTTTGCTATACATATATTGACATTGTTTTCAGTAGATGAGATACTGCTGCAAAGGTATGTGGTACTGGTCCACTAATTTCAGAGGTTTGCCACTTAAAGAACACAAACTCTTTTATTTGCACTCACATAGAGGCCAGTGCCTCCTACTGCTAGCTTCAGGAATGGATCCTTTTGAGGTCATTTATTTTAAAGACATGTTAACCCTTTTTGGGTTATTTTATGCCAAGAGGTTAGGGAATTGTATTACCAGACACACAATTTTATCTAAAATATTTTCACAATGCTGATGCTGTTCATGAAAAAATTAGTTAAAAAAAAAATAATAATGAATAATATTAAACATGATATTTTTTTCTTGAGAAGGAAATATGAAATGAGAAGGCATGAAAACGACAGATTTAATCTTCCAAGTTTGTTTTATTTTTTTTTTCAACTTTGTTTATGAAGATCTCTTAATAATTGTAATTTACCAAGCTTTTTGCTTAGATGTGGCACAAGACCATATGAACAGGCCACTCAGGGAGACTCAAACTCACTTGTGAAGGTTAGCTAGTTTAACTTGCTAACCATTACATTACCCGAGGTGCCCTAATAATTATTAGTAATTTTGACTACTATATCATCCTTCATTCTAATCTTATGTGCTTTTTATCAAAATTCACTCAGTGACAATGAGAAACAGCACAAAGCTGAACACAGAATAAAGAATAAACTTCAGATGAGACTCATTCACCAAAGATAATTGATTTTAATGGCATGTCAAATCATCTAGGGTTATCTTATGCGTCAAAGGTAGAGAACTCATTTACTTTGGTGTTGTAGTCAAGAACATTAGTCACAACATCAGAGAGACTCACTCCCACTGGAATTGGATTTGGTCAAGGTTGACTTTGAGAGTAAAAGCTTTTTGTGGCTACTGTCTGGGAAGGTTAAGTTGTAATGGGGAAGTGATTTCTTACATTGTTGCTCACTTACACACTATTTTGACTGGACTCATTTATAATAACTTTTCTACATTCTGTAAAAATTTTTATCTTGAAACTGAAAACATTAAAAAAATATACCCCTCAAATAGTATCCAGTGAGACTAAGAAAAATATGTCAGTAGCCTTCAGTGTACTTATTTGCTTTGTTTTTGTTTGATGACATATCAACCCCTTGTTGGTTATTTAATGCCAAATCCATTTTTATACAAAGAAACAGTTCTATTTCAAACAATTCAGTTTAGCATAAGTAAAAAGATTAATTGTCAAAAACATTTCTATTTCAAGCTATTCAGTTTGGTCAAACAGTTTTAATTCAAACAATTTAGTATAAGTATAGTTTTTGTTTACACACAGTTAAATGTCAAAACAACTCTCTTTTAAATAATTCAATTTAGCATAGTACAGTTTCAATGTAAAAAATGGTTCTATTTCAAACAATTTAGTTTAGCATAAGTATGCAGTTTACATGTCAAAACAGTTGTATTTCGAGTAATTCAGTTCAATATAAGTATCCAGATTAGTTCTATTTCACCCATAGATAGGACCCAATCAGGTGCTACCTCTCTGGGCCAGAGTGGACCTGGGAGCAATGGCAATGAAGGGGTGCTCCACATACCCCAAAGGGGTGCTCCACATACCCTAAGATTGTTTAATGTCATATCCAGGAGACATGTTGGTGGTGGTGGTCTTACCCCACTGAAGAGGTGCAGTTAGTGTATTCTACAGGCCCAGTCGACTGGGAAAGAATTTATTTGGGGTTGAATTTGGTTACAAGGAGTGTGTCAAAAAAAAAAAAAATTAAAAAAAAAGCTTGAAAAATCCTCATCTATATTATAAATGAATCAAACCTTTTTCAATGATTACAAATGAAAAATCACACTCCAGCTGAAGAGGAACCTATCTTCATTTGTAAAGTCAGTTTCAGTATTGCTAGGTTCGTGGAGATGTTACATAATTCAATATTCTATTCATAACTTTTCTGTATTTTGTAAAAGTTTTTAACTTGAAATTGAAAACGCTTTAAAAATCAACCCTTCTCATTATGCCCTCCAATGACACTAAGAAAAAATGTTGGTAATATTCAATTAATTTATTTGGGGTTGAATAGAAATTAATTCTAGTTACAATGAGTCCATCAAATAAAAAAATTGAGAAGCCCTCGTTTAGATGTTGACATAGGATATGTCGTATGCTGGGATTAGATAAAAATATTTTTGCAAATCATGTAAACATACCAATCACTTCAACCTGTAGGTCTACCTTAAACCATGATTTTCATAATATAACATGCCGAGTGATTTTTCAAAAGAAATATTCTTCCAGAACAAATGTTACAAGAAAAACCATCTATGAATATATCACTGCATGAGAAGAAACCTTTTTCTATTATACAATGACACATTCGGCCAGTGCCTTTGTTTTTGTTCATTTTTTATCACACCATTTTAGCCATTACATTCTAAGTCCATAGTTTAGTATTCACCAACTATTCAACAATAATGAATGGAAGCATTCATCTAACTTAGAGGGCTCCATTGTTCTTATTCATAAACTTGTCACGTACCAAGTCATTCTTAGAGAACTTCAGAACTACTAATAGCCAGTTCTACCGCAGGATGCCAATCCACTTCTCTTAGGATTGTTTTGACTGTGTTTTACAGCATATCATCCCTTGTGGGATATTCAATGCAAATCCTTGCATATATATAAAACAATATATATGCTCCCCTACTCCTGTAGGATTGAGCTCTCTAGCGAATGAAATAATCGTGTTGCCGTTAGCGTATATGCAAGGCTCTTCATATGAATCGAGCTCTCGGTAGCCGTTAAGTGGATATATGTAAACAATAACAATTGTGATTCATAACCGTTTAAATTTCCTTCGCTTGCGCTGGTTTCCTCGTGGCTGAGTGGTAGAATCTTGGATTGGCGTTTCAGTCAACCGGGTTTCGATCCCAGCTTCAGGAATCTACACTGATGAGTTCTGATAGAATGAAACAGATCTGTCTGTGGATGACTATATATATATATATATATATATATATGATTTATAGGTAACATTATTTTTAAATGAGCCTGAGCTCATTTGTTTGCATACATCATTTCAAGTACTGCTATTTAACACAAATAATTCTATTTGACATTATTTATTCCCACCCAGTTAAATGGTTTCAAGTATTAGTATCTAATAATAATAATTTAATCTAATATTAAACACTTGTTTATCCACAATTAAGTGGTTTCAAGCATAGTAAAGGAGAAAATAGTTCTATTTGACTGATACAGCATGTGAAAGCAAAATATAGAATAATTCTTAAAACATTTCTTTTTAGTCTGATTAGTCCAATTTAAAAAAAAAAATGTGAGTAAGTAAAGTTGGCAACCATAGTTGAGGGCAACAAGAAGGCTCCCTTTTCAGTAGCTACTACACACAAAGTGTAGGGGAGGGCGCTACTCCTTTCCCTGGATTGCTCCACTTTACCCTTGATACATACCTTATATTGCTGAGTGTTAAGCAAGGAGATAT
The DNA here is from genome assembly GCA_963585895.1 of Sepioteuthis lessoniana. NCBI lineage: Eukaryota > Metazoa > Mollusca > Cephalopoda > Myopsida > Loliginidae > Sepioteuthis > Sepioteuthis lessoniana. Next base: position 61,500,286 of record OY757938.1, on the reverse strand, counting down.
CAAGTACCATTTTTAAAGTCTTTGGTATGACTTGACCTGAGACTGAACCCAAAAATGTAATAAGTCTAAATTTTCATAATTTGCTCTATTATTCAAACACATTTTCAAATTAAAATCCTGCCCAATTTGAGTGACCAAGAAAAGAAAAGACAAAGAATCGATGTTTGCTTAACACCAAAACCAAGCCAAAGTTTCTTTGTCCACTGTATACAAAGAAAAGAGGAGCCTGTGGTGTAATGCTTATCGTCGTAGGAAATAGACACGGCGACATGAGTTCAAATCCTGATTGCATTTCACATAGCATTAATACCCTTGCGAAAGGTATGAATCTAATTATTCTCCCTCCAGCTATAGGTAAATAGTAGGGCAGACTGCTTTCTTCAGTGTTGGTGAGGCAACTAGTCTAGGAGAAGGAAAACTCTGAATTCAAACTTGTTAAACCCCGCTTAAAAATTGACATTGTGTTATATCCTGCCCGAGCAGAGGGGTTGGTAAATATGTATACAAAGTAAAGAAAAATTTTTTTACAGAAAAATAACTTTTTAAGGAAAAGTGGGAGTGGAGGATTGAACCAAAAATGAAAAGAAGGCTTTTTAATTGCTCTCACTATGGCGATTAAGAAGGACCCCACAACATCAATACGAAAGCACGCTAATAAATTGGAAGTTCACAAGAAAACTGAGAGGACAGCAATTAAACAAGATTTAAGCCCAAATCTTAACCCCCTTGATTACTCTATATTGTGTTTTAAAAAACAAAACAAATGAAACTTCCCAACAAATATTGGTTTGTTTCAGACTGCTATTGAGGAGGAATGGAATGAAATATCTGAAGAATTTATTTTGAAGGCATGCAAATTGTTGCGAAGGCGAGTTGATCCAATAATTGAAAAAAAAAAAAAAAAAAAAAAAAAAAAAAAAAAAAGGTGGCCATATTGAGTAAATTTACTGTTTTGTGTCTATCTTCTTATTTTGTTGTTTTATCTTGTAAAATCAAAATTAATCTTGTTTTACAATAGAGTCATTTATTATTAGAATAGAATATTCCTAATTTTGTTTCTGAACCCTGTAGATTGAACCCTAACAGATATTACCACTCCAAGTTAGAGTGAACCTGGAGGTAATGGCAATGAAGAGGTAATTCACACTCCTCAGAGCTCGATAACAATAGCCTCACCACTGGAGGTAGTTTAAGTGTCATAACCAGGACACATATACCATATTAATACTGTATATCCTTATTGGGCATTAATACCATCCTATGCCGTCACATCTCTGTGATTGAAAAATAAAATTCAGTTGACCGGTTCAAATTCTACTACCAGAATACCAACACCTAGCTCTCATATTGCATGACTACTTTTCAATTTCCATTCTTTACTTACCATATTAAAACTTCAAATAGTAATATATTAAAAATAGTGCACATTATTAAGCATAAAGATTTAGTAGTCAGAGCTCAAACTGTTCTTGAGTTATGCCATGACTGAAATCAAAGATTTAATAAATTTCAATAACAAGACATGACTTACGAACCCATTGAGGTCTTGTCATGACAGTGGTCCATGATGATACTGATACTTCTATTCAGAAAGAAGAGAAGAATTCTAAAAAATTATACAATGTGATAAGACATTTGGTGAATTTTAATAAAGAGATGACATAACATGAAGCCATTGATGTCAAAGGATAGAAAAGGAAGATTGTGTTGCAGCAATCTTTTAGTGGAGAGGACCTTCCTTGAAAATCAAAATTTATAATTCTGGCTTTTATCTGTACTCCAACCTTTGACCTTCGGCCCCAATGGGAAAATACATAATAGAAAAATTGCATGATTTAAAAAAAAGTTTTAATTCATTAGTTTAATTTTAACACTGATATGTGCATTGTTCTTTTGAAAAAAGTTTTTAATTCATTAGTTTAATTAAATACTGATATGTGCTTTTGTCCTTTTGAAAAAAGTTTTTAATTCATTAGTTTAATTAAACACTGATATGTGCATTGTTCTTTTTGAAAAATGTTTTTAATTCATTAGTTTAATTAAACACTGATAAGTGCATTGTCCTTTTGAAAAAAGTTTTCAATTCATTAGTTTAATTAAACACTGATATGTGCTTTGTCCTTTTGAAAAAAGTTTTTAAATCATTAGTTTAATTAAACACTGATATGTGCATTGTCCTTTTTGAAAAATATTTTTAATTCATTAGTTTAATTAAACACTGATATGTGCATTGTCCTTTTTGAAAAATGTTTTTAATTCATTAGTTTAATTAAACACTGATATGTGCATCGTCCTTTTGAAAAAAAAGTTTGTTCTTTATTTACTTCATTGAAGAAACCTTAGGATTACATTTTTTTTTTCTGTTACTTTCCAATAAAATAAATTTTGACAATAAAATGGTATAACAATTCTCAGCAAGGTAAAATGGAATTGGTAAGTTGAATTCATATTCTGGCTAAAACAGTTTATTTTGCACAATTGCCTTTAAAAAAAAAAAAAAAAAAAAAAAAAAAAAAAAGGCATGAATCCATATTTTCTTCCCCCTAGCTATGAGTAAAATAGTAGACATAACTCTTTAGCCTTAGTGAACATCCTCTTATAGAAGAGAACAATCATTTGGAATTCAAAACCAAGTAGGAATGGGGATAGTAATTCTACTCCATAAAAAAATTATGCAATGAGATAAGACATTTGGTGAATTTTAATAAAGAGATCCCATGGAACCATTGAGATCTTGTTCTAAGAGTGGTCTATAATGATATTGATACTTCCATTCAGAAAGAAGAGAAGGATTTTAATTAGGATTTCATTGTTATTAAACTGTACTTAGTTTGACTTGCAGGTTTCAGGTTGTTGATAGTAGCTGTTGTTCTCAACTAGTTGCTCATCTAAGTACTGAACAGGTTCATTGATGCTTACCTTCACTTCTCTTATGGGAACTGGTACAATGTAGCTTGATTGTATGTCAAACTGAAATCACAGTTGAAAGGGAAGGAATTTTAGACCCTGGATGAGATAAGAAGGCAAGGCAACTGATGGGAAAGGTTATCGTAAAAAGTGAAATAGAACCTGAACCAAGTGAGTAGTTTCAAAGTGACATTATCCTCAATATCTGTCAAACTGAAATCACAGTTGAAAGGGAAGGAATTTTAGACCATGAATGAGATAAGGAAGAACATGTCAGGTGAATGAGAAAAGTGGAAAATAACCTGGAATGAATGTGTAAAAGGAACCATTGGCTCGAATGGCATGCCAACCCATTTTAGGTTATTTTATGCTTAGAGATTAGGGAATTGTGTCCATTGTACGTTCATAGTTTACATTTTTTGTGTAGTTAATTCTTTAAAGTTTATCTTATTTACCAACCCCTCCACTTGAGCAGGATATGACACAGAGTCAATTTTTAAGTGGAGTTTAACAGGTTTTGAATTCAGAGTATTCCTTCTCCCTAAGACTAGTTGCCTAACCAATGCTGAAGAACACAGTCTGCCCTACTATTTACCCATAGCTGGAGGGAGAATAATTGGATTCATACCTTTCCCGAGGGTATTAGTGCTATGTGAAATACAACCAGTCTCGTCTAGGATTTGAACTTGTGTCGCCGTGTCCATTTCCTACGACGATAACCATTACATCACAGGCACCTCCTGATTCTTTAAAGTTTATTGCACACATTCCAATCGAATATGAATAATTTTTAAACAGATCTATTTAACAGGTACTACTACTCCTGGTTACAGTTGATCTGGGAGTAATGATAAAGAAGAGGTATTCTACATTTTCCAGGGTTCAAATAATTGATCCTCACCATCAGATGCAGTTTAATACTATATTTAGGATACATCTTTTTTGAACAAGGTCATAACCCTCTGCGGGAGATATAGTGTGTGTATTTTAAGTCTTGCTGACAGGACAGTGTCCTGAAGTGAGTACTTTGAAGAGAATGAAGATTCCATTATCCTAAGGAGGCTATTTTTATTAATATGAAATTGTAGGACAGTTAAAATCTCGACATCACAAATAAAATAAAAAATTCACAGGCACAGAAAGAGTCAACTGAAAAGACAATCAGCCATCTAAACTTTTCAGGAAAACTTATACTTATTTAAAAACAGTAAACATTCGAAATCTATAAAAAGCTGCAATGTTGGACAGCTGGTTTATTTAAGCTCTTTAAAGATAGCACCAATTACGGACCATAATCAAGTCAAAGGTATTCTTAACTTCATGACAGTTGATTAGTTTCTATTCATGGAATCAGCTTGCACTTAGATTACTCAGATTAGATAAATCACTTTGGTCAATTCCATTTGCAGTCATCTGGGATCTTTATTTTAGAATTCCAGAAAATAAATAGCACATTTCTGACCAATTTGTACAAGAACCTTGACAAGCAAACAGTAATTTTCCTTATGAAGTTATAGGTTCCTAGAATGATTAAACCAAAGGGACACTTCAAGTGCAAATAAGACCACTGGGTCCAATTGTGCCTGAAGACAGATAAAACTTTTTAAGAGCATTTTATATCCAAGTCCTAAAACATAAAAACATACACCAAAGTCAAACTACATGAAGATTGTGATTATATTTAAGGAAGGCTACTGGAAGGCTCCTCTTTCAATAACTACTACATCAAAATGTCAGGCAGCATGACTCCTTTCTCCAGATTGTTCCACTTACCCTTGATATGTACCTTATAATGCTATGTTAAGCAAGGAGGCATCAAATACCATTTTTGAGTCTTTGGTATGACTCAACCTGGGATTGAAACCCAGTCTCTTGGGCCATTGGCAAACAGTCATAGTTTGCTATATTCATAAATGAAGAGTGCTCAGTATTGTTGATTGAGCATATATATTTATCCAACTCCATGATGTGACACAAGGTCAGCTTTTTTAAACAGAGCTTAACAGGTTTGAATTCAGAGTTTTCCTCCTCTATAACCAGTTAATGTACCAAGGTTAAAGAGCTCAGTCTGCTCTACTATTTACCCATAACTGGAAGGAGAATAGTTGGAGGCATACCTTTCCCAAGGATATTAGCACTATGGGAAATGCAAACAGCCCCATCCAGAATTTGCCAGGACAATTTCCTAAGACAGTAACTATTATATTCCAAACAACTAAAAAAAAATGCTTTTTGGATGATAGAGCATATATATCTAAGTTCAGAGAGTATAGACATATAGTTTTCATCTAATGCTCACATCTACAATAAACTGTCACCTTGGGTTGTTGACAGTGTGTCTACTATCATAACACACATATCATCATCATCATCATGTCGTGCTGGTAGCACGGATATCCCTGACCCTCTCTCGCCACTTTTCCCTATCGTTCATTGCCTCAGGCAGGTCTTATGGACAACATCCAGTATCCTCACATAGTTATATGTTCGTGCTGGTCGTCCATATATATATATCATAATATTGATATAGTTTGCAATACTTATAAATAAAGAGTGTTCAATATCGGTGATAAAGCATAGAGAAGATACAGAATCAATGGGGTTTGGTGATTGTTGGTTTCTTACAATTTATACAAATACACAGTGAGTGCCAAATGATACCTGAAGAAACTGTTGTATCTTTCAAAAGAGCATTTTACACCTAAAACATAAAACATATTCAATCTCCAAATAGATACAATTAGTTTAAATATAAGTTGGTAATTCTCAGCCGCCGCTTGCTTAATGCAAAGCTCTTCGAAAGAATTGAGCACTCTGGTAGCCGATAGGGTATAAAATGTAAACAAACAGACGCTGCTGCTGCTACATAAATACCTTAAAAATTCCCTTAGCCAATGTGGTATGCTTGTTGGCCGTGCGGTCTGAAACTTCGTCTAATATAAAGTTGGATGGGTTTCAATCCCGGCTTTAAGCGTCCTACATGTCTAGCCACACTGAAGAGTTCTGATAGAACGAAACAGTCTGTTAGTGGAAGACAATATATAAGTAAAAAGTTGGCGACCTTAGTCAAGGGTGACCAGGAGGCTCCCTTTTCAATAGCTACTACACCAAGGTGTAGGGGAAGGTGCTACTCCATTCCCTGGATTGCTTCATTTTACCCTTGATCTGAATCTGATAATACTGAGTATTAAGCAAGGAGGTATCAAGTACCATTTTTTGAGTCTTTGGTATGACTCGACCTGAGATTGAACCGTGGTCTCCCAGCCATTGGTGAACACTCTAACCATTGTCCCAATGGGCCAGTTTGATATATATATATATATATATATATATATATATATATATATACACACACACACACAAACACAGAAGGCGCCAAAAGTCACCCAATTTTTTAAAACCATCCAAATAAGATAGACAATGCATCCAGGACACTGCTGGAGAAGCAAGGACCAATTCATATGTGAAGTTCTCCTATGGCCCCCTTCACAGACATGTTGGCTGACCAACAAGAACTTACCTAGAAAAGTTCTATATGGACACAGGATGTCATCTAGGAGACCTGCCAGTTGTGAAGGAGGATAGGGATGAATAGCGAGAGAAAGTCAAGGAAATCCATGCTAGCAGAACAACTTGATCATGATTTTTTTTCATTTATTATCTAACTCCTCATGAATTTTTTGCACCAGCTTTAGCCGGTTGTTTTTCACTGAAGTCTGAGTGACTGCAAGTCTTCTCAGAGCTCCAAGACTCTTCTTAGTATTCTGGCCGATCTTAACAAAACTGTGATAGGGATGGTCTTGACTTTTCCTCTGATTTTCACTTCACTCCAGTCTTTCTTCCAAGCTTTTGGGTACTGTTACAAGTGCACCAACAACAACTGGTATCACCATCATCCTCATATTTCATAGTTTTTTTTTTCTCAGTTCTCTGGCAAGCTTCAAGAATTTTTTTTTCTTAAGGTTTCTCTTAATTTTACTTCTTGCTCTGTCAGGATGACAGATCCACAAGATGACGAGGGTTTTTTTTTTTTTGGTTTCTTTTAATTTTACTTCTTGCTCTGTCAGGATGACAGATCCACTAGATGACAAGGTTTTTTTTATTTTTATTAATTAACACTCGACTTGGTCTTATGACTGGGATTATTTATTAATCATTTATTTCATATTATCATTGTTATTATCTATTATTGTTTTTATACATATATACACACACAGAGGATGTGGAAACAAAATATGGAATAATTTTTAAAACGTTTTTTTTAGCCTAATTAGTCTAATTTTTTAATAAATGTGATAAATCTAAAATTCTATGATTAGCACTATTATTCAAGCATTTTTTCATTAAAATTCAGCCCAATATGAGTGAGCAAGAAAAGAAACAACAAAGAATCTATGATTTCCTTAATGTCACAACTGAGCCAAAAACAAATTTCTGAAATAATTGGAGGGAGCTTCTTTATGGCCTCCATCAAGCCTCCTTGATTATGCTATATGGAGCATTTTAGAAAACAAAACATATACAACTTCCCATTCAAATATTAGTATACTTTAGACTATTAATGGATTAAAATGTTTGAAGAATTCATTTTGAAGGCATACAAATCATCTCAAAGGTATGATGATATAATAACTGAAAAAAATGGAGGCCATATTGAGTAAATTTACTGTTTTGTGTCTATCTTCTTATTTTGCTGTTTATTTTTAAAAATCAAAATTAATCTTGTTATTTATTATTATAGTAGAATATTCCTAATTTTGCTTCCACACCCTGTGTGTGTATATATATATATATATACATATATACGCATTCTTAATCTTATCATCACTGTTTAGAATATTATGGACATTGAATATTTGGAGGGATTTAGGCAATCATTATGTTTTGATGATGACAGATAAACCAACCAAAAGTTCAAGATGTTATCTTCAAGAAAACATGTTTGAAACTACTAAATAAATGTTAGTATGTGTGTATTTGTAAAAAGTGTAACAGTAGCTAGAGCAAAAAACACAATCTTATGTGACAAAAAAATAAAAAGTGAGCATTAAAAAGAAAAAAAGTTACTTTTTAATCAGCAGCCATGTTTAGTGACACCATGAAAAAGAAATAGCTAATTCTTCACACGTCTGAATTGGAAGAGAGTGAAATATTTCATTAAAAACAATGTTCCATCAGTCTGTATGGCATTAAGATAACAGACAGTCAATAAAATTACTAATTAATTGATACTAAATTATTTAGTAGATAACAAAGTACTAGGTGTGGACAATACAACCCAGGGGACTGGCATCAACAGACATAGTTCATTCTTATAAGTGCTCAATTATTAAATTATTAATCTCTATTAGAAATGTTCAGACAATGAAGAAACAGGAAACGAATTAACATGAAAGGAAAACAGATACAATTTTATTATTTCCTAGATCATTAACACAAGACAAAAGAGTGATTTCAATTCCTTAAGGCCTTTTATGTCAGTTATAGATCTTTTTCTATCAATATCCATATCTTCATTGCTCTCTTTTCTTTTTATTATCTTAATTTACTAACTCGATCAGCATTCTCATCATTATAGATTTTTTTTATCACTTTTTCTAACATTTTTACAGAAAAGCTGTTAGTTTTCTTTTCATCTTATAATGAAGATATTGTGTAAGGGCTACAGTATCAGAGAACTGAATAAGCAAACAAAATTCAAAATTATGGCTGGAGTTATTTATGTTCATCAAGATCCTTGAGCTAAGCAGGAATCTCCTCTCACCTATGCACAAAATAATAGGGTTGATTAGGCTCTCTGGTCATAGGAGACAACCAGTCTAGGAGAAAGAAAACTTTGAATTCAATATCCTTAGCTTTATTGCTTTTTTTTCCTTTCATTACATTAAAAAATGTCATCATCATAATGGTTTGGTTTTATGGCATATCAACCATTTTAGGTTATTTAATGCCAAATCTTCTTTACATATATATATACATTAAATATATATGATTTGGAAACATATTTTGTTGTTAATGTTTTTAAACGAACCTAAGCTCATTCTTTCGCAAAAAGTTAAATTGTTCCAAGTATCATCATCTATCACTAAGAATTCAATTAAAAATCATTTGCTTACACAATTAAATGATCAAACAGTTCTATTTCTAACAATTCAATTAAGCAGAAGTTTGCACTCATTTTAAATGTTTAACCGTTCTATTTGACCCATAGGAACCCATCAGGTGTTACCACTCCAAGTCACAGTGGACCTGGGAGTGATGGTAATGAAGGGGTACTACACATTCCCTAAAGCTCCAGCAATTCTGGAGCCTCACCACCAGATAGTTTAATATCAAATCCAGGACACATGTTGCAGTGGGGGGGGTCTTACCCAACTTCAGTGATGCAGTCAGTGTATTCTACAGCCCCAGCCGACTGGAGTACCATCATTATGAGCGTTTATCTCTTTTTCTTACATTTTCACAGACAAAGCTGCGTGTTTTGTCATCTTGTAATAATTCAGTTAACAACGTAAGGAAAGGCACCAATCCAACTGTTCTCCTTCCATCTATAGATAAATAGTAGGGGCAGACAGAGCTCTTTAACCTTGGTATGACGACGAGTCTAGGAAAGGAAAAAATCTGAATTCAAACCAGACCTGGAGAGGGATGAGCTCTGCTTGGCTATTCCTGCCCATGACCAAACTAGTTTATGAGATAAGTCTTTAAGTTGATAATGAAGATACAGTTTTTAAGTTTATTTGTAGGGAATCATGATCATTAAAAAAAAAAATTAAAAAAAAAACC
>OY757938.1:61435593-61483093 GCA_963585895.1 Sepioteuthis lessoniana | reverse complement strand
AAGGTTAAAACCTCCCCACCCAACGAGTGACCTGGATATGACATCAAACTACCTGATATCAAGGGTCTAGCCTTGGAGATTTGGGGAATGTAAAATACACTTTATTGCCATTGCTCCCAGGTCCACTCTGACCCAGAGTGGTAGCACCTGATAAGGTCCTATCTATATGTCAAATAGAACAAACTATGTGCGCTAACAAATAACTGATGTTAAATTGTGACTGTTAGATAGGAATACTTGAAATCATTTAAATGTGTGCAAAAAAGAGCTCAGGCTATCTAACCCATAGTGCATAGGGATAAGAGAGTTCATACCTTTACCAAGGTTATTAGTCTGAAAGTGAATATAATAACTTGATTTAAGTTTGAACTCACTTCCTTAAAGGGTGCCGTCCAGCACTTTAGGCACAACATGATGGGAAATCTTTGATATTTAGCTGCAAATGGAAAATATTGTAGCTTTGCACCAAATTACTCCAATAATTTAACCCACTGAAAATCATGTGCAAACAAAAGAAATCCTGCTTATAGAAAATTCTACCTACTTAGTATTTGTCCAGAATTCCTTGGTTGAATGTATTTACATATAGACAGAATTTGGTGTTAAATAACCTACAACGGTTGATATACCATAAAAACCAACCGACCAACCAACCAACCTCTGAACTATTTCTTAGAATATATCAAATGAGTTGGGTAGGTAGGTATCATAATAGTTATTATCCTAGAAAATGGAAACCTAGTTCAGCATTCAAGTTTCAGTTGAGGCAATTTTTGTTCCCTTTGCACTAACCTCTTGAAAAAAGCATGAATCCATCTATTCTTCAACGTAATTCTTCTTGGAAAATTCAGAAATAATATTTGCAATTCAATCTTATTTTTTTATATTTATTATAGCAACTATTTTTTAAATTTCATGTTTAACTTTAGCTGAATCGATATTTTGTCTCTATTCATTAAAAAATAAAGGTAAAAAATAAATTTGAGAGTTTTTTATGATGAAGTTCATTTATATGTAAAGTAAAGTAAAGTTGTCTCCCTTTAGTCGAGGGTGACCCGAAGGCTCCCTTTTCGATAGCTACTACACCAAGGTGTAGGGGGAGGGCGCTACTCCATTCCCAGGATTGCTCCACTTTACCCTTGAACCGTACCTTATAATGCTGAGTGTTAAGCAAGGTGGTATCAAGTTCCATTTTTAAAGTCTTTGGTATGACTCGACCTGGGATTGAACCCAGGTCTCCCGGGCCATTGGCGAACACTCTAACCGCTGGGCCAATGTCCCATAAAGTAGCAAAAAGAATGAAAAAAGAATTTTTGGAAATTTTTTTAAAATGTTAAAATAATTACACAGCCATATAATTCTAAACCGTAAGAATCCAAAGAAATTAACTTTCATTCAAGAATATTTTATTCAATGATTTCAGTGATTACAAATCCAACCTACCTTCTTTGTTGCTTTTCGCTTCTGAAGTAAAAATACGTTGAGGTTAAGAAAAAGTAAATGACTGTCACAAGAAAAGAAAAAAAAAAAATACTCAGAATAATTTATACAGAGGTCTAATTTTACTAGGTTGATTATGGCTTTGCTATAAACTCATGATATAAGAATAACAGATTGAAAAGTCTTTATTGTATCAAATTGTAGCTTTCTATATACAGCAGTTTTGGTGTCCATAGGCTTCAGACTGACAGAAATAATCAACTTCATTAAGTAGAAGTGATTATGAAGAAAGTAAAATGGGTTATCTCTGACTTTACTAAAAGCCAGACTTTATCCAAAGAAGATGGTGCATCGTTTATGATGAGACTGATAGGAAACATTCACAATTAGCTTCTTCCAGAAAACCAAACGACTGATTTGACCAAGTACTTCCAACTAAACCAATTAAGTAGAGCAATTAATTGAAATGTCTGGAATTAGTTAACAGACCAAAGACTTTATATAAGGATAAAAAAAAACAAGAGCATTCTTTCCTGAATGACCTAATAAAGACAGATAAGAAACCATTAAAAAAAAGATTTTTTTTTTATTTTTTATTTTTTTGAAATTAAAAAACATAAGTAAATTTAAAAAAAAAAAGAAAAGAAGAAGCAATAATTGTAGTTAAAAGATGTTTGATTTTGTTCATTATATCTTCTTTGTACTTATTATACTCAATGAATAAATGCAGAACAACATTTTGAGGCATTTAATTTTGAACACCTCTTACATTAATGTTTTTGTCCTCAGAAAAAGGCAGAAACTCACTAAGACAAACATGTACTTAGAGAGAGGAATAAAAGCTATATATTACAGAAAACAGCACAATGTCGCCAGTGTAACTAGCCATTAACTCCCAGATTGGATTACACAATGTTATATCTTTATTGGAAGAGTCCATTGTGTAGCAAAAATAGGGATGATAACACAACAATTAGTATCTTTGATTTGTACCCATTTATCATGCACTTTTGAAATACTCCCTAATTATCATAATTAAGCTTTTATTAGTTTATCTTACACTAAGATAAATGAGTTACAAATGAATGAATGATCAAACGGTTCATCTATGAAATTCAGCTAAATTAAGATGACATTTTAATTACTTTTAAAATTTCCCGGAAAAAAACACCAAAAATCTAAGAAATTTTATTCCCTTTAATCTTTTATATCTCAATTCGTGTAAAATAATTTAAAATTCAAATAAAGAAGCAAGTTTGACATAAAAATATCAATCAATTAGCAATTTGGTTACAATTTATTTTTATTTGCCAAGATTAAAGATGAAATAGACCCAAACAGACGTAACTGTATTTTTAAAACCCATGTTCTCAATTTTTTTTTTTTGTCTCTTTGCAGATCAAAATGTCCAGCTAGCAACAGAACAAGTAAAGCACGCAAAAACATTTTGTTTCAGACTATAACTGTTTTTTTTTGTAAATGAAATAAAAACCAAAGCAAAAAAGCAACTGCTAATTCTGTTTCAGAGTTTTATCATTGATCCCTTTTATTTGTCTTTTTTTTTTAAATCATTATCTTTTAGAAACTTTCATCATTTCAATTCAATGGTACAGTATATTTTTTCTAGAATATGGCAGGACAACTTAGATGGACACATTGCACAAGACTTAAAGGTTCAAATATTCTGATATTTCACCCCTTTACTTTATTGTGCATGTCAACCTCATCTTATATATCATCATCATGTCATGCCGCCAGCACGGCTATCCCTTACCCTCTTTCACAACTTCTCCCTATCGTTCATTGCTTCTGGCAGGTCTTCAGGGCTACATCCCATATCTTCACATATCTGCTGTATGTATGTTCGAGCTGGTCGTCCTGCTTTTGCTCGGCTATATCTGAGGGTCCATAGGAGTACATCACTTATGAGCTTGTCCCTCCTTCTCCAGCAGTGTCCTGTATGTCTGGTTCGTCTAACTTGGATAATTTTCATGATGGGAGGTAGGTGGCCGTTTAGTTGGTGCCTTGTGGGGTGTTGCCACCAGGACTTGTTCAATATTGCTTGCAACATTCTTGTGTAATTGTCATCTAGCTTCTTCTCCAGCCGTATATGGAGGGACTTGAGGTGTAATGGTTATTGTAATCAGAAATGGATACGGCATTCAGAGTTCAAATTTAGGAGTAGGTTGTTTGAAATTTCACACAGCGCTAATACCCTTAGGAAAGGTATGAATCCAATTATTCTCCTGCAGCTATCGGTAAATAGCAGGACAGACTAGACTCTTTGACTTTGGTATGACAATCAGCCCAAAAGAAAAAAATGAATTCAAACATATTAAACCCCCATTCAAAAAATTGACCTTGTGTCACATCTAGTTCATGCAGAGGGGTTAGGTATATATATATATATATATATATATATCTCAAGTCATGTGGATAACAGATTTCCCTAACTCTCATTATTTTTTCCTATTGACCATCACTTCTGGAAGGTCCTCTAGACTGCATCCAGTGTCCATAGAGAGCTGATTCATCCAAGTCCTTGCTGGTCTGCCAACATGGACACAGTGAGAATTTGTCAAGTTATTAGATTATAAAATGATATCTGTTATTAAAACACTCAAATTAATGGATGGGAGGTAATGCCTCTAAAAAATATTTCTTTAATTCCACTGAGATTAGAATAAAGATTTTAAGTTTTAAGGTTCCATTCTTTACATTATGAAGTTGAGTGTCATATATCCCAGATTGTGAGTAACCAGGAGGTCGCACATAAACGCACATAAATGTTACAAAGAATTGTGAATTGAAAAATTATGGAATCTATTTTATAAAATTGTCTCCGCAAGTTTGCATCTAATATATCTAATCCCTCTGCCATGGTTAAGATGAGACACAAGGTCAATTTTTTAAACAGAATAAAGATGGTTTAAATACAGTTTGGTTCAGTTTTATGGCACATCAACCATTGTTGGTTATTTAATGCCAAATCCATTTTTATACATATAAACAGATCTATTTCAAACAATTCAGCTTAGCATAAGTACACTGTTTAGTTCTATTTGACCCATAGATAGGACCCGATCAGGTGCTACCTGTCTGAGCCAAAGTGGACCTAGGAGCAATGGCAATAAAGGGGTACTCCACATTCCCCAAAGCTCCAGCACTACTGGAGCCTCACCATCAGATTGTTTAATATCATATCTTGGACACACACTGGGGGAGTTTTACTTCTCTGCAGAGATGGAGTCAGTGTATTCTACAGCCCCAGCCAACTAGGCCAATCGTTAGTGGGTTATTCTGCAAAAGCACACAGATTTTTATGGCTGATGGAGGAATTGAACCTAACTGAAAACATTATTTTGGGTTTTAACAGTTTAGTAAAAGGGGAAAAAAAAAAAGATTAAGCCAATGACTGAAGTTATCCTTATCAAGATCCAAGTATTCTTTAATAAAATAAATTTTGTTCCTTATTGCAGAAAAAAAAAAGAAGCAATAAACTTTCACAGGTGAATTATTCTGAACAAACGTGTAGATTTTTAAGATGAAAGTCAAATTTGTATTGATTGTTTTCCCAACAACATGTGACCTGCAGAAAAGACAAAATTAAAAGATGATCTTATATGAAAGAAAGAAAAAAAAAACAATACAGATTTCCCAGTGGTCTGAAACTATGTCTTTCTCAAGAGATTTCTTTCAAGATTCATACCTACACAAAAACTATTTGTGTTCTAGCTGAAAATATCTAGCTGCTGTTCAAATATAGGTTTTCTAAGAAGAATGTTATTAAAAGGTTATTTTGAGAGAGCGACTTCTTTTTCTTGCTCTCGTGTAAAACATTTTGAGAAAATGTTTATTACCAGAATAAGTTTCTTGAAATATAGTTTTAGAGTAAGAAAAAATTCTAAAAACAAGAAACTAAAACAGATCCAGTCTTCTATATATACTATCAACCGGGCCCATTGGCATGATGCTTAGAGTGTTCACCAATGGCTCGGTAAACCGTGGTTCAATCCCAGGTCAAGTCATACCAAAGATTCAAAAAATGGTGCTTGATGCCTCTTTGCTTAATGCTCATCATTATAAGGTACGGATCAAGGGTAAGGAGTAGAGCTTCTCCTATAATTCAGATTAGTAGTTATTGAAAAGGTAGAGTCCAGATCGCTCTCAACTACAGATGGCCAACCAACTTATATATACTACAGTATATTAGCATATTACATCCAGGTTGCAAGGTAACTGTTATCAAAAATAAAGTCACTTTCATTTAAGCTTCTGATAATTATTCATTATTAAAGGATATTTCATTTGTTTCTATCATTTATTGCGAATTGAATATACTGTAAAGAGGAACTTGTGGTGTAACGGTTATCATTGCATGAGGCTGCATTTCAAATTGGTATGCATCTAATTATTCTACAGGTAAATAATAAGGCAGACTAATCTCTTTACACTGGGTATGAGTTGTAGAGAAGAGATGATACTCCTCTGTTGACTGGGTTGGATTGGATTTTATATCATATCAACCATTGTCGGTTGTTTAATGCCAATTCCTGTTTTTACATATAAATTAAATATATGATTTTTAAACACATTTTGTAGATAGACAAAGTTAAATGATCAAACAGTTCTATTTCTAGCAATTCAATTTAGCATAAGTCAATAAAGTTAAATGGTTCCAGGTATTGCTATGTATCACTAACAATTCAATTAAAAATCTGTCATTTGTTTACACACAATTAAATGATCAAACACTTCTATTTCTAGCAATTCAATTCAGCATTAGCCATTTGTTTGCACTCAGTTTAAATATCCATTTGACCTATAGGTGCCACCACTACAGGCCAGAGTGAACCTTTAAGTGATGACAATGAAGGGGTACTCCACATTCCCCAAAGCTCCACCATTACTGAAGCCTCACCATCAGATTCTTTAGTGTCACATATTGAGACATTCGTTGGAGGGTGGGAAGGTCTTAGTCCTCTGTAAAGATGCAGTCAGTGTCTTCTACAGCCCCAGTGAACTGGGCTTAAGGTCTCTCTGTATTGGAAAGGACTGTTTATATTTGATAAGCCGTTATGTTATTGGCCAGGCAGCCAGTTTTTCCTAGTGAGAAAAGCGAGCAATATATCCCTGTTACAAATACCTGTAAATAAACCCTTTTTCCTTTTTATGTTAACATTTCAAGTTATTATTCCAATAACCCACCCAGTTACATAAAGAAAACTCAGGATTCAAAACCAGATCTGAAAAGGGATGGGTTCCACCTGGCTATTTCTGCCCAAGATATGCTATAAAAGTTGTACAATCATGTCCAAAGAAGATTATGGAATGAGTCTAAGTCTACTATGGAATACTGCTTCATTTACAGCAAACTTTAGAGCCATTTAGAAAGCTTAGGTTTGGTTTGTTTTTTTAATGGCATATCAACTTTCACGGGTTATTTAATGCCAAAGCTAATCTAGTCAAAGAAAGTGAACTTAAATGTTCAGCTGGACTTCAAACTTGCTAAATTTGAGGCTGCAGTCCAGCACTTTAGCCATTACGCCATAGGGGACACCCTATCTGAGATCTTATGTCTACTTGAAAGCACATACAAATCAATTTCTTGAATACTTAATTTTATTATAATTACTTTTAAGATTAGTATATGGAGAAGATGCATGAAAAATAACTAAGAACCACTTGCAGACTCTGAGAAAAGAAAAGCCAATATCAAATTCTAAAAAACATGTCAAAATGATTCATACCTATTCAAGATCTATTTATGTTCTGGCTGAAATATGGTTTTCAAATTAAGAAACATTCTAAAAATGATAATTCCAAATGCATCTAATTTGTTTCTTTGGGTTTTATGGCATATCAACCTTTGTAGATTATTTAATGCCAAATCCATTTTTATACAAATAAACTGTTCTATTTCAAACAATTCAGTTTAGCATAAGTACACAGTTTAATTGTCAAAAACATTTCAAGCTATTCCATTTAGTCAAATAGTTCTAATTCAACCAGTTCAGTTTAGCATAAGCATAGTTTTTGTTTACACAACAGTTAAATGTCAAAACAGTTCTATTTCCAACAATTCAGCCTAGCATGAGTACACAGTTTAGTTCAATTTGACTCATAGATAGGACACTATAAGGTGCTATGACTCCAAGCCAGAGTGGATCTGGGAGTGATGGCAATGAAAAATGAAGAGGCACTCCACATTCCCCAAAGCTTCAACATTACTGGAATCTCACTATCAGATTGTTTAGTGTCAACTTCAGGACACTCGTTGGGGGGGGGGTCTTACCCCTCTGCAGAAATGCAGTCAGTGCATTCTATAGCTCCAGCCAACTTGGCAAAATGCATCTAGTCTTATATATATTAATAGTACTTACTCATATAATGTCTAGGTTGTAAGATAATTGTTTTTAAGAATAAACGCTATACACTGTGTCATGAATTATTTATGAGGTGATAATTTTTCATTTTGACAAAAATCTACAAATTAGAACTGAACAAAATCTTCATAGAACAATACCAACAGTCATATGCATGTGCTGTGTAAAAACTATAAGGTTTTGTGCAAGTTTAAATAAACTGCAGCCATTTGCATGAGTAACATGATACCTCAGTGTTTTAGATTATTAATGAGTGACTATATATATATATATATATAGTCATCCACAGACAGATCTGTTTCGTTCTATCAGAACTCATCAGTGTGGCTAGACAGTAGCTACCCATAGCTGGGATCGAAACCCGGTTTGACTCAAACGCCAAGCTGAAGCCTCTAACCATTCAGCCAGGAGCAGCCATTAGCTGTGAAGTAAATTTTAAACGGTTTTGAATCACAATTACTATTGTTTACATACATCCATTCAAAACACCTATATATATATATATATATATATATATATATGGGTGTTTATATGTATATAAAATCTAAGTGCAAATGTATGTATACATATATTTATATAAAATCTGAGTATATATTTATAAAATGCAAGTGCGTGTATGTGTGTGTATATATATATATATATATATATATATATATTTATATGTAATTTGATTAAATGTATATATATATATTAAATGCAAGATTATATTTTCATATATAAAATCTGATTATATATATTCACATTTATAAAATGCAAGTTTGTGTGTGGGTGTATATATATATATATACATACATAAATTTTCCATTTTGTCCAAAAACCACAAGTTGTAACTGAATGAAATTTTCAAAGAATTGAATAATTTTTTATGTAGTGTATATATATATATATATATATATATACACACACACACACTACATAAATTATTAAAAGGGTGACAATTTTTCATTTTGTCCAAAAATCACAAGTTGTAATTGAATGAAATTTTCAAAGAATTATTGTTACAGTTACATAAAAACTGTCAAGTTCTACACAAGTGTAAACAAACTGCCGGCATTTGCATGTGTAACATGATAGTTCAGTGTTCCAGATAATTAACAATTGACTTGATAATCATTCTGTCATGAACTGCAAATGTAACTCGACCATTTCTGAGAAGTCTGTTAATTTATCTGAACTTGCAGATGGTAAATCAACATTAAAAATATGCAAAATAATTAGAAAATATCACCAAACTGTAAAAAAAATTAGTTGCAGATCTTAGAAAGGTATGTAAGGTCTATAAGGTTTACTCAACATTCTGTGTCACAAATTAAATATGAAGCTGTGAATAACTGTAACATGAGGGTACCAAATAGACATTTGTAATGTTATGGCACTAAATAGGAAGTTGTACTGTTATACACCAAATATACAGTTGTACCACCACATGCTCAAATGAGAGAATGTGTGTTTCCCTCTGTCATAAGTAGTAGTAGTAGTAGTTGGACCCTGTTGTAACCTTGTCATGGGGAAAGTTGACAAACACATGAAACTCCATCTTAGTTCACTAACACCAAAGTTTATTCATCACAACTACGTGTTTAAAGCAGTTGTCAGGAGAAAAAAAGAGTATGAAAGCTGAATCAACCCATGTTAGCTGGACAAAAAGTAAGATGTTATGAGGAGAAAGAGCTGAGACAGACCTTGAATATTCTTCCATGTTTCATCTTCTAGATCCAACACATACTTGCTTGCTGGTTTTGTCTTCACAGGTTCACATCTGCTGTAAGACCCCTTTTTGGAGCTCATCCCAAAATGGGGGCTGTAATTTTCCTTTGTCTTTACATTTTTAAGGCTGGTATTCAAACTCACTTCTTTACCTCTTTGCACCTGACTGCTAACCCACTTTCAAACCTGAGTCATCCATTTACTTCTGCCTGGTGTCAGAGAGAGGACCATATCTGTTTCCAGTGGTTCCACACCTGTGCAAAAGATTTGGAACCTCAGGTTTTTTTTACTCATTTTTAATTACCGTAGTCATCCACCCACGACTGGTTGACCTACAACCAGTGCTTAAGGGGGTGTCCTCGTGGTGTAATGGTTAAAGCGATGAACTGCGGAATCGTAGTACGCAAGTTCGTACTCCAGTTGCGCTATTATATTCACTTTCGGGCAAATACCCTTGGGAAAGGTATGAACCCCCTTATTCTCTCTCCAGCTATGGGTAAATAGTAGGACGGACTAGGTTCTTCAGCCTTGTTGAGGCAACTAGTCTAGGAGAAGGAAAACTCTGAATTCAAACCTGTTAAACTCCGCTTAAAAATTGACCTTGTGTCATATCCTGCCCGAGCGGAGGGGTTGGTAAATAGTACCAGTGCTTAAGGGAGAGTCACTCAGAGGCCAGCTTGCCATTCCCATAGACTCTATATATGATTTTCCTTTTTATATTTTTTTTTATTCACTCCTTCCTTCATCAGAAATTAGCCTCTCATTCTCTTTATAACTTGGACCTACCATATCATGTTACATAACCCTGGCCTGACTAGTAGAGAATTTTTCTGGAGCATTGGAGAAACAACTGTATCCATAACTACTCGATATTATCTTTTGAAAAAGTTTGGGATGTCAGAGAGTCCATTTAGAAAACCTCCATTGACAAAATACTTGTATAAAAGTGTGTGAAATGGGAAGAAGATAATAAAAAGGTTGAATTCTTAAAGGTTTTGTTCACAGATGAATCTCGTGCTATCCTTGATGGCCCTGACAGTAGGTAGATGGGTTGGAAACAGGCAAGTCCATCATTAATACTTGAGATGCCAACAAGGAGGAGGTATCAACATTTGGGCTGGTATAATTGGAGGTTTCATGATTGCTCTGAGGGACATGCCTAATAGTATAAAAATGACCACAGATGCTTATATCGCCTTCCGAAGAGAGACGACCTTGAACCTTAGTTTTTAAAAAGCCAAGGATTACCTTCAGGGGAAGTATCATATTTATGCAAGATAATGCTACTTCATATGCAGGACATAAAACTACAGAGTACCTGCAACAATTAGGCTTCTGTGGACCTCGGAAGATGAACTGGCCAGCCAATTCTCCAGACATAAACTCACTTGAAAACTTGTGGGGCATTGTGAAGCGACGAGTTTACAAGAATGGATGTCAATTTAGAAGCAAGGAGGGATTGTGGTAGGCAATGGTAAATGTGTTATGTAGAATTACATCAGAGGAGATCCAGAAATAATCCCATTGACCAGTGCCTTATCCAAGTCATTTCAATAAAAGGATCACATATCCAAGTCATTTCAATAAAAGGATCACACATCCTTTATTAACCAGCTCCACTATCATTTTTAAAATGTTTACTCGTTGATTTCTATTTATTCCATATTCGTAACTATATGCATCCATCATAACAATAAAATGTAAAATTATCACCTCTATTATAATTTGTTATACAGTGTAAAGTCACTTTCATTTAAGTTTATGAAGATTCTTATACCCTTTCTATAATTAAAAAAATGATTCATAGGTTCATTTGTGGGTATATATATATATATATATATATATATATATATATGTGTGTGTGTGTGTGTGTGTGGAAGTAAATATCGGAAAAGAATCCAACAATATGAAGAAAAATTGTAAAACAAAGTAATCCAGGGTGAAGAATTTAATATGAAAGCAAGTCGACACTATAACATTTTGGTTTTAATAAACCATCATCAGGACTAAGAAAAGATGTCGTCAAGTGTCGGTAGATCACCGAAGGATATTTAATGAAATACAAAAGAAGGGAGGAGATTATATATACAGAGAAGTGGGGAGCTAACTGCTTAATCAATAAATCAACATTCATATTTCAAGAATTTCTTTCCGTTGCTTCCTTTTTTTTTCTCTTTTTAATCTCTTACATCTCTTGATGGTTCCATTTGTTTTACATCATTGCCTTACACAGGCATGTGGTATTTTTAAAATATAAATGGGGATTTATTGATTAAATGGTTAACAATTATTTTTCAGTTCGGTTTCTTTTGTTTTAATAGCATATCAACCTTCATGTCTTATTTAATGCCAAAGCCATCCTCATAGAAGAACAATAGCAGTACTATTTAAGGATAAGGGAGTTCATATCTTTCTCAAAGGTAATTGTCTGAATGCGAATTTAATAGTACAACTGGAGTTCAGACTTATTCACTATGATGTTGCATTCAAGCACATTAGCCCCTACACTATGCTGACTTTCCCAATATCATTAATAGATTAACAAGAATATTATTAACAATATTATCTCTATATTACTGTTACTTATCATCATCATCTTGTGCCACAGGCACAGATATCCCTGACCCTCTTTCACCACTTCTCCTTATCGTTCATTACCTCTAGCAAGTCTTCAGGGCTACATCCCGTATCCTCTCATAGCTGCTGTATGTATGTTCATGCTGGTCGCTTCTGCTCGGCCATATGTGAGGGTCCATAGGAGTACATCACTTATGAGCTTGTCCCTGCTTCTCCAGCAGTGTCCTGCATGTCTGGTTCGTCTGACTTGGATCGTTTTCATGATGGGAGGCAGGTGGCCATATAGTTGGTGCCTCGTGGGGTATTGCCGCCAGGACTGGTTCAATATTGCTCGCAACATTCTTGTGTAATTGCCATCTAGCTTCTTTTCCAGCTGTTTAGTTAGCGTCCAAGTAGTGCATCCATATAGCAGTATCGATACAACCGCTGCCTGGAAGAAACTGCATTCCATTATCATTATTTCATTAATAATATTATCTCTACAATGCTTACATTCAGCAGCTATGTGAGGATACAGGTTGTTGTCCTGAAGACCTACCTAGGGCGATGAACGATAGGGAGGAGTGGCGAAAGAGGGTCAGGGATATCCGTGCTGCCAGCACGATATGATGATGATGATGACAATGCTATTCCAGTTAAACCACAAATTCAATAATTTTCAGTTAGTTTTCAGCCAAAAGTTCAGGATCAAGAGGGCCACAGGCATTGAAGGCTCAGATTTCTAGATGACCTTATGTCTACAATCTGGAGGTTTTTGAATTCCATCTTCATAAAACAATTTTCCAGTCTGAGTGACAGCAAGAACTCTTCTCAGTATTCTAGCTCTTTTTAACAGTGCTGTGGTCTGGATGGTTTCAATTCTTCTGATCTCCAATTCTTTCCAGGCAAATGGGTACTAATCCTAGAGCACCAACTGTAATTGCTATCACCATCACTTTTGAGTTTCACACAGCTTTTTTCGGACTTCAGGGAAGATCAAGATATTTGTCTATTTTTTTCACTCTTTAGTTTTTACTTAATGGTTCACAAGAATGGAAAAAAACAACGAGATGACAAATTCTTTTTTTTCATGTTAATTAACACTATGTTGGGTCTTTGAAGGTGACAATTCTCTCTACGACAAGAATTTCACCAGGCTTCAAATCAATAATTTTTATTCTCTTTATGGAACATTGGTGGAATCTAAAATGTAAATATACCATTTTCGTAAACTTCCCCCCAAATATTAAAATGCCAATTTTTGCAAATGTAACGTAATTGAACAGCTCATCGGAAATTGAGTGAATGGATAAACAAATAAATCAGACAGTCGTTGCTAAATAATAAGGCAGAAGCACTCATTGTCGTTAAGAAGACTAAGGAAAACTGGAGGTCTGAAGTCTTGTGCGCACGCATTGAGCAACCAGAAGCGGAAGTTGATGTTTCTGCTCCCAACATGAAGGGCAGAAGTGAGGGGAAAATTTGTGTCTCTTTTCAGAGAGTCGACGACAGGACATGATAAGATGAAGACATCAGGAGAACACCAGCCACAAAGGGACATAAGTTTACAAGCTCCAAATTCTGGGGCACTCCAAAGCGGGTTGTTAGACTCAGTGGACAAGCATATTAGAACCAGAAAAAATTCAAGGTCTGTGTCTGCTCTCTCTTTCTCACCATCTTATATTTTTATCTCGCTAAAGTGGTTGTCTCATGTTTCGATACCACCTTTCTTTCTCCCTGCAGCTATTTGTTACCTAGTTGTAAGTAAACCTTTGATGTATGTTTAACAGAGTTTTGCATTTGTCACCTTGTTAGCACAGCAAAGTCACAACAGGGGTCTAAAGTCTCTTTAGTACAGCTATGGTACATAAATTCATTTTGGTGCTGTTACCAGGATAAATATCCCCCAAAATGTAAATATACCAATTTTTGTAAACATCATCAAATATATAAATACCCCAATTTTTGTTTGGTTTTGTTGAGTTTGATGGCATAGCAAATCTTACTGGTTACTGAATGCCAAATCTTGTTTTTACTTACATATCATTTTTAAACAAACAGTTTGTAGGTAACATCATTTCTAAACAAGAAAGCTCATTTGCTTGCACACAGTAAAGTAGTTTTAAGTATTGATATTTATTGTTTGATTGGGTAGAGTATTCGCCAATGGTCTGGGAGATCTGGGTTCAATCCCAGGTCACGTCATACCAAAGACTTTAAACATGGTACTTGATACCTCCTTGCTTAACACTCAGCAATATAAGGTACATATCGAGGGTAAAGTGGAGCAATCCAAGGAAAGGAGTAGCACCCTCTCCTACACCTCAGTGTATTAGCTATTGAAAAGGGAGCCTTCTGGTTGCCCTCGACTATGGTTGCCAACTTTACATTTACCTAGTTTCAAGTATTGCTATTCAACACTAATAATTCTATTTAGGTTAGACCCTAATAGTTACCACCATTCTTGATCAAAGTGGACCTGAGAGTAACGGCAATGAAGAGGAATCCTCTGAGGAGATGCAGTTGATGTATTCTACAGCCCCAGCCGACTGGGCCACAGAACACTCATGGTGGGTGGGGGTCTTACCCCTTTGCAGATCTGAAGTAGTTGTATTCTTCTGCTCTAGCAGACTGGGGCTGAGCAATTTTTCTAAATGTCCCCCAAAATGTAAACATAGCAATTTTTGTAACCATCTCTCTCCAAAAAGAGGTGCCCTTGGTGTAATGGTTATCGTCATAGGAAATAACATGGCGACATGAGTGCAAATCCTAGACGAGACTGATTGCATTTCACATAGCACTAATACCTTTGGGAAAGGTATGAATCCAATTATTCTCCCTCCAGCTATGGGTAGATAGTAGAGCAGAATGGGTTCTTCAGCCTTGGTGAGGCAACTAGTCTAGGAGAAGGAAAACTCTGAATTCAAACCTGTTAAACTCCGCTTAAAAATTGACCTTGTGTCATATCCTGCTCAAGCGGAGGGGTTGGGTAAATAGCATCAACTGGGTTAAGAAGTAGGAATAATGTAAGCAGTTTTCAAAATGTCATTGTGAAGTGTGTCAGAGATTATGATAAGCATAATGAATGAAAGCTTTTCTAGAAATGCAATCCACTGGAAAAGTAGATAATCCTCTTATTCTTTTTTAATCCTAATTTTTTTATCAGATATTCTAGAATTAATCCAGAAGTCCTATTTACTTCATTACATCAAGACTTGAAATTTTTTTGGACTATCTCAAAATTCTGTGGATTTGGTTGATCTGTGTTCTTGGTAAAAGCTTAGTGGTTATGATATTGTCTAGAGAATAAGGTCTCTTTCTGTTCACTTCCCTGTTGAATCATCATATAGAGAAGGTCCCTTTATAGACGCATTAATTCCTGACCACTGACAATCATTTTCCATATCCAATACATTTCTATAGTAAAAACATCAGCAATGCATACAGTAGTTCCATTCTTTAAGTAAGGCTTTCTTAATGCCTAACCACTGACACTCCCTTTCTTTTTCATCATAAATACTTTTCTATAGTAGAATCATTAGTCATGCATTTACATCATTAGTCATACATATAAGTCTTTTCTATCAGTAATGCAGGTATTGATTACTGACCACTGACAATACTTTTCTAACTGATTCTAAATGCATTTCACTTATAAAATCATTACCAATACATACACATTATACTGCCCCAAAATAAACACACCCTTGGCAATTTTTTTTTTTTTTTATAAAAGTCTAATTTTCTTCTAAATCAAATATACTAGGATCATATTTCTAGTAGTATCTTATGCAATAAAAATCGATTTTATCAGATATTATTCATTACCAAACTCTACAGCATTGATACTCGATTTAAAAAGAAAAATATGCCCTGTTAGTGAGGTATAGAATATATTGACTATATCCTCCGCAAAAGGATAAGACCACCCTCAAAAGGGGGTGTCCTGGGTAAAAGACTAAACCATTTGATGGTAAGGCTATATTTCAGGAAATCTGGAGAATGTAGAATACTTTTTCATTGTCATTACTCCCAGGTCCACTGTGACCAAGAATAGTACTTGTTAGAGTCCTATTTATGGATCAAATATGTTTAAAAATTGCATAGGAATACTTGCTATCAGATAACTATATGCAAAAACTTAAATTTCATAGAAAAATCTAAATAAAAACATAATGTATGCAATTCCCTTACCTTTTGGCATAAACTAATTCCAGATAGATTGACATGCCTTTTCAATCAATTGTTTTCGTTTTAACTGAATTCAGGCCTCTGAATTCAAAACCAATGTTAGAATTTTATGATTGAGTCATATTTGGAATTATATATATATATATATATATATATATATATATATATATAAATGATATTTTTCAAAAATATATATACATTTAACTATATACATTTAAATGATATATTTTTAAATTTATATACATTTAAAAGAAATATCTTTAAATATATATATGTTTCAAAGATATATTTTTAAATATATATAAGTATGTACATTGAAATGATATATTTTTCAACATATATACATTTAAGAATATACATTTAAATGTTATATATGCATTGTTGTTTTGCATACCATATCCTTTAGTATATCAACACACTGGAAAGAAAGTTTGAGTAGTGGATAGAGTTTGCACATTATATACCCCGCTGATGGAGTGATAAGAAGAAAATGATTTCCTTTAATATCAGACACATTGTTAAATTTAGTTTTTAGTGCAGTTCTTGGAATTTAAATAACATATTTTACTATAAGTAAACTATATATATATATATATATATATATATATATATATATATATATATAATAAAATAAACATCTCTATTTTATATAAGAATGATACTTAGTCAAATATCATGCCAGAAAAGTGTTCTCTCTTTATGAACTTTCTCACATAGAGGCTCAAAAAGAAAAAAATGATAAATTATCAAATAAAACTAAATTTTCTCAAATGGAATTTCAATTCTACAATGACTCCTCTCACTCCTTCCTACGACCTCCTTATAAACAGACCACAGCTGAACCTTCCACGACATTGTTAGAATTATAAATAAGTTTAAAGTGAGAAATTCAAAACCTCTGATGACATAATATTTTAAGAAGAAAGAAAAAAAAAAAAAGAATTCTCACAACTTGAATAACAAACCCATTCACCTTAACCTAAAAAAAAAAAAAATTTTTTTTTAAATTCTTTTCCAATAATCTGATGACGACAGAATATGATCAAGCTTCCTGCCATTATACAAAGTTATGAGTGAATTTGGAAGACTCTTTTTCATTGGGTTGACACAGTCAGTAATACAATTAAAAGATCCTAACACAAGTTTTTAAAATGTGATGGAGCAGTTTATGAGCATGAAAAATAAAACTGACAAACCAAATTTGATTTTCAACCAAAGTTGCCAACACACTGACTGCACACATGTTTTTTCAAAAAGAACTGTTTTTTTTTTCTGTTGTTTTTTTTTTTTGCTTAAAAGCATATCAATTCTTTATGGGTTATTTAGAGCTAAAATTTGATTAATTTCTAAATGTTTAATCATAATAAACATATTTTCAATGTTACTGTTAAAATCCTTGCCACCATTGTACTCATTCGGTTATTCAGTTTTTTTCACAGAATCTAGCATTGGTAATCCTAGTCTGTAAATTTCCACTCTTGTTAAAATTCAAAAGAGAGATCTTCTTGGCAGAATGTTCAACTAACAATTGAGTATTTAGTCAATACCCAAAAAGTTCCAAAATATGGCATAAGACCTTTTTAATGTAGGAGCTGAGCACAGGGTCATAGCCCAGACATGCCTGGTGGCTCCAAAAATGCTTTGGGCCCTGTTGGCATTCCCCTAAAAAAGAGGTGCCTCAAGCACCAGGCGATAAACCAACAAGACCCCGCTGAAGCAGTTAAGAGCCTGGAGAGTCAATCTTGGTCATGTGACATGAATGCCGTGGCTTCCCCTGTACCAAGACAAGAGCTAGTTCAACTACCAATTGCATTTGAGGACAGTTGTAAACAATCTTTAATACTTTCATGCCTCATCTCTTGTCAATTTTTACTGGAAGTGCCAGCTGTTGTCGGGAGCGTTCATAAAGAGAAATGATGATTTTATGTACATCTCATACCACAGAGAAACCAACAGTTACCTTGTATTTTTTTTTTTTATTACATCATTTTTTGTCTATAATCTATTTTCTGGACACATTTGTAGGGTTTCAAGTATTCCTTTCTAATACGAATAATGTATACACAATTATATGATATAAAGTAAATTTTATTCATTCCCAAATCTTTTATTATAATCATCATCAAATTGCACAGATAGCCACTCATCCCTAACATCCTGGAAAGTCTTTTAGACTGCATCCGGTGTCCACACAGAGCTGATGTATGCAAGTCCTTGCCAATTGGCCAACACTGATGTATCCATGTGTAGGAGTCCATAGTAGAATATTGCTTATGAGTCTGTCTTTGGTTCTCCAGCTGTGCCCTACATATTTTTTTTATCTTACTTTGGATGATTCATGAGATGGGAGGTAGGTGGACATATACCTGCTGTTTTGTGAGGTGTGGTTTCATGGATTTGTTCAAAAAAGGACATAGCATTATGATGTAGTGCCAATCTAGATTTTTCTGTAGATGTTCTATGAGCATCCAGGTGGTGCATCCATACTGTAGTACTGATACAACTACACTTTAAAAGAAATTATGTTTTAATCCTAACTTTTCACATTTGTTCTAGTTTTATTTAATTCCACATTAACCATTAATAGGTTAATATGCAGTTAAATAAAATTAGTAAACTGTAATAAGTATATTTTCAACCTTCCATTGTATTTTTTTTTTAATTGCACCAATTTTTTTTTCTGTCTTTAATCATTTGTTTACCCATTTGATGATTTTGAATATTCCTAAAACTAATTTGTACAAAATATATGAGGGTTATGTGATAAATAAGGTGAAATACTGCCTCATAATTTGGCAAAAGGAAGCACTGTTTACAGTTGCACATTTTTCAAGCAAATCAATATTGATGATTCCTTTCATGTCCCAGAAGGCCATCAGCACCTCCCTTCTTTACTGACTGCTACACCTGAAACTTTTTCTTTCCAAGAGAGTGTTTTTCCTCTCTGAACTTTTTTCAATTCAGGATGGTAGTGGCAGACCCATGTTTAGTCGATTTATAAACATTTGACTAAAAGATGCTTCTCTGTACACATTTCACTTCTCAGCAACCAAAAATTTCCTGACAGACCTCTGTCCTAGCCTGGTACACTCAGTTGCGCTGCCATTATGAATAGCCTCAAAACAAATATTTTAGGGAGATTAAGATAAATCTGCCATAAACCAATTCCAAACAATGCAGAGTTTACATTTGTGGAAAAAAAAAAAAAAATACTTGTTTTTTTTCAAAAAATTCCTCTTATCTATTGACTACCTATATATATATATATATATATATATATATATATATATATATATATATATATCCTAATGTGACCAGTTTGTTGTTTTTTCTTAATGATATATATATATAATAAAAAAAATAGAAAATTATGAAGAAATCTCCAGACAGAATTACTAGAAACTTATTCTGTACTTCAACTATTTTATGATAATTCAATTTCTTTGTCTCCTGTTGAAGTCAATAACGGGTAATAAATTAAGCCGGTAGTCACCATAACAGTGCGAGCCAAAATAACTTAATTTACACATCTTTTGCTGACTTGCTAAGTCTTCAGAATTAACGATCAGTCAGTCATGTTAATTTCAGACATGGTAGTATACTTTGTCAGATATCAGTATGTAAATCACATTTGCATCATTGCTTTTTTTTTATATATATGAACAGTTCATAGCGTGTTGGTAGTATGCTTATACAAGTTGTATCGGAGTACTTGACATTAGGCATATCAGAGTACCTGATTTTGAAAATATTATAGTAGCTAATTTTGAATACATCAGAAAATATGATATTGGGCATGTTCAAATACAGGATTTTGAGTGAGTTAGAGTACTTGCTGTTGGGTGTGTTACAGTATCTGATTTTGATTGTATTAAAGTACCAAATTTTGAACAGATTAGAATCGTTGGTTTTGAGTACGTTCAAATACATGATTTTGAGTGCATATGAACCCTTGATTTAAAGTGTATTAGAATACTTAATGCTGTGTTAATTAGAGTACTTGCTCAAAGAATTATTCAGACAACTGAACTGAACGTTTTTTTGTTGTTCACAAGATGTTTTGACTATTTTCAGTCATTGAATGTTAAGGATCCTTCTTAAAACTATAGACAGTGAAGTACTCATTACTGGGGGGAATAAGAGTACTTCATATTCGGTAAATCTAAGTAATTGTAATACACGGTGGAACGATAAAATTGTCGCCCTAGAAAAGATGACATGATTCCATTTCCATTTAACGAAAACCGGTTTTCTTTTTTTTGTTGCAGACCATCCACTAGTTGGCCAGTTGTGTACAAATCCCAAGAGCGATAGGAGCCTTCTATCATGTCTGAAAGTGACACAATGTTCAATGAGCAAGATCGGAGATACGCCGCAGTACAACTCATGCTCTCTACTGATCCAACTTATGACAACAGGACCATTGCCAGCACCCTCAAAATGCAAATCTGGGTTGCCACGAACAACAGGGATGTGCTCAGGTTGAGGAAAATAAAGTTTCCGGCTACGGTTATGGTCTTTGGTGTGGTTTCAAGTGAGGGCCACATCATGCCACCTCTCATCTTCGAAGTCGGCTTGAAAGTCAACACCAAAGTGTACCTGGATGTGCTGAAGAGTGTGGTGATCCCCTGGTGCAATCAGGTGGCTGGTGGCAGACCCTGGGTGTGGCAGTAGGACTTGGCGCTAGCCCACAAGTCCAAAGAGACCCAGGCTTGGAATCAGAAGGAGTGCTACGACTTTGTACCCTTCTCTCACTGGCCCCCCTCCTCCTACAACCTGAACCCACTGGACTACTTTGTTTGGTCATATGCCTGATCGCTGCCATCCACCAAGCCCCCGCCGGCGCTTGTAGAAAAGGCATGCTCCCAGTTCTGGATCTGTATCGAGGCCATGATTGAGGCTGAAGGTAGCTACATTGAATAGATGTCAGCTCTACTACATAATCAAGTTACCTGAATTGATTTTTTCAATGAAAGTTTTAAAATAAAGCTGTAGTGTTGTTTTCTTTAGGATGACAATTTTATCGTTCCACCCTGTAGATGTCAGCTCTACTACATAATCAAGTTACCTGAACTGATTTTTTCCATAAAAGTTTTAAAATAAAGCTGTCGTGTTGTTTTCTTTAGGACGACAATTTTATCGTTCCACCTAGTATTATAATGAATTTTTACTATACTAAGTATAGCACAGTCCATTAATGTGTCAACCAAACAGGTTTTTTTTAACTTAATTTTCTTCTAAACCAAACATAGAAGGAATTTATAGTTCCCAGTGAAATATTATCCAATCAGACTCAAGATAACAAGATCTGCAATATTTTGTGTTTGATTTTTGAAACTGTTGTCCACATCTTTATTGTTGTTAGTTGTAACAATGTTTCAGATGTTGTATCTTCTGGCCTTCTTCAGGTGTTCCTTACTTATCTAGACACAGAAATGATTCAACCTGGGAAATCATTTTTAAAGTTTGATTATAGATCCAACAAGGTGTTCAAAGAAACAACAACGATAAAAATGAGGACAACAATCTAAAAAAATCTCACTAAAATATTGCACATCCAGCCTCATCTCAAAATACTGCACATCAAGCCTCTTCTCAAAAATTCAGATAATTACAAGATTTTACAATTTTTCATAGGACTTCAATCAAAGCAAACACCAACTACCAACATTTTCTTTATTTCTAGTGGAACATAATTCAATTAAAACAGATATTATCAAATTTAACCCAATCACTCATAAATAAGTACACCCACTCAACAAATTGTTATAAAAAGTTATTTTCTTTTAAACCAATGATGCCAGGATTCAAAAAGAAATCTAGGATAGCCAAACAACCTTTTTTGGAAAAATGTTCTTGTTACATGTTCCTAAAAGAAATCCTGGTGTCTTTGGTTTCAAAGAGAGTAAACTTTTTTTAGGGGTCTACTTATTTATATTTGATACTCTGATACTTGTTACATGTTCCTAAAAGAAATCCTGGTGTCTTTGGTTTCAAAGAGAGGAAACTTTTTTTAGGGGTCTACTTATTTATATTTGATACTCTGATACTTGTTACATGTTCCTAAAAGAAATCCTGGTGTCTTTGGTTTCAAAGAGAGGAAACTTTTTTTAGGGGTCTGCTTATTTATACGTTATACTCTGATACTTAATAATATCCATTTTGATTATCTAATGTTCCACTAGAAATGATAAAATCCGAGTATCTTTGGTTTAGAAAATTAACATCTTATTCCAAAATTTTTAGTGATGTATTTATTGGTAATACTACATAACTTGGACAACTGGCTAAATAAATGATAAAAAAAGGAAGCTAGGTACTTGACCTATTATCTTTCGGATCAACAATTGAATTAGTTGGTTCATGTGTTCATCATGTTCCTTGTTTTTTGTCTTTGTCCTTTTCTTCCTTTCTTTTTATGGTATCTTTCACTTCTCTTTATTTTTCTTGTATACTTTCTTTTGCTTCTCTTTTAGATAAATGATAAAATCTTGGTATCTTTCATTTAGAAGAAAGCAAAAATTTTATAAAAGAATTGTTGCGGGGAGTGGTATATATTTATGGGTGAGACTGTTTGTCGAATTTAGCCACTGTTTATTAGTTTGAGTCACTGAGAAAAATTCAAACATTAGACATTAATACTACCACAAGAGGATGCTGAAAAGTTCTTGGCCTGACAAAGAAGAGCATAAACTATAATCAAGATGCATAAATACAATTTTACATATTAATCCGAAAGTCTAACTTCCTTTAATACTCCCTGCATCCTCCCCCAAGGAATTCTGTTCTTGGTTGGTTCAAGAACTTGTCAGATTGTGTTATTTGGTTCAATTGCAGATGTAGAATAGATCAGCCAAAATATTACATTGACAAAAGCAAAAATTTAAAATGAAGATTTTAGCTGAAAAATTCTTGGGGAACCCCAATGTACCCCCACCTCCACTACCCTCCTGAGCTGAATCCTTGTTTCCTGGGGGCAGAAATCAAAACCAGCTTTGTTGAAAACAAGAAGAACCAGCAGAAAGCAGCATCAGGGGAAAACTTCTGGCACAGTTTCCTGGAGTGGGAAAAAATTTATTCATTGGTACGTGGCTTCATATGGGCAGGTTGTTTTTTTTTGAAAGATGATAAAGTTGATTTGGGTTAAAGACTTGACTGTGTGGGTGCAATTCATGTAGAGCGTCTTGGGCAGAAAAAGCAAGGCAGAACCCATTCTTCTCCAGGTCTGCTTTGGATTCTGAGTTTTTCCTTCTTAAGAACTGGCTCATTGGCCTCGTGGTTAGAGTGTTCGCCAATGGTCCAGGAGACTGGAGTTCAATCCCAGGTCGAGTCATAGCAAAGACTTAAAAAAAAAATGGTACTTGATACCTCTTTGCTTAACACTCAGCATTATAAGGTGTGTATCAAGGGTAAAGTAGAGCAATGCAGGGAAAGGAGGAGTGCTCTCCCTTACTCCTTGGTGTAGTAGCTATTGAAAAGGGAGCCTTTGGGTTGCCCTTGACTGCAGTTGCCAACTTTACTTACTTATACCAAGGTTAAAGATCCCAGTCTGCCCTGCTTTTTATCAATAGCTTGAGGGAGAATAGTTTGATTCACACCTTTCCCAAGACTATTACTGCTGTCTAAGATGCAAAAAGTTTTGTTCAGTGTAAAATAATTATGGATTTTAATTAATCCTTTTAGTAGTTAATTCTTTTTTTAGTTAAACTTGGAATTTAAAGCCGAATTGCAGGTTTTGTGATCTAGGTCAAGGCTGGGGTTATAAATCAATACTTGGATATATCACACATACAATAATAAGCATTTGTTTGTGAATTCAAAAACGGACAGTTGTTTAGAATCAACTGATATTTAATATTCAAAGATAAACAATTGTGTAGAATCAGCTGATATTTGGGATGTCGCAGTGATATAGGATTACATAATTGATAATCCTATAGTGATATAGGATTACATAATCGATAATTTTAAGGAGAGATATATCAGGGCAGATTCTAAGGGAAGAGGAGGAGACAACATAGGGAACTTGACAAAAAAAGATCCAAAGAGGAGACGGATTGGGGATGAGGGAGACAGGAATCATGCACGCACTATCAGCCAGTGAGCAGAAAGATAACAAAGCCATCCGTTGCTTCTATTTTGTCTCTCCCCAGTTCACTATCGGTTTATCTTCTTGCTGATATACTTCTTCCTCTATATCTCTATTTTCGACTGACTACTACTAGAAACAGACAATAAATTTTCGTACATGCAGAACAAACAGATTATTTGTATTTGACTTCTTTTTACCACGGTCTGGTTACCCCAGTTTGGTCAACAGTTTTATAGGGTTATCATTTGTTATAACCAAACAAAATGTTACTGAATGAGAAATAACCAAAATGGAGGACGGAAATGAAATGGAAATCTTTATTATATTCAACAAATACAATACTTGCCAACAGCATGAAGAAGGTACCCACTGCTATTGGTGACTACTTAGTTAGCATAAATCACCCCCACTTCCCAATAGTGTCCAATGTATATATAATGAATGACACATACCCATTACTGTTCACCGGTAGGGTATATAACATCATTACAACCCCTTAAAGGATGCCATAAAGTGACATGCATTTATCAGTGATTTAGCATTACACTTGGTTTGGTTTTGGTTTCTTTGTTTAATGGCATATCAACATTTGCAGGTTATTTAATGCCAAAGCCATCCTTCTAGAAGAACAGCAGTGATGCTATTTAACCCAGAGCTGGGAGGATTAGGGGGTTCATACCTTTCCCAAGGGTATTTGTCCGAAAGTGAACATAATAGCGCGACTGGAGTTCGAACTCGCTTACTACGATTCCGCAGTCCATTGCTTTAACCATTACACCAAGAGGACACCCCCGCATTACACTTGGGTAACTGTTGGGTATTGAATAAACAGAAAATATATACAAAATAAGAGTGTTAGTACAGCAGAAGTGTCAGTCCGAAATGGGAGGTTTGGCTGCTTGGAGAAAGTCTCAGTGAGAGTAAAAGAAGGTTAGTATTTATGAAGGAGGAAAAGTTCATTATTGTGTTGGCTGGTCACCATCACAGTAAATGCGTCTACTTCCTCCTATGATAACCATTACACAACCAACGGGTTTTGCAATATTTTGGTCCATACTAATTTGTGGCATGTATACCATGTGACTGAAGCAATCCAAGCAGTGGCAGATACCTACTGTGGGTGTTAGTATCATGGTAGTTGGTATGCTGACATGTTGTGTATTGCTTCACTCTATGTGTGATTTGAAAACTGCACAGATGAACCTACTATGTAGTCTAATTTGGGAACTTTAGTTTTAAGATTTCAAACTGGGCTATACAACTCTGAACAGGGTCATAATGCCACAGATTTTGTTTGTTTATTTGGGTTTTATGGCATATCAACCTTTGAAGGTTATTTAATGCCAAATCCATTTTATACAAATAAACAGTTCTATTTCAAACAATTCAGTTTAACATGAGTACTCGGTTTGTCAAAAACAGTTTTCTTTCAAGCTATTTAGTTTAATCAAACAGTTCTAATTTAAACAATTCAGTTTAGTTTAAGTATGGGTTTTGTTTACACACAGTTAAATGTCAAAACAGTTCTATTTAGAGCAATTTAGTTTAGCCTGTACTTAGGCTAAACTGAATTGCTTGAAATAAAACTATTTGGACAGTCAAAAACAGTTCTGTTTCAAACAATCTAATTTAGCATACAAAAACAGTTCCATTTCAAATGATTCAGTTTAGCATAAGTATGTAGCTTAAAAGTCAAAACAGTTCTATTTCAAGCAATTCAGTGTAGCATAAGTAAGCAGTTTAGTTCTATTTGACCCATAGTTAGGACCCTATCAGATGCTACCACTCCAAGCCAGAGTGGACCGGGGAATGATGGCAATAAAGCTGTACTCCACATTCCCCAAAGCTTCACCATTACTGGAACCTCACCATCAGATTTTTTAGAGCTATATCTAGGACACTCATCAGGAGTGGGTCTTACCCCTCTGCAGAGGTGCAGCTGGTGTATTCTACAGCCCCAGCCACAGAAGCAACTTATAACGTTTATAGTACAAAAAGTGTAGTAACCAGATGATTCAAGAAATTTCACTCCCATTGCAAGAAGCTTGATGATAGCAAGGTCAGGCAGGCCTGAAAATGTGAATTCTGGTGCCATGTTCTGAACCATAGAGGCAAATTTAGTAAAAGGCACTCAAAAAGTGTGAGGTGATTTCAGCTATTGACAGTCCAGTGTGATTCATCAATTTCACAACCTTGGCTAAAGTATAGAGAGTTGACAAATTGTGCCTCATGTCAGTAAAATATTGCAAAATCTTTTACTCACCCGAGTAATAAAAATATATACATACACTCTCCTTACTTAATAGACTGACTTTTGCAAGTTCTTGTCTCAAGAAACACCAGAGAGTGCTATTCTGTTTTTCAAGTTATCTGAGTTGATAAAAAGATCTTTGATATCATTATTTTGCTCAGTGAGCAAGAAGTATTTGTTATATTAAATGGATGTGTTTGTTCACCCTCTTCAGACTGACTGAATTTTTTTTTGTTTTTTTGGTCTTAAGATGATAATGAATATTGAATTGATTTTTATGGCAGCTGAATGCCTGTGGAAGAAATGTTCATTCTCAGAAAAAAAATGCTACATCTTAAACATGATTATATATATATATATATATATATATATATGTAAACATTTTTTTCAAGATAAACAAAAAAGAAAAACCTTTTTGTTTATCTTCTGGATCAAAAGATCAGTGACATTTTCTGTTTGTCAGGAAAACAGATTTCTCTAAGGCTTACACTCTCCTGAGTATCAAGATATTTTTTTTAACCTTAATTCTGTTAGAGTTTTTAGACGACAAACTTATTTCCATCACTGAAAGTTACAATAGAAATTCTATGAAACTTTTTTTGTAAGCCCAGCAAAGAGGGAAAAAAAAGTTTATATATTTGAAAAACACAAAAAACAGTAACTATATTTTGATGGTATATAATATCCCTTTATTTATATTATGAAATTAGATAAGGTCTAACTTGAGATAGTCTATGCTATCTGGGTAATATCTCATAACAGTCTTACATGCCATTACAACAATTTCTTTTTTCTGAAATATTTTACGAAGGAATTCTTGGTCGTTATTTTGGGGTAGAAAGAGGGTCTTACATGCTATCACAATATTTTCACTTCCTGAAATATCTTACTAAGGAATTCTAGGCCATTATTTTACAGGAGAAAGGGGGTCTTATAAGCCATCACGATATTTTCACTCTCGGTAGTATTTTACTGGGGGATTCAAGGCCATTGTTTCAGAGGAGATAGTCTATGCTATCTGGGTA
The DNA here is from genome assembly GCA_963585895.1 of Sepioteuthis lessoniana. Classification (NCBI taxonomy): domain Eukaryota; kingdom Metazoa; phylum Mollusca; class Cephalopoda; order Myopsida; family Loliginidae; genus Sepioteuthis; species Sepioteuthis lessoniana. The sequence goes on along the minus strand of OY757938.1, from coordinate 61,455,445 downwards.
AAGATCGGCATACCAGACCTGAGAAGTTTGAATTGGATTTTTTTAACAGCATATCAATCTCTGAGGGTTATTTAATGCCAGAAAAAGTTAGGTTGGTTTTGTTTTTTGTGTTTGTTTTAGGATATGGATTTTTTTGCTATTTCTCATTATATTTGGTTAGATTTTGACGAAACAATTGTTTTTTTCAAGAAGGCTCAACATTTCCTCTGGTTTGGTATTTTTGAAGAGGTCTCTTAAGTTGCTTGTCTGATAGTATTTTGGGCAAATTTGTCTCAAACTGGCACAGTTTATGGAAATATGTTTGACTGTGAGGAGTATTTTGCACGTCGAACATTTTGGGGTGTCTTCTTTTTAAGAGGTGTGAGAGGGTAATGTGCAATGTTTGGAGGGTATTCCTTCTTTTCTATTTCTTCTGTAGCCTGCTGACCACTCAACTATGATATCTTGCGTACAGTAGAGCTCTGTTTTTGATCCTCCCAAGATTTTTGCTATTTGTCAAGTATGAATTTTTTAATGATTAGTTTTAGATCAGTGCACGGGATTTTTGTATTGGCTAAGTCATCAAGGACTTCTTCATAAGTCATTTTTATAGTTTTTATAGATATTAAATGATACAATGAGTTTGGTGTTTTATAGCATATCAACCCTTGTGGGTTATTTACTGCCAAATCCGGTTTATACATATAATATACGAAGGAATTTTGTTCTATTATTTAGAGGGAAAAGAACAGTCTTACATGCCATTACAACAGTTTCTTTTTCTGAAATATTTTACTAAGGAATTCTGGGTCATTATTTTGGCGGGGAGGAATAAGGACTTATATGCTATCACAATATTTTCCATTTCTGAAGTGTTTTAATAAGGAATTTTATTCTATCATTTTGGAAGAAAGGGGTCTTATATGCCATCATAATACTTTCCCTTCTTGAAATATCTTAGTAAGGAATTCTAGGCCTTTATTTTTGGGGAGGAAGAGGGTCTTATAAGCCATCACAATATTTTCCCTTTATGAAATATCTTACTAAAGAATTCTAGGCCATTATTTTACAGGAGAAAGCGGGTCTTACATGCCATCACAATATTTTCCCTTTTTGAAATATCTTACTAAGGAATTTTATTCTGTTGCATATTGGTAGAAAGGGCTTTTCTTTTTACTATCCTAAAATTTTCCTTTTCAAAAGTATTTTCACAAGAATTTTCATTGTGTTTTTATTTAAAGCTGTGTATTTTTTTTTTTGCCATTAGTCTATCACCAACAAAGTCTTGGAGAACTCATATTCCTGCTCTCAAAGATAAAACTCAGCTCTTAACATTCTAACCAAATGTCACTCTCACTCTGGTCTTCTCCCAACTGTTATCAACAAACTTTGGAGGTGCCCGTGGTGTAATTGTTATCGTCATAGGAAATGGACATGGTGACACAAGTTCAAATCCTGGACGAGACTGATTGCATTTCACATGGCACTAATATCCTTGGGAGAGGTATGAATCCAATTATTCTCCCTCCAGCTATGGGTAAATAGTAGGACAGACTGGGTTCTTCAGCCTTGGTAAGGCAACTAGTCTTGGAGAAGGAAAACTCTGAATTCAAACCTGTTGAAATCCTCTTAAAAATTGACCTTGTGTTATATCCTTCCTGAGTTGAGGGGTTTGTAAATAAGGTCATCAACAAACTCAACATTCAGTCATTTTGGATGTGTCTTTACATACATAATAACTAATGCACATCCATATACAATTACAAAATAAGGATTTGAACTTGCGCATGCATGCCCATCACATTACTAATGGCCACTCACACAAAAACACATTCTTTTTGCTTCGGGTAAGTGAAAGTCATTATACACATCTATACAATTTTTAGTATAGTAGTGAAGGCTTACATTCAATTGATAAAATAATCTGATTGCTATTTTTCTATGCAGTAATTTACACTTATGTGTCAAGAGAAATCATGCACGCAGCAGCTCAAAGCGTGCATGAATGTGTCTGGTGTGTAAAATGAGATCAGGAATAGAGAAACAGGCAATTGGGAAGATAGAACTCACATCCTCCCGATTGTGAATCGTGTTTGATGTCAGGACTACCTACATGCTGGCGCGCATGTAAATTATCACAATGTATAATTGACCTTGATGTGGCATTTTGGTTTGATTATTTAAGTCCTGCCTGAATGCATCGGTGAGAGAGAGGCATTTTGAGTCTCGGTGATGCACGACAAGAGACAAAATTGGGTGTAGGACTGTTGGAGAAGATTGTTGCAGGCAAAAAGGAATATTTTCAGCATAGAAATTTGGCTGTTTACCTTCTATTAAGAAGAAATTGATTCCACGTGTTCAGTTACGAGAGACTCTTTTCTTTCTGTTGCTGAGGAGGCATACCATCCCTCCCTCTTCTTTCAACTTAATAAAATAGAATGTTTCAGTAGTTATCATTGACTGAGCTTATATTAATTTAACACAAGGTCATAAGTATAGGGCAAACAGTTAAAATCAAATTCACTAATAATAGGTTGCTAGCTCAGCTTGCTTACCATTATAACACACAAAAAGCTAATGATGTATGAAGAGTTGATTTTGAAGAAATCATTATGACTGATCTTAATTTTTCATCTGAAGATCACAGCTACAATGTCTGAAATCTAATCTTTCTAAGTGAATGTCTATATGCCTCTGAGATGATTTCAGTTTCATTTTCTACAGTAATTTATTTTCACCTGATCTTAATTTTTCATCTGAAGATTACAGCTACAGGCTTGAAATAAATACAGATCTTTCTAAATTAATATGCACGTTTCTGAAATGATTTCAGTTTCACTTTCTATTGTGAATGTAATAGGCGCAATGTACTTGGACATTCGAAGCGCGCAGGGATGTGTCTGGCCTGTAGAGTGGCAGCAAGAAACAGGTATGGCTGCCTCAAGCACCATATGTAACGTTGGGAGGTCTCAAACCAGAGAGAGTCAATTTGCACGTATGCAAATTCTTTTGAGATCTCTCAAGTGTAAGAATGCACGGTGACGGCTGGAACGGGTGATTATTTCTGAGTGAGTCAACTGACGAGCATGCGTGAAAGTTTTGTTACAACTTGAAGGAGAGAAGGAAGGAAGCACAGGACACGAGGAATAGAAGCACTCGTGTTAATACGCCCAAGCCTTGGGAAACTGACTTGCAAGATCCATTGCAGCATTCCGACACATCTATGAAAATTTATGATCACTTTTTAATGAGTGCAAAAAAGTGTTGAAAAGTTTTGTTATGGGATGTATTTTACTTTACTATAATAACTCCAAATGATGAATATGAAAAGTTTGTTACCACCCACCTAGAAGCAGCAGCTTAGTGCATACCAATCAAATCAAAAGCCAAACAGAGTTCCCTAAGAATCTCTTGGATAAAATAAAACAGGAATTCTTCAGAGCTGTAGGCCTGTCAGTACCCCTGTACGGTTGCACCATTTAGACTCCAATGAAACAATTGGAGGAAAAGTTAAATAAGAACTACTCTAAGATGCTATATACTGTTGAGAAACAAATTCTGAAAGCAACACCCAAAAAAACAGTAGCTGTATGGCCACTTACTTCCCATCAAACAGACCTTGACAGTAAGATGAATAAGACATGCCGAGTACTGCTGGTGAAGTACAAACAAATTCCTAAGGGATTATTCTCCAATGGACTCTGACTCAGGGGACACACCAGTGTGGACTAACCAGTAAAAACTTACCTTTACCATCTCTGTATAGACACTGGATGACATCTAGAGGACTCACCAATAGTGATAGCCAATAGAGACGGATGGTGAGAAAGATTCAAAGATCCATGCTGTCACTATATCGCGAGGACAGATTACAGTAAGAAAATATCTATTGATTCATAATGGACATTAAAAACATCCAAAATATATGGGAAAATGTAAGAAAATTGGATTTAGATAGCAAATACTTTCAGTATTTTCAGGAATTAAGTAAAAAAATATTAGGAAAAAAAATGTCAAAACTAGTATATAAAGATAACTTTTATATTTCTAAATTCAAAAAGACAGAATAAATTTCTTTTTCAAAAAAAAACAAAAAAAAACAACTTACTGTGCAGTCTGGATCCATTACATAACAGCTATCTCCCGAAGCGCTGGTCTCTACCCAAAGATGTTCTGTAGAAACCGCCATATCCTAGGTAAAAAAAAAAAAAAAAAAAAAAAGAATTGAAGAAGATATAAAGAAATTTGGAGAAACTTAAAATTAGGCTAAGTCAAAAGTTTTGCAATGTTTTGCCAAATACTTGCTTGCAGTGTAAAAATCATATGATTGAAGCAGTGGGAGGTACCTACTATGGTTGGTAGTATCGTGGTAGTTGGTGTGTTGGCATGTTGAGCATTGCTTAACATCATGCCTGATTTGAAGGCTAAACAGATAAATGTGCAATGTAGTCTGACTTATGTTTTACGAGTTCAAATTGGGTCATGATGCTGTGAAAGCCACAGAAAACATTTGCTGTGTAAAAGGTGATGGTGCAGTCGATCACAGTAACCAAATGGTTGAATTTGGTTTGGTTTAGTTTTATGGCATATCAACCTTTATTGGTTATTTAACACCAAATTCTTTTTTATGTAAATAATCTGTTCTATTTAAAACACTTCAGTTTAGCATGAGTACACAGTTCGTCAAAAACATTTCTATTTCAAACTATTCATTTTATTCAAGCAGTTATATATAGCAATTCAGTTTAGTGTCAGTACAGTTTCATTGTCAAAAACAATTCAATTTCAAATAATTCAGTTTAGCATAAGCAGGCAGTTTAAATGTAAATACGGTTTAATTGTCAAAAAAATTCAATTAAACATCAGTCATTTGTTTAAATGGTCAAGCAGTTTTATTTCTAACAATTCAATTTAACATAAGTGCTTTGTTTGTACAGAGTTTAAATGTCAAACAGTTCTATTTGACCAATAGATAGGACCATATCAGATGCTACAACTTTGGGTCAGAGTTGCGCTGGGAGCAATGGCAATGCAGGAGTACTCGACATTTCCTGAATCTCCAGGTTGATTGGTTGGGATTAATAGCATATCAACCTTTGTAGATTATTGAATGCCAAATCCGTTTATACATATATATTTTAATATATATGATTAGTAAAGACATTTTGTAGATAAACAAGCCTGAGCTCATTTTTTTTTTTTGCACACAGTTAAATGATTCAAAGTATTTCTATCTAATATGAATAATTCTATTCACTATTAATCATTTGTTCATATACAGTGAATTGGTTTGAAGTATTTCTATTTAACGCTAATAATTCTACTTAACATTACTCATTCATTTGCGCACAGTTAAATCGTTCTAAGTATTGCTATGAATCACAAATAACTCAATTAGACATCAGTCATTTGTTTACCAACAGTTAAATGAACAAACAGTTCTATTTCTAACAATTCAATTTAGCTTAAGTTACTTGTTTGCATAGAGTTTAAATGTCAAACAGTTCTACTTGACCCATAGATAGGACCCAATCAGGTGCTACCACTCCGGGTCAGAATGGACTGGGGAGTGATGGCAATGAAGAGGTACTCCACTTTCTCCAATTTCCCCAAAGATTGAAGCCTCACTATCAGATTGCTTAATGTCATATTCAGGACACTCAGTGGGGGCTAGTTACCCTTCTGCAGAGATGCAGTTGGTGTATTCCAGCCAACTGGACTCATGTTGGTGTAGTTAAACAAGAGCAGTAGCCCACTCTCCAGACAATTGGGTAGCCTCAGTTGACAAAAAAAAAATATCACACGCGACTAGCAGCCCTTCCTCTGTACACCTCTAGTCAACTCATTTGTTCTGTCAGTCAAAAAAAGCAGTTCACTAAGAACAACAACAACCTGCTCCTGATGCTGGCATGCTTTTTTATGCAAGTTCCAGCCTATTGAAATTTACATGCGTGGTAGATTTCTTCTCGTGAGAGACGAGATCCACCCACTATAACTTCTGCCTCCAGAAGTGGACATATTTTCCAGTGCTTGACACGCAAGGCATAGTCTTACATGCTTTGATCCTGGAGGTAAGTTTCTTCTCTCACTACATTTGGATAAATACCTACTTGAAGGAGACTTTCCTTCCTCCACCTATGAGTAAGTAGTAGGGCAGTCTGGGTTCCTTACCATTGGTTAGGCAATCAGCCCGGAAAAAAAAAATTATGAATTCAAACCAGGTTTACTCCACTTGAAAATTGACCATGTGCCACATCTTGTACAGAGCAGAAGGGTTGGGTATATACATGCCCACACACAGATCCAATTTTATAAAAAAGATTTGAATATTTTTCACTAAACAATCCTTTACAATAAGCATGTGTGTCATTTATGTATTATTATTCCCAGGTCATCCATAATCAGAGATATATGACACGACACTCAGCTTTGTAATTGAACTTTTTAAGATTTGTGAATCTTATTCCTAAGTTACAAAAGTGAAATAAAACAATATTATACTTTGCATTTCTCATCCTTATTACTATTAAGGAACTTCACTAACCCAGCATTATATGTTGAACTCTGCTTAAAAAAAAAAAATTGACCTTGTGTCACATCCTGCCCAAAGGGGATAAGATGGGAAAATAAACAGAAATAACATCAACTTAGCAGTTAGAGAATGGTGTGATTTTAAATACTACTAAATACAATTAATGAAATTTATATAGATAAATTGAATTTGTCTAACTCATCAAAATTTGTGTATTTAGGTGGCAGTTTTTCTTTGATAAGACTAAATTAAATTTTAAGCCAAAATTCTAACATATTTCATGTACAAAATGATATTCTCTTTCATAAAAATACAAATTCTATCCTAACAAATAAAAAATTCATTGTGTGAATATTATTTGTCTAAATTTCAGAGATAAAATTATTGTTATAACTTAAAATACTCGGATAAATGGCCTCGTCTTTATTGTGATTCTCACAATGTTTCAGCAGATATGAAGAAGGCCGAAGGTCATATCAGCAGGAAACGCTGTGAGTATAACACTAAACATGAAGTCAATAGTCCAAATATTCCAAGTAATAACATTGTGTGAATATGAAAGCTGAAGTTCTGACAGTTAAGCAATGATAAACCTGTTCAGTAATCAGATGGGGACCATTTCATGACAGCAGGTATGGTTTTTGGCTAGACTAAGCAAAAACTAATGAATAAGGAAAACATATTGATAAGTTTTGTTTTTTCTTCAATACAATTAGAATATTTTTCATTTTTGGAACTTAAAAAACACATTATCTAAAATTTAGCTAAGTTTAGTTTATTTGTTTTAATGGCATATCAACCTTTGTTGGCTATTTGATGCCAAAGCAATCCTTGTGGAAAAATAGTAATGATACTATTTAACTCATAGCTGGTGGGGGGGTGAGGAATAAGGGGTTCATACCTTTACCAAGCGGCATTAGCCCCAAACTGAATGTAATATTGCGACTGAGTTCAAACTTGTTGACTTCTTTGTCACAGCCAAGCAAGTTAACCACTACGCTATGGAGACTCACTTCTAAATCTAAGCCAGGTAGTAGCACATTATCTAAAATGTTATCTAACACATTTTTTAAGCATAAACTATCTCATATCACAAACCACATATTTAATAAGTTGGTTTGATTTCATTTCTTTTTTTTAATGGCATCTCAACCTCCATTGGTCATTTAATGCCAAAGCCATCCTTTTAGAAGAACAGTAGTGGTATTTAACCCATAGCTATGATGGATAAGGAGGTTCATGCCTTTCCCAATGGTTATAGGTTTGTTTTTGTTTCTTTGTTTAATGGCATATCAACCTCCACTGGTTATTTAACGTCAAAGCTATCTTTTTAGAAGAACAGTGGTGATACTTTTTAAAATCTCATCTGGATTGGATAAAGAGGTTTACACTTTTACCCAAGAGATGATTAGTCTTAAACCAAACTAACAATGTGACTAGAGTTTGTATTCACAGACAATGATGTTGCAGCCCAACACATTAAACACAACACTACAAGGTCTCTACCTAAACATAAGCTAGCTAGTACCATATATCTAAACGTATGTGTCAGTTTTCCTAATGGTTTGGTTGGGTTTGGTTTTATGGCATATCAACCCTTGTAGGTTATTTAATCCCAAACCTGGTTCATACGTATATATTATATATAGGATTGGTTGGTAAAGTTGTCTTTAAACAAGTTGGAGCACATTTGCTTGCACACAGTTAAATGATTTCGAGTATTGCTATAAAAGACAAATAATTCTGTTTCAGATTAATCATTTATTTGGACACTGTGGTTTCAAGTATTTCTCACAGGAATAGTTTTATTTGCACACAGTTAAATGGCTTCAAGTTTTGCTATTCAACACTTCATTTGTACACAGTCAAATAGTCCAAGCACTGCTATTTAATACCAATTCAATTTAGGCACATAGTTAAAGAGTTTCAAGTAATTTTATTCAATACTAATAATTCTATTCATCATTACTCATTTGCCTACACACAGCTAAATGGTTCCAAGCATTGCCATATTTACCAACCCCTTCGCTCGGCCAGGATATGACACCAAGTCAATTTTTTAAGCGGAGTTTAACAGGTTTCAATTCAGAGTATACCTTCTCCTAGACTAGTTGCCTCACCAAGGCTGAAGAACCCAGTCTGTCCTACTATTTATCTATAGCTGGAGGGAGAATAATTGGATTCATACCTTTTCCAAGTATTGCTATCTATCATGAACAATTCAATTAGGCATTTGTCATTTGTTTACACACTGTTAAATAAACCAAACAGTTTTTCTTCTAACAATTCAATTTATCATAAGTCATTTGCCAACAGTTTAAATGTCCAACAGTTCGATTTGACCCATAGATAGTACCCTATCAGCTGCTACCACTCCAGGTCAGAGTGAACCTGGGAGCAATGGTAATGAAGGGGTACTCCACATTCCACAGAGCTCCAGACATGGAGTCTCACCATCAAACTTTTTATGTCATATCTAAGACACTCATTTGGGGTGAGGGTCTCACCCCTCTGGAGAGATGCAGTCAGTGTATTCTGCTGTCCCAAGATCCCATGTATCTTATTTACTATGGACTCTCTCCTCTTTCACACTAGAATGCAACAAAGTCTGAACCTTAAATTGACTTAATTGATGTTATAACCAAAGAGCTGAGTCTTCCATTGTTTTCAGACATTGTTATAAAAAAAGAAACACAAATTTGTTAAAATGAGTCAAGCTGAATTGTTTGGAAGGTGAACACTCTATTAATTTAAAAAATGCTTATTTTATGATAAAAAGAAGCAAAATATTTCCTTGTTTCTGTGCAAATAATGACGAAGGAGAAAGAGAGAGATATATAAGTCTATTTCTTCAAAGTTAGATCTCTCTCTCGGAAAGGGACAATAAAAAAGCACAATTAGCCATCTCTTTCTTGAAAAATGTTCAAATTTTTCTTTCTCAAGGACATTAAAAGAGATTGCATCTTATGGTTCAGAAAATTTCTATAATTCTATTTGTCAAGTCTCATTTTAAATTGATTTTTCTTGTTCTTGCAAATTATTGTGAAGGTGTTCTTGTCATTTGAATAAGAAACATAAGCACAAGGCTGGACAAAAAACAATGTTAAAGGAAGAAAAGCCAATACGAAGAAATGATTCATTAAAACTGACAGAAAGAAATACAATATTTAAAACACAAGCAACAATTGATTCTAATCAATTGCAGGGCTAATTGGGCTCTCTTCCCTTGTAGGTGGCAAACTAAAAAATTCTAACTGATAAAAATTTGTGTGACCTAGATAGACCCATGGAAATTCCATGGTGTAATTAGAAATATCTATCAAAGATTTAAGATCAATATGACAATTATTCACTAATCATTATAAAAGGAAATTGAATTAACCGTCCAAGTTCAAATCTTGAATGAGGCTACCGTTAAAATTTCTGTCACTGTATGTATATATAGCCAAATTTCTAACGGTTTTATTTTTTAAAAGTCCTTTAAACTTTTTAGAGCACAGGGATGCAGCGAGACCACATTAATAATTGTGCTGAAGCTTCTATGTATGTATTTACTCAATCACTCCCCCATAAGCAGGATGCAATGCAAGGCTAATGTTTCAGTGGAGTACAGCTGGCTAGATTCAGAGTTTTCCATCTAGACAGGTTACCCTACCAAGGCTAAAAAGCCCTCACTGCCCGACAATTTACCCATAGCTGATTGAAGAACAGATGGATTAGTGGCTTTCCTAAGGGCATTAGTAAAAGGTGAAACAAAAAAAACAATCAACAATTTGACCTCTAGTTGCCATGTCCATTTTTTAAGATGATTGTGAGTTTAATTTCTGATGAGTGCTCTGTCCTTGTGTCACAACTAAGTCAGTCAGGGTATTTAGTGTGGTGTCATGGTTAATAAAGTAAACTAGAAGACCATTAGTTGTGAGTTTGATTCTCACTGGGTGCTCCATATTTCTGCCCTTGAGTTAACCCAAGTTAAGCAAATGACCATAGCAAAATATCCATGAAGTTCTTATTTTAAATTAATAAGTGCTCAAGATGAAATGAAAAGCTGTTATTTAAATGTTGAGCAGAATGACTGGTGTTTTTTGCCTCCTGGTAAAGAAAGGAGTGTCCTTTATTAAGTCAGAACTTTTTTTTCTTTTTTTCTTTTTGGTTCTATGAAATAAGTCAGAACAGAAAAGCAAGGAGAGATTTTGCAATTTAACAGTTAATTTAGTTAACAAATAAGAACAATCTTTAAATAGAAAGGAAGAAATTTGAGAGCCAATCATTTTTAGAAAAACTAATTAAGTCCTCATTCAATACAAACCTCTTCGCATATTCTTTATTTAATCAACACAAAACTATGTGCAAATTTGTTACTTATGTCCCCAATGCTTTTGCTCAGACTTGAAAAATTTTCATCATTGGCAGAGTACATAGCTAATCTGTTAAATACATACATATACATATATTTAACAGAAAGAGTATATATATATATATATATAAGAGAGTTATGTATGCATGTTGATATGTATTACAGAGTATCAAAGATGAAGATATGAAAGAAGTATCTATTTATGTAAGTAGAGTGATATATAACAGAGAGAATATTATTAATATGAGGAAAGAGAGAAGTATGTTGGTGGAGATATATATATCTTTCTGTATGTATATATATAAGAGAGGTATGTTGTAGATAAATATATATAAATATGCATAAAACTGAGAGAGTATTATATCCATAAAGATATAAGAGACATATATATATATATATATATATATATATATATATATATATATAAAACTAAGAAACCACTATATATGTATATATATATGTATATATATATATAAAGATACAAAAGATGTATGCTTATATGTAGAAATACATATATAAAACAAAGTATATATATATATATATAAAAAGAAGGATGAAGACATAAGAGTGGTATTGGGTGGAGATATATATATATATATATATATCATAACAGTGGTGGTTGTCACTGAATCACTTTATGGGTATGTGTTGAACCAAGTGTAATATAATATGGAGAGTGCTCAATATCTAAGATAGAGCTATTATATAATAATAATAATAAATAAATATATATATATTAGATGTGTATATATATATATATATATATTTAATTCATGAATTAAATATATATATCTAATATATATCTATTTATTATATATAACAGAGAGAGTATTATGTGAAGAAAGTTGGTTTGTTGGTGTTTTATGGTATATTAAGTCTCGAAGGTCACTCAATACCAAATCCTATTTTTAAGTCTATGATTTAATAGTGAATAGGTTTGGTTTCTTTATTTAATGGCATATCAACTCTTTTTAGGTTATTTAATGCCAAAGCCATTCTCCTAGAAAAACAGTAGTGGTACTATTTAACTCATAGCTGGGAGAATAAGGTGGGGTTCATACATTTCCCAGGGGTATTTGCCCGAAAGTGAACGTAATAGCGCGACTGGAGTTCGAACTTGCGTACTACGATTCCGCAGTCCATCGCTTTAACCATTACACCATGAGGACACCCCTAAAAGTGAATAGTTTGCAGATAACATAATTCTACTTAATACCAATCATTTGGTTTCATACAGCTAAATAGAATTATTAGTGTTTGATAGAAATACTTAATCAAACGGGTGACATCTCCACTCTAGACGGAACCCCTCTTAAACTAGTAGACAAATTCTCTTACCTAGGAAGCAGCATTGCATCAACCGAAAAGGACATCGACACGAGGTTAACGAAGGCATGGACAGCTATCAATAGGCTATCGATTATATGGAAATCAGACCTAACCGATAAAATGAAACGCAGTTTCTTGCAAGCAGTGGTCGCATCGATACTGCTATATGGATGCACTACATGGACTCTAACAAAACGGCTGGAGAAGAAGCTAGACGGCAATTACACAAGAATGCTGCGAGCAATCTTGAACAAGTCCTGGCGGCAACACCCCACAAGACACCAACTGTACGGCCACTTGCCTCCTATCACGAAAACTATTCAAGTTAGACGAACCAGACATGCAGGACACTGCTGGAGAAGCAGGGACGAACTCATAAGTGATGTACTCTGATGGACCCCCACACATGGCCGTGCAAAAGCAGGATGACCAGCATGAACATACATTCAGCAACTATGTGAGGATACGGGATGTTGTCCAGAAGACCTGTCTGAGGCGATGAACGATAGGGAAAGGTGGCGACAGAGGGTCAGGGATATCCGTGCTACCAGCACAACATGATGATGATGATGATGATTTAATTATAGTGACTTGTTTGCATACAATTAAGTGGTTTCCTGAATTGCTACTAAATGATACAAATAACTTACACACTGTTGTATTGTTTCAAATAATCAATTATAATAATGCTTATTGATTCATTGAATAGTTTTGTTTGACCTATAGACAGGACCCTAACTAGTACTGTCACTCTGAGTCAGAGTGGAACTGGGAGTAATGGAAATAAAGGGGTATTCACATTTTCCTTAGTTCCAGAACTGGAGCCACACAATCAGATACAGTTTAACGTCATACCTAGCATCCTAGGATACTTGTTAGGAGAGAAGGCCTTATCCTTCTGCAAAGGTACATACAGCCCTACGCAACAGAGTAGTATTACAAAAAAAAATCAAGATATCAGTGAGGTAGGTATATATATATATATATAAAGTGAAGTAAAGTTGGTGAATGTTGTCGAGGATGACCCAAAGGCTCCCTTTTCAATAGCTACTACACCAGGGCGTAGGGGAGGACACTACTCCTTCGCTTGGATTTCTCCACTTTATCCTTAATACATACCTTATAATGCTGAGTTAAGAAAGGAGGCATCAAGTACCATTTTCTAAGTCATTGGTATGACTCAACCTGGGATTGAACCCTAGTCTCCAAGCAATTATTGGCAAACACTCTACCCAATATATATATATATATATATATATATATAATAAATAAATAGATAAATATCTATTAGTTTTCATATATAATAATATATCTAATAGCATGGATGCTTATCTGTGATCACTGGTTTCATGGTTTAATTGGTTCCAAAGTACTTTTGGATCTGTCTTTTGCAACATACACACTCCCTGATGATGGCTCAAGATGGGTCCAAAAGTATTTGGGAACCAATTAATTATGGAAGGTTTATTAGCCAATTCTATCCAGATATCATAACATCCATATGGCAACTTGAAAGTTGGAAGCATCATCTCATCTACAGAAAATGACTTCAATATGTGACTAGCAAATGCATGGACAACTATCGATTAGCTATTGGTCATATGAAAGTCAGACATATCAGATAAAAAAAAAAAGCAATTTTTTTCAAGTAGCGGTCATGTCCATGCTACCACATGGATGCTATATTAAACAAATCCTGGAGGCAACATCACACTAAACAGCAGCTGTATGGCCACCTACCACCTATCTTGAAAACCATCCAAATTTGATGAACAAGACATGCAGGACACTGCTGAAGGAGCAAGGACGAACTCATAAGCAATGTTCTCCAATGAGATTCACAAATGTAGATCAACCAGCTAGAAAATATCTACCACAGCTCTTTACAGACAAAGGATATTGTCTGGAAGACCTGCCAGAAGCAATGGATGATAGAGACAAATGGCAAAAAGAGTTTGGGAGATCCGTGAGAGCAGCATGACATGATGATGACATATATATATATATATATATATTTCCTTTTAAACATTGACATATATATGTCAAAGTTTAAAAGGAAATTCAACAAATTTTAATTAACAGTTTTCCTCCTTTTTGACTGATTGCCATAACAAGGTTAAAGAGCACAGTCTGTCCCACTATTTACTCATGGTTGGAGGGTGAATAATTGGATTCATGCCTTTTGCTAGGGTATTAGAGTACGTGAAATGCTAACAGCCTAATACAGGACTTGAACTCAACTCACCGTGTCAGTTTCCTATTAAGATAACATAACATCAGAGCACCTTCTTGATAATACAGAGAGAGAGAGTGTGTGTGTGTATATATATATATATATATATATATATATATATATTTAACACATTATATCTTAAGTTTCCTATTAAGATAACATATTACATCAGGAGCACCTTCTTGATGATAGAGAGTGTGCATGTGTGTATATATATATATATATATATATAAATAAAAATACATTTCTTAAGTTTCCTATTAAGATAAGAGCACCTTCTAGATGATTGTGTGAGTGTATATATATATATATATATATATATATATATGTATGTATATGCATGTGTGCATATATATATATATATATATATATATATATATATAGTGCATTCAATATGTTTCCAGACTTTTTTTGTACAAGAATTTAAAATTGTCGTAGACTCTTGAACATTGAGTATGTTATTGCTATACATCTTATGAGATGGCTGGCCAATTTTTATGATTTCAGGTTCAAATGAAAAGCTACAGCAGCAATTGGAATACACCCTGCTAAAGCCTGATTATCACAGCTGGTTAATTTCAAAAATGCAATCTGGATGTGAGGACACTTTAGAAGAACGATATACAATAAAATTCTGTTTTAAACTTGGAAAAAAGGCCACAGAAACGTATGGAATGCTTCAGATTGCTTGCATGAATCGAGCATCAGTTTTTTAGTGGCATAAGAGATTTAGGGAAGCAGGGAGTCTGTGAGGGATGATGAGAGGTGTAGGAGGAGTAAGGAAGTCAATACACCAGAATTGATTGGCCAAACAGTGAGGGTTAGGCTTAGGGTTATTATGTTGAGGTTTTAAGGGAGTTCAGCAAGACATTCCGTCAGAAGAGGCCAGTACTCTTCAATTTGGATTAGTGGCATTTTCACCAGGACAATACACCAGTCCACAACTCCATCCTTGTCACAGACTATTTGAGCAAGATGGGCATCAAGACAGTTCCTCAGCCTCCCTACAGTCCAGACCTTGGTCCCTGTGACTTTTAGTTATTCCCTAAGCTCAGAAGCTGTTGTTATGAGACAACTGAGGAGATGAAAGAGGCTGTGATGAAGGTCATTGACACGCTCATACTAGAAGACTTCGATAGGGCCTTCCAAATGTTGTTGGAATGGTACAAGTGCATTGCAGCCGGAGGAGATTACTCCGAAGGGGACTATTTTTTCATATGGCTAATTTTATTGATAGTACACACATGAGTGTGTACTATCAATAAAATTGGCTATACGAAAAAATTCTGGAAACTTATTTAATGATCCTCGTACATATGCATGTGTATATATATATATATATATATATATATGTATATTTATTTGACACATTATTTCTCAAGTTTCTAAGGATAGAATAAACCCCCCCCTCAACAAAAATTTCAGAAAAAAAAAACATTTGAAAAAAAACCCCGCTTCTTCCACCTTAAATAGAGTTCACCTAACCTAGTGTCTGTTCAAATTTTTCAGAGAGTGTTGTGGGTGATTTGGGAGGGCCCCTCTGGTATTAGGAAATGAACTGGATGCTTGGCTTTTTAGACAAAGGGCAGGTGGCGCCTTGTTGGGATGGTCCCCCTGTACCTAATCTCTTCAAAGTATAGTCAGCCTGTAAGTGAACTTCCTGGTAGAAAAAGAAATTTCTGAGTAGCTTCTTATATAACTTAAGATTGCATTTTTTTTTCACCAATGGGGTTAAAAATTGAAAATAAAAAAGACATTTTATTATTTTTTTTCAATATTTTCTATTTCCTTTTTATATAAGAGATTGAGCCAGTGGGTAGAGTGTTCACCAATGGTCTGGGAGACCTGGGTTCAATCCCAGGTCATGTCATACCATAGACTTTAAAAATGGTACTTGATACCTCTTTGCTTAATACTCAGCAATATAAGGTACGTATCAAGAGTAAAGTGGAGCAATCCAGAGAAAGGAGTAGTGCCCTCCCCTACACCTTGGTGTAGTAGCTATTGAAAAGGGAGCCTTCTAGTCTCCCTCGACTACAGTTGCCATCTTTATTTTACTTATCAGTTGCTGCTAATTCACCAAATCTTATAAAAGCAAATTAACAATTTATTCCAGAATTTTATTTTAAATTCAGGCAATTATTTTTCATATACATATACAGCCAGAGTGTGTGTGTGTATATATATATATATATATATATATATATATATGATAAATAAATACAAGTCTATTAAAAACAGAAATAGGAATATGGGAAAGTAAAAAAAAATGTGAGATAATGTAGAAATACATAAAAAAGAGAAGGAAATACATGTGTGGAAAAAGAAATACCCACACAAACACATATATATATATATATATATATATATATATATATATATATATATTTTTATGCAAATTTTAGGATAGGTGGAGGTTTTTGGTGAATAAAGGCAATTTCTCCTTAGAATGGTTTAGGCGAAACTTCCTGATGATCCGTTAAGGTGAAACTTTAGTAGAAGATTTTCGACTGGCGATTTAAGTTAATTCTATAATTGGCTCCATTGGTTAATGTTGAGCACTTTCGTAATTTTAGCATTGCAGTATTCGCGGAGGGTTTTTTGGCTTTCTTTTGGTCACTGACTTGGTACCCCTTGATTTTTTTCAAGGAGTAGGACGAGGTTGGTCTTTTCTTTCTTTTTCACCCAAAAAACTTTTTCTTTTTCCTCTGGACCGTGATTCGAGATATTTTTTTCTCTTGTTCCTGGCCAGGGTTTTTTTGGTTTTTTTCTGGTACCGTGAATACTGGTAGATAATTGATTAGTAAATATATATATATATATATATATATATATATATATATATATATAATTTGTTAATATTCATAAATAAAGAGTGCTCAATATTGATGATAGAGTATATGTAAATCTCCGAATAATCTATTAAGTCAATGAATCTAGGTTCAATGATTGCTTTGGTGAGAAAATGACAGTCACCAAATACTATTGACTCTGCTGCAATGTTATCCTAAGACACACACACACACACACACACATATATATATATATACACACACACACACACACACACACACACACATATATATATATATATATATATATACACACACACATACCAATGTTACCCTAAGACACACATACTTATATATAAAGATCGCTGACTGCTGCAATGTTATATATATATATATACACACACACACACACACACACACCACTGATTCTGCACTAACGTTACCCTAAGACACACACATACATATATATATATATATATATATATATATACCATTGACTCTGCACCCACATTATCCAAAGATACACACATCCATATATATACTAGGATAGTACTAATCCCAGGAAATGAAATTATTAATATATAAATGAGTATTTTTGTTTGTCTATGTGTTTGACATTTTGTAATCAGTTGTGTTACTAAGACTGCAGGAGCATAGGTTGACTTAAACCCTCTCAAATCACTCAGAAAAATAAGAACAAGAAATTGCAACTCCTGAGCATATATTCTGTGTAATTAAACATGAAAATTGTGTGTGTGTGCGTGTGTGTAAGCATACACACAAAAAGGAATATATAAATGTGAGAGTGAAATATATAAAACAAAAAAGTAGGACTATGAGACAAAGAGGTGTGTATGCATATCATGTAGATTAGAGATATAATTCTCATAATAAATGATGGGTTTATAAATACATTGGGTTTATCAGCAGTGATGTTGCTCAGTTGACAATGCATCAGCATAGGTTTGTTGAAATCCTTTCAAATCACTCAGAACAAAGAAAGAAATTGCTTACTTTTAAGTATGAATCGGTCTCCAGTTCTTTGGGTTGCACTTTGGTCAGCCGTGTTTGATCATGACACGGATCTGGAGTTTTCCTCTGGCCTCAGGGGGCCATCCCCACCCTGGCTTTTACCCCCTTATGGGGGATTAGGTTTATTGCCTAGCACCTGAGGTGTCCCTATTAAGGGGAATGTCGATGGGGCCGAGGGTATTTTTGGCAATGCCAGACCCGTGTGGGCTGCGGCCCTGCGTCTGGACTCACCTTAAAAAGGCCTGGTGTCATACGCGCTCATTCGGTGGGGCGTGTGACAAATAACACAAAGAAAGAAAGCACAGAAAAAAGAAATCAAAGGGAAAATAAGTCCCAAAAATAGAGAACGAATACAAAATGGTTGAGAAAAGGGAAAACACTGAAGTAATAAAAGTTGGAGAGAGAGAGGGAGTTAAGAAAGTTATAGAAAGTGGGGGTTAAGAAAGTTAGAGAGAGGGGGTAAGAAAGTTATTGAAGGTGGGGGTAAGAAAGTTATAGAAAGAGGGGTTTAAGAAAGTTAGAGAGAGGTGGGTAAGAAAGTTATAGAAAGAGGGGTTTAAGAAAGTTAGAGAGAGGGGGTTAAGAAAGAGAGAGAGAGGGTTAGGAAAGTTAGAGAGAAGGGGGTTAAGAATGTTACAGAAAGTAGGGGTTAAGAAAGTTAGAGAGAGAGGGGCTAAGAAAATTAGAGAGAAGGGGTTAAGAAAGTTAGAGAGAGAAGGGCTAAGAAAATTAGAGAGGGGGTTAAGAAAGTTAGAAAGGGGGTAAAGAAAGTTAGAGAGAAGGAGTAAGAAAGTTAGAGAAAGAGGGGGTTAAGAGTTAGAGAGAAGGGGTAAGAAAGTTATAGAGAGAGGGGGTTAAGGAAGTTAGAGAGAGGGGGCGTTAAGAAAGTTAGAAGGGGGGTTAAGAAAGTTATAGAAAGAGGGGGTTAAGAAAGTTAGAGAGAGAGGGGGTTAAGAAAGTTAGAGAGAGAAGGGCTAAGAAAATTAGAGAGAGGGGGTTAAGAAAGTTAGAGAGGGGGTTAAGAAAGTTAGAAAGGGGGGTAAAGAAAGTTAGAGAGAAGGAGTAAGAAAGTTAGAGAAAGAGGGGGTTAAGAAAGTTAGAGAGAGAGGGGGTTAAGAAAGTTAGAGAGAGAAGGGCTAAGAGAATTAGAGAGAGGGGGTTAAGAAAGTTAGAGAGGGGGTTAAGAAAGTTAGAAAGGGGGGTAAAGAAAGTTAGAGAGAAGGAGTAAGAAAGTTAGAGAAAGAGGGGGTTAAGAAAGTTAGAGAGAGAAGGGCTAAGAAAATTAGAGAGAGGGGGTTAAGAAAGTTAGAGAGGGGGTTAAGAAAGTTAGAGGGGGGTAAAGAAAGTTAGAGAGAAGGAGTTAGAAAGTTAGAAGGGGGGTTAAGAAAGTTAGAAAGGTGGGGTTAAGAAAGTTATAGAAATAGGGGGTTAAGAGTTAGAGAGAAGGGGTAAGAAAGTTATTGAGAGAGGGGGGCGTTAAGGAAGTTAGAGAGAGGGGGGCGTTAAGAAAGTTAGAAGGGGGGGTGAGAAAGTTATAGAGAGAGGGGGTTAAGAAAGTTAGAGAGAAGGGGTAAGAAAGTTATAGAAAGAGGGGGTTA
>OY757938.1:61413093-61430593 GCA_963585895.1 Sepioteuthis lessoniana | reverse complement strand
GTAATTCTATAATTAGTGCCAGTAGCTAAAGACATTTAAGTACATTAGCACTGGTTTGAATTCTATTAAGTACATTAGCACTGGTTTGAATTCTATTAAGTACATTAGCACTGGTTTGAATTCTATTAAGTGCTGGTTGCAGGTTTCTAATATATAGTGCTTCGAGAATCTGAAGTACTAGGGATACATACAACGATGGACAATACCTAAATCAATTCCCCCCGAATACGATAAAAGTAATACGGGAATTCGAATAGATCCAGAAGAAAATATGTAGGCATAAAATGTCTATTATGTTTAATGAAATTTGCATTAACGAAGAAATTCTGCCTAAATATACATATATACAAATATAACTTGGTATACATACATATATTCAGGACACATGAACAAAAATAACGATATATATATCTATAACATGGCATATACAAATGTATAATTGTAATCCAGCAAAATGGCACATCATATTAATACTTTTATAAGAACAATTAAATTAAAATTAAATTAAATAATTAAAATGCTCTAAGATAATATAATACAGCAAATTCCAGTCCACTTTGCAAGAGAATGATTATTTTGTAAGGTTCCAGTTTGTGCTGAATGTTATTTTTTCATCATTCCAGTTATTGATACAATGGAAATCACTATATAACGCTAATTAGAATTCTTCACTCCTTCCTAAATAGAAGCATCAATATCATCATGGACTGTTGTTAACTACTGAATGCTAAATTAGAATCCTTCTCTCCTTCCTAAATAGAAGCATCAATATCATTATGGACCACTATTAACAATAAAATACTAATTACAAGTTATCACTCCTTCCTAAATAGAAACATCAATATCATTACGGATCACTATTAACAATAAAATACTAATTAGAAGTTTTCACTCCTTCCGAAATAGAAGCATCAATATCATTATGGACCACTATTTACAATAAAATACTCATTACAAGCTTTCACTCCTTCCTAAATAGAAGCATCACTATCATTATGGACAGCTGTTACAATGAGCTCATGTGTCACTAATTTGTAATATTTATTCAACTCTGGCATTTTCTGGTGCATTGCTATTATTGATAAAAATAAATGGTAGCTTGAATGTTTCCAAATGGTGAAATACAAATTCATTTGAGACTAAACGATGGTGATATTTTTCAACATGACAAAACTCCATGCCACAGATCAAATACAACACAAGAGAGTTCGTATGATAAAGGTGTTACCTCATTGTTCGGGTCAGAATGACTTAAACGTTATTGAGCAAGTGAAGACAGAACTAAAGAATAGAGTTTGTCAGAAGAATCCATGTAAATTTGAAAAGTTGTTGCGATTCAGCCATAAAGAATGGCATCTTACACCTCGGAAGAGAGTGAAGGATTTGTATGCGTCTCTTCACAGGCTTGTTGAAGCAGGTGTTCCACTAAGGAAAACAGCATGAAATATTAACAGGAACTTCTTGAAGATTTGGTGATAAATTTTTATTCTGAAGCACCTTCCCATATGAAATGATACATCTGGTTCAGTTAATGCAAAAATGGTCAGAAATATTTCTTGGTTATTTGGTCAGGTCAAAAATTGTCTTGCCACTCAATCTTTATTGCAAAAAACCACCACCAACAAACTAGATCTATTTGACCCATATCAGGTATCACCACTGCGGGTCTGAGTGGTCATGGGAGTAATGGCCCTATATGGGTACTCCACTCTCTCCAGATCCACAGAACTGGAGCCTCAGTATTAAAACATTTATTGCTGCCCCTCACCAAACAGGATTTAACATGTCTTTTTTTTATAGTGGAGATTTAGGAGAGTGGAGGTCAGGCACAAGTCAAGACTCGAGCCCTGCTGGGCTATGCTGGTCCTAGGCTCACTGTGCGCAACGTGAGCTAAGTGACCCTGCCGAATATAAACACATTAAGTGCAATCCAGTACAAATGCCTGCTCATAGGTTGAACTAAACTCAAAAGTCAAGTGCTATGCTGTGCTTGTCAATGATTCATCGCCCACCTGAAGGTGACCCATCTGAAGTAAGAGGCTATTCAGCCTTGAATCTATCACTGACTTTGATACTCAATCCAGCATGAATGCCAGGTGACCCAGCTAAAAAGCCAGGGAAGTGCGAGCCTCAGCATTTAATGCAATTTAGTGTCATATCAGGACACTCCCTATACGGGAGGAGTCTTACTCTTCCACAGGGAATACAGTCAGTCTATTCTGAGCCTCGCTGACAGGGTGAAGATTTAAATTGAGTCTTTCTTTTATGAAATCTTAAATATTGTTCATAGTCAAAACGAAAATAATAAAATACAAAATGGAGATTTTGGGATTAAAAAAAAGACTTGAACACACTTTCAATATAAATGAATAGTTTATCTTAATTATGACCTAAGGAGAATCAAATGAACAAGTAATGGTCTGTTAACCTAGCTTGACAAACAGAACACGATTCGAGGCATCCAATATAAATCAATCATAGAAAAATAGACTTTATAGATATATTATGATATACGAAGTGCATACGATAAGTTTCCAGACGTTTTTCGTATGAGCACTTTTATTGATAGTACACACATGAAACTCTAGTCCCATTCGAAGTAATCTCCTCTGGCTGCAATGCACTTTTTGTACCATTCCAACAACTTCTGGAAGGCCCCATGGAAGCCCTCTTGTGTGAGCATGTCAATGACCTTCATCACAGCCTCTTTCATCTCGATTGTCTCATAACGACAGCCTCTGAGCCTAGAGAATAACCAAAAGTCACAGGGAGCAACGTCTGGACTATAGAGAGGCTGAGGAACTGTGTTGATGCCCATCTTGGTCAAATAGTCTGTGATAAGGATGGAGTTGTGGACTGGTGTATTGTCCTGGTGGAAATGCCACTGACCCAAATAGAAGAGTGCTGGCCTCTTCTAATGGAATCTCTTCCTGAACTCCCTTAAAACCTCAACATAGTAACCCTTACCCTTTGGCCAATCAACTCTGGTCTGTTGACTTCCTTACTCCTCCCACACCTCTCATCATCCCTCAAAGACTCCCTGCTTCCTTGAATCTCTTATGCCACTCAAAAACTGATGCTCGATTCATGCAAGATGCTCCAAACGTGCCATTTTTTCAAAGTTTAAAACACAATTTTATTGCATATCATTCTTCTAAAATGTCAGATCACATTTTTGAAATTCACCAACTGTGACAATCAGGCTTTCGTAGGGTGTATTTCAATTGCTGCTGTAGCTCTTCATTTGAACCTGAAATCATAAAAATTAGTCAGTCATCTCATAAGATATATAGCAATAACATACTGAATTTTCAAGAGTCTACAACAATTTAAAAAAAACTATGCAAAAAGTCTTGAAACTTATCGTATGCACCTCGTATCTTCAGAAAACCTGCAGAAAAATGTGATAATTAAATATGAATATAAGTGTGAAATGATCAATAGTTCACACTAAGAAGAACCATAATTAACTGGCAATTATTAGTTTAATGTGGCCAGAGAACTTCGCTGAGTATTATATTATAATGATAATATGGAATATTGGATCATTATATTGGATTCTGAAAAAATGATATAAACACCAACCAGAATCAATAACAGAAGCCAAAGGAGCTTCTATTTTCAGGAAATTTGCAATCCAAACTGATAAAAATAAATGAAGAGCAGTAGACCAGATAGAATTGTTAAAGACTTTAAAAGAAAAAGAAAAACATGCCTTCTAATTGATATGTCAGTACCAACAGTGATAAAATATCAGTCAAAGAAAATAATAAAATAAATAAGAAACAGAAAATTGAATTGATAAAAAAAAAAACTAAGTGACACCTTAAAACTACCACTGTGCCTGTAATAGTGGGAGCCCTGGGTATGATCAAGAAAGGGACAGATAAACACATTAGCAAGATACCTGGCTGTGACAGCCGATAAGAAAAATAAAAAAATAGCACTTTGTGGAATTGCTCAAGAGAGGAGTACTATCAATGTAAGAGAAATATATCAGTCAAAAGAGGTAGCAAAAAACAAATTCATAGAATCCATATAACACTGCCTTTCCTCATTGTATGTCTAGAGTAAAAATCTGGTAAAAGATCGTAAGAAACCAAAGGTAAAGCTGGAAATTAAATGATGATTATAATAAAAGCACCATGTGATAATTACTCTTAAATCTACTTAATCCCAAAGTAACTGTTAAAGCATGCAAGTTATCTCCCCTGGTACTCTCGAGAAGAAAAGGTGTTATTCAAGGACCGGAAGTAAACAAACGGCCATATTGGTTTATGTGAGAGTGTAAGAAGAAGGGTGTAATAAAGACGTCTCCGTATGCAGAGTGTTAGAGTCTGAGTTCTTTGTTTTTAACAGTACCTGTTAGGGTCTCATTGATTGATCAAATTGATCTGTCTTTAAATTATTAACATGAGACAGACATAAACCCGAATAATTATGTGCAAACAAACCGTTTTTATTAGATAGGAATACTTGAAACCATATGACTGTGTGCAAATTATTTGCATCATGAGTTGTTACTTGAAGATATTGTTTGCAAATCATTAAGGTGGGAGGGTTTTACAACATATCAATGGATTATTTCATACCAATTCCTGTTATGTACATGGTTTGGATGCAATTAATTTGGAGGTAACGTTATTTTTAAACAAGTCGTTTAAACTCATTTGTTGGCACACAGTTAAATGGTTTCAAGTATTCTGATCCACCACTAATGAGGTCGTATACTGAACCACTTGACAAACAAATGAAGGGCTTGTGGATACATAAAAATATAATTTATATTTTTATTCTTCAACAGTGACATTTGTGTGAAGTTGGAATACAGTCAGAGCGAGTTTGGACTTATCGTTTTTCTGTGGTGAGAACGACGACTGGAGAACACACATGAGGGAACTGACAGGTTTGCTTGAGTGACCAGTGGATCTCTGCCTTCAATCCAAAATTACAGACCTTATATTGTTTTTCAAGTCCCACGTATTTTCTGTTTATGGCTGGTTATCGGAACTTACATACTTCCAGTTTGTTTGTTTTTTTAGTAATTTGTTGATCTTATCTGCGAACAGAAATATTTGTCATTCTATCCAGAGACCATAAATTATATTCTCGCCATCATCCTTTATTTTTCTCTTTCCTGTGAAACCACTTTGTTAATGTTATCTTGCGACTGCAGTGAATCCACGGGACTCCGTTGCCAGCTAAGCTAGTGTATTACAATGATTCTATTTCACATTAATCATTTGTTTACACACAGTTAAATGGTTTTGAGTAATTCTATTTATCAAATCATCATCATCTTGTCATGCCATCAGCACAGATATCCCTGACCCTCTCTCGCCACTTCTCCCTATCCTTCATTGCTTCTGGCAGGTCCTCAGGGCTACATCCCATATCCTCACAGAGCTGCTGTATGTAGGTTCGAGCTGGTCGCCCTGCTTTTGCTCAGCCATGTGAGGGGTTCCACAGGAGAACATCACTTATGAGCTCGTCCCTGCAGCTCTGGTTCGTCAAACTTTGATAGTTTTTGTGATGGGTGGTTGGTGGCCGTACAGCTGCTGCTTTGTGGGATGTTGCCTCCAGGTTTTGTTCAATATTGCTTGTACCATTCTTGTGTAGTTGCCGTCAAGCTTTTCCTCCATCTGTTTAGTTAGCATCCATGTAGTGCATCCATATAGGAGCATCAACAGGACCGCTGCTTGGTAGAAACTGCATTTCATTTTATCGGTCAGGTCTGACTTCTGTCCATACCTTTGTTAGCCGCATGTTGATGTTTTTTTTCAGTTTATGAGACACGGCTTCATAGGTAGGTGAACTTGTCAAATAGTTTATATATAAAGCTATACAAGTTAATGAGTCCAAATATTTATTCCTAATGGTTTTTAAGTCAGGATGTTGAGCCCAAACGAAGTTAAAAACAAATTATTTACTCTGAAAGAATACTCATGGCTTTGTAGTAGTTGGTGACCCGAAGGCTCCCTTTTCAATAGCTACTACACTGAGTCGTAGGGAAGGATGCTTCTCCTTTCCCTAGATTGCTCCACTTTATCCTTGATACGTACCTTATATTGCTCAGTATTAAGCAAGGAGATATCAAGTAACATTTTTAAAGTCTTTGGTATGACGCAACCTAGGATTGAACCCAGGTCTCCTGGACCACTGGTGAACACTCTACCCACTAGGACACAATGGCTTTGTAATAGACTTTAAACAATAGCTCTTCAGACTGAGCTTGAAATGCTCCACTCTCACTGATATAAAAACCAGCAGAAATACTCAATTATCTTTGTAATTATATGTGTGTGTGTGTATATATATATATATATATATATATATATATATATATATATAGTGTATCACTAAAGTGAGTACACCCCTCATATTTCTGCAGATATTTAAGTATATCTTTTCATAGGACAACACTGACAAAATGACACTTTGACACAATGAAAAGTAGTCTGTGTGCAGCTTATATAACAGAGTTAATTTATTTTCCCCTCAAAATAACTCAAAATATAACCATTAAAAACTAAACTCCTGCTAACAAAAGTGAGTACACCCCTAAGAAACTACACCCCTAAATGTCCAAATTGAGTACTGCTTGTCATTTTCCCTCCAAAATGTCATGTGACTCATTAGTATTACTAGGCCCATGTGTTACTAGGCCCTTGTGCATAGGGAGCAGGTGTGTTCAGATTTGTCATGCAGCTCTCACACTCTCTCATACTGGTCACGGAAAGTTCCAACATGGCACCACATGGCAAAGAACTCTCTGAGGATCTTAAAAGACATATTGTTGCATTACATGAAGATGGCCAAGGCTACAAAAAGATTGCCAACACCCTGAAACTGAGCTGCAGCACAGTGGCTAAGATCATCCAGCATTTTAAAAGTACTGGGTCCACTCAGAACAGGCCTCGGGTAGGTCGTCCAAAGAAGCTGAGCGCATGTGCTGAGTGTTACATCCAAATCACTTTTGTGATACACTGTATATATGTGTGTGTGTTTACCTAACTACTATACTATGATTGGTTTGGTTGAGTTTTATGGCATATCAACACTTGTAGGTTATCTAATGCCAAATCCTGTTTATTCATGGATATTAAATATATATATATGATTTGTAAACACATTTTGTAGGTAACATTCTTACATGAGCCTGAGCTCTTTTTTGCACACAATTAAATGGTTTCGCATATTGGTATATAATTATTACAATTTAAGACCAGTCATTTGCTTGCACACATAGTTTGTTCTATTTGACCCACAGATAGGCCTATATCAGGTGCTACCTCTCTGGGTCAGAGTGGAACTGGGAGTATTGACAATGACGGGGTATTCCACATTCCTCAAAACTCCAAGGCTGAAGCCTCACCATCAGATGGTCTAATGTCAGATCCAGGACACTCGTTGGGGAGTCTTACCCCTCTACAGTCCCAGCCAACTGGGCTCCTATTCTAAGAGGAAGATATAACACAAGGGTATTTTTTTAACAGAATGAAGATGGTTAGAATTCAGTTTTCCTTCTCCTAGACTGGTTGCCATACCAAAGCTAAAGAACACAGTCTAGCCAACTACTCAGCCATAGCTTGGGTTCTGTTTTGGTTTCTTTCTTTAATGGCATATGAACCTTTGTGGGTTATTTAGTGTCAAACCATCCTTGTAGATGAACACAGTGATACTATTTAACTCATAACTGGAGGAATAAGAGGGTTCATGCCTTTCCCAAGGGTATTACTCCGAAAGTGAACATAATAGCTCAGAGAAGAAAAATGTATTCATGCCTTTCTCAAAGACATTAGTGCAAAGAGAAATGCAAACAGCCTGATCCAGGATTTGAACCCTGGCTGCCGATTACATTTCTTATAACAATTACCAATAAAGATGATTTGCAGGGTCTCCATAAACACATAATGTCATTTTTTAAAAATTTACAAATACTTGATATCATTTAAATAACAATGAAATGCTAATTAAAATCCACCCCTTCTTCCAAAATAGAAGCACCAATATCATTATGGATTGCTGTTACAATGTAAACCCATTGTTTATCAAGCTATATAACTAAACAAATTTGATAATCAAGACATTAAAAAATGAGGAGGAATAAAATGAAGTATGACAATAATTTGGCTCTGGTCATATTAAGTGTTTTGCAAGGTATTCATAAGTGTGTTCAGTGTTTTAGGTGCTTTGACATTACCTCTGATAACACGTTCATCATCAAAGAGCCAGCCAAACATTTTGTTTTTTCATTCCTGAATATGATGTCAGTACTGCGTAAAACAATTAGGAAAATAGTCTTTTTGCATTGAAGAGAATCACAAAAAACAGTGGGCAACATTTTCCTTTGGCAAAATATGTCGCAATTCTTTTTAAAGGGCTTTACATGAAACACACACATGTACATGTAGATAAATTCATGAGTATAAAAATATATATATATATATATATATATATATATATATATATATCATGTTTATGGGTGAGTGTAACAATAGCACACACACATCCATTAAGTATACACAATAGTGTACCAAACTGACTAACAAAACAATGCAAAAGTTTTACTAGCTATGTTAACTGTTTGTGTTTTATAGTTTATACATATATCCATATTGGTCAGTAATGTAGTTTGGTATATTTTTAAGGAAACAGTAGTCAATATTGGTAAGATAGCATAGATACTAACTTGACACTTGGTAAAAAAAAATTTGACATATATATTGGTATAATAGTTAGAGTGTTTGCCAGTGGCCTGTGAGACCAAGATTCAATACCAGGTTGAGTCAAACCAAAAATTCAGAAAATGGTACTTGATGCCTCTTTGCTTAACACTCAGGTACAGATAAAGAGTACGTGGAGCAGTCCAGAAAAAGGAGTCGCACACTCCCCGACACCTCAGCATAGTAGCTATTGAAAATTAGCCTTTGGGTTGCTCTTGACTCTCGTTGGCAGTTAGTTTTATATAGGAGTTTATAAAATCCGTGGCCGAGTTTGTAACAAATTGGTCGAATGAGTAAAAATCTAAACAAAAGAATTTATGAACATGAAGATTTAAAACCAGCAACACAACATATCCTTTGCTTCTCATAATATTATAACCAACCATACATTTGACTTTCAAAACTCAAATATATTTGCCTTCATCAATGACAGAATAATTGAAATGTCTTCTATATTGTATTTTGACATAATATTACAACTAAATATTATGTTCTCTAGCAAAAATAATGCTAAAAGATTTCGAAATTCACTTATAACACTAACCCCCCTCTTTTTCTAGACATTTAAAATTAGAAACCATTTCAAATCTGTTTCTCAAACAGTAAAATCCTGTTATCCTCTTTCAAAAAAAATTCCACCTCATGACATAATCAATTTTTAACATATTACCCTGTGTTATTTCGTTTCTATAAGAAACATTTTTTTCTCCTGATGATGACTTCCAACAGACATAAAGATTTATCTGTTAATATTATTTTATTTCTCACTATAATAGATTATTAGTCAAATAATGTGTTAGAACTTGCGATTAATTGAAGAAGTCTGAGTCAGATAAGCTTGAAAAAGCTTTATTCAACTAAAAACTGGTCTGGAAGGTAGTCACGGATAAAATGGCCACCTACCAGTACTCTAAAAAAAGGGGAGCAATTTGTTCCCAGAAAGTAAGGGAGATCATATAGTTCTTTCCTTTATCACCACACTCACACTTAAAATGATTTTAGTAGAATATTTTGATATTCAAAAATTTTGAAGTCAAAACACGTTGGCATAAAAATAAACAAAACAAACAAACAATAAACAAATCATCAAAACTACACCAATAGATATTTCTTCATTTCCTTAAATATATAAATTTAATTTGCTATATTTATAAACAATGAGTGCTCAATATCCGTGATAAAACACGATATATCAATGTTAGGCTACTGTACATATAAGCAGTGGTATATTATTAAATAGGAATTAGTAAGTTGGCCAACCATAGTTGAGGGTGACGCAGAGGCTCCCTTTTCCATTGCTACTACATCAAGGTGTAGAGGAGTGCTACTCCTTTTCCTGGATTGCTTCACTTATCCTTGATATCTACCTTATAATGCTGAGCATTAAGAAAGGAAGTATCAAGTACCATTTTTTGAGTCTTTGGTATGACTCTACCTGGGATTGAACCCTAGTTTCATAGACCATTGGCAAACACTCTGGCCAATGGATCCGTAAACCAGGGTTCAATACCAAAGGCTCAAAAAACGGTACTTATACCTCCTTGCTTAAGCAATCGTACTTGGTGACAAAGTTTCTTGACTAGGTGATCATTAAAGCAAGTGGTATACCTACGCAATAGGCCTCCCTTTATATACGGTTGTGTAGGGCATCATGGTAAGAGTGGTTTAGTTTGATGGGAGTATCACTAAGTCTGACATTTGAACTGAGTGCAAACAAGTGACTTATGCTAAGTTGAATTGATAGAAATAGAGCTGTTTGATCATTTAACTGTGTATAAACAAATGACTGATAACTAATTGAATTGTTTGTGATACATAGCAATACTTGAAACCATTTAACCGTCTCATATGCTTCCTTGGTATGATACCATGGAAGTGTATAAGACCTCCTGGCACTAGAAATAGAAGGGATTCTGAACAAGCTTAAATTATGTTATTGGTAAATCTATTTTGGCAAGAGGGGAAACAATGCTGCTGCTACTTGGAAGACATTCATTAAGTTTGGGTAGGGAGATTAACAAATTAAAAATTATTATATTCTAATACAGAAGTGGCTTGATTTTCTTCCCCTTGTCATGTGTATACTTTATTTTTGCAAAATAAAAATCTTATTTCTGAAACATACGGTCTTCCTTTTCTCATAACCAGCTCATTGGCATAATGGTTAGAGTGCTCTGGGTGACTAAGGTTCAATTC
Source organism: Sepioteuthis lessoniana (assembly GCA_963585895.1). Taxonomy (NCBI): domain Eukaryota; kingdom Metazoa; phylum Mollusca; class Cephalopoda; order Myopsida; family Loliginidae; genus Sepioteuthis; species Sepioteuthis lessoniana. Next base: position 61,419,671 of record OY757938.1, on the reverse strand, counting down.
CCAGTCTAATCATATCAAAAACTCAAAAAATTGTACTTGATGCATCCTTGTTTAACACTCAGCATTATAAGGTATGGATCAAGGGTAATTGGAGCAATCCAAGTAAAGGAGTAGCTTTCCCCGCTTTATCTCAGTGTAGTAACTACTGAAAAGAGAAAGTTCAGATCACCCTTGACGACAGTTGGCCAACTACTATATATATATATATATATATATATATATATATAGAGAGAGAGAGAGAGAGAGAGAATACATATGAATATATATACCTAAAAAAATACCTTCACTTACACTGAGATTGATGATAGCTCAGGAGTAAGATATCCATGTGATGTAAAGTGAGCCAGGTTTCAATCCCTGCTTCAAACATCTTGTGTGTCTAGCTCACTGAAGAGTTGGGATACATGATAAAATCAAACGGTCTGTCTGTGGATGAATATATATATATATATATATATATATATATATATATATACACATACACTCACATACACTGGGCTAGTCTTAACTAAGTTGGACCGATTTCTCTTAAGAGGGACTCACACCAGAATTTAATCTATTCTTTGGCTTTTCAAGTACATACAGCACATAGCAATATGTAAGTTCCCAATTTGTGCCCCACACCTCTTAATACTGGCCCTGTATACATCTCTCTCTCTCTCTCTCTCTCAAGTAGGTATCATACAATAACTGATGTTTATACAACAGCATTGCTTCTAACAAAGCCTTCATCAGATGACGACTCTGGGTTCAGGCATAGTTTCGGGGCCGAAGCATCATTACCACTAACCCAGAGCGCCCCAGCAGTATCTCACGGCACCACCAGACTTAGTCAGATTGTTGTTGCTCTGTGGGATTGCCAGATCCACGCTGATGCCATTAGAGCCTTATCTTAGATTCTTTCCATTTATTTCCTCTTGTCTGATGGTTGCTTAATAATATATATATATATATATATATATTATTATTATCTCTCTCACTCTCTCTCTCTCTATATATATATTATTATCAACAGAAGCATTATATGTACACGAGCGAGTCCAAAGATTTCCAATATTCTGGTAATGTGTGGAACAATTTGGCAGCCTTTGATATATTTGCCAAGGTCATGAAAGTTATGAACCACAAAGGACTATGAGATGCCAAGCTTGCCTGATACTCTCCAAGTACTATTTACCAGACTTGCCTCAATGGCTTGGAACATGGTCTCAGAATCCACGGTTTTAGGTCTCTTTCATATTGCCTGATTGTCAACGTACATGCAACCTATGTGAAATTTCTTGAACCATCTGGTTTCTATACGATGATCGTCTGCATCGTTATCTTTTGTGCAACAATCATTTTTGGTTGCTTCTTTGGGATTATAACCCAAAGACAAAAACTCAACATTACAGAGCTTAGTAGGCTGGGGCTGTAGAATATACTGACTCATCTCAGCAGAGGGTTAAGACCCCTCCACCACCAACAAATGTCCTGGATATGACATTAAACCATCTAATGACAAGGCTGCAGCCTTAGAGATTTGGGGAATGGGGAGAATCCCTTTTATTGCCATTGCTCCCTGTCCACTCTGACCCGGAGTTGTAGTACCTGATGTGTCAAATAAAACAAACTGTGTGTGCAAACAAATGACAGATGTTAAATTGTGACTGTTATATAGCAATACTTGAAACCATTTAATTGTATGCAAAAACTGAGCTCAGGCTTGTTTAAGAACTTCATCTACAAAATGTGTTTAGAAATCATATATATCTAATATATATGTATAAATAGGAATTGATATTAAATAACCTACAATGGTTTATATTCCATAAAACCCAACCAAACCAAATCATATATATTTAATATATATGTATAAAGAGGATTTGGCATTAAATAACCTGCATTTGTTGATATGCCATAAAACCCAACGAAACCATATCATATATATTTGATATATATGTATAAATAGGAATTGACATTAAATAACCTAAAATGGTTGATATGCCATAAAACCAAATCAATCAACATTATATTAGGAAAATAATCTTTTCTGTTTTATTCTACACAGACTGACTTCAAACTTAGAGCTTTAGATAAAACCAAAAGAATTAAGGAAATCTCAATTTGATCTTTAACAGTACTGGAGACAAAGAGAAAGAATCATTTTCATTTCATTTTTTTCTATTAGATCAACCTCAAGTCACCTAGCACTCCATGTATGCAAGTCACCACATACAATCATTCTTGACAATGTCCTTTAAGTTTTCACACCAATGACCTTTTTGTCTGTGTTTTGAATCTACATGTAAGCGATTTCCCTTCACCTACACATAAGTTTGGCTGGTCCTCTGATCCAGTTTTGCAGGCGCCCCTTGCTCATACTTGGCACAAGGCCCTCAACACCAAACACCACTCTCAGTGCACACGTTATATAATAGACATCTCATTTAAATCAATCAATCAATCAATCAAAATTACAGCAGTTTGAGTTCAATTTTCTGAATAATTCTTTTTTTGACATTACAGGCAGTATCTTTTAGATTTCATGATATTAAGAAATATTACCTGGCATCAGGAGGCTATACCTCATTTAAAACATTGATCTCCCCCTCAACAAACAAAAATAAGTAAATAAATAAGGCTGTGAAGATATTCACCAATCTATTAACCATAGCATGTTCATGGGAAGATCCCATTCTGTCTATTCAAGGTTATTCTATTTTCTCAACTATTTGTACATCGGACTTTACATGGCAGGATGCACTGATACACATATAACATCCGAAGAAAAATGAACTTCCTTAAAGTATATCAACATATTAGAGGCTGACATTCTCAATCGCTAGGTTAACTGATTGACAGGCATAATATCATTGATATTTGCATAAATAAATGGAGGAATATATATAGAAAAGAAAGAAAAAAGTGTTGTTTTTTATACAAGAAACATTTTTGATATATATGTATCATTATAGAGCTGGGAGCAACCAACACATTGGAACATGAGTGTGTGTGTATGTGTGTGTGTGTATATATATATATATATATATAGAGAGAGAGAGATAGAGAGACAGAGACAGAGAGACAGACAGATATGTATACACAAACATATGTGTGTGCATATATATATATATATATATATATATATACACACACACACACATACATACATATACACCAGTATTGCATAATACTCCATAGTATATTACAATATAAAATATCTCTCCACCATGATATTTATTGCGATTCTGGCCTACCATACTACACTCACCTATTATGCTTACAAATCAAAACTTTATTTTCTCCAAAATGCAATGATGATATTTTGTTCCTTAGTTAAAATCACCACCAACAAATACACACACAAATATATAAAGAAACAAATAAAAATTTTTTTGATTGGCGTTTGAGTCAACTGGGTTTCGATCCCAGCTTCAGGAATCTAGCCACATTGAAGAGTTCTGAGAGAACTAAACAGTTCTGTCTGTGGATGACTATATATAAATATATATATATATATTGTGTACTCAAGCAGCAGGTCATTATCTAGGCATGTTCAGTTGAAGACTTCAAGTCTGGTTATTTTTCTTATGTCTCGGATCAAGATGGTGAAGAAAAATTCACAGCAACAAACAATCAAACTTTACCCCTGAGGACAACCATCAAAATGGTCAAAAGCACTTGAGCTAGTATGAGGCACTTTCTTAACCACCTTGACCCAGACCTAAGAAAAATACGACTTGAATGTCTTCACTTAAAGATCTTAAGGAAAAACCAATCTGTAGTTTTCAACCAAACATACCTATATATATATATATATATATATATATATATACTCACACAAAAGACTCTAATCCCAGATTCTGAAAATTTTCAGTGACTGATTAATCTATTCATCTTTTAAGTTATCAAAGATCTTCCACGTCTTTCGAGAACATTTCGTACATCATTTTACAATCAGGAGAAAAATAAACTCATTTTTCCATCCATGTGTGCTTTCTTTGAAGGAAACCATTTTGGGACAGAAATTCCCTTCACTTTTCAATCGTGCCTCAATACAAGAAGATGAGAATCTAAAAATAAGTCATACCAATTAAGAAAATCAAGAATAGACCTCAAGTCTGTCAAAATATCCTTTCTGGTAGAATCAATCAAGAATTTATAAGTAACATATTTCTTCTCACCTGCCTTCGATATCCATTTGCTTTCACATCTCAAATGTTTCTAAACTTACATTTTGCCATTAACTTTGCTTTCAATCTGCTTGTGGTTGAATAAGATTTGCCTAGAGCGAACATCATAGCCCAACAGTTATCATCTCTATCTTGTCAACCTGACTAATAAGTCTTATCCGCAACTGGTATCATATTATCGAAGCCTTGGGAAAGACATTTTACTAATCTTAATTTAGTAGGGTACATGGTTAGAATAGTTATAGAAACAAAAATTCCTAGTCTGAAAGTGGGGATTAGAGTGTAGTACCTTGTTTATTTCCCTTTTACAGTATTCTTGTCTTTGGGAAAGATGCAACAACAAAAAAAAAGCCATTTGAGTCCAGAGGATTCTGACATTGGCTAATACCTCCCCATTGAACGATAACAGTATGGTCATTTCTTTTTAAATAACTAATTTTATTCTTTTATAAAGGCTTGAACACTGATAAAAACCATACAGATGTCTACTTTCTAGGTCAGGTTTCTAGATATTACCAATGATCAGTGACCCCATCCGCATCTCTCATAACCTTTTTAGGTGATCAGGCTGTAAGCCGTCTCCACTCTAGGTAACATGTTTGGTTTGGTTTTATGGCATATCAACCACTGTAGGTTATTTCATGCCAAATCTGGTATATAGATATATATGATTTGTAAAAACAAATCAAAATTAAATGGTTCCAAGTATTGCTAGGCATCACTAACAATTCATTTAAACATCAGTCATTTGTTTACACACAGTTAAATGATCAAATGGTTCTATTTTGAACAATTCAGTTTAGCATAAGTCATTTGTTTGCACGCAGTTTAAATGTCAAACAGTTCTATTTGACCAATAGATAGGACCCAATCAGGAGCTACCATGGTGGGCCAGAGTGAACTTGGGAGCGACCAATGAAGGGGTACTCTACCTTCCCCAAAACTCCAGCATTACTGTAGTCTTACTATCAGATTGTTTAGTGTCATAACCCTCGGTCCCACGAGGGTGGGGTCTTACGCCTCTGCAGAGATGTAGTTGGTATATTCAATAGCCCCAGCTGAGGTAACATGGGTTATATCATACTAATAGAAAGGAATGTTTCTCAATCTGTCTTTAAATTCAGAGTTTTCCTTCTCCTAGACTGGTTGACTTAGCAAAGCTTGTCTGATCTTCTATTTATCCATAATTATGCTTCTTCCAAGAGAATTAGCAGAAAATAAAATGCCAATAGTTTTAGTCAGGGCAAATTCTAATAACTATTAGGTTGGTGCCTATGGTGTAATGGTTATCATCGGAGGAAATGGACACAGCGACACGAGTTCAAATCCTAGACAAGGTCGATTGCATTTCACATATCACTAATACCTTTGGGAAAGTAATGAATCCAATTACAGATATGGGTAAATAGTAGGGCAGACTAAGTTCTTTGGGCTTGATTGGCAACCAGTCTAGGAGAAGGAAAACTCTTACTTCAAACTTGTTGAACTTTGCTTAAAATTGACCTTGTGTCACATTCATCTCATGTGGAGGGGTTGGTATTATGCTTTGAGTTTTCAAGCCTAAATAAAAACCAGCATTTCAAATGCTGACCTTTTGAGTCAGCTTAAATGAAGGGTTTCATAAGCAAGAATAGAAAATATCCATTCCCTGGGATCAATATCAAAAAGTCATCAGATGACAAAACCTCTCAATGGGGTTTAGAATATGCCAAATGTATCCCCTGCAAAGGTTTAAAAACCTTCTCCTAAAAAGAAAAAAAATGGAATAATCTAGACAAAGTACCACACTGTATTTAGTAGTGAGGGTCAAGGTTACTTGTAATGGCTTAATCTACAGGTCAAATGAATCTATTAAAGTATTAGTGTTGGATAAGAATACTTGAAACCATATAACAGTATGAAAAAAAATCATTATTATTAAATAGGAATAAGTAAGTTGGCCAACCGTAGGCAAGGGCTACTCAGAGGCTCCCTTTTCCATTGCTACTACATTAAGGAGTAGAGAAGTACAACTCCTTTTCCTGGATTGCTCCACTTATCCTTGATATCTACCTTATAATGCTGAGCATTAAGAAAGGAAGTATCAAGTACCATTTTTTGAGTCTACCTGGGATTGAACCCTAGTCTCCTAGACCATTGGCAAACACTCTGGCCAATAGGTCCGTAAACCAGGGTTCAATACCAAAGGCTCAAAAAATGGTACTTACACCTCCTTGCTTAACACTCAGCATTATAAGGTACATATCAAGGATAAAGTGGAGCAATTGCCCTTGACTACGGTTGCCAACTTTACTTTTTTAAATAGGAATAAATAAAGTAAATAAAGTAAATAAAGTTGGCGACCGTAGTCAAGGGCGGCCTGAAAGCTCCCTTTTCAATAGCTACTACACCGAGGTGTAGGGG
>OY757938.1:61386614-61412893 GCA_963585895.1 Sepioteuthis lessoniana | reverse complement strand
CCGTGAGCAAGCGAAAGTCAACCGTCTTCTTCCGAGGCAGTACTCAACTCCTATCACTTTCTTCAAAATACCCAAAATCCTCCGCGCGCGCTTCTGGTGCATTATATCATTCACATCCACTGGTCAACTTTTCTATCGGATTTTTATTTTGACATCTATGAATGACACATCCTCCCCGCGCGTGCATTAACACCTGCACTCAAGTTTGCACCTAACTAACCCATGTGCTGAGCCGAAAGCTTCTCAGCCTAACTAAAGCCAAAGGCATAAAACAAAATCCCTTGTCATTATATTACCTATATTAGATATATGATTTCAAAATATATTTTGTAGGTAACATTTTTAAATGAGCCTGAGCTAATTTTTTTTCACATAGTTAAATGGTTTCACCTATTTCTATTTAAAATGAATAATTCTATTAACTATTAATCATTTGTTTGCACAGTGTTAAATGCTTTTAAGTATTGCTATGTATCATTAACAATTAGACATCTGTTATTTGTTTACACACAGTTAAAGGATCAAACAGTTCTATTTCAAACAATTCAGTTAAGCCAAAGTACATAGTTTAAATGTCAAACAGATCTCTTTGACTCATAGTTAGGACCCTATCAGGTTTGGTTTGGTTTGTTGGGTTTTATGACATATCAACCTTTGTAGGTTATTTAACACCAAATCCATTTTTATGTAAATAATCTGTTCTATTTAAAACAATTCAGTTTAGCATAAGTACACAGTTTAATTGTCAAAAGCATTTCTATTTCAAACTATTCTAGCAGTTATATGTAACAATTCAGTTAAGTGTAAATACAGTTTTAATGTCGAAAAACAGTTCTATTTGAAATACTTCAGTTAAGCATGAGCATGCAGTTAAAATGTAAGTACGGTTTCATTGTCAAAAACATTTCTATTTCAAGCTATTCAGTTTACTCAAACAATTCATTTTAGCATAAGTATGCTGTTAGTTCTATTTAACCCAAAGATAGGGCCCTATCAGGTGCTACCACACTGGGCCAGAGTGGACCTGAGAGCGATGGCAATGAAGGGGTACTCCACATTCCCCAAAGCTCCAGCACTGCAGGAACCTCACCATCAGATTGTTTAGTGTCATACCCAGGACACTCGTTAGGGGTGGGGAGGCTTACCCCTTTGCAGAGGTGCAGTCAGTGTATTCTACAGCCCCAGCTGACTGGGCAAACCCTATCAGGTGTTACCACTTCAAGTCAGAGGGGATCTAGGAGAAATGGCAATGAAGTTGTACTTTGCATTCCCTAAAGCTCCAGCATTACTGGAGCCTTACAATCAGATTGTTTAGTGTTATATTCAGGACATTCATTAGAGGAGTCTTACACCTCTACAGAGTAGTGTTATGTTTTGACCTTTTGACCCGGCCAAAAATGCCATTCAAGGTGGTGCACCGGAAGGAAGTGACACATCCCGGTCACTGGAAATCGGAAGAGGTTGCGTGGGCGTTGAGGTGTGTCTATATTACTGCGTGGGAGTTTGAAGGTAATATAAGGCCGACGAATTGAGGACAGTGGGAGATAGGCGAGAAGGAGGGCAAGCAGTACAGTGGAAGACGGAAGTAGACGCGATGTAGTAGGGAAAGCCAGCACACAGAAGAGTTTACTCCAGGGTCCGGTTGAGCAACCATGGAGAACGAGAAAGACACAACGCTGACGGCCATAACTTCGGGGTCAAAATATTTCAGTAATGTTCGGTCTCCAGCTCTCTCTCACACGCAAACTTGGAACAACCCTTTCGAAACTTACAAATAAAGATGAGAGGTAAAATATTTTATAAAGAAGTTTTCCTGCGTTTTCCTTGCGTGAGTCGTTTATTCTTGCGACTTTATCATCGGGCGTCTTAATTATCATTGCATCGGTATGTATATTTCTGCATGATGATGTAGATGACTATATAACAGAAGCAGTTGGTGTATTCTACAATCCCAGCTGACAAGGTTAATTCTTGTAGTACGGCAAATAATAACAGTTACTTGAAACTACATCAACCGGCTCATTAGACTAGTCAGCAGAGTGTTCACCAATGGTCCGGGAGACCAGGGTTCAATCCCAGGTCACGTCATACCAGAGACTTTAAAAATGGTACTTGATACCTCCTTGCTTAACACTCCGCAATATAAGGTACGTATCAAGGGTAAAGTGGAGCAATTCAGGGAATGGAGTAGCACCCTCCCCTACACCTCAGTGTTGTAGCTATTGAAAAGGAGACTTCTGGTCACCCTCAACCATGGTTGCCAACGTTACTTATTACTATTAGGAATTCCTGAAACTATATGACTGTGTAAATCATTTCACTCATATTTCAGCATTAAATAACCTATAAGGGATTGATATACCATAAAAAATAAATCAAAATATCATCTATATAAAAGTAATCAAACACCACTTTCTGAGTTCTGTCCAAGCAATAAATCCTCCTATCAACACAAAAAATTTGAAAATAATTGACATTTTATCTATTTCCCCATGTAAATAATTTGCAATATATTTTCCTTTAGTAAAAAGAAAGCAAACAAAGTAATAAAAAATTTTTGTATCAGAAACAAATGAAAAGCTCTTTTCATATTCCAATAATATACAAATGATTGGCTAAAGAGATTTTCATGAAGATATCGACCATTTGTGGAAGTAATTTTCCCTTTTCTTTTTCAAAGTTTCCAATCTTGAGTTTTTCACCAGAGGGCAAGACAAGACCAAATTTCTATGACATTGGAAATAAAAAGAAACAACAAAAAAAAAACAATAAATAAATAATAATCACAGTATTATTATTTTTTTTTATCCAATATGTAGATCTATAAATATTGACCCACTTTTTAATGATCAATGCAATGTTATGGATAAAGAAAAAAATATGCGACGTAACAAGAGCTTTTCACTTTCCTTATGTAAACATTTCAATATTGATATTTTCAATAATAAAAGTACTTGTAAAGATTTTCTCTAGCAAAAAGCTACTGGCAATGCTTTTTGATAATAAAAGAAAATCTAAGGCACAATCTATAGTCGAAACAGTTGCAATGCCTTTCTCTCATACATTTATGCTTGTTGATGGGGCTTACTATATCCTGACTGTATCCTTTGCAAAAGGATAAGATCCCCCCCCACTTAACAAAAAAAAGTATGACACTCAATTGCATCTGATTTTGAAGCTCTAATTGTGGGGCTCTAGAGAATGTGGAGTACTTCATCATTGCCATTACTCCCAGGTCCACTTAAAAAAGCTATTGACAATGATTTTTTATTATAAAAGGAAATGTAATTGATTTTTAGCAGCATATCAAACTATCAAGGAGTATTTTCAGCTGAAAGGTCATAATCTCCATCATATTTACTTTTTTGTTGAGTTGTTTAAGTTTTTTTTTTTGAAACATGATCCGATCAAATACAAGTAAGTTTTAAACAGATCTATTTGCTCCATATGTAGGAACCTAACAGGTACAACCAGTCTAGGTTAGAGTGGATCTGGGAGTAATGGCAATGAATGGGTACTCCATACTCCCCAGATCTCCAGATTGGAGCCTCAGCATCAGATGTAATTAGGTTTCATGTTTAAGACTCCACTTTTTGCAGAGGAGGTCTTACCCCTCTGCAGATAAGCCAAAAGAAAATCTGAAACATATTCTACTGCCAAAATAGTTGCAATGTTTTACTATCGTACATTTCTATAGCAAATTCATTTGCATTCTCTTTCTGTTGCCAATAGCTTACTTATCATAAAAAGAAATGTGATCAATTTTAATGACATGTCAATTTGTCCAGCATTATTCTATGCCTCCAGGTTAGGGAATCACATTCCTTGTTTATTCATATTTACATATTCAAGTAGAAAATATAGACATATAAATGTATAGCTATGGTAGTTGCAATGTTTGTTTTTTTTCTCCTATTTCCATCGTGTAAATTCATTTGCTCGGCATTTCTGTAGGAAAAAGTTGTTCACAGTGGATTTCCTGTTAAAAAATATCTAACCATATTTAAAAATTATCTTTTTATAATATATTCACACACAGCTTAAAAAAAAAAAACAAACTTGTTTCTGTTTTTTTTTTCTTTTATCAAAAAAAGTTTTTTACATAATGGTAAAATTCAAACAAGAACACAATGTCTTTTGTTATTTTTTCCATTACATATTCATCAATCATTTTGCCCAGTCAGCTGGGGCTGTAGAATACACTGACTGCACCTCTGCAGAGAGGTAAGACCCCCCCCCCAACGAGTGTCCTGGATATGACACTAAACAATCTGATGGTGTTGGTTCCAGCAATGCTGGAGCTTTGGGGAATGCAGAGTACCCCTTCATTGCCATCGCTCCCAGGTCCACTCTGGCCCGGAGTGGTAGCACCTGATAGGGCCCTATCTATCGGTTAAATAGAACTAACAGCATACTTATGCTAAAATGAATTGAGTAAACTGAATAGCTTGAAATAGAAACGTTTTTGACAATTAAATCGTACTTACATTTAAACTGTGTGCTTATGGTTAACTGAATTATTTCAAATAGAACTGTTTTTCGACATTAAAACTGTATTTACACTTAACTGAATTATTACATATAACTGCTTGAATAGTTTGAAATGGAAATGTTTTTGACAAACTGTGTACTTATGCTAAACTGAACTGTTTTCAATAAAATAGATTATTTACATAAAAATGGATTTGGTATTAAATAACCTATAAAGGTTGATATGCTATAAAACCAAACAAACCAAACCAAACCGATCATCAATCATTCACGCAAGGTGTTTTTTGATTGTTTTCTTCTATACATACATACATACTTGATTTCGATTCAAGATGATACTGGAGATGAAGTTCCAAAGAAGAAGATTGGCCATTATATTCTATCATTTCACGGCTATTATTCCCAGGTTGACTGGAAAGCTATTGGCGATGATTTTCAATTATTCAAGGAAATCTAATTGATTTTAACAGGATATCAAACCATCTCTGGTTATCTTATACCAAGGGATTTGGGAATCTTGTATTACTATGTACATTTGTTGTATTTTTTTTGGCACACAGTCCTATTAAATACAAATAAGATTTGAATGGTTTTATATATTGGGGCAGCAGTTACAGATGCTAATTTGCAAGCAGCTCATGTTTGGTTTCTATATGTAAAAACTTGACTGATGAGATTTGATTCTGTATAATGGAAATCAGTTGGGAAGGAAGCCAAGATATGGGGCACTGGTGGTTTGAGAAACAGGTTCCTTAACACTGTGTGGGTGGCCAGATAGGGAAATGGCTATGGCGGTCAAATTGCAAATGAGAGAAGAAAGCAAGATGCGGGTAAGAGCCATTTGGGAGAGGGGGGGGTTAACAGGAGTCATTAATCAACTTGATCTATTTTCCTTGAGAAGAAGGACGATTATTAGTAAGTGTTTCTTCTGTTGATGCGGGAACAGTATTCTCAAGTTGGTATAGCTTTGAATTCAGGGCAGACTGTTCCAGATGGTCAAACGGTACATTAAAAAAATAAAAAAAAGCAAAGGATAACTGAAAAAATTGTTTTGGTAAACACCTACCCTGAAATAAAAATGTCTGTTTGCTTAAGAGTAAGAAACTCTTCTGATCTGATTTTAAAATCTCATAAAGAAAAGAAACCTTCATCATCAAACACTGATTAAATTGGACTAATATCCTCATCTTCCCTAGAAAAAGTTTCATTTCTTGTACACTTTTGGTCTTTGGCAGTTGTTTGCTTTATTTTTGGTGAGATAAAATTTTCTCATTTTTTCATTATTAAGATATTTTTTAAACTGTTATCCGCACTTTGGTTGTTTTAGTTTTAATATTTTAGTTAAGAAATTATCAAATATAAAAGTAGTGAGGATAGTAAATACAGAGGCTGCCTCTGTATTTATATGTATCTCATTTCGATATTACCATGGGGAGGATGAATAAGATAGTGATCTGTCAATGAGTTATAAAAAAAATATACTGGCAGGACAGAAAAATTAGATTACACGGGTATTGATTGAGAAATAAGAGTAGGCTAGCAAGGAGAGAGAAATAAGAATAGACTGGCATTGATAGAGAAATAAGAATAGACTGGCATTGATAGAGAAATAAGAATAGACTGGCACTGATAGAGAAATAAGAATAGACTGGCATTGATAGAGAAATAAGAATAGACTGGCACTGATAGAGAAATAAGAATAGACTGGCATTGATAGGGAAATAAGAATAGACTGGCATTGATAGAGAAATAAGAATAGACTGGCAGGAATAGAGAAATAAGAGTAGGCTGGCATTGATAGAGAAATAAGAATAGACTGGCACTGATAGAGAAATAAGAATAGGCTGGCACTGATAGAGAAATAAGAAGAGGCTGGCACTAATAGAGAAATAAGAATAGGCTGGCATTGATAGAGAAATAAGAATAGGCTGGCGTTGATAGAGAAATAAGAATAGGCTGGCGTTGATAGAGAAATAAGAATAGGCTGGCAGGGATAGGAAAAAATAACCATTATTATACATTAATCTTTTTTGATTATTATCCCCATCTTGGTTGTTTATTGTTATTTCTATTTTAATTTTTTTCAAATGAGTAATTATAATTATTATACACTAATTTATTTCTTACGATCTTGATTGTTGGTTTTCATTAAAAAAAATACATAAATAAATTTAGAAAAAAAAGCAAGCAAGCAATTTAATGACCAATAAGAGAAAAGTTCTTTGGTATCATGTTCCTGTTCTCCAACATAAGCAACAATTACCTACATGAGAACAGGAGGTTGATATTGTTTTCAGAAGAAATTATTATTCTGAAGAAAGAAACCCAAACAAAGAAACAGAAGAAATTATATCTTTATTTCAACGTAGTAGAGACTTTGATTGGAGTGAAAGTTCAAAAATGTATATAAAGGAAATATTTAAACTGCATCACTTTTGAGGATGTACAATACAAACTGGCAGGTGGAAGTGAAATTACTTAATCTTTATGTTGGTGAATTATCCAGGATAGCTGAACAGTACGGAAGAATATGACATGACTGCCTTGCATAAATTGACAAAGTTATTGACCCTAACTAATATCAACTTCATTTAATTCAAGACAAACAGCATCACAGACTATGTTCAAATCTTGTAACTTTAAAATATTTCATATCTATATGATATGAATTTATAACATCATACAAGAGAAACATTATTTTTAAACCAAAACAGTTATTCTTTAGAAAGGTCTAGAATCTATTTGAATTTTCAATAAAAATGAATTGCAAATGATTTTTATTATAAAAATGCATTGCAAATGATTTTTACTATAGAATCCATTGTAAATGATTTTTACTATAAAAATGCATTGTAAATGATTTGTACTATAAAAATACATTGCAAATGATTTTTTTCTATAAAAATGCATTGCTAGTGATTTTTACTATAAAAATGCATTGCAAATGATTTTTAGTATAGAATCCATTGTAAATTATTTTTATTATAAAAATGCATTGCAAATGATTTTTATGATAAAGTTGCATTGAAAATGATAATACAATAAAAAAAAAAAAACTAGCAAATGATTTTAATATAAAATGAATTGCAAATGATTTTACTATAAAAATGCATATTGAATTATATTTATAGGTGGAGGCCATATTTATATAGATTGTCTACTATAGGTAGTATATAATAATGTTAATTTTTGAGGTAGAGCCTATTACAAATTTGCATGCATGACTGAGGGCTGTACCAAAAATAGCTAAACTCCATCAGCATTCCTTTTTTGGGATGTTTCCGGCATCAGGGAATAAATTTGACCAAAGCCTTGTTTATATTATTTTCTTCTCCCATATTCATACTGCCTTGAACAACTGAATTTGTTATGCAAACATACAGCCGGGTTAACATGAAAGCAAATCAATAATCATTTATTGTCGTTAAGAAACATACCATATATGAGGAGAATAGGAGGTGGCTGTGGTGTAATGGTTATCATCGCAGGAATTGGACACGGCAACACGAGTTCAAATCCTGGACTGATTGCATTTCACATAGCACTAATACCCTTGGGAAAGGTATGAATCCAATTATTCTCCCTCCAGCTATGGGCAAATAGTAGGGCAGACTAGGTTCTTCAGCCTTGGTGAGGAAACTAGTCTAGGAGAAGGAAAACTCTGAATTCAAACCTGTTAAACTCCGCTTAAAATATTGACTTTGTGTCATGTCTTGCCCGAGCGGAGGGGTTGGGTAAATAGGATATATGAGAAGAATGGATTTCCCTGAAGGAAAAAAAAATAAATAAATAAAAGAGCTGAGCCTTTTCTCTGGTTCCACTCAGTAGTTACTTTAATTCCTTTGTTTAATGGCATATCATCTTTGGTGGGTTATTTAACACCAAAACCATCCCAATAGGAGTATCTTGTTGATACTCTATGACCCACGGCAGGGAGGATAAAGCAGTTTATACTTTTCCTAATCATATTAGTCTGAAATTAAACATAACGACCGACTGGAATTTGAACTTGATTACCACAATGTCACAGGCCACCATGTTAACCACTGTGCTATAGGAACTTCCTCTATTTTTGGTTGGCACTAACTTCAAAAACAAAGTTTGATATTTAGGTGAATGCTTGACATTTCATAAAATATGACAATTTAGATTATATTCACTCACATTTATTATTTAGCAGTAAATAAACTAATAACAAATAAGACCCAAAACAGTTTTTATTTAGCAGTAAATAAACTAATAACAGATAAGACTCAAAACATTTTTTTATTTAGAAGTAAATAAACTAACAACATAGAAGACCCAAAGCATTTTTTATTGATAACTAAACATTCTGGATTCATAAAATATTCATTAAAAAACTAATTAAAATTATTCAAATTAATGGTCAAATTTGTCTCCAAGCTATATTGAGGAAAATGTTATGGAATAATCCAATGTTGAGAAAAAAATGATGGAATGATCTTATAATTTGTATTTTTAAAATAAAATCCAACAAATATGCAAATTGGTCTATAGATAAAATCCAAAAATCTGGCAAAGAGATTATAAAGTCATCAGAGAATAAAGGGTTAAAGCTTTTCTTTAGGAAAGGCATATAAAATCAATGAAATGGCTAATGAACAGTCTGGATCTAAATCTGGTTGAAAATCTATCAGGGGAATCTAAAAAAAATAAAATAAATAAAGGGTCCATGAGAAAGTTCCACCCACCAAAGAAGATCTATTAACCGGCATATGGTAGATTTGGAACCACTTTGATAATGAACACTGTTTTAAATTAGTGAAATCCATGGCTGAAAGAATTAAGACGGTCATAAAAACTCAAAGAGGTAGACAAAGTATTTATTCTAATTTCTTTGTCAGTGAATTCATTTATCATCAGTGTTTATCAGTCATATTTCACAAAGTTATTCTTTCAGTTATTTCCAATTGAAAATCTTTTGGATAGTTTATCAGTCATATTTCACAAAGTTATTCTTTCAGTTATTTCCAATTGAAAATCTTTTGGACAGTTTTTCGATACAACATATTGGCCATCTCAAATGGTGATGACTTCAATATGAATCTGCAAAAGATTAGATTCTATACAATACTTGCTCTATCATCATCAGTGTTTACTCATCCTATTCTATAAGATTATACTTTCAGTTATTTCCAATTGAAAACCTATGGGACTTCTTTTGATGCAACTCACAGTCCATCTCAACTGTAGGAACATCGTCTTAAGAACAATAATTTTCATCAAAAGATTATGATAAATTAAACAAAAACTTTTGTCATAGAAAGCATAAACTCATAAAATATATTTTCAGAAAAGTATACCTTCATGCTAGAATTTTCCAGAAACAAAGAAAGAGTTCCTTCAATTAATTCATTACTTACAGCACTTTAACCCAATTATTTTATTCAATAAAATGAGAATTCTTTCAAGCTGTAGCCATGTCAGTACTACTGTAGGGCTACACCACTTTAACTCTAATGAAACAATAGATTTTGTGCAATACTTGGTTTATCATCATCATCATCAATGCTTATCAGCCATATTTTTTAAGGTTACCCTTTCAATTATTTCCATCTCTATTTCAAGATTATAACAATTAAATTGAAAGAACCTTTTATAATAAGAAGCAAGAACTAACTAAATCGAAATCATGAATAGCCACAGAAGAATTCTAAGTTTGGTGGTAGTGTGTTCTGACTGGTGGATCCTTCAAGTCTAGCTGCAATAGAATTGGTGAACATTTTTCCATTTCAAATGCAACTTTTTTGATGGCCACTTTTATGGAAATTACCAGTTGGCAAGAAAGTCACTTTATTAATTGTGCATTCAATTCTGAGACCAGATTATTCATCTATGACTTATTTGTCAGAAGAAAAGAATGTCTCCAGAGAGAATATAAAAGTAACGTTTTAAATTGTATAAAATCTTATTTTTCATTGCCATTTACTGTTTTCGTAAAAAAAGTTTTTGCATTTGTGTGTCTCAGTTTTCAGACATGAACATAGAATAATCTAGTAATATATATAGATGATTGTCACTGGCTAATCTGTTATAAGAATTACATAAAAAAAGCATTTCCTATCTATTTCTATAGTAAATTGCTCTCTGCAATTCATTCCTATAATAAAATGCCCATTTCAATTTATTACAATCAAAAAATTCCCATTCTAATTCAGTCCTAAAATAAAATGCCCATTCCAATTCATTTCTATAATAAAATGCACATTCCAATTCATTTCTATAATAAAATGCCCATTCCAATTCATTTCTATGATAAAATGCCCATTCCAATTCATTTCTATGATAAAATGCCCATTCCAATTCATTTCTATAATAAAATGCCCATTTTAATTCATTTCTGTAATAAAATGCCCATTTTAATTCATTTCTATAATAAAATGTCCATTCCAATTCATTTCTATAATAAAATGCACATTCCAATTCATTTTTATAATAAAATGCACATTCCAATTCATTTCTGTAATAAAATGCCCATTCTAATTCATTTCTGTAATAAAATGCTCATTTTAATTCATTTCTGTAATAAAATGCCAATTTTAATTCATTTCTGTAATAAGATGCCCATTCTAATTCAGTCCGAAAATAAAATACCCATTCCAGTTCATTCCTATAATAAAATGCCCATTTTAATTCATTTCTATAATAAAATGCATATTCCAATTCATTCCTATAATAAAATGCCCATTCCAATTCATTTCTATAATAAAATGCACATTCCAATTCATTTCTATAATAAAATGCACATTCCAATTCATTTCTGTAATAAAATGCCCATTCTAATTCATTTCTATAATAAAATGCCCATTTTAATTCATTTCTATAATAAAATGCACATTCTAATTCATTTCTATAATAAAATGCCCATTCCAATTCATTTCTATAATAAAATGCCCATTCCAATTCATTTCTATGATAAAATGCACATTCCAATTCATTTCTATAATAAAATGCACATTCCAATTCATTTCTGGAATAAAATGCCCATTCTAATTCATTTCTGTAATAAAATGCCCATGCCAATTTATTACAATAGCAAAATACCCATTCCAATTAATTCCTATATTAAATGCCCATTCTAATTCATTTCTATAATAAAATGCCCATTTTAATTCAGACCTATAATAAAATACACATTCCAGTGTATTCCCTTACTAAAATGCCCTTTTCCAAACTCATAATATCTCATCTTCTATTTAAGACATAATGTTCAACACAATTATTTAAATGAAACATTCATTAAAATTATTATATTTCATTTAAACCCAGTTATGAATGATTAAATAAAAACAAATTTTATAATTGAGTATTCCTAATTATTATTAACATTATATTTTTAAAACCATTCAGCCCTCTGTACATGATAAAACCAAACAAAAAAAAGTATTTATATATCTTTATATTTACTGTATATTTAGTGCATATCATTTATACATACAAGTTAAACAAAGGTTCAGTTTGTCACCATTATTAAAAAGAAAAAATATATATTTGCATAAATGACACCCCTAGCGCTAAGCTTGATATCTTTTCCTTTACTTCACACAGAATTTATATCATAATCCAATATAGATTAGGGGAAATACTCTATAATTAGAGCTTGTAGTGCAATGGTTATCACTGTAAAAATCAGACATGGTGACGTGAGTTTAAATCCTGGATGAGTTTGTTTACATTCAACACAGTACTAATACTTTTGGGAAAGGTATACCTACAACTATTCTGCTTCCAGCTATGGGTAAATAGTAGAGCTCTTTATTTAACCTTGGCATGGCAACCAGTCTAGGAGAAGGAAAACTCCAAATTCAAACCTGTTAAACTCTGTTTAAAAATGACTTTTCATCGCATCCAACGGAGAGATTGGGTATATAATTAGCATTTAATACTTACCACACTTAAAAATTCTTAAGATTGGAGTGAGCCTAAATACTGATCTCATTATTATCATTAGATTAGGAATTGTATAGGATACTGATTTATTCTTGAAGCGTATTTTAACATTATTACACACATAAAAATCTGTATTATGGCAGGATATAGCTAAAAATCAGGTGTGTGTATATGTGTGATAACAGAATATACAAGGAGTTAGTTGGTTGGGTTTTATGGCACATCAACCGTTGTAGGTTATTTAATTCCAAATCCTCTTTATACATATAGATTAAATATATATGATTTGGTTTGGTTTCATGGCATATCAACCATTGTAGGTTATTTAATGCCAAATTCTCTTTATACATACATATATATTAAATATATGAGATTTGGTTGGGTTGGGTTTAATGCCATATCAACCATTGTAGGTTATTTAATGCCAAATTCTCTTTATACATATATATATATTAAATATATGAGATTTGGTTGGGTTGGGTTTAATGGCATATCAACCATTGTAGGTTATTTAATGCCACATTCTCTTTATACATACATATATATTAAATATATGACATGTCAACATGAAGTTAACAGGTACAATTTTAAACAAGCCTGAACTCACATCTAAATGGTTTCAAGTATTCCTATCAAACATGAATAATTCTTTTTAGTGTTAATCGTTTGTTTACATACTGTAGTTTCATGTATTGCTCTACTTAATAGTTTTATTTGTTTGCACACAGTTAAATGGTTTCAAGTATTGCTATGTAACATTAACAATTCCATTCAACAGCAGTCATTTCTTTGCACATAGTTAAATAGTCAAACAGCTCTACTTGACCCATAGATGGTATCCTAACAGGTACTAACGGTCTAAGTCAAAGTGGACCTGGGAGTAATAGCAATGAAAGAGTACTCCAAATTCTCCGGAACTCTAGAACTGGAGCCTCACTATCTGACTGTTTTAGTGTCATATCCAGGATATTCGTTGGGGGGAGAGTTTTACCCCTCTGCAGGGATGTAGTTGGTGTATTTTACAGCCCCAACCAACTAAGCTTTGTACAAGCCGTATTAATAGGTTAATCAATAGAAAACAATAATTGATTTTATTTATTATTTTACATTTCAGATTACCCTTTGGCTATGTTAAATGAATATAATGAAATCTACAGAACCGTTTTTTTACAAAAACAGCAGGTTTTCATTGTGAAATCATCTTACAAAGCAGAAAATAAAAATAAGTTATACAGATATTTTTATTATATGGATTGATGATTATCTGTAGGACAGCTAAATAGGATTTTGTTCAACTTGGCAAATTATTTTTCTTTCTTTATAATCAATCTCTATTCCTTATTATACTACTTGCTGACTTATTGACTTCTGACATACTGTTTTGTGTGTGCATATATATATATATACATATATAGATATATGCTGATGGGGTCTCCTCTTGATCTTGGCATAAGAGGGCTAAACAGTTCTTTTAAAGATAAGAACTTCTAAACAACCTACACAGGTAATTTGTTTATTGTACTGAAGGCTAATGTAGAACCAGTTAGTTTTTCTTCCTCTCAGACTCATTGCCTCAGGGATCTAGATTGACTTTTTCCCCTAAGATCCTGGAAGTATTCCGAAAAACAGCAATTTAAATAGTCTCTAAATCCAAATGTATTTTTTTTTTTTAACTTAGTCATAATCTATAGTTGTTAAGCATATAAAAAACACTTAAGAAATAAATATTTATTTTGATCTATTCAGTACTCAAACTGGAATCTCTTTGTTTTTTGTTTAAGAAACAATGGAACATCGATTAAACAAGAAAGTTTTTTTATTTTGAAAAGAAGAAAAAAAAAAGATAATTTTTAGCTTGTGTGACAAAGATGATCATATAGGCCAGAAATAAACAGTCACCAAGCACAATAGACTGTGTGCATGCTATCCTAACATAAATACATATTCTTCATCATCAATATCAAACACTCTTTTTCTATAAATTTGGCAAACGATATTATATGTGTGTGTATATATATATATATATATATATATATATATAGCAAACAAATGAGAACAAACAAATTGTCTAAAAATGTTGGGTTAATCAGAGTGCTCAAATGCTCGCAAGCAGTGTAGGATAAAACCTAAAAGAAATAAAAAAAAAACTCACCTCTTTATCAGTCTTAATTCTAAAAGATTCCTGTTTTGACTGATACAGTCATCAGATGTAACTACTAACTGATAAGACAAACACACACATGTGTGCAAGAAATATTTAATGACTTACATATACAAAAACAAACACACACAACTCTTCTAACTAATAATATATACAAATTCACACACACACATATATATATATATATATATATATACACACACCTACACAAAAACACACATAAATATACATAAACATAAAAACATTTATATAAAACAGATATACACAGACATGATAATAAACACAAAAAACATATATATATATAAACACACTAACATACACAAGTGAGTTCAAGTCTCATTAAATACCCCATTAACAAGGCCTTGTGCCATACATATTCTCTGGTGAAAGCATCAAGCCAGAAACATACATGTATTTAAGAACAAAATAAATAAATAAATCCTAAAAAAATACTAATCTCTTCAGGACCTACTTATTTTAAAATATTTCTTTCTCTCTTTGGACCTACAACAAAAATTATATATATATATATATATATATATATATATATATATATACACTTTAAGAAAAATAACAAAACCGGTCACATAGGATTTGTTGTTTTTCTTAAAGAATTTATTGCTCTGTATTATTGTTACATTGAGCTCTTTACCAGGAAAATTTAAATATTCACTCATGAATAATTTCTTGTCCTGATGGAATTACTCCCAACTCCGGTTTAACTGGACCAAAGAATATATATATATATATATGAGATGTTTTGGGTGTAATGGTTACCTTCAGAGGAATGTATATGACAACTAGTTTAATTCTTGGATGAGGCTGTTTTTTTATTTCATATAGTGCTACCCTTAGGAAAGGTATGAATCTAAATATTCTCTCCCCAACCCCAGCCATGAGTAAACTGTAGGGCAGTCTGGGATCCTGAATCTTGTTATGTCAACTGATCTAGGAGAAGGAAAACACTGCTTAAAAAACTGACCTTGAGTTGCATCCTGCTCATATGGAGGGCTTGAGTGTACATATATATATATATATATATATATATATATACACAAACATTTATATATTTATGAGTATGTGAGTGTATCTATTATCGATGAGTTGTAATGGAGAATATGGTGTTCACATGCAAAACAAAGTAGAAAAAAGTGCTTAATATCAAAAGATAAATCTTTAAGTAAAAACAGGTATTTTTAGAATACAAACATTTGTGAGAAACTTACACACTTAATTAGCAGCTTGCAGACAATAGTAAAAGAATATTGTTGCCCATCAGAGAAGGAATATTTTTTATGTTATTGCTCATGCTACATATTATTTGTGCATGAGTGTGTGTATGTGTGGAAATCAAATGTAAGCTATTTTAGCGGTTGAAAAAAAAAAATCTTTCTCAATGTTAAATCATTAATTACTAAGTAAAATATATCGGTTAATATGAAGAAAATGTTTTTCTTTTGAACAAACATGAAATATGAAGTCAAAGACATGATTCAATAAATATTGAAATTAACCCAGATGTGATTCAACATTGGTGGATTTTGATTGAAATGTTAGATTATTTCTTTATTATTAAATTTTCATCATCTTGATAAGAGAAATGGATTTGCAAATCTAGTAATATGGGTATAAGTTTTAGTCTAAGAATATGGTTTGGTTTATGATATATTATCCATTGTCAGTTATTTAAAGCCAAAGCCTATATATATTATGGGGATTTTTACAAGACCTGAAAAGCCCAGTTTATTCTTATGTTTTGTAAAAGAATAAACCGTACTTCAACAGCTGTAGGGAATTTGTGACAGCTTTTGAAGAAAGGAGACGAACGACTTTCAGTGCAACAAAATTTATATACAACAACAACAATAAACAGAGTTTTACTCCAAATGGAACCAACAACAAATTGGAAGAGTTCAAAAAAAGAGTTCAAGGTTCCGATAGATGGTAGGGGTTTGTAAGGTTTAGTCGTAAGGTTGTTATCAGATAAAGTAAGGTTAGGTTGGTTATGTGAAGGTTGTAAGGTTTTGTAAAGGTTTGCAGATAAAATGCCTGCTGGAACTTAACTGTGTGTCCTGTTCCTTTTAACTCAGCACGTGCGTTCGTCGCTCTTGGCTCCTGGCTGGTGGAAGAAGGTACAAAATACGTTTGCCGTCAAGGGCTGCTATGAATGGACCTGTTGCTAACAGTGGTGGGAGTGGAAGAAAGAGGAAGATTCTCCAGTGGAGCTCTTTTTTATAATGGACGCCACATGACCCCAAGGGGCTGCTGATGTTTGGTGAAACAGGATCACCAGTTCCTTAACAAAATTTCTACAATATATATATATATATATATATATATATATATATATGATTTGTAAACATAAGTCAACAAAGTTAATTAGTTCCAAGTACTGCTATGTATCAATAACAATTCAATTAAATATAAGTCATTTGTTTACACACAGTTAAATTGTGAAAAACATTTCTATTTCAAGCTACTCTGTTTCGTCAAACAGTTCTAATATAAACAATTCAGTTTAGCGTAAGTATGCAATTAGTTCTATTAAACCCATAGATAGGACACTATCAGGTGCTACCATTCCAAGCCAGAGTGAACCTGGGAGTGATGGCAATGAAGGGATACTCCGCATTCTCCAAAGCTCCAGTATCCCTGGAACCTCACCATCAATTTGTTTAGTATCATATCTAGGACACTTGTTTTTTTTTGGTAAAATTGACACATGGAAACAAATGTAGTAAATGAGTAAAGATATGAAACGGCGCGGACAAAAGGAACAGACAAAACAAATTTATATTCATAACAAAACTTGCAATGATACACTTAAAATATTGCTATGGTTCTATATTGTTTGTAAAATAGTCCTGTGTTTATGTGTGTGTGTGTGTCTAACAGAACTAAAACTACAGAAAGGGTTAAATAATAAAAGTGTCCTATTCATGTCAACTACATATTTCTAAATGTTCATTTCTTCCTGTGGTTTGAAACAGTTGGTGTTTCCGAGGCTGGAAAAAGTCTCATAGGCAAAGCATTTTGAGGAAAAGAAGGTTTGCGTGGTTTATACATTTTGTGGCCTTTTGACATCTGTTGGTGAATAAGAGAGTTACAGTAGAGAGAGAGTGTTAGCGTTGCAATAGAAATTGAGAAAAAGAGGAAGAGTGTTTGAAGACGATGTATTTATAGAAAATACATGTCTTGGAATCGGCTCCAAAAAACGCAAGATGAAATTCAGATGTGGACGTAGTTTTAAACACTGATCACGTGGTTCTCCTGGCCAATGGTTTCCCGAGACTGAATATTTGCGTGTGTCCGCCATCTTTGTTGTGAGAACAAGTGGCATACTGCCCAATTTGAATTATAGGAATGTAAATCCAATAATTCTTCAGCTCCAGCCAACTGAGCAATCATAACATTTGAATCCTGATGATGGTTTATTGAAACCGAAACATATACAGTTGACTCACTTTCTTATGAGATTCTTCACTTTGGATTACTTTGTTTTTCAATATTTTCTCCACACACAAACATTATATATAAACACCAATAGACACACACATATTATGAGACAATGACATCATATATATATATATATATATATATACAAATGGTCTATTCTCAGAAATCTGACCATTTAAAAATTACAGGAACAACATATACCTAATACACAATTTTCTTTTGAATTGATTTAAAGGATTAAATTTAAAATTCTAAGACTTTTTCAATTCCAAATTTGATAAAAATTTTCAGAAAACTTTTTTAAATGAGCCAAGTATTTAAAAAGATTTTACCAATCAAGTAATTTGGTTAAATTAATGAGAAGATAAATCTCTTATCTTCTCATTAATTTAACCAAATTGCTTAAGTCAAACATTTAATCATTATTCGAAAATGAAATTATTGAAGCCAATCAAATTTGTTTCTTTGTCAAGTGACTTTGACTCTAATGACACAATAAATGTCACATTAATTTCACTGATAGCTGGTTGTATTAAATGGCATATCAACCCTTCAAGGTTATTTAAGGCTGTGTGTGTGTGTGTGTGTGTATATATATATATATATATATATATATATTTGCGTGTGTGTGTGATTTTTGGTAAACAAATAGATCATAGGTAACAATTTTTACACAACTTGCACACAGTTAAATGAATTCAAGTATTGTTATCAAACTAATAATTTTATTTGCACAGAATTAAATGGCTTAAAGTATTAGTATATAATACTAATAGTTCAATATAACATTCATTATTTGTTTGCACACAGTTAAAAGGTTACAAGTAAAATGAATGATTAGTTCTATTTACTCCATAGTCCCTTAACAGGTACTACCACTTCAGGTCAGAGTGGGCATGGGAGTAATTGTAACAAAAGAGTACTCCATATTCCTCAAACTCATTTTCTTGTGCCTTACCATTTGATGGTTTAGTGTCATATCAAGGACACTTGTTGAGTGGCAGAGCCGGGGGAAGCTTACCCTTCTGCAGAGATGCAGTTGGTGTATTCTACAGCCACAATTGACTAGGCTAAGATGTCATATCCGTGACTATCATTTGTGGTTGGGGGAGGGTCTTACACCCTCTGCAAGGAAGCAGTGTATTCTATAGTGACCCACTCAACTGGCAGAACCTAATTTTACTGGGTTGGTTGGGTTTTATGGCACATCAACCTTTGTAGGTTATTTAATGCCAAATCCATTTTTATACAAATAATCAGTTCTATTTCAAACAATTCAGTTTAGCATGAGTACACAGTTTAATTATAAAAAACATTTCTATTTCAATTTATTCAGTTTTGTCAATCAGTTCTAATTCAAACAATTCAGTTTAGTATAAATATAGTTTTGTCCACACAAAGTTAAATTTCAAGCAGTTCAGTTTAGCATAGATACACAGTTTACATGTAAAAACTGTTCTATTTTAAACAATTCAATTTTGCATAAGTATGCAATTTAGTTTTATTCAACCCATAGAGAGGACCCTATCAGGTGCTACCACTTCGGGCCAGAGTGGACATGGGAATGTTAGCAATGAAGGGGTACTCTGCATTTCCCAAAACTCCAGCATTACTGTTACCTCACCATCAGATTGATTAGTGTCATATCTTGGACACTCATTGGCGGAGAGTGTCTTACCCTCTGCAGAGATGCAGTCAGTGTATTCTACAGCCCCAGCCGACTGGGCTAAATTTCACTCAATTAAATGTTATTAATAATGAATTAATAATTAAAGTGTGTAAGAGATATCGATAAATTAAAAATCAATTTTAGGCCAAAATCTATAAAATAATTCCATCCTTTCCTTCATGATACATATTCAATGGCATTTGCCTGTTTATGATGTATTGTGGGGTGCCCATGGTGTAATGGTTATCGTCGTAGGAAATGGACACGGCAACACGAGTTCAAATCCTGGACGTGGCTAATTGCATTTCACATCGCACTAACCCTTGAGGAAAGGTATGAATCCAATTATTCTCCCTCCAGCTATGGGTAAATAGTAGGGCAAACTGGGTTCTTCAACCTTGGTGTGGCAAATAGTCTAGGAGAAGGAAAACTTTGAATTGAAACCTGTTAAACTCCGCTTACAAATTGTCCTTGTGTCATATCCTGCCCGAGCGGAGGGGTCAGTATATATATATATATATATATATATATAAACTTATGAACCAAATGCATTGTGGGAAAAACTCATCTGACCATAACAACAAGAAAACATTTTTATCTTTTTTTTTCCTTAAGTGAATTCCATGTTTGTGGGGCTTACAATATACTGACTGCATCCCTTTCGGAGGATTAAGATGCTTTCACCACCACCAGTGTCCTGGGTAGAATGCTCAACTGCACCTAATGGTGAGGCTCAAATTCTGGAGTTATACCTCTCCATTGCTATTACCTCGAGGTCCACTGGGAGCCAGAGAAGTATTACTTTCTATGAGTCAATTAGAAGAGTTGAAAAATTATTAAAAATTAGAATATTTGATACCATATATCTATAAATCATTTGCATTAAGAAGAGTTACTTTGTTTATTGAGGATTATCATTATTATTTACCTACTAGAAACCAACTAACTATGTGCAAACAAATAATCATGAAGTAAAAATACATACTTAAAGCCATATTATTATTAGCACTAGATGGGAATACTTGAAATTCAACAATTGGGTACAAAACCTCTAATGAAACAACAATACAAAAAATATCAATATATAGATTTCATGGAATGCAATTCAGAAACTTCAGGACATAAAATAACCCTAAACAGGCTGACATGTCATTATCTAATTTGGTTTTAAGGCATATCAACCAACATTGATTATTTAATGTCAAATCCTGTTTTTACAAGTGTATTAAACATCTATGATTTGTAAACAGATCTTTATGGATACACACAGTTAAATGATCAAACAGTTCTATTTCTAACAATTCAATTAAACATCAGTCATTTGTTTGCACTCAGTTTAAATGTCAATCAGTTCAATTTGACCCATAGATAGGACCTTATCAGGTGCTACCGCTCCAGGACAGAGTGGATCTGGGAGTAATGGCAATGAAAGGGTACTCCACATTCCTCAAAGCTCCAGCATTATTTGAGCCTCACAATCAGATTGTTTAATGTCATATCCAGGACACTCGTTGTGGGAGGGGGTGTCTTAATACTCTGCAGAGATGCAGTCAGTGCATTCTACAACCCCAGCCAACTGGGGTGTCATGCTATTGAAATCAATCAATCTCTTTTACTGAATGTATTCAATGGCATTAACATGTTTATGATGCATTGCGGGAATGTTTATCCATTTTTACTTTCTGATAAATTGGATGTTAAACAAGTTAAATCTGTTCCAGTCTAAAATGAATATTAAGAGTTTATAGTTTTCAAAACATGAAAAGAATCCTCCTCCATTTATTCAGCGATACAACCAACTAGTAAAATCCTTAAGTAATTGTTCTTGGATTGAAAAACAAAAAACGTACAACTTCAAATAAATATTCCAAAAGTGCATCCTAGCAACTCTGTGTGATTTTCATTTAAAAAAAAAAAAAAAAAGATTTAAATTCAACATTGACCAATGATAAAAAAGCAATGCAGATTTATGAGCCAATCAATATAAACTGTGGTCATTTCACCAAAGTTTTTATAGAGCTGAAGAACTGAAATAATAAACCAACTCCAACAATTTGTATTAATCAGAATCTTCAGGAATTCATGTTACTCACAGCCATAAAAAATTTTATTACACACAATATAAATGTGTTTTTTAGATTAAGTTAAGTCAATCATTAATAATAATTTTACTCAGTATTATCCTCTATCTTCCTGATTCTAATTGCCTTTTTATTGCAACTTATTCTGGTTTGGTTTGGTTTGGTTTCTTTGTTTAATGGCATATCAACCTTTGTAGGTTATTTAATGCCAAAGCTATTCTCCTAGAAGAACAGTAGTGGTACTATTTAACCCATAGCTGGGAGGATAAGGAGGTTCATATCTTTCCCAAGGGTATTTGCCCGAAAGTGAACGTAATAGCGCGACTGGAATACAAACTCACTTATTACAATTCCGCAGTCCATCGCTTTAACCATTACACCATGAGGATACCCTCGCAACTTATTTTGGTCATCACTTTTAAGATAACAAGGAAAAGAACACATTGGAGAAAAAAGAAACTCTGAGATTTTAACAAGTTCTACATACTGTCTTTGGTTTGGTTCTATGGCACATCAACCTCTGTAGGTTATTTAATGCCAAATCTATTTCTATACAAATAAACAGTTCTATTTCAAACATCAGCATTAGGTCAGAGTTTAGTTCTATTTGACCCATAGACGGGGCCCTATCAGGTGCTACCACTCCAAGCCAGAGAGTACCTAGGAGTGATAGCAATAAAGGGGTACTTCACATCCCTTAAAGTTTCAGCATTACTTGATCTTCACCATCAGATGGTTTAATGCTATATCCAGGACACTCATTGGAAGGATCTTACCTCTGTGCAGAGATGCAGTCAGTGTATTCTGCACCCCCACCTGCCCTGCAGCTGACTAGGTCATACATACTATCTTGTTCAGCCATAAGACATAGATAATACCACAGAAATCCAAATAACTTCATTAAAGTCACTTGATCTTCCTCTCCTATTAATCAGCATTCGATTTATTATAGTAGTTACCTAAAAAATTGTTTTTTAAACTTATTTTTAGATGAAGCTCTCTCATATAGAATAACAATAAACAAGTCTCACCTGTAGAAATCAAAAGTAATATGGCTGCCTCCTGAAAAGCTAGCCAACTTAGTTCACCTCTTTTATGGAAGAGTGACTGTGCAGCATGTGGATTGGTCCACTTTACTAGGATGGACCTGCCCAACATATTTGCATGAATTTGGATGGGCATATTTTGATATTGCAGAACAGCTCTTGCTATCCTATCATTGTCCAAGGACCCTTGAGCTCTGGTGTTGCCAATTATTATCCTGTAGCACTTACCAGTAGAAGTCAAAATTAACATGGCTGCCTCCTGAAAAGCTAGCCAACTTTGTTCACCTTTTTTATCATATTTACTAACCCCACGGCTCGGGCAGGATATGACACAAGGTCAATTTTTAAGCGGAGTTTAACAGGTTTGAATTCAGAGGTTTCCTTCTCCTAGACTAGTTGCCTCACCAAGGCTGAAGAACCTAGTCTGCCCTACTATTTACCCATAGCTGGAGGGAGAATAATTGGATTCATACTTTTCCTGAGGGTATTAGTGCTATGTGAAATGCAATCAGTCTCATCCAGGATTTGAACTTGTGAGTAAAAAGCAGCATGAAGTCAAAAAATTAAAAAAAAAAGAAGAATATTAGGACGGCTGATTAATTACTTTTTCAACTTGTCAATTGTTGTTGAGTTATTTCATGTCTAAACTCTATTTTCAAAAATTAGGCTTGTAGTCACCCCCACAGCAGTGTTGGCAGGGCTTTAACTATATAAACTCCATCCCTTACAGAGATGAACTTCCCTGTAAAAAATAAAACTTGGTATATTCATCTGCATCCCTTAGAGGAATATACTCCCACTTCCAAAGAAAGCTATACTAAGAATCAATTTTTTATTTATTGCAGACTTTTTGTCCTCATCTTGGTAGTTTTTTGCGTTGTTTCTTCTTGACTATGTTTCGGCCAAATTTCACCTCTGGCCTTCTTCAGGTGATTAACCACGATCTCAGATAGGAATGCTGAGTCTTGTAACCCGTATCCCTAGTAATTACTGCCTTCCATAGTTGTTGTCTATCGAACCACATTTTTGACCAAGTAAACCTCTAGCTGGCTTGGGTAGGATTTGAAACCGCTGTCTTCTGACAATGCTCACCTGGAACCGTAGAGACTCAACGCCTCTATCCGCTGCGCCACAGGCCCCGAAGCTATACTTGGTACATCATTCACCTGCATCCCTTAGAGGAATATACTCCTACTCATCTGCCTTTCCACCAAAAAAAAGAAATTCTTGATATAACATTAAACTGTATTTTAACTTGATGGTTTAGTCATGGTTGGTTGGTTGGCTTTTATGAAAATCTTATTTAACTCCTAGATGAGACATTTACAGATACTTCCACTCTAAGTCAGAGTCAACCTGGGAGTAATGGTAATGAAGGGGTAATCTACATTCCCCAAGACTCTAGGACTGGAGTCTCACTATCGGATAATTTATTTTCATATTCAGTACACTCATTGGGAGGGTCTTACCCATCTGCAGAGATACAGTTGGTGTATTTCACTTTTCCAGAAATCGAGTTTTTTAAAGTGCAGTCATTCATTGCTATTACACCCAGACCGATTCTTACTTGGAGTAGCCATACCTGTCAAAGTACCATCAACAGATTAAATACATCTGTTTGAAAATTGTCTTTGTTTAATAGCATATCAACTGTTTGTAGGTTATTTAATGCCAAAGCCGTTCTCCTAGAAGAACAGTAGTGGTACTATTTAACCCATAGCTGGGAGGATAAGGGGGTTCATACCTTTCCCAAGGGTATTTGCCAAAAAGTGAACGTAATAGCGCGACTGGAGTACAAACTCGCGTACTACGATTCCGCAGTCCATTGCTTTAACCATTACACCACGAGAACACCCCGCCTTGAAAATTGTCAGTCTAGGTTTTGTTTGGTTTTTATGTTATATCAACCCTTGTGGGTTATTTAATGTCAAATTTTGTTTTTACATATACATTAAATATATGATTTGTAAAGACATTTTTTATATACACACAGTTAAATGATCAAACAGTTCTTTTTCTAATAATTCAATTTAGCATAAGTCCTTTGTTTGCACTCAGTTTAAATGTCTAACATTTCTATTTGACCCATACATAGGACCCGATCAGATGCTACCACTTAAAGCCAGAGTGGACACAGCAATGAAGGGGTACTAAGCGTTCTCCAAAGCTCCAGCATTACAGGAGCCTCACCATCAGATTGCTTAGTGTCATATCCAAGACACTCATTGGGTGGGTGGGAGGTCTTACCCCTCTGCAGAGATGCAGTCGGTATATTCTCAAGCCCCAACCGACTGGGCCGGTTAGTTTAGATAGGAATACTTTGAACCATATACTTATAGGTCAACAAATTATTATCATTAAAATTGTTAGCAAATTATTTATTTGCTAGGAATATTTGAAATTATGAAACATTCGGTATAAAGTATTCATATTAATAATAGTTGAAGCTATAATTGTTTACTTTGGAGGCATACATAGTGTAATAGTTAGCATTAAAGGAAATGGGCATGGTGATCAGGGTTCAATTCCAGGACAAAGCTGTTTACATTTCTCATAGTGCTAATACCCTTCAGGAAAGGTATGTATCCAACTATTCTCTCTCCAGATCTTGGTAACTAGTAGAGTAGACTGAGCTCTTTAACCTTGATATGGCAACTGGTCTAGGAGAAGGAAAACTCCTAATTCAAACCAGTAACACTCCATTTAAAAGATAGACCTTGTATCCCATGTAGCTTTTGTGGCTGCTGTCAGCAACTCTTAGTGAAAAATCAGCAGGATTGTTTTCGCCAGCCCAGCCCCTTGTGTAAGACCACTAGTGACCTGGTCATTTGCAGTAAATTTACTCACCAAACAAATAGTTTCCCGAGTTTTGTAATACTTAAATAGCTTGAAATGCTTATACTAAGTGAAAAAATTCATCTTTTTGGCAAGATAAAATTAAAAGGAGAATAAATGGTACAATGAGTACACCAAGGTCTTCGCCAAAAAACATAGAAAGTTGGCTGGCTATGATTCTAGGGCACAGGAATTTTGGGTAGAATTATTAAACATTCTTTTGGAACAAGATCTTCAAGGCAGTTGGTCAGCCTGCATCCTTGCTCAGTCACAAGATACTGAGAAATATTCAGAATCACCTCATCCTGATGGTTTGGTTTGGTTTCTTTGTTTAATGGCGTATCAACTCTTTTTAGGTTATTTAATGCCAAAGCCATTCTCCTAGAAGAATAGTAGTGGTACTATTTAACCCATAGCTAGAGAAGCAATGACAAGCTCATAAGTGATGAACTCCGATGGACCCCCGCATATGGCCAAGCAAAAGTAGGACAACCAACTTGAACATACATACAGCAGCTATGTGAGGATACGGGATGTAGCCCTGAGGACCTGCCAGAGGTGATGAACGATAGGGAGAAGTGGCGAGAGAGGGTCAGGGATATCTGTGCTAGCAGCACGACATGATGATG
>OY757938.1:61379114-61381614 GCA_963585895.1 Sepioteuthis lessoniana | reverse complement strand
ATGAATTGTTAATGAAACATAGCAATACTTGGAACCATTTAACAGTGCAAATAAACGACTAATATTCAAAATCTGAGAATTAATTTTTTCATTTATTGCAGACCTCTCTTCCTCATCTTGGTAGTTTTTTGTGTTGTTTCTTCTTTCACTACGTTTCGGCCAAATTTCACCTCTGGCCTTCTTCAGGTGATTTACCATGACCTCGTGGTGCGATAGACAACAACTATGGAAGGCAGTAATTACTGGGGATACGGTTACAAGACTCAGCATTCCTATCCGAGGTCGCGGT
The DNA here is from genome assembly GCA_963585895.1 of Sepioteuthis lessoniana. Lineage (NCBI taxonomy): Eukaryota > Metazoa > Mollusca > Cephalopoda > Myopsida > Loliginidae > Sepioteuthis > Sepioteuthis lessoniana. Next base: position 61,381,325 of record OY757938.1, on the reverse strand, counting down.
AAATCACCTGAAGAAGGCCAGAGGTGAAATTTGGCCGAAACATAGTGAAAGAAGAAACAACACAAAAAACTACCAAGATGAGGAAGAGAGGTCCGCAATAAATGAAAAAAATAATTCTCAGATTAAGAAACCTGATCTCAAAATGATTCCAATTAATATTGAAAAGAATTATGTGTGTTAAATAGCAATACTTGTAACCACTTTACTGTATTTAAAGAAATTATTAATATTGAATAGAATTATAAGTGTTAGATAACAATAATTGAAATCATTTAACTGTGTAGAAACACTAGCAATACTGGTGTGCAAACAAATTAGTTCTAACTCATTTAAAAGTGAAATTACCAACAAACTATTCTCTTACATACCATGTATATCTATTTAAATGAATGCAAACAAATGACTCATTTAAAATTGTTACTGTTACAAAGAAATACTTGAAACAATTGAATTGTATGTTAACAAAGGATTGATAATGGAATTTTTTGTGTCAGAAATACTTGAAACCATTTAACTGTGTACAAATAAAATGAGCTCAGGCTTGTTTAAAAATGTTATCAACAACTTAGTGTTTATAAACCATACATTTAATATATATGTATAAATGGGATATGGCATTAAATAACCGACATTAACACCAACCAACCATAGATGGTACCCTAATAGGTATTGCCATTCTGAGTCAGAATGAACGAGTGAATAATGGCAAGGATTTGGTTTGGTTGGGTTTTTATGGCATATCAACCATTGTAGGTTATTTAATGCCAAATCCTCTTTATACATTTATATCAAATATATATGATTTGGTTGGGTTTGGTTTTATGGCATATCAACCATTGTAGGTTATTTAATGCCAAATCCATTATTATATATATAAACAGTTCTATTTAAAATAATTCAGTTTAGCGTATTGGTATGATGGTTAGAGTGTTCGCCAATGGCTCAGGAGACCTGGGTTCAATCCCTTTTTGAGTCATGTCAAAGACTCAAAAAATGGTACTTGATGCCTCCTAATAAGGTACGAGTCTAAGGTTAAGTAGAGCAATCCAGGGAAAGGAGCAGTGCCCTCCCCTACACCTTGGTGTAGTAGCTATCGAAAAGGGGGCCTTCGGGTCAATCTCGACTATGGTCAACTCATAGTTTTAATATCAAAACTGTCCTATTTCAAACAATTCAGTTTAGCAAACAAAAACACTTCCATTTCAAACAATTCAGTTTAGCATAAGTACACAGTTTAGTTTTATTTGACCCATACATAGGACCAATCAAGTGCTACCAATCCAGGCCAGAGTGGACTTGGGAGCAATGGCAATGAAGGGATACTTCGCATTCCCCAAAGCTCCAGGATTACTGGAGCCTCACCATCAGATTATCAAGTGTTATATCCAGGACACTTGTTAGGAGGTATCTTACCTCTCTCTGCCACCCCCAGTCAACTTGGCAGTAATGTTTCAGAACTGAAGACTCACAACCAGAATCAGTTTATTGTTCTATCCAGGACAAACTCTGGGTGGAGATTATCCTTCTGCTGGAGATGCAATTAATGTATTTTAGACCCTGCCAATATGGCAATCACAAGCCTAAACTTTTAAAGATAGTTTATTAAAATGGTGGAGAGTCATTCCAAATCCCTATATTGATAAGACATCTAAGATTCCAAAGCAGAAAACAAAACTGTTGTTTCGGTTTTATGGCATATCAATCACTCTAGGTTATTTAATGCCAAATCTGGTTTATACATATATATTAGATATATTCTTTGTAAACCTAAGTCAACAAAGTTAAATTGTTCTATGTTCACTAATAATTCAACATCAAACATTTGTTTACACCCAATTAAATGATCAAATAGTTCTATTTCTAACAATTCAATTTAACATAAGTCATTTGTTTGCCTTGAGTTTAAATATACAAACAGTTCTATTTGACCAATAGATAGGTTTGGTTTATTTTTAAAGCACATCAACCATTGTAGGTTATTAATGCCAAATCCATTTTTATACCTTTAAACAGTTCTATTTCAAACAATTCAATTTAGCATAAGTACACAGTTTAGTTTTATTTGACCCATAGATAGAACCCTATCAGATTATACCACTCCAGGTCAAAGTGGACCTGGTAGCAATCATTATGAAGGGATACTCCACATTCCCCTAAGCTCCCAGACTGGAGCCTCACCATTAGATAGTTTAATGTCAAATCCAAGACACT
>OY757938.1:61274114-61374114 GCA_963585895.1 Sepioteuthis lessoniana | reverse complement strand
ACTAAAAAAAGACACACACACACACAAAAAAAAAAAGAAGCAAAAAAAATCCAAGACGGAAAAAAAAAAAGAAGATAGGAACAGGTTTAAAAACAAAAGGAGAAAAACAAACAAAACTAAATGGAACAAACAAAACAAAACAAAAACAGTCCAACAAATAAATACGCTGAGATAAATGGATATACTGGTGATAAGAATGGGGGAGGGAATAAAAATAAGAGAGAAACATACAAGTAACGACTGGTGACTGAGATAAACTTATTGACAGATACAAAAAAAAGGAACTGAGAAAGTTAGTGTGAAAAGAAGAAGAATGGAGACGAAAGAGGACAGATACGTCCGCTTCTAAAATGTTGCTGATGCCAGTTTCACAAAGAGGTGGATGATAAGGAAACTATGGCAATTTATGGGCGGTACCATGGTGATAGAAGTCTGGGTTTAGTCAACCAATAGACATTCTATACAAGAAAACAACCAGTGACATTCGATTGTCTGCTACTTTCCCTGCTTGTGCAGGGCATATGCCATCAACCAGATGGATTTTAGCTATAGTAAGCATGGTTAGTAATATATAATATTGGTTAGTTGATTGGAAATGGGATAAGTAGGATTTGCACACACAAACAAATTTTTCTTGTTTTTAATACATCTACGGTATGACCAATAAATAAGAATGGCATACCAATTAAAAAAAACTTTTAAAAATCTATTTAAAAATTTCATTTTCTTTATAACTATAGACAGGCTGATTTTATCATTTCTAGTGGATCATTAGACAATTAGAATGGACATCATTAGATATTATTCATCACCAAACTCTACAGCATTGAAGCCAAAAATGAAATTTTAACCATTCTGTTATCCAAAACAAAATTGCATATATATATATATATATATATATATATATATATATATATATATATATACACACACAAAACAGTGATGTACTTATTTTTGGATTGCTACAGATAGTTTTGGTAACAGAATGTAAACCCTGTGGACTTAGCAAATAAATCAGAAATCTATAACACAACTCCAGTTAATTTTACCTGAAATGGACTAATTTTTACAAATCCAACCATATTCCTTCTCTCTAGTCTTAAAATCCAATAGTTATATATATATATATATATATATATATATATAGTCAATTAAGTTAGTTGGTCCACAGAGGGCAACCCAAAGGCTCCTTTTACAATAGCTACTACACCAAGGCGTACAGGAGGGCGCAACTCCTTTCACTAGATTGTTCCACTTACTCTTGATCTATACATTATAACGCTGAGTAATAAGCAAGGAGGTATTGAGTACCATTTTTCAAGTTTTTGATATAACTCAATCTGGGATTGAACCCTGGTCTTCTGGACCATTGGTGAGCACTCTACCACGTTCCCAATGGGCCAGTATATATATATATATATATATATATATATACACACACACACACACACACACACACACACACACACATAGATGAACTAAACCAAAAAGACTAATTGGAATATTTGTTTTGTGTTAATTATTTTTTAATTGTTCTCCACTCATTTTGATCTTAGTCTATTGTCAGCAGAAAAGTTTTTGTGGTAAAAAAACCTTTTTCCCAAAATTTTAAAAAGAGTCGATATATTATAGCGGTTTTCAAACTGGCGTCCAGGAACCACTGGGTATGCAACATCAGCAGCACAAATCCTCAGACACTATAAGGAGATCTTGAAAATTTATAGAATCCGATTTGTGATAGAACTGCAAATTTGTATGCTTAGTAATTAGTACACATCTCTGAAGAGCTTAGTTGGCAGGGGCTGCAGAATATGCCAAGTACATTTCTGCAAAAGGGTAAGACCCCCCCCACTACCTCTAATGAGTATCCTGAATATAACAGTAAACAGCCTGATGGTGAAGCTCCAATTCTGGACTTTTGGGTAATGTGACATTCCCCTTCATTGCTATTATTCCCAGGTCCACTCTGATCTGGAGTGGTACTATTTACCAACCCCTCCGCTCGGGCAGGATATGACACAAGGTCAATTTTTAAGCGGAGTTTAACAGGTTTGAATTCAGAGTTTTCCTTCTCCTAGACTAGTTGCCTCAACAAGGCTGAAGAACCTAGTCCGTCCTACAATTTACCCATAGCTGGAGGGAGAATAAGGGGGTTCATACCTTTCCCAAGGGTATTTGCCCGAAAGTGAACATAATAGCGCAACTGGAGTACGAACTCGCGTACTACGATTCCGCAGTTAATCGCTTTAACCATTACACCACGAGGACACCCCTGATCTGGAGTGGTAGTATCTGTTAGGGGACTATGTATCAAATAGTGCTATTCAGAACCATTTAACTGTGTGCAAGCAAATGAGCTCTGGCTCATTAAAAACATTATCTACAAACTATTCATTAACAAATTATATATATATATATATATATATATATATATATGCAAACAGAATCTGGCATTAAATAACCTATAAGGGTTGTTATGCCATAAAACACAATCAACCATCACCTATGAAAATTGAGTTAAAACAGCAACCACTCCTTAAATTTTGGCTTAGCATGACTTCTGAGTATCCATTGTAGTTTCAAAATGCTGCTACCTTTTGTACCAACATGTTTTATGTGAAAAAGCATCTTCAGCATTTGCCAATATCTTGAGTGAATACACGTTGTATAGCCACATACGTATACAAATATAAGCGGAAACATAGTCAACAATAATGACGAACTTCAATGAACGAACAAACACACTTTCTTATGAAAATATACCTCTCACACTTTATTCTCAAAAGGGTGATGTTTCTTGTGTGTGAGAAGTGAGTTGGAGACGGGGACAGACTGCTACATATTGACCCAAAGTTCTTCTGACAATAGCAGCACTTCTTCCTCATCTTGGCTGGGGTGGCTCAACCGTGGGTCACTGAGAACCGCGAGCTGTCAGTCTGCAAGCTGATTCTCATGCTGGCATCTTGTCCCTCAACTGACTCCAACTGGAACTGCCTCAAGCCGTCTGTGACACCTGATTATATAATTGTCTCACACCCACCTGCTTCCGCTGTTCCTCCGCTTATTTACACAGGTGCATCTCTTGATTGATGGCTCAGTCAAGGGTCAATATATAACACAAATTGAGACTTTTTGTGCTAAGTGAATAGTGTCTATCTTCATTGAAAATATCACCAAAAATTGGCAATTTGTGCTAAGCAATATGTATATGACGGGCCACAAGATTGATAACTTTCATTTTTATTGATATGAGGGTCCATGAGGTTGATAAGTTTCATTTTTATGGGGTCCACAAAATTGATCCTGAAATATGTCCTGGTTCCCAAAAGTTTGAAAACCACTACTATAAGAAAAGCTATGAAAAATGCACTGGTAAGGTAGCAAAGAAGCTATCTGTTAAACCTGGGAGGAAGTGGTATTTCAAATTCGTCTTGATTACTTTATTTGTTTCCTATGGTGCTTATGTGTCACCCCAAATCTGTCCATCCTATTTCAAATCAGTACCATTCAGTTTATTTCCATTTTGTGGTCAGTGTCCATAAACGTTTAATCAATTTATCTTTATGTGTTTTAATTATCACTGCAATATATCGAAGGATAACAAACAAGTCTATCAAAACATATACTATTAGGTGTTATTTATTACTAAACTCTCTAGACACAAATTAAATTCCAGTACCTACTGGACAATTGGCTAATGAGTAGAGTGTTCGCCAACAGTCTGGAAGACCAAGGTTCAATCCCAGGTCGAGTCATACCAAAGACTTAAAAAATGGTACTTGCTGCTGCCTGGCTTAACACTCAGCATTCTAAGGTGAGGATCAAGGGTAAAGTGGAGCAATCCTGGGAATGGAGTAGCGCCCTCCCCAACAAGTGTGCTGAATATGACACTAAACAATCTGATGATGGGGCTCGAGTAATGCTGGAGCTTTGGGGAATATGGAGTACCCCTTTATTGCCATTGTTATGTTTTGACCTTTTGACCCGGCCAAAAATGCCATTCAAGGTGGTGCACCGGAAGGAAGTGACACATCCCGGTTGCTGGAAATCGGAAGAGGTTGCGCAGGCATTGAGGCTTGTCTATATTACTGCGTGGGAGCTTGAAGGTAATATAAGGCCGACGAATTGAGGACAGTGGGAGATAGGCGAGAAGGAGGGCAAGCAGTACAGTGGAAGACGGAGGTAGACGCAATGTAGTAGGGAAAGCCAGCACACAGAAGAGTTTACTCCAGGGTCCGGTTGAGCAGCCATGAAGAATGAGAAAGACACAACGCTGACGGCCATAACTTTGGGGTCAAAATATTTCAGTTATGTTCGGTCTCCAGCTTCCTCTTACACGCAAACTTTGAGTAACCCTTTTCGAAACCTTACAAATAAAGTTAGAGGTAAAATATTTTATAAAGAAGTCTTCCTTGCGTGCGTCGTTTATTCTTGCGACTTTATCATTGTGCGTCTGTCTAATTATTGTGTCGTTAGGATGCTGCATGAACATGTATATGTGTATATAAGCATATTTATTATGTGAGTATATAACACCATCGCCTCCAGGTCCACTCTCACCCAGAGAGGCATCACTTGATAGGGTCCTATCTATGGGTTAAATAGAACTAAACAGTCTATTTATTCTAAACTGAATTGTTTGAAATAGAACTTTTTATTTGTATAAAAAGGAACTTGGCATTAAATAACCTACAAAGGTTGATATGCCATAAAATCAAAACAGAGTTTCAATGCTCTATACTTTGCAAATAAAGAACTTATAATGCTGAGTGTCAAGCAAGGAGGCATCAAGTATCATTGTTTGAGTCTTTGGTATGACTCGACCTGGGATTGAACCCCTAGTCTCCAGGGGCATTGACAAACACTCTAACCATTATTCCAATGGGTCATTTGTTTGTTTGTTTGGGTTTTATTGTATATCAACCTTTGTAGATTATTTAATGCCAAATCCACTTTCATACAAATAAACTGTTCTATTTCAAAGACTTTAGTTTAGCATAAGTACACAGTTTAAATGTCAAAAATATTTCTATTTCAAGTTATTCAGTTTAGTCAAACAGTTCTAATTCAACCAATTCAGTTTAGTCTAAGTACAGTTTTTGTCCACACACAGTTAAATTTCAAAAACAGTTCTATTTCAAGCAATTCACTTAAGCATAAGTATGCATTTTAGTTCAATTTGACCCAAAGATAGGACCCTATCAGGTGCTACCACTCCAGCTCCGAGTGGACCTGAGAGCAATGGCAATCAAGAGGTGCTCTGAATTTCCCAAAGCTCCAGCATTACCAGAATCTCACTATCAGATTGTTTAATGTCATATCCAAGACACTCATTGGTGGGGGAGGTCTTACCCCTCTACAGAGAAGCAGTCAGTGTATTCTACAGCCCCAGCTAAGTGTGCAAACCAATGGGCCAGTCATATATATATACGTTAATAATGTAGTTTGCTTTGTTGTAAAGAAAGAGTGATTAATATTACAGCGATGGAGCATACATATCTAATTTTACATTGCGTAGAAAGGGTCAATAGTGCTTGGTGACTGTTAATCCCCACGTATGTAATCATCAGACCAAGTCAGACTGATGATCGCATATGTAAGAAACAGACAGTTACCAAGTGCTATAAACTCTGCATCTGTGCTATACTTATATATATATATATATATATATATATATATATATTTTGTTGAACATAATAGACATTTTTTGTCTACATATTTTTTTGTCGATCCTTTCATATTGCTGTATTGATTTGATAATATTAGTTGATGTATCTTCCATAATTATTTTTTTCCCAAGTACTTTCTGCCCGACTTTAGGCTATCATCAGGGGAGGATCTATTGCAAAAGTGATGTAACTTTTGTATGTACATTACTACTTTGTAAGAAGAAGAGCGTCTGGGCCATTGCAGTGTGTAGCATTTACTTTTAAATTTGTTTCTTTAAATAGTGTCAGTAGCAAAAGACATTTAAGTACATTAGCACTGGTTTGAAAATTAATTGTTAAGTTTGGGTTGAATGTTCCTAATATGTAGTGCTTCGATATATATATATATATAAGGATAATAAAACAAGTCTATTATAATTTTTAATATGCTTCTCTTGTGTTCAGCTTGATATAAGATGAAAATGTTCAAATTTTATAATAATCCTTGATGTATAATTTCTGTATACTTTCAGCAAATCTTAGTCATTGTCAAGGAAAGAATAACAAAGTGTCAAGTTTAATATTTTAATAGAGTTAAACACAGAATTTAAAGATATGTTTAACTTATAACTGCATCATATATCATGTATTGATGACAACACTTTTTATTCCAAGAGGTAAAGAGACTTTAAAATGCCTGTCCATAAACTACCAGCTTCTAACACAGAATGCAAAACTTTGGCAGATTGTAAAAGCTAAACACATTTAAGTCAAAATATTCATAACCAATAAAGTATCTTGAGATTTACACTTACAATTTTGCATCCAGATTAAAGGAAATCAATTTTCAACATCTATAGTAAGGTTAAAATGTCAGTCAAATTAGAATCTTCTTGTAATTTGGCTTTTTAATAATGATCGTAAGAAAGCTATGAAAAAGATGATTGCATCCATATTGATTTGTTTGATTATCTGGTTTAATGGCATATCAACCTTTGAGGTTATTTAATGCCAAAACCTGTTTATACATACGATTTTTGAATGAATAATTAAATAACATTTTTGAACGAGTGAGAGCTCATTTGTTTGCACACAGTCAAATAGTTCCAATTCATTTCTTTGTTTAATGGCATATCAACCTTTTTAGGTTATTTACTGCCAAACCTCTTCTCCTAGAAGAACAGTAGTGGTACTATTTAACCCATAGCTAGGAGGATAAGGGGGTTCATACCTTTCCCAAAGGTATTTGCCCGAAAGTGAACGTAATAGCGCGACCGGAGTACGAACTCGCGTACTACGATTCCGCAGTCCATCGCTTTAACCATTACACCACGAGGACACCTCCAAATAGTTCCAAGTATAGTAAAAGATTAAATAGTTCTATTCTACACATATATGGGACACTAACAGGTACTACTAATCCGGGTCAGAGTGGACCAGGGAGTAATGGCAATGAAGGGATACTTCATATTCCCCACACTCCATGGCTAGAGCCTCACAATCGGATGGTTTAGATACTTGTTGGAGGAGTGGGGTTGTCTTATCCCTCTGCAGAAATGCAATCTGTGTATTCTACAGCTCCATTTTGAGACATCCTCTCTGTGTGTATGTGTGTGTGTATATATGTATATATATTTTTTTTTTTTCTCCATAAAAAGAACTATTAATATGCTTATTTGAGCATGGCTTTCAGCAAGTAGTAGAAAAGTTGGCGACCTTAGTTGAGGGTGACCCAAAGGCTCCCTTTTAAATAGCTACTACACTGTGATGTAGGGGAGCACCCTATCCCATTCCCGGAATTGCTCCACTTTACCCTTGATCCTTATCTTATAATGTTATAAGGCTGAGCAAGGCAGAATCAAGTACTATTTTTTGAGTCTTTGGCATGGGATTGAACCCCAGTTTCCCGGACCATTGGCAAACACTCTACTCATTAGACCAATTGGCCTCAAAAAATACCAAAGACTCAAAAAGTGGTACTTGATTCCACCTTGCTTAGCACTGAACACTATAAAGTAAGGATCCAGGATCACGGGGAGCAATACTGGGAATGGAATAGCTCCCTCCCCTATACCACAGTGAAGTAACTACTGAAAAGGAAGCCTTTTGATCCGAGCTTGAAACATCATGTGTGTCTACCCACGCTGACGAGTTATGATTCAACGAAACAACCTTTCTGTAGATGATGGTTTGGTTTCTTTGTTTAATGGTATATCAACCTTTGTAGGTTATTTAATACCAAAGCTATTATCCAAGAAGAATAGTAGTGATACTATTTAACCCATAGCTGGGAGGTTAAGGGGGTTCATACCTTTCCCAAGGGTATTTGCCCGAAAGTGAACATAATAGCACGACTGGAGTATGAACTCGCTTACTAAGATTCCGCAGTCCATTGCTTTAACCATTACACCACGAGGACACCCCCATTTCTGTAGATGACTCTCTCTCTCTCTCTATATATATATATATACACACTCTAGTCATTCAATAAATAAGGTAAGGAGTTGGCAGTAGAAAGCATAGTTTACAGTTATCAATAAATGTAGGCCCTTTTGTAGTCCATGTGAACATGACCTTCTTTACTGACTGCTGCACCAAGAACTTTTTTTTGACCAGAGAGTCAGTGTGTTTACACTCCATGGACTGTCTTTTCAACTCAAGCACATAGTGGCAAACCCATGTTTAGCCCTGAAACAGGCTTCTCTGTAAATGTCACATAGTTTGCTCTTCTCAGTCACCAAATATTTGATGACAGACCTCTGTTCAAGTCTTGAGCAATTTGTTTGATTTGCTATTTTGAATAGCTTCAAAACTGATATTTTTTCTGAAATTAAAACAATTTTTGCTATGAAGCAATTCCAAAGAATACAGTGTTTCTTTTTGTGGACAAATGACAAAAAAAAAAAAACAACAAAAAAACAAAGATAATATTTTCATGTTTTTCAGAAAATATTCCCTTTATTTACTGAATAACCCTTGTGTGTGTGTGTATAAAGTGCTGAAAAGCTATTGGCTAAAGGAAAAAGGAAATTACTACATCTTTTAACACAAGAATGGTACGCTAATGTGCCCCAGATTCTCAACAGTATAAGGACCTAACAGTTTGGCTAAAAATGTCCGCTGTTTGACTACCTACACAGGTGATTTGTTTGTAGTAGTGAAGGTTTGTGTAGAACTAGCCACACTTTATATATGAACTGATTAGAGAAGAATGGTGCACCAATATACCACAGACTCAACAATATGATGAACCAACGGTTTGGCTAAAGATGTGAACTGCTTGACTTACCTACACAGGAGATTTGTTTCTATAGGTGAAGGTTGGTCTAGAACAAGTCACGTTTTATAGATGAGCTGATATCAGAAGAATGGTTTACCAATGTGTCAGAGATATTTAATAACATGAGGACCCAACAGTCTAGCTAAAGATATAATCTGCTTGATTACCAACACAAAGGAACTGTTTCTAGTGGTGAAGGCTTGTGTAGTGGAGGTGCCTGTGGTGTAATGGTTATTGTCATAGGAAATGGACACGGCGACACAAGTTCAAATCCTGGACGAGACTGATTGCATTTCACATAGCACTAATACCCTTGGCAAAGGTATGAACCCAATTATTCTCCCTCCAGCTATCGGTAAACAGTAGGACAGACTGGGTTCTTCAGCCTTGGTGAGACAACTAGTCTTGGAGAAGGAAAACTCTGGATTCAAACCTGTTAAACTCCACTTAAAATTGACCTTGTGTCATATCCTGTCCGAGCGGAGGGGTTGGGTAAATATAGAAGGCTTGTGTAGAACCAGCCATACTTTTTGAATGAGCTGATAACAGAATAAAAAGAGAGAAGAGGTGCTGAAAAGTTCTTGGTTTAACGAAGGTAATTAGTTGCATTTTTTTTAAGGTTAAGACACATGCCAGATGTTATTCTAAATGTGTGCTTCATGTCTCAAAGTTTTTCTATTAAAAAAAAAACTCATGTTACAGCAATTCCAATATACGCACAAATATTTTCCCATGTAACCATTGGTACAAAGCATAAAGGTATTTACTAATATTTGACTTTATCATTATACTTACCGACCAATCTATGGTGGATCTCAACTCCTTCTTTCGGTAGCCGTGCTCAGCATGGTTGGGATGTAAGTAATTTGTATGGCTGAAGCTGCTTTTTGAAATTGCTTTCCTAGAAAATAAAAACAAGAAAGTTTTTTTAAATGAATATTTCAATAATGAAAATTATATAACAAAAATTAAAAGAAGACAAATTGTATTTAATCTTTTATTAATTAAACATCTACTAAAGTCTTTGTATAAAATTTTGTGATAATTTTCTGTCTCCATTTTGAATCATTCAATTTTTATAAAATCACGTTTTTCAGAAAAGACAGTAGATGATTTAAAATAGAATTTTATGAGCAAAATTTAGTACACAATTTGGCTTTCCAAAATAAGTTTAAAAAAGTCTTTTTATATAATAAACTTTGATTTTAATGGAATGTCAACTGTCAAGGATTATTCTATGCTCACATAGGTTTGAGAATCACGATCATACTATTTTCATTTTACATTTTTTCAGTTATTTCATAAGTTTTTTCTACACAGTCCCATCAAATACCCTAACCAAGTGGTTACCAACCAATTTTTGGCTATGCCCCACTTTGGTATTTCTAAAATTCTGATGTCCCCAACCCCATAAAATTTAATTCTTACATATTCAACATTATTCTGAAATTTATATAAAGGAAGCTTAACAGGTCATTAACAAGGGTCTCTAAACAAGCCCCACCAAAATATTGCCACACCCCACATTGGGAATTACTGCCTTAACCCTAAACATCAGATTCAGTTGAGGGGGCCTTAACCCCACCTGACTGCAGGGGATTCAGTCAGTGTATTCTAAGTACTGCAACAGGAAATAGACAGCAGTGAAATTAACTGTATACCAGATACATATATAAATAATACCATAATTTTTTATGGGTACTATGCTACTATAGACAAATATTGATTGGTTGGTTGATTTATGCTCTATGGCATACCAATCCTTGTGGGTTATTTAATGCCAAATCATATATATATATATATATATATACACACACACACACATATATATTTGAATAGTTTGTAGTTAACATGATGATATAGATAATTTCTACACATTTGTATGTTTTCAAAAAAAAAAAATTATAATCCTTAGTAAATGATAGAACAGTTCTATTTGATCCACTGATGGGACTCTAACAGGTATTACAACTCTGGGTTAGAGTGGACCTGGGAGTAATGTCAAAGATGTACTCCAAAACTCCATGATTGGAGCATTACCATCCGATGCAGTTTAGTGTCATACCAAAGACAAGATATAAATTCTAAGAAGGAACAACCAAGTTTGGTTTAATTGAGTGATGGTTTGAGTTTTATTGTTATCAACCCTTGTTGGTTATTTAATGCTAAATCCTTTTTATATGATTTAAAAGTGAATAGTTGGTAGGTAAAATGGTTTTTAAATAAAGCACAGCTAATTTGTTTGTACACAGTTGAATGGTTTCAAGTATTGTAATCAGGCAATAATAATTTTATTTAATAATGTACATGTGTTGGCACACAGTTAAATCCTTTCAAACATCACTATTTAACATCAGTAATTTTATTTATCAAGAATTCCTATCTAATACAAACAATTTGCACACAGCTACATGGTCTCAAATAATTAATAATAATAAATACTGTAGTAAGTGATTGAACAATTCTATTTGACCCATAGATGGGACCCTAACCGTGAACTATGTCTCCAGGTCAGAGTTGACCTGGAGGTAATGGCAATAAAAAGGCATTCTACATTCCCTAAACGCTAAGTTTAAAGCCTCACCTTCACATTGTTTAATGTCATATCCATGACAAAAATCTTTGCTTATATCTAGTTAATATATGTTCACAGAAGACATTAAGACAAGATTTTTTTAAAGATAGATAATGTCTGCAATTTTGACAAGAGTCATTATTATTCCCAATGTTTTTTTGAGTAATGATCTCAATTGTTTTACTTGCTTTTCTTGCTATGATATTTCAACCAATAAATTCATCAGTTTTCTTCAGGTGTACCATCTACATAAAAAAGAAAACTGGTTTTCAAAATGGAGGAGGCACGTGACATAGCAGTTATTGTCTAAGTAAATAAATTCATCAACCCAAATTTAAAACCTAGACAAGGCTGTTTGCATTTCATTTTGTGCAGAGACTCTTAGGAAAGCCGCCTTCTCTCCCAAGCAAGGGGTAGAAATAATCAGACAGATTCGGCTCAGAAGCTTTAGTAGCAGAGTAGTGACATTGAAGAGATACTCCATTCTTCTAAGAGTTCCCAAACAGGAGCCTCACCATTACATGTATTTTAGGTTTTTTCAGTAGAGAAGATTAAAACCTAAAAATAAATGTTTTCTTACGCATTCATGTCAATCTCACAACAGCAAGTTTCATGTGTTTGTAAAAAATATGATCTTCAGATGAAACAAGCCAATATGTATGGTAATCTCTACGTTAAATTGTAATTTTTATCATTAAGGGTTTTCGGACCATTGTCTTCATCTTTATTGTTATTTCCACAATGTTTTGGCCAATATGTCCTCTTCAGGTGCTTGTTGAACTCAGGAGCCTACATGGAACTTCAAACTACATCCTTTATTGAATCCACGGGGATCACCTGATCTGATTCCATTAGCCATAACCAGGTACAAGTGTTAAGTATTCATGTATTGTTACTCACCTGCAGTCAAGATTGAACCTGCAACCTCCAGATGATTGTCTCCTTAAAAGCTTATAGTCCGAAAACCCTTAATGATAAAAATCATCAAGCTTCATCTCAGAAATTCAGACAATCAAATTGTAAGCTTCTGAAATTAGTAGACCAGTTCAAATCATTCAATAGTAATCTCTTAATTACTCTTAGAAATTTTGTTTAGTTAGGTTTTATGGCATATCAACCCCTGTAAGTTATTTAATGCCAAATCCTCTTTATACGTATATATTAAATACATATATGATTTGGTTTGGTTTAATGGCAGATCAACCATTGTAGGTTATTTAATGCCAAATCCTCTTTATCAGTAAATTTTGTGACCTTAGTCTAGGGTCACCCAAAGGCTTCCTTTTCAATAGCTACTCCACCAAGTGTAGGGGAGGGTGCTACTTCTTTCCCTGGATTGCTCCACTTAACTCTTGATCCCTACATTATAATGCTCAGTGCCTCTTTATATATATATATTAAATATATGATTTGTAAACCTTTAGTTGATTATGTTTTTAAATGAACCTAAACTCATTCTTTTGCACCTAGTTAAATGGTTCCAAGTATTGCTATGTATCATGAACAATTTATTTCAACATCAATCATTTGTTTACACACAATTAAATGATCAAACTGTTCTATTTCTAACAATTCAATTTAGCATTAGTGATTTATTTGTACGCTGTTTGAATGTCAAACAGATCTATTTGACTTATAGATAGGACCCTATCAGGACTCTGCATCTATGAAAAATAACTGCGAAAATGATTTGTAAAACTATTTCTTAAAACCTTTGTGCCTGTACAGAATTGTAACCTCAAAATTTGACAGTTACAATTCTTCAAGTTAGATATGCTGGAGGGACAATTATTCAGAGCATCATCTATTTATTATATATATATATATATCATGAAATTTAACAAACTAATCTATGCAGGAGCAAAATTAGGAAGTTGGTGTTTCTCAAAAGAACACGAACAGAAACTCAAAATCTGGATGGGAAATGATAAAAAAATCTATGACAACAAGAAAAAATGTAAAGACAAAGAAAGAATGTTGGAACATGTTGGGACAAAAAGAAAAAAAGCAACACAAGAAAAACGAATGCAACTCTAGGAAATAAATCAGAAGGTCACGGCCAGATAAGAAAGACTAAAAAAAATATTAAAACAGGATAAAACAATACAGACAAAACTGGACATTTAAAAAGAAAAAAAAAATTCCATTAGCAAGTAGTGGGTGAATACACCAACATAAACCAACAACTGGATGACAAGGAAATAAAACAATTTTGGTGCCAAATATGGGAACGAAGAGAACATAAAAGAAAAGCCAAATGGATAAGCAACATAGAAAAAGAGTTAGGATTTGGAAAAAGACCGAAGGTGGAAATACAACTTGATTTACTTGGAGCAACACTCAAGAAAGTACCAAATTGCGAAATGCCAGGCCATGACGCTAAACATGAATATTGGTTTTAAAAATTTGTTTCTCTTCTTGACAGACTGGCTACTAAAATGGATAGATGCCTACAAGAAACAGATATACTTGAATGGATGCCGAAAGGTAAGACCACCTTGATCCCCGCCCCCACTCCGAAGATCCATTCAAATTGTCACTTGATTCACACTCTTTCTTAAACATTCCGAATTATATTGAAATCACATTCAAGAAAACCTAAACCACTGATAGGACCTGTTGGAATTCGTTCGTAATGCTCGTTAGCAGTGAGTAAATACTCGTTTGCATAAAAAAGCAATGCTACGACAATACAGCAAGAACAACACTTACCGGTTCAACAGCCCTAGCTGACAGACAAAAAGTAAAATGGGCAGTAATCCAATACCGAACCTGTTACATATTAAGCGACCCATTCACTGGACCATCAGCCAATCAGCATCCAGAGAATGGACTTTGCCACTTGAGAGCAATGGAATACCCCAATGTCCATATAATCTCGCTCTTTTACGCAAATAAGTATCTACTCACTGCTAATGAGCATTACAAATGAATTCCAATATGGCGCTGCAGACAGGAAAGACAGAGCTTCTCCCATTGCTGTGATTCCCAGTTCTCTTAGCATGGCTCGATCCATCATTTGGAGGATCTCTTTTCTCAGCTTTTCCCTTGCAAAGGTTGTAGCATAGCTCTTAGCAGAATCGGCAGAGATGCCCGCTTTGATGAAGTAGTCTTCCCATTCTTCAGTCTCGTGCCATGTTTGCAGCTAAGTATCAATTCTAATTCCCCACAACCCCAATAGATTCCATATTTCCCCCTTCAATATTGTGTGATTCTATAATATTTTCCTCAGCATAGCTTGGAAAGATATACCATGGATTTAAATAATTTAATCTAATTTGTTTAAAGAATATTTTATTAGACCAGAATGTTCAGCTATTAAAAATGTTTTGCATCTTATCTGTTATTTGGTTATTTACTGCTAAATGAAAAATACATCCTCTAAAAGTGCTAATTCTATAATTTTTCCTGGGGGTAGTATCAGTTAAAATATTACAGTAAAAATAAAATCAAGAAAAAGGAATTAATTTTTTATTTATTGTGGACTTTTTGTCCACATCTTGGTAGTTTTTGTGTTGTTTCTTTTTCAATACGTTTCAGCCAAATTTCCCCTCTGGCCTTCTACTGGTGAAATTTGGCCAAATCGTAGTGAAGAAGAAACAGCACAAAAACTACCAAGATGAGGACAAAAAGTCAGCAATAAATAAAAAATTAATTCTCAGATTAAGAAGCCTCATCTCAAAATGATTCCAATTAAAAGACAAGAAAAAGGAGTTTGATAGTTTTGAATGTTTCCTTGAATTATCCAACTATATTCATTAACAAATATTTTCATTTATGATCGAGTTGCATTGGAATGAATAAGTGTTAAGAATTAATGAGTTGAAAAATTGTGGTAAAAATTGGTCAAGTGAGATTTTTTTTTTATTCAAAGACTTCTTTTGATGCTGTATTTCAGTTTATTTATTTATTTTCTCATGAGCCAAATATTTTGGCTAATCAATTTCTGTAATTTTGAGCTAAGTTGTCATTGTTTCAGGAATTGTTTAGTCTATTGGTTGGATTTGGTTGGATTTTATGACATATCAACCATTGTAGGTTATTTAATGCCAAATTTTGTTTATAAAAATTAGATACATATGGTTTGTAAACACATTTTGCCGAGAACATTTTTAAATGAGTCTGATCTCATTTGTTTGCACACAGTTAAATGGTTTCAAGTATTGATATGTAACACTTATAATCCCATTTCATATTACTCATTTGTTTGCACACAGTTAAATGGTTTCAAGTATTGATATCTAACACTTATAATCCTATTTCATATTACTCATTTGTTTGCACACAGTGAAATGCTTACAAGTACTGCTTTTTAGCATTAATTATTCAATTTAATATTACACATTCGTTGGAAACAGTTAAATGATTCCAAGTCTTGCTATGTATCACTAACAATTCAGTTAAGCATCAGTCATTTGTTTACACATAGTTGAATGATCAAACAGTTCAATTTCTAACAATTCAATTTATCATAAATCAACGAAGTTAAAGGGTCCCAAATCTTGCTAAGTATCACTAACAATTCAATTAAACATCAGTTATTTGTTTACACACCGTTAAATGATCAAATAGTTCAATATCAAACAATTCAACGTAAGTTAACGTAAAAGTTAAAAGTTGGACACAGTTTAAATGTCAAACAGTTCTATTTGACCCGCAGATCACACCCTATCAGGTGCAACCACTCCAGGTCAGAGTGAACCTGGAGAGCAATGACAATAAAGAAGTACTCCACATTTCTCAAAACTCCAGCATTACTGAAACCATACCATTAGATTTTTTAGTATCATATTGAGGACACTCATTGGGGCGGGGGGGGGTCTAACCTCTCTGTAGAGATGCAGACAGTGTATTTTACAGCTGCCCTCTCGCCCACCAGCTGACTGGGATGGTTTGGTCTACCGATCTCATTATTTGTTATGCATTTGTTGTAAGTACTGTGTTTTAACTAATTCACTCAACTATTTTTTTACAGATGCAATCTAGATGGGTATATCCTAAATTGATAAATTCATTTAGCATTGTTTTTCTTTTGCTCATCATTTAATGGTTTAATCCGCTTGAAGGAACAACCAAATGGTAACATTGTCAGTCGGATCTTTTGTCTTTCTTTAGTACTTTGCTTTGTGAAGTAATGTATGCATAACTGCTGAAATGTGAGAAACAACTTTTCACTCTGCCTTCAAATATAATATTATTAGAATTATTGTTACATACCACAACCATAATTCAAGGATATCAATAACAACAGTATATATACATATGCAAACCACACAATACAAATACACAGGCGGACTCCGTTGTTCAGGTACGAACCATTTATTAACTTCTGAGTTTGGTTCTTTGACACGAGGAGAGAGACAATTCTTAAAAGTCTTTCGTAATCATACTATGCTAAAGGGTTGATATGTCATTAAACCCAACCAAATCAAACCAATAGACTAAACAATTCTTAAAACAATGACAACTAATCTCAAAGGAAAAAAAAAAAGAAAAAGTAGGGATACTCGTGTGCAAACAAATTAGTTTTAACTCCTTTAAAAATGAAATTATCCACAAACTATTGACTTACAAATCATATATGAATATCCATTTAACTGTGTGCAAACAAATGATTAATAGGAAATAGAAATACTTTAAACCATTTAACTCTGTACCAAAAAAATATTAACTCAGTCTTATTTAAAAATGTTATCTACAACATAAATTTACATATCATATATATCTAATATATATGTATGAACAGGATTTGGCACTGAATAACCTACAATGATTGGTATGCCATAAAACTCAACTAAATCAAATCATAAAGCAGTGTATTTCTTTTCTTTTCTTTTTTTGGCTTCAGGCTGTGGAATAAATAAGTACATTACAGTTGCAATAAAAAATAAAAGAAAGAATGTAATTGTCTGAAACGAGTGGAATTATTAAACTATATTTTAAATTTATCAAATGAATTAATTTATATTCTAATCCACCCACACGCATGAGAGAAATCAATTTTTTTTTTTAACATTGCAGGGGAAGCGGATTGGGAAGTGAGAATTTTTATTCCAAGTTTTATTTAGATGACTGAATCCATTTTGTTGTTGTTGCTTTTGCTATGAGCAAAATGGTTTGACCAATCCATTTCTGGAATTTTGAGCAAAGTCATTATCTTTCCAAGAATTGTTTGCACTATTGATCTCATTTTTTTTTAGAGCTTTTTTTGTTGTTAATACAAAATTTCAATTAATTCATTCTTCCATGATATAGTCTGTGAATGAGCAATACATTTGGCACCATTTTGTTTTCTACTAAGTAGTGCAAAAAATGCTTTTTGCATGTGAGGAGATTGATTTTGCATTGGGATTAGGTTGTATTTTGATAATAATTATTATACTAAATTTAGAACTAAAATTATTAAACTAAATTATAACTAAGTACTTAAAGAATCATAATCCTAAAGTGATAAACTGAAGAACTGTCACTTCAGTTTGACTCGTTTGAAAAATCATCCCTCCCAAAATTTTAACCTCAAGAAATGTTATCCCAATCTGACTCAAGTGAAGAATTCTCATCCCAATCTGATCCACCAGAAGAATTCTCATCCCAATCTAATCTACCAGAAGGTTTTTAACCCCTATTTGAAGAATTTTCCCCCTAACCCGATCCATTGGAAGAATTTTCACCCAAATTTGATCCATCAGATTTGGAACTCCAGTCTGATCCACCGGAAGAATTCTCACCCCAATCCAATCAAGTAGAAAGATTTTAGCCTCTATTTGATCCACTGGAAGAATTCTCACTCTAACCAGATCCATTGGAAGAATTTTCATCCTAATCTGATCCACCAGAAGAACTCTCACCCCAATCTAATCAACCAGAAAGTTTTTAATCCCAATTTGATCCCCCTGAAGAATTCTCACCCTAATCTGATCCATTAGAAGCATTCTCAGCCCAATTTGATCCACCAAAAGAAAAGTCACTCTTGTTTGATCCATCAGAGAAATTCTCAACCCAATTTGAGTCATCATGAATGATCCCCCATATCTGATCTATCAAAAAATATTATCACACCAATTTGACCCACCTGAAAAATCATCACCTCTGAATGTTCAGCTATTGAATAAAAAATCTTTTTTCTTTTCTTTTTATCAGTCATTAGTTTATTCACTGATGAAAAATAACCCAAAGTGAATATCCTCTAAGTGCACAATTTCCATAATTTACACTTGTAACACAAGCCACAGTATGCTTCAAGTACAGAATCTTTAAGAGAGGGTGTTTTTCTCTTTCTTTCAAGAAATTGGTTGGTTAGGTTTTATGGCATATCAACCTTTGTAGGTTATTCAACGCCAAATCCATTTTTATGTAAATAATCTGTTTTATTTAAAACAATTCAGTTCAGCATAAGTACAGTTTAATTGTCAAAAACATTTCTATTTCAAACTATTCAAGCAGTTATATGTAATAATTCAGTTAAGTGTAAATACAGTTTTAATGTTGAAAAACAGTTCTATTTCAAATAATTCAGTTTAGCATAAGCACACAGTTTAAATGTAAGTACGGTTTAATTGTCAAAAACATTCCTATTTCAAGTTATTCAGTTTACTCAAACAATTCAATTTAGCATAAGTATGCTGTTAGTTCCATTTAACACATAGATAGGGCCCTATCAGGTGCTACCACTCCGGGCCAGAGTGGACCTGGGAGCAATGGCAATGAAGGGGTACCCCGCATTCCCCAAAGCTCCTGCATCACTGGAACCTCACCATCAGATTGTTTAGTGTCATATCCTGGACACTCGTTGGAGGGGGGTCTAATCCCACTGCAGAGAAGCAGTCGGTGTATTCTACAGACCCAGCCGACTGGGCAATCTTTCAAGTAGAGTAAACCATCAACTGATGACCAATAAAAACACAGTGTTAAATGTATTTATCAGCTTAGCATATTCCCATACAGATTGCACATCCGAAAAAAATAATGATTCTCTCTCAATCATTATTGCTCTGAATGAAACTCAAGGAATTAACATACTTAGACAATGTTTCCTTAGGATTTTTATTTAGCAGAAAATAAACTAATTCTAGATAAGATGCAAACATGTTATTTCAAGGTGTATTTTATGAAACCAGGATGTTCAACTATGAGTTTTTTTAAAAACTTGTGTCATATCTGTTATTAGTTTATTTACTGCTAAAAAAAAAGACCCAGGTAAACAGTGTAGTAACTTTATAATTTTTGCCTGGAGTAGTAGTTGCATAATTCTGTTTTGTTGATTTTTGTCTTTCTTCAATGTTTAATTGATTTATTTCAGTCTTCTTGAGAATCTCTAAGGGAATTCTTTTTTTTTTTTCTTCTCTCAGATCAATGAAATCATCAAATGGTGTCCAATAAAAACACAATGCCAAACGTATTTTTCAGCTAAGCGTATTCCCATATCGACTGCACACCCGAGGAAAGTCACAGAATGAATCAGTTGAAATGCTACAGTAGCAAAAAAAGCCTCACAAAAAATGAGATCAATAGTCTAAACATTTCTCAAAAGGATGACGACTTTTCTCAAAATTACAGAAACTAGCAAGTTTTTTCAAAATTCCACAAAACTAAGAAAATTAAGGGAAGCAATTTAAGTGAGAAAGGGTAATTTGCAATTTTGAAACAAATCTTTTTGTTGCCTTTGCAATAAATAATAGAAAACTATACAATAACTATCTATATAATACTTAATACACATACCATTTGTCAATATTTAATTCAGCTGAAACGACAAGATCCTTGGCATATTACTGGTACCAAATAATCTTTGGAGCTCTCTTTCTTTTTCAGCCATCAACAAGTTGGAGCTTATTATCGGATCCTTGGAGCTCATCTGATCTTCAGCAAACCAATATACAATAATTAATGTTTAGAATGTTATTTGGTAAGAATAGAAGAAGTTAGCTTAGGGCAATTTCAATGATAGCCAAAAGAAAAACAGTGCCAAATGTATTTAACAGCTTAGCATATTCCCATACAGATTGCTTATCTGAAGGAAGTCAGAGAATGAACTGACTGAAATACTGCAGTACAACACAAGCATTACAAATATGAGATCAATAGTCTGATCAATTCTTTGGAAGATGATTTTTCTCAAAATAACACAAATGGATTGGTCAAATCATTTTTCTCATGACAAAAGAGAAAAAAAATGCAAAGAAAAGACGAATAAGATTAATTGTCTTTGAAGAACCCTTGAGAGACTCCATTTAAAAAATCATAAGATATAATTGGATAATACTGTATTTCATATCGATAACATTTTTAGCCACGATTTTGATAAAAAATATCTTTTTTAAACATTTTTTTTTTATCATATTGTCTTTTTGTTGAACAGTAAGAGTTCACTCAAAAACGTAATTGGGCACTTAGAGTAATACAGTCGTTAACATGCCATTATTGAAGATAAGTTCACATCTGAAGTGAGTTTAATCCTCAATGGGTGCATTACTTCTGTGGTTTTGGTACTTTATTATGGAAGTGACACAAGATCAGTTTTTAAGGTGAATAAAGCTTGTTTAATTTTAGAGTTTTTCCTTCTCCTAGACTGGCTGCCATACCAAGGCTAAAGAACTCAGTCTGCTCTACTATTTACTGAGGTGAAATGAGATGGATTCAAGTTTTCCCGAGGACATTTGCTTAAATGTGAAATGCTAACTACCTTGTCTAGGATTTGAACTTGGGTTGACAATTTCCTTCAATGATAACTTTTTACCACAAACACCTGTATTTAGTAAGTAAATTGATAAACTGATTGTTTTATGGTATATCAACCTGTCTAGGGTTATTTCATGCAGGAGGTAAGGGAATCGTATTTATTGTGCATTTATATTTATGGTTTTTATGTGATAGTTTCTGAAGAGTTTTTTTGCACAGTTATATGATATAAAACATTCCTAATACTAACTATTTACACATAGTTACAAGTATTCTAATCTAAGACTAATAATTATGTGGTTTCAAGTCCTTATTTCTATTTATTTGCACACAGTTATATGGTTTTAAATAACTAAGAATCATGCTTTGTAAACAATTATATCTTTCAGTAACTATTCTTAATACAAATAATTTGCATGCACTTATATGGTTTCAAGTATTTCTATCTGTTGTGAGACCAAAACTTATCTGCATCATGGACTCTTCCTAGCACTATATTACTACATGAGATAACACTCTCAGAGACACACCAGTAAAAACGACTAAATACATTTTTATTCACACCACATCAACACTCTCAGAGACTCTTGTAGTAGTACAGGAGTACTAGTAGTACAACTACCAATATTGGACACCACCGGATAGTAAGCTCCGCTTACCTTTACACTATCCTCTGTCAACTTTTGTTAATATATCTTTCTTACCTCTCATGTTCTGTGTTTTCCTTCCATGGTACTAACTTTGGGTCCACATCACCATCTAATACTAATAATTTTTGAACAGAGACATAGTGATTAAAGTGCTGAAGTGTGACGGTGTACTGAGTTCAAATTCTAGTTGTGCTATTATATTCACTTTCAAACTGATACCTTTGAGAAAGCAATGAAACCTTTACTCCTATCCGCTATGGGTTAGATCATACCATTACTGTTCTTCTCTTAGGGAGGATTTGGCATTAAATAACCAAAGAGAGTTGATATGTCATTAAAACAAAAAGAAATCAAACTAAATTTCAAACATCTATTTAATCACAAAATGTTGACTCAGAGTGGACCTGAGAGTAATGATGATAAATGAGTCTCCTTCCTCCCCAATTTCCACACATGGAACCTTGCTATTGTAGAAGTCAAATGACTCATCTTCTAACATGGCTGCCTTCTTGAATCTTCATGGTAAAAGCAAGCCAGCTAAGCTTACCTCATTTTATAGGAGAGCACCTAATGCAGCAGGTGGGTTGTATCTGAGGTGCCAGGATGACATGCCCAACACATTTGCATGAGTGATGTCTATTCACCCATATATTCATCCAGTAAATGCAATGTGTATTTTTTGGGTTACTTGTGTGTCAGACCACTCTCAAGTCAACCAATATTCTTCAGCCATCAGATGCAGTTTAGGAAATCATTTTCTTTTTCGAGAAAAGGGGCTTTATCCTTCTATAGGGGATACAATCAGTGCCTTGCCAACAATGCTACCATATATCTGAAGGCTGAAGAGTAGATCATTCGAAACATCGTAGCAACAACAAAATCAAAATAACAAAAAGTTTAGGTTATTTGGTGTAATGACAGATCAACCCTTGATGGTTATTTAATGCCAAATCCTGTTTATGATTATATTTATATAATTCTAAAGAAAATGCTTTGTAGGTATCATTATTCTGACATGAGCCAGGGCTTATTTGTTTGCACATAGTTAAATGGTTTCAAGTATTGTTATACTAATAATTCTATTTAATACTGATCATTTGTTTACCAACAGTAAAATGGTTTTAAGTATTACTATTTAACATACCATATTTGACAGCATCTAAGACACCCCCCTATTTCAGCAGGGAAAAATCAAAAAAAAAAAAAAACAAAGTTCTAATATTAAATGTGATGAAATTGATATTATGGATATTATCAATGATAACAGATTTAACCTGCATAATGGCCTTTTAAATAACAACAATAGGTATATATATATTTATATATATATATATATATATATATATATAAAAGTTACTCTAAAGTCTAAGCAAATAGGAGTAGCCACATAACTAATTTTGGACGACTATCACAAATTTTAAACCTACATATGGTATTTAAGACATGGGGGATTTTAAAAGTTATTTTTAGTAAAAAAACAAAAAAGTGCACCTCATATGGTATCAAATATGCTAAGTAATTCAGTTTATCAAGTATTCCTTACTTATTTTATATGGACTATTTTTTTTGCATACATTTGATAACATTTTTTCAAGTATTGCTAGAACTAATATCAATAATATTAACCGTTTGTTAGTACACAGTTAAATGTATTCAAGTACTCCTATCTAACCCTATTAATTCATGATTACTCCTTTACTTGAACACAGTTAAACGTTTTTGACTATTGCTATCAAATTTTAATAATTCTATGAAACATTAATTAATCATTGGCACAAAGTTGAATCTTTTCAAGTATAGTAAATCATAGAATACTTTTACTTGACTCATAGATAGCACCCTAACTGGTATTACCATTCTAGATCAGAGTGAACCTGGAAGTAATGTTTATGAAGAGGTATCCCACATTTCCCCCAAAACTCCAGAACTGGAGCCTCACAATCGGATAGTTCAGAGTCATACACAGGACACTCATTGGGGGTGGTGTCTTAACCCTTTCCAGAGGTGCAGCTGGCATATTTTACAGCAAGAGAAAAAACTAGAAAAGAACTATATATGCTGCTTTGATTAAATCCTAGAAGTAGCACCCAACGCAAGTGCAACTGTACAGTCCCCTGCCACCCATCTCACAAACCATTCAAGTAGGACAAACAAAACATGCAGGACACCGTGGGAGAAGTAACGGCATCCTAAGTGATGTTCTACTACGGATTCCTACAAAGGATCCCACCAGTGCTGGCCGACTAGCAAAGACTTACACAGATCAACTCTGCACCAACACTGAATGCAGTTGAGAGAACCTGCCAAGGGCAATGAACGATGGGGACAGATGAAGAGAGAGTGAGTTAAAGGACTCTGTACGGTCAGCATCACTTGACTGCAATGTTGATGTGGTGGCATAATTATTCTTTTTACTTACGTACCATTTAAGTTGACAAGATTCAAGCTGAAATATTTCATAACATGACAGTCAGATAGGAGATTTATCAGTAATGAAGGTTGAAGGCAATGCAGACATGGTTTTAGTTTTAATTCCATTTTTTAAAATTTTGTTCTATTTCTTCCAGAAGAGACAATATAGTCAAAAATCCCAGAGACAACATGGAAATCACCAAAGCCTAAGAGTCAGACATGCTTAAAAACTAGCAATATAAATACAAACTCTGTTAAATCTTGGATTCCTCAAGCGATAATTTTATTTTAAATAAAATAATTTTTTGGCATTCATTTGGTCTATGAAGAAAAAAAAAGAAGTTGCTTTTTTTTTCAAGTTATTCAACCTCCGTCAATAAAGAAAATTGACAACAGAAGAGAAGAAAAGAAAACCAAAGAATGACAGAAAAAAATAAATAAATAAAGTAAGACAGAAGAAATAAAACCATAAGAAAACAAAAACGATGAAAAAGAAAAAGGTGTGCACATGCTCTCATACACACACTAAAAAGGGGACATTTATGTTGAAAGACAAGAAAAAAAGAAGAGACAAGTAGAAACTGTAGTGAACTGATACACAGTAAAACGAAAACTCAGATAATGTGTAAAAAAATTTGAGAGGAAATAGCAAATAGACACGTAGAAAGAAAAAAAAGGAAATGAACTGACATGAATGTTGTTCAAAAGAAGAAAGAAAACAAAGATACAAATACAGATATGACCAGAGAAAGAAAAATGGTTGAACAAGTAATGAAAATTGTTCTTTTTTAGGGAAACACAGAGTGGACTATTTCCTATTAAACAAAAAATTCTTTAGCCTTCATCTGGTCTTTGGAGAAAAAGAATGAAATTTCTTTTGTTGGTTGACTGGTTGGATTTTATAGCACAACAAAACACTTGGCTTACTTTATGTTCGAGACATTTTTCTTTTATTTATTCTTTGAAGGGTTTGCATGTTATTTGTATGTCGAAACCGGGCCATTGGCCTTATGAGTAGAGCCAATGGTCTGGGAAACCAGGGCTCAATCCTAGATTGAGTCATACCAAAGACTCAAAAAATGGTACTTGACACCGTCTTGCTTAACACTCAGCATTATAAGGTGCGGATCAAGGGTAGAGTGGAGCAATCCAGGGAGTGGAGTAGCGCCCTCCCCTACACCTCGGTGTAGTAGCTATTGAAAAAGGAGCCTTTGGGTCACCCTTGACTAAGGTCGCCTACTTTACTTTTATTTGTATGTTATTTCAGTTTTGTCTTTTTTTTCTGGCATGTCCACCCTAGTTGCATTATTTTATACTGAATATCTTCATTTTTATCATCAACTTCTGAAACTAATTATTAGCAAACTATAATTTGAAGAAAAATCACAACAGCTAAAAAAGAAAGTCTATCCTTCTTAGAAAATTTCTAATCCTTAGATTAATTTCTAATCAAAATTTTTTTCTTTAATTGCTCTAAATGAAAAGAAACAAAATATTTATATTTTTGTATAAAAGCTGATTGCTTTCAGATCTACTTTATATATGTATGTGATAATTCAAGGTTTACTGTAAACACACCAGTATAAACGACCAAATACATTTTTATTCACACCACATCAACACTAAAAGAGGTATCATCATAGGTTTTTAACTCAGAGCTCTACGTATTTGTTCCTTGAAATATTTAAATGATGAATTCAACCACATAGAAAACTCCTTCCTTCACCGTCTCTACCCCAAATCTTTTATACATGTAGCCAAATCTAAAGCCCTCAAAATCCTCAATAAGAATTAACCTCGAACTAATGCCTACTCACCATCTTATAAAACTAATTCCCCCATAGATTCATCACTTTGCCAAACAATTATTCTTCTCACAGCATAATAAACAACTTAAATAAAAACAATGTCAAAATTACCTCTTTACCCTCTAAAATGATCCGTGAATTAGTACACTCTACCCTTCAAAACATATTTTCAGATGCCGGTGTTTATTGTATCCCTTGTAAGAATTGTGAATTAAAATATATTAGTGAAATATCTCAGAACATTCACGTCCGCTTGAAAGAATACAAAAGAGACATAAGAATTAGTAACTTAATCAATGCACTATTTCAACACATTTCTCAATCTAATCACAACTTCGATTTCAATTCTGCAAAGATGTTCATTTACATTCATAATAAAAGACTTGGACCAATTTTCGAAACTGCTGCTATTTCACTCTGAAATTGCCTAAATACTCAACCAGGCTTTTATTATATTTCTCCTTACTTGAGCAAATCCATTTTAGATAGCTATAATATATTCCATCTTTAGTTAATATAGTCCATATATATCATAGTTTTATACTTTCTCTTTTTTTTTGTCTGTCTTTTTCTTCCTCCTTTTGATTCAAAATATTTCTCGATAAACAAATGGAACATAAATTCTACACAATATTTCTAATAAGTCAAATAATGTAATTTAAAACAAACAAATGCTGATTCACTAATTAAACTGCCAACTTTTTCTTGTTGTTTGTATTTTGCACTTTCAAACATGCATTGTTGATTTAACATCACTAATATCATCCCTCACAGTCCTGTTGATGGTTCATTAGAACCGAAGTGCTATAGTATCAACTTTGCTTCTCAATAAATCTCTCCTCCTACTTGGATTAGCTTGTTATCAATTTTTCTTAATACATTGTTGGATTACACTCCATTTTGTACTCCCATATAAAAATATATTTGATATGCCATTAAACACCAATCAATCAATATATATATATATATATATATATATATATATATATAGTGTGTGTGTGTGTGTGTATATATTTATGAATCAATATATTTATGTATATGTATCTATCAATCTCTCTCTCTCATATATATATATATATATGCGTGTGTGTGTGTGTGTGTGTGTGTGTATTTATCAATCTATATAGATATGTGTGCGTGTATCTATATATGTGTGTGTGTGTATATATATATATATATTTTCATTGGCTGTTTACTAAAAGACAGATGTCAATAAGAATGGCCAAAGTCCGGCCTGATAGTTCTTTTTTTTCTTTGCTTTGGTAGAGGCAAGACCGTAGCACGTCGCGATCACGGAAGCGGCTTGGCTCTTCCAGAGTCATACCAGGGTTACTGTCAAAGCCGATATGATGCAGAACTAACCCAAAATCGGCAATGATGACAGTGCATCACTGAAGACCTCCCTGATGCATCTAAGATGTATGATTGAATATATATATATATGCCAGATTGGAGTTTGCTTTTTCTCTTTCACTTCCATACTTTAAACAATATTTTTCATACAACAAACTAAACATTAAAACTAAAGTTACTTTTTTAATTTTGATAATACATCTGACATTGATTAAAGATTATTTTATTTTTGATTTTTTTTTTCATAGGGGTTCTAAGATCCTCTTTTAAGGGTCTTAATGTTTAGAAACCCTGCCATTCTTAAAAACCTCAATTAAAAAAAGGGGAAAAAGAAAAAAAAGTTTCAGACTTTTTCCTTTTCCTCTTTTTAGCTATGTGATTTTCTTCACCAGATTAATCAACATGCATCTAGGTTTTAAAATATTTGTTTTCCCATTTCATTCAGTTCCCATACTGGCTCAAAACCAATAATCTTTCAGCCATCACTTCAACTGGTATCTGACCCTGGAGACAAACCACATTACCAATTTCTCTAGTTGATGAACAATTACATTACAGACTGTGTATACCTACAGTAAAGAATTAATTTTTCAGAACCAATTTATATTTTTATCCAACCACTCTGCAACAAGCAGGGTGTGAAACAAGGTAAATTTATCAAGAAGAGCACAGCTGGTCTGAATTCAAAATTTTTCTTCTCTTAGACTGGTTGCCTTACCAAGGCTAAAGAACCCATTCTGCCCTTTTGCTGGATAGAGAAGGTAGAACAGATATTTTTAATACTCAGTCACCCAATCGAGTTGGCTGCGGCTATAGAATATTTTGACTGCATCTCTACAGAGCAGGAAGACTCCACACCAATGAGTGTCCTGGATATTACACTAAATAATTTGATGGTGAGGCTCTCGTAATGCCAGAGCTTTGGAAAATGTAGGTTACCCACTTCATTGCCATTGTTCCCAGGTCCATTCTGACCTGGAGTGGTAGCACCTGATAGGGTCCTATCTACGAGTCAAATAGAACTGTTTGACATTCAAACAGAGTGCAAATAAATCACTAATGCTAAATTGAATTGTTAGAAATAGAACAGTTTTATCATTTAATTGTGTGTAAACAAATGATTGATGTTGAAATAAATTGTTTGTGATACATAGCAATACTTGAAACCATTTAACTAGGTGCAAAAGAATGAGCTTAGACTCATTTAAAAACATAATCAACAAAATATGTTTACAAATCATATATTTGATATATAAGTATGGAAAGGATTTGGCATTAAATAACCTACAAAGGTTGATATGCTATAAAACCCAACTAAACCAAATCATATATATTTAATATATATACATAAAGAGGATTTAGCATTAAATAACCTACCATGGTTGATATGCCATAAAACCAAACCAACCAGCTAATCAAAGTCAACTTTGGATAAATCAGTTTGCATTTCATTTCATGCCCTTGTGAGAGGCATGAATCCACCTCTCCTAGCTATGAGTAAATACTAGTGCAAACTGAGCTTTCTAGACTTGTGCAGGGTGCAGTAGAAATACCTCCAGCATTTTAAACTTTAACCAGTGTGGTGCTAGTGAACTTAGGTAAGTGGGAATGGTAGCTCTATCAAGCTAATGTCTAAATATCATTTTTTTTAAAATATGATTGGATCAGTGCAAAAAATGCATATGCTGTTAAAACATTTTCTGTAATTGCCACTCAGAATGTTTTGTGCTCATTTGATCATACGCCAGAATGTGACTTTGATTAGCTGGTTGATTGGTTTGGTTTTATGGCAAATCAACCATTGTAGGTTATTCAATCAATAGTTGTATTGATTTTCAATCCTGAACAACATCATTCTGATGTAACATAAAATGAGCATAAAAAGCTCAGTGTAGCAATTACAGCTTCTTCTTTGTTAAAAAAAAAAAAAAAAAAAAAAATTCAACAGCAAATGCACAGTATGCACTGGTCCAGGCTTTGATCAAAACTGATTTTAACTTGGGGGGGGGGGAAATAAAATGGTAAGCCATTAGCAAGATAGAGCCACCATTGCAACTTGCCTAAGTTCACTTAGTTCAAAATGTGAGAGCTATTTTTGCTGCATCCTGTAGATAGGCAAACTGATCTAGAAGGAAAAACCCTTAATTCAAAATTCAAAAACCAGGGAGTATACAACAAGTAATTCTACCCTATAAAACCTGACTTGCCAAAGAAACTGCAGTATTTTCATTGAAATGGTGTGTGGCTGCAGCCCTATCTTTCAAGATGAGTTAACAGTTTAACAAAGCTAAGTCCTCTTCAGCAAAGCCAGTTGGTCTCTAAAAAAAAAAAAACACGATTTATAAAGCGGACAACAAAGCAGAAATCCAAACCAGAACAGGATAAGACACTTATTAACCATGAACTTGAAAAGTCTAAAGTTGGTGCTGGAAGAAAAACATTCATAAGGGAATTTGATCTGCAGGGCAGATATTCTTGGTTTAGTTTGGTTTTATGACATATCAACCATTGAAGGTTATTAAATGCCAAATCCTCTTTATACATATATATTAAATATATATGATTTGGTTTGGTTGGGTTTTATGGCATATCAACCATTGTAGGTTATTTAATGCCAAATCCTCTTTATACATATATATTAAATATATATGACTTGGCTAGGTTGGGTTTTATGGCATATCAACCATTGTGGGTTATTTAATGCCAAATCCTCTTTATACATATATATCAAATATATATGATTTGGTTTGGTTGGGTTTTATGCCATATAAACGATTGTAGGTTATTTAATGCCAACTCCTCTTTATACATATATTTTAAATATATATGATTTAGTTTGGTTCGGTTTTATGGCATATCAACCATTGTAGGTTATTTAATGCCAAATCCTCTTTATACATATATATTAAATATATATGATTTGGTTTGGTTGGGTTTTATGGCATATCAACCATTGTAGGTTATTTAATGCCAAATCCTCTTTATACATATATATTAAATATATATGACTTGGCTAGGTTGGGTTTTATGGCATATCAACCATTATGGGTTATTTAATGCCAAATCCTCTTTATACATATATATTAAATATATATGATTTAGTTTGGTTGGATTTTATGGCATATCAACCATTGTAAGATAGAAATAAGTAAAACCATTTAATCTCTTACAAATAATTCTATTTACAATTAATCATTTGTTTGCACACAGGTTAATGTTTTCAAATATTGCTATGTGTCACTCACAATTCAATTAAACATCAGTCATTTGTTTACACATAGTTAAAGATCAGTTCTATTTTAAAGAATTCAGTTTAGCATAAGTACACAGTTTAAATGTCAAACAATTCTATTTGCACACAGTAATATATCAAGTATTTCTATCTAATACAAATAATTTAC
Source organism: Sepioteuthis lessoniana (assembly GCA_963585895.1). NCBI lineage: Eukaryota > Metazoa > Mollusca > Cephalopoda > Myopsida > Loliginidae > Sepioteuthis > Sepioteuthis lessoniana. The sequence continues at coordinate 61,343,309 of OY757938.1, read as the reverse complement.
ACACAGTTTTATAGTTTCAAGTATTCCAATCAAATACAAATAATTTGCACACAGTTCTATGATATCAAGTATTCCTATCTAATCCAAATAATTTTCATACAGTTCTATGATATCAAGTATTCTTATCTAATACAAATAATTTTCACACAGTTCTATGATATCAAGTATTCCTATCTAATACAAATAATTTTCATACAGTTACAGAGATTCCAGCATTCTTACCTACTGCTAATAATTATATGGTTTCAAATAATTATTTCTATTTGATATTAATCAGTTGTTTGCACACATATATCTCTTTTCAATTAAATAAATAAATATTAATAATCCTTAGTATAGATACAAGTAAGTTTTCTCAATACGAATAATTTAGTTCCTATTGAACACATGATTTTTAAACGGATCAGTTTGGTCCATAGATGGGACCCATAACAGTTGCTACCACTCCAGATCAGAGTGGACCTGAGAGCAATGGCAATGAAGGTTGGTTGGTTAGATTTTATGACATATTAATCCTTGCAGGTTACTGAAAGCCAAATCCTGTTTATACATATATACCAAATATATAGAATTTGTAAATGAGTTGTTTGTAAGAAACATTTTTTTTAAAAAGCCAGAGCTTATTTGTTTGCACACAGTTAAATGGTTTCAAGTATTGCTATGTAATATGAATAATTCTATTTACTCTTAACCATTTACTGGTACACAGTTAAATGCTTTCAAGTATTGCTAACACTAACAATTTCATTTAACATCAGATATTTGTTTGCACACAGTTAAATGATTCTATTAGACCCATAGATAGGATTTTAATAGATACTACCACTCAGGATGAGAATAGACTGGGGAGTAATAGCAATGAAGGGGTACTCTTCATTCTCCAAAACTCCAGGAGTATCACCATCAGATGGTTTAGCGTCATATCCAGTATACATGTTAAGACGGGTGTGTCTTACCCTTCTGATATGCAGTTGGTATATTTATAGGTCCAGCTGACTTGACTGGGCAATGAAAAGGTACATATTTTAAGCCCCACTGAAAAGACTATTTCCTAATTTAATAAAGCATATGGATGGGGATAGAAAAACAATATTAGGCATTTTTTTTTAGTTTTAAGGTTGTGGCTGCTGTTAAAATTCAAACTCATTCTTTTGTAAATTTCACCAAGCACAAATCCAGCTCCAATATTTCAAGTTTTGTTTAGCACATGTCTATTTTTAAGCTGATAGGTTTTCTTGCGACACTCTGGAAACATGGCTTTAAACTTGTCTGTTTGCATATGTGTAAGTTACATTCAGATTAATACACAGTCAGTTGCTTCCAGCTGCTCAGATAGGCATGGGAAGGTGGGAACAAAGAGGCAGGCCAGGGTGTGAAATAATGGCCAGATATTGGACATGTCTGTTCAAATTTCTTAGGTGGTGGGAGGTGGAATCATGAATCGAGAAATCACAGACGGATTGGATATTTCAGTGTTTTTTTTTGTTTTTTTTTATTGAATGGAAAATTTTGTGTCCTTCAGACTTTTTCAAAGTGCTGGAGGCAATAACTCAAAAATGAATAAATAAACATGTTGAGACTTATTTGTAGAAATAATAAAATCTGACAACTTTTACTTTGGGAAAAAATTTACCAAAAAAAAATGAAGCAGTGTCTCATCAACTGAAAAAGACATCGACACACGGCTAACGAAGGCATGGACAGCTATCGATAAGCTATCGGTCATATGGAAATCAGACCTGACCGATAAAATGAAACGCAGTTTCTTCCAGGCAGCGGTCGTATCGATACTGCTGTATGGATGCACCACCAGGACACTAACAAAACGGCTTGAAAAGAAGCGAGATGTTGTGAGCAATATAAAACAAGTCCTGGTGGCAACACTCCACAAAGCACCAACTATATAGCCACCTGCCTCCCATCACGAAAATTATCCAAGTTAGACGAACCAGGCATGCAGGATATTGCTGGAGGAGCAGAGACGAGGTCATAAGTGATGTACTCCGATGGAACCCCACTTATGGCCGACCAAAAGCAGGACGACCAGCTCGAACATACATACAGCAGCTATATGAAAATATGCGATGTAGTCCAGAAGACCTGCTGGAGGTGATGAACGATAGGGAAAAATGGCGAGAGAGGGTCAGGGACATCCGTGCGGGCGGCACGACATGATGATGATGATATATATTGGTTAGGATAGTGTAGATAGACTCAGTGATGCTTAGTGACTGTCATTTTCTTACCTATGTGATCATCAGACTATGATGTTCCCATATACATTAGTGTATGAAGGTTTGGTTGGGTTTTATGGCATATCAATCATGATAGGTTATTTAATGCCAAATTATTTTTATACATATACATTAAACAAGATTTCTTAACACATTTTGTAGCAAGCATTTTTAAATGAGGCTGAGCTCATTTTTTTTCATAGTTAACTTGTTTCATTTATTTCTATCTAATATGAATAAGTTGGTGACCGTTGTCGAGGGCGACTTGCAGGGTCCCTTTTCAACAGCTACTACACCGAGGTGTGGGGGAGGGCGCTACTCCTTTCCCTGGATTGCTCCACTTTACCCTCGATATGTACCTTATATTGCTGAGTGTTAAGCAAGGAGGTGTCAAGTACCATTTCTAAAGTCTTTGGTATGACACAACCTGGGATTGAACCCAGGTCTCCCAGATCATTGGCAAATACTCTACCGACAGGGCCAATGAATAATTGACTATTGATCATTTGTTTGCACACAGTTCAATGTTTTCAAGTATCGCTATAAATCACAAACAATTCAATTAAACAGTCATTTGTTTACACGCAGTTAAATCTAAAAACAGTTCTATTTCAAATAATTCAGTTTAGCCTAAGTACACAGTTTAAATATCAAACAGTTTTATTTGACCCATAGATAGGTGCTACCCCTCCAGGCTGCAACTCCAGACCAGAGTGAATCTGGGAGCAGAGGCAATGAAGGGGTACTCTGGAGCCTTACTATCAAATTGTTTAATGTTATCTCCAGAATGCTCATGGTGGAGGGTCTTACCCCTCTGCAGAGATGCAGTCGGTGTATTTTGTAGTCCCAGGCAAATAGGCTAAGTGTATTAAGGGATAGTCACAAAGCAACAGAACATAAAGAGATACTCATCATGTAGGTGAGAAACTGACAGTTAACAGGCACCATTGAATCTGCATCCAAACTTCGAACTACATATGCTCTATTACCAATATTGAACTCTCTTCATTCATAGTTTTAGCAAACTACTTTCTCTGTGAGTGTGTGTATATATATATATATATATATATATATATATACGTACATTTGCATAGATACACAGATATATAATTAAGTAAAAGAAGAACAAAAAAAAAATTACTTTACACAAATAGTTTTAATATAAACCCCTTTCTCTAACTTATAAGCAAAAATATAAATATATATCAAATCCTAAAATATGTACTCAACATACATATTTTTGGTTACAGAGTGTTACTACTGAAGAGTTTGGTTATGAATAATATCTACTAATATCCATTCTAATTGTGTAATGTTCCACTAGAAATGAGAAATTCATGGTATGTTAGCAATTTTATTTTTGATTACAAAGGTGTCTCAATTCTATTTCTGGTTAAAGAGTATTAGTACTGCAGAGTTTGGTAATGAATAATATCTAATAATATCCATTCTAATTGTAGAATGTTTCACTAGAAATAATAAAATTCTGGTATCTTTAGGTATTTATGCATTTATATTTTCGATTACAAAGGTTTTCCCTATTTTATTTTTGATTACCAATGTGTTGCTATTTTATTTTTGACTACGAAGGTGTGGAAATTTCATTTTCAATTACAAGGGTGTTGCAATTTCATTTTCAATTAGCTATATACATTCACAACTGCACTAACTCTTTCCCATCACCAACCCAGCAGTCAGTAAATGTCTCCACACAAATTGACTGCTAGTAGACCGGCTGCAAATTCTAGCCACTAGAAGCGGTTGACATCATGCCAAACAACAATCTATTAGTAGCATCATTAATAAAAAAACACACCGGATGTAGAAATATGGTTCAATGTCATCCCCTCTGCCTCTTCTCGTAAGTGTGTGAAAGCAGTTATACTCTGAATACAGCTTGAGTTTGTCAAAAAACATTTTGCTAAATCCAGCACTTTTAAGTAGACAATTTAGTAGAAGCGCTTTGAAAGATTAGTAAATGTTGCCGCAAAAAACATGCTGAAGGTCATTAAGAATCATGATATAAAAGTTTTAAAGGTAAAAAAAAAAAAAATAATAGGGAAATCGGATCTAATTTCAATGACAGGATATGGACTTGTTGATTCAGTCAATAAGGGGCAACAGAAATACCTCTCATGGTCATGTGTGTGGTGAAAGTGAACTTGGGCAAGTAGTAATGGTAGCTCCATTTAGTTAATGTCTTTACTATGGTTATTATCTCTTCTACAGGGTGTAACAGGAATACCTCCCACATTTTAAACTGTCACCAGGGTGAGGCAAGTGAACTTAGGGAAATGGTAGAGGTAGCTCCATCTCGCTAATGTCTTACTATGGTTATTATCTCTTCTACAGGGTGTAACAGGAATACCTCCCACATTTTAAACTGTCACCAGGGTGAGGCAAGTGAACTTAGGGAAATGGTAGAGGTAGCTCCATCTAGCTAATGTCTTACTATGGTTATTATCTCTTCTACAGGGTGTAACAGGAATACCTCCCACATTTTAAACTGTCACCAGGGTGAGGCAAGTGAACTTAGGGAAATGGTTGAGGTAGCTCCATCTAGCTAATGTCTTACCATGGTTATTATCCCATCTGCAGGGTGCAATTGAAATACCCACCAGATTTTAAACGGTTACCTGGGTGGGGGCAAGAGAAATTAGGCAAGTGGTAATAGTAGCTCCATTTAGGAAACATCTGCATTTATTTATTGCACTTTTTGTCTACAATGACTTGTTTACACTAAATTACATAATACCAAGTACTCCTATTTTATACTTTGGTTCATTGGCTGCGTTTTATGGCATATCAACCCTTGAAGGTTATCTAATACCAAATCCTGTTTATATATATATATATATATATATATATATATATATATATATATGATATGTAAATGAATAGTTTGTCGGTAACAAATTTTCGTGAGCCAGGGCTCATATCTTTGCATACCGTTAAATGGTTTCAAGTATTGCTATCTAATATCAATAATTCTATTTGCTAGAGTTAATTGGTTACCTGTAAGGTAAATGATTAAACAGTTCTATTTGACCCAGAGTTGGGACCCTAATAGGTTACTACTATTTCAGGTATGAGTAGACCTGGGGGTAATGGCAATGAAAGGGTACTCCACACTCCTCAAAGCACCAGAACTGGAGTCTTACAATGAGATAGTTTAGTGTCATATCCAAGACACTCGTTGACAGGGGTATTTTACCCATCTGCAGAAAAGCAGTTTGCATTACCTACAGTCTTAATTGATTGGGTTGTATCTAATACAAGTAATGTGTAAACAGTTATATCATTACAGTGGAGGTGCCCGTGGTGTAATGGTTATCGTAGTAGGAAATGGACATGGCGACATGAGTTCAAATCCTGGACGAGACTGATTGCATTTCACATAGCACTAATACCCTTGGGAAAGGTATGAATCCAATTATTCTCCCTCCAGCTATGGGTAAATAGTAGGGCAGACTGGGTTCTTCAGCCTTGGTGAGGAAACTAGTCTAGGAGAAGGAAAACTCTGAATTCAGACCTGGAAAACTCTGCTTAAAAATTGACCTTGTGTCATATCCTGCCCGAGTGGAGGGGTTGGTAAATATGGTTAGATCATTTCAAGTATTTTTATCCAATACTAATAATATAATTGGTTTCAAGTAACTATGGCTGTTTAGTAGTATTAAAAATTTAATAATGATTTCTTTGCACACAGTTATATAGTTTCAAGTATTCCTATGTAATACTAATAATCTATACACAATTATTTGGTTTTAAGTAACTTTGACTATTTAAAAATAATTTGTTTGCATACAGTTACACAGTTGCAGTATTTGGGGTCCGTATTTGTTGAATTAACTTCAATATAAAATAACCAATAAGTGTTTTATGCCAGAAAACCAACCAACCAACCAACAATTGTGACCCTAGATTTAGGAACTGTTAATGAGATACATCTCCTATAAACTTTCTGTGTAAAGGATAAAGAATTTAGGAGAGAATAATATAACAAGTTTTATGACATCTAAAACAGATTTCCTTAAAGCCTCTTAGAAGAAATAGCTGATATCCTAAAACCTAAAAAGTTGCTGATTTTAAAACACTGAATGCCTGACAACAAAATACAAGGTGCATACAATAAGTTTCCAGACTTTTTTCGGATGGGCACTTTTATTGAAAGTGCACACATGAAACTCTAGTCCCTCTCGAAGTAATCTCCTCCGGCTGCAATGCACTTGTACCATTCCAACAACTTCTGGAAGGCCCCAGGGAAGTCCTCGTGTGAGTGTGTCAATGACCTTTGTCACAGCCTCTTTTATCTCCTCTATTGTCTCGTAACGACAGCCTCTGAGCTTAGGGAATAACCAAAAGTCACAAAGAGCAAAGACTGGACTATAGGGAGGCTGAGGAACAGTCTTGATGCCCATCTTGGTCAAAGTCTGTGACAAGGATGGAGTTGTGGACTGGTGCATTGTCCTGGTGGAAATGCCACTGACCCAATTTGAAGAGTGCTGGCCTCTTCTAACGGAAAGTCTTGCTGAACTCCCTTAAAACCTCAACATAGTAACCCTAACCCTTTGGCCAATTAACTCTGGTCTATTGACTTCCTTACTCCCCCCACACCTCTCATCATCCCTCACAGACTCCCTGCTGCCCTCATTGAATCTCTTATGCCAATCAAAACTGATGCTTGATTCAGACAAGATGCTCCAAAAGCAGACTGAAGCATTCCATACATTTCTGTGGCATTTTTTCCAAGTTTAAAACAGAATTTCATAGCATATCATTCTTCTAAAGTTAAAGATAGCATTTTTGAAATTCACCAGCTGTGAAAATCAGGCTTTTGTAGGGTGTATTCCAATTGCTGCAGTAGCTGTTCATTTGAAGCTGAAATCATAAAAATTGGTCAGTTATCTCATAAGATGTATAGCAATAACATACTGAGTCTATGACAATTTTAAATGCCTGTACGAAAAAAGTCTGGAAACTTATCATATGCACCTCATACATAGCACTTATTCTTACAGTACTTGACACTGAAAGGAACAAAATTTTGCAGAAACATTTCATATTCAAGTATTAGACTTAATTAGGATAGAACATTAGACTAAATTCTTTCCGAGCTTTCTTAAGTTTCTGCACATGGGCATTGGTTTAGTTTGTTTAATGGCATATCCACTTTAATGGGTTATTTAATGCTAAAGCCATCTTTGTAAAAGAATCAAAATACTAATATCTTAAACATAACTAGAAGGATAAAGAGATTCATACCTTTCATAAGGGCATTAGTCAGAAAGTGAACGTAATAGCGTGACTGGAGTTTGTACTTGCTGACTAAAATGTCGCAGTTCAGCATGTTAGTCACCAGGCCATGATGACTCACTCTGTTTTTGTGGTTTCTTTTATGAAGTAACGATAATTTTCTGTGATCTTATTTTTCCCTAACTGCTTTTTACTCTCAGGGAACCAGGCATTTAGCTCTTAATTTGGGTTACTATGTATTCAGCTGCTTCTTCTAAGTAGACGTTGACAAAGTTTTCATATTCATTATTTGGAGAATGTCTTTCAGACATCGCCTGAAGAGTACAAAATTGTTTCTTACTGAATATCAAATGACGAGCCTCTGAAATTAGTAAACAAGTCCACCTACTTTGGTAGCCATATCTCATCCATTGGCAAGGAATGGACTGCTATTAAGAGATTATGGATCATATGGAAATCTCTCAGATAAAATAAAATGGGGATTTTTCCAAGCTGTAAACATATCAGTATTATTGTATGGCTGCACCAACTTGACTTTAACAAACCACTCAGAGAAAAAGCTAGATGAGAACTACACAAGAATGCTACTGTTTTGAACAAATCCTAGAAGTAGAAGCAGCAGCATCTCACAAAACGGCAGCCACACAGCCACTTACCTCCCATCTCACAAACCATCCAACTAAGACAAACAAGATGTGCTGGGTACTGATGGAGAAGCAGGAATAAATTCATAAACTATTTTCTCCTGTGGATTACTATATACTGACACAATTGTGCTGGCCGACCAATAAGGACTTACACTCATCAGCTCTGCATGGACACTGGATGCAGTCTAGAGGACCATCAGAGAGCAATGAACAATAGGGAAGGATGGTGAAAGAAAGGGGATCCATGCAATTAGCATAACTTGATGATTAAACTACTAAGTAAAGTTAGTGACCATAGTAGAGGGCAACCTGAAGGCTCCTTTTTCAACAGCTACTACACCAAGGTGTAGGGGAAGGCAACACTCCTTTCTCTTGATTGCTCCACTTTACCCTTGATACATACCTTATAATGCTGAGTGTTAAGCAAGGAGGTATCAAGTACCATTTTTTTGAGTCTTTGGTATGACTATCTGGGATACTCTAACCATTATGCCAATGTTCAACAATAGAATTTTGTTTTTAGTTTAGTTTGTAAGATGTAAATATATTTTAAAGTTTGAAATAAAAGTTATCCTAAGTTATACTAAATGTGGATGGCTTTCCACCAACTGAATCATAAACTGTCAATATAGATTAATCTCAACAATCATTGGCTTTGGTGATAAGTTCCCTGACCAACCAGGAAATATGACCCTTTGTTGTTTTCTTCTCTTCATTCTCTTTTTGAGGCCATGGAAGTATGTGAAAATGGATAATGGATACTATGTGTCGGGAAGATTCTTTATTCTAGTAGGAATCAAGTCTTCTATCTTTGAATGGTCCAATCTCTTCCTGTCTATATCATTCTTGTCTTGCTTGTGTCCTCAACTTGGAAAGAGAGGTTGGTTGATGGTGTTTTATGGCATATCATGATTATTTAATGCCAGATCCTGTTTTTATATATATATATATATATATATATATATATATATATATATGAGTATTATTTGGTCCAGTTAAACCGGAGTTGGGAGTAATTCCATCAGGACAAGAAAACTATTCAACAGTGAACATTTAAATTTTCCTAGTAAAGAGCTCAATGTAACAGACAATACAGAGCAATAAATTCTTTAAGAAAAATAACAAACCGGTCACATTAGGATTATAAATTTATTTCCATCCTGGAAAAATTTAACAGGACTTCTTTAAGATCCTATGGATAAAAAAACTTTTTTTTATCCATAGGATCTGAAGAGGTCCTGTTAAATTTTTTTCGTGTTTTTGAAATTTTCAAAAACATGTAACAGGATGGAAATACATTTATAATCCTAATGTGACCGGTTTGTTGATTTTCTTAAAGTATATACATATATATATAAAATATACATGATTTGTAAATGAATGGTTTGTTGGTAACATTATTTTTAAACAAGCCAAAGGTCATTTGTTTTAACTAAGTTAAATGGTTTAAAGCATTGCTATCTAACACCAATAGTTTTATTTGCACATAGTTAAATGTTTTCAAGTATTACTATTTAACACTAATGATTCTATCCAACATTATTCATTTGTTTGCACACAGTTAAATAGTTCTAAGAATAGAAAATGATAAAATGTTTCTATTTGACCCATAGATGAGATCTCTACAGGTCAGAGTGGCAATGAAAGGTTACTCTACATTCTCCAAAGCTCTTATACAGGAGCCTCACAAACAGATGCACTTTACTGACATATCCAAGACACTCCAGGTGGAGGGGTTTTACCAGTCTGCAGTGATGCAGTTGGCATCTGCTACAACGCCAGCCAACCGGGCTAAGAAAAGAGAGATAACTAAAAAATCAAACTTCTATTAGTGTGTACAGAATTCTGAAACCAAACTCTAACTTGAATGCGCAGCATCGACTGACTAACTCCTGGGATCATTTAGATGGTTGATTGAATCTGGTGATTTCTGGAACATTTGCTTAAAGTTGGCAACCTTAGTTGAGGGTGACCCAAAGGCTCCCTTTTCAATAGCTACTACACCAAGGTATAGGGGAGGGCGCTATTCTGTTCTCTGGATTGCTTCACTTTACCCTTGATCCTTACCTTATCATGCTGAGTGTTAAGCAAAGAGACATCAAGAACCATTTTTTTAGTCTTTGGTATGACTCGACCTGGGATTGAACCCTGGTCTCCAGGACCAATGGCGAACACTCTACTCATTAGGTCAATACTTAATTGCTCTTTTCAGTTTAAGGTTCAAGATCAACCAAATCTTGTCGCACCTAGTCTACCAGAGAAAATTTGGAATTTTGTCAACTTATCACTTTTCTGAACGCTAGGTTTTTTCTTTAAGAACTTATCCATTCACACCCCATTACTTCTTGCTCACAATGTTATCATAGGGTTGAATAATTTTATGAAACTATGTAGAGCTACTGGACGAATGTATGGATATAAATGTTTCATGACAGTAAGTCATTGCCCTCTTGGTTGGGCTATGAACTTTTCAGCATCTTCTTATATGTTGGATTTCAATACACCTCATATTTTGAAGAAAATTAACATTTCATTGATTGTTCATTTCTCTCTAGGTAAATACAGCTTCAGTCTCAATACTTTTTCAACACAGCTCGTATTTTAAAGAAAATTAACATTTCATTCATTGTTCATTTCTCTCTAGGTAAATACAGCTTCAGTCTTAATACTTTTTCAACACAGCTCCTTCAATCACTCAGTTTCAGTGCAACTTCGAATAGCTTAGAGTATAATTCCTCCCCTAAGGAATTTCATCTTACATCAATCCGACAATGATATCTCCGGTTTTCTATTGCTCAGCTCTATTTTTAATATCAATGCCACCATTTGAAATTGTATCTTAGCTCATCGAGGGCAATCGTTGCCATTTGAATCATTCGTCCTTTCACTGCCAGAAGAAGACGACTCAGACAACAAAACCAAAAAGAATTCATGCATAATATCTCATTACTCGTTCCTGGATAATTGCTTTTACTGCCTTTATTGCCATTAACAAATTGTCTTGACAAATGCTGGATGAAGTGGTTTGTATTTCACTTTGTGCTATTGCCCTTGGGAAAAGTACGAATCCATCTCCTCTCCCACCAGCTATGGATAGATAGTAAGGGTTTGTTCTGTTCTCGAAATGGTTGAAATTGATTCCAATGATTGTAAATAAAAATAATGTCTTCACTCAATTCGGCTCTGCCAACAAAACTAACATCTTCACTCATTTGCAACTTTCTCACAACCCTTTCTCTTGCATGTGGTGTTTTTATGCTTGGCCGATATATTAGCTTCAGAAAGAATTTGCATGTGCCACTCTTGCAAATTCTCTTTGCTCGAGACCACGTTTTATTTCAAATTGAGGTGTTAGGGCAGCCATGTTTCTTTTTTCTCTCTCTTGGATGTGCCCATTCATTCCACACACTTTGACATACAGGGTAAGTAATCTTCTTTTTTTTGTTTAATTCTTCCACAGGGTTGTTTTGACGGCATGCTATGGCAGTTGGTCTAGGAGAAAGAAAATTTTGAATTCAAACTAGTTGTACCCAACTTAAAATTTAACCTTGTGTTTGTAGAAGTCAAATGACTCACCTTCTAACATGGCTGCCTTCTTGAATCTTCTTGGTATTGGCAAGCCAGCTAAGCTTACCTCATTTACAGGAGTGCACCTAATGCAGCAGGTGGGTTGGTCTGTGGTGCCAGGATGACCGGCCCAACACATTTGCATGAGTGGTGTCTATTCACCCATATATTCATCCAGTAAATGGAAATGGGAATCATTTTCTACTTGTCTGTCAGACCACTTTCAAGTCAACCAATATTCATCATGGCGCAATGAACAGGAATCCTATTAAGGTATAAATTTCTTCATTCAAGATGAAGAATATATGGTTTCATGCCTTTCTTATGTGCTTTAGTACAAAGTGTTGACTGTCTAGACTGAACTGGTCTCTCCTCTCTTTTACTGGACTGTTTGCTCATCTACGAACAGGAATCCTATTAAGGTATAAATTTCTTCATTCAGTTGCATATCAACCTTCTTGTAACTACCCCTTCTGAGGAATCAACACAAGGTTAATTTTAAGTGAGGTACAGCAGGTGTGAATGTAAGGACTTTTATTGATCTGAAGCATAGACAATGTGCTGCTTTACGTCTTTTGTGCAAGCAGCCATTTGTAATGTGCAGAGTGTGCATGCGCAGGTTTGAGTCCTTATGTCTTTTTTAAAATTTTTTTTATGATTTGATAGTTTTCATAATTATCTTCATCTTAACAAGTACTGCTTGGAACTATTAGACTCATTCCGTCTGTAAATTTTCAGTTGGTTGTGAGAAGAATTTTGCTTTATAAACTGATGAAATGTGAGAAAGCAACTCTTTACCCTTTATTAAATCGGTGCGGTTGTATTACTGGTAATTTGGTGGGATCATCGCAACACTTGTTGATGAACTTAATCCTGTATTGCTATTGGATGATAATTGTCTAAATTTCTGAGATGAAGCTTGATGATTTTTATCATTAAGGGTTTTTAGGCTATTGATTTCATCTTTATTATTATTTCCACAATGTTTTGGCTGATATGTCCTCCGGCTTTCTTCAGGTGTTTGTTGAACTCTGGAACCTTCACGGAACTTCAAACTATGTCCTTTATTGAATTCACGGGGGTCACCTGTTCTGATTCTGTTGGCCATAACTGGGTACAAGTCTTAAGTATTCCTGTATTGTTACTAGCCTGCAGTCAAGATTGAACCTGCAACGCCTATAACCATTACTCTATGTGTCCAGCAGGACACATAGTGTAACGGTTATAGGCGTTGGTTCCCTAAGCTTCTAAGGAGACAATCATCTGGAGGTAGCAGGTTCAATCATGCCTTTTTATAAGGGCATTAGTACAAAGTGAAATGCAAACAGGCACATCCAGGGTTTCAACTCAAGTTGCTAATTCCATGTCTTAGGATAACCATAATACTAAGCAAAGCAGACGGGGCTCTTTAACTTTGGTATGGCAACCAGTCTAAGAGAAGTAAAAGTTTAGATTCAAACGAGTTAAAATCTGCTTAAAAATAACCTTGTCTCATATCCTGCTTGTGCAGAGGAGCTGGGAAATATATACGTATATATATATATATATATATATATATATGTGTGTCTTTTTTGGTAAACTTGAAACTTGTCATCAGTCATCAGGGTTTCTACAAGTTTTTTGATGGAATCACTTTCAGATATATTTTCGGAGGAAAGTCATCAATGTAGATTCCAGCTAAGACAGCTGGTATGCATTAAGATAACAGGCTTGGCTGCAGTATGTAAAACAATTTGGTGGTTACTATTTGAAAGATTTCCACAATAAATCCTATGTTATACCGAAAGAAATAATCTAGTATGTTTGGATTAGTGAATGGAACTAGTTAACTTGAAGACAATTTTGTGAAGATCAACTGCACCCGCCACCAACACACACACACACACACACCAATTTTAGGCATTATGCCATGTATATAATTATTTTTACATGAAGTACTTACAGGAAGCAATTGAATTTATAGTTGCCTCTTGTTACACTCAACCTCACTTTCATAAAAAAAAAAATCAGGACTTATATTTTTGCTACCTCAGAGGACCAAACTATCTTCCCCTCAGAATGTAACATAAGATCAATTATTAAGCATCGTTTTCTTTCTCTTAGACTGGTTGCCGAACCAAGGTTAAAGAGCCTAGTCTACTCTGCTATTTACCTATAGCATGGTGAAGAACCGATGGGTTCATGCCTTACTTAAGAGCATTAATACAAAATGAAACAGTCTCAATCCAAGATTGAACTTAGGCAGTTGATTCTTTTTCATGCGACGATTACTGTAAGACTAAACTTGAAACTTTTCATTAGATTCCAATGAATGTGGTTACTGCCTTAACCAGCTCATTGGCCTAGTGGGTAGAGTGTTTGCCAATGGCCCAGGAGACCTGGGTTCAGTCCCAGGTCACGTCATACCAAAGACTTAAAAAATGGTACTTGATATCTCCTTGCTTAACACTCAGCATTATTAGGTACATATCAAGGGTAAAGTGGAGCAATCTAGGGGAAGAAGTAGCGCCCTCCTCTACACCTTGGTGCAGTAGCTATTGAAAAGGAAGGCTTTGTGTCATCCTTGACTATGGTCGCCAACTTTACTTACTTCTGTTTTAATAAAAAAGAAAACAGGCCTTGCATTTTTACTACGGCAGAAAAAAAACCTATCTTACTTTCTACTTTCCTTTAAAATTTGTACAAAATTCATTGGAAGAACCTTCAACTTACTGAGAACAAAATTGCAGTTAGAAATATTACTGATGCAGACAGCTTTTCTTACTGGTCAGTGAATACAGCTTTCAGTTCATTTCCTGTGAGATGTGCTGAATAATAATACTACTCATTAGTGATGCTATGGCTTGTAACACTCTAAAATCTTCCGTCCCTGGGTGCATAAATTCAGGTGCAATTATGCATGCAAGTTTGAGTGTGTCTATAAGAGAATGTGTATATATATATATATATATATATATAGCATAGATGGCAGTCTGTAGAAATGCACAATTTGTCTGCTTGTGACACTATAAGCTCTTTCATCACTTGATGTGCATACTGAGGTGCAATAATGCATATGCATGTAAGTTTGGGTGTGTTTATAGGAGTATGCACATTAGGATAACATATATGGCAGTCTATAGAAATGCACAATTTCTTAGCTTGTGACACTATAAAATCTTTTGTGTGCACATGTTTAGATGCAATAATGCATGTGTGAGTATGTTTATGCAATATTATGGAAGGGCGCGGTCATTAAATTATAGCGGTCTCAAGGGTAAAGAACATTCAAGCACATCAGCTGTCATCAGTCATTAGGTACATAGGTCTGACAATCAAAAATGTCACAATCCTCGCTCGTGCAGGCAGTTTGACCTGTAGAGTTCAAGCATGATTTTAATATAATCACGTGTGAACTTCCACGTGCAACACTACTTTTTTCACAGGTGATCATCGAACCTTCAGGAACCTTCGAATTGATCCATCAAATCGCTATATAAGAAAATCAAGTAGCGAGATTTTGGCAGTTCAAGACAGGTTTTCAATCAGGTTTCAACAGAGGTGCATGATCCCTGTCACAACCCAGGCTGCCATAACAATCTGACTGATATGATAAGTATCAACAAGCCGATGATAACAACGCCGCCATCATCATGAACCTTTTCTACGTATGCTAGCTGAATTCTGTCAATTCATTTCTTTTAGACACAACATCTTAATAATTTTTTTGGTCCTATGTTAAATTTATATGACAACAGATGTAGTATATATCTATATATATGTGTTGTATACGAGGAAGAACAACAAAAATGCTGATGTATAAAAATATCATCTGTTTCTTTCCTTGTTTTTTATTACCTGAATTATTATTATATGAGTAGAATAGGAGCAAGTCAGAGATGGATGAAATACACATGCACACTTACAGGCGACGGTGCAGTTTTTCTGTGAAAACACTGTTCTTCTGCTGATATGAGACTGGTATAGGGCCACCTTAAGGCACCGGATTATCTTCTTTTTACTTGCTTCTCTACTTTCATGAAGCTTGTCAACACAGACCCCTAACTCCCTTTTAACCCAGGGCAGTCTGGTGCAAAGCCAGCACCCAGAGTGGCATAACGGCCAGTAGCTCTTCAGCCAGTCTTCTTCATTTTCTCAGGTAGTTTCTCCCAAGGTCAAAATCTTCCTGGATATCCACACAATCATTATGACCACATCTCTGGTTAATGTGTTGCACAGGGACCTACTCCCTGTCTTGCATGTCACCCAAGTAACTTATGTGGCACTTCAGCTGCATTATGTTTATTTTAGGAAATAGGTCTATTTCCTGTTATGCCACACAAGCAATTAACAAGGCATTTCAAAAGGTGTTTTTAAGTCAATATTCAACATATGTACATGAGGGTGAATCTATTTGTATGGGTTTGATTGAGTATACATAGTGTATATGTATGAATATGTAGTAGTGTTAAAAAGATAGCCAAACAAGTGAGGGAAGTTGGCTGATTTTAATGGATGATGAAATAGAAAGACAAAGTTTTCTTGCTGGGGACGAAAGGGTTAGTTTTTTTAATGTGCATAATAGACTCAAGTGTTCAGTGATTAAAGGTCAAGATATCATTTTTTAAAGTTCTCTAGTCCTGAGAGTTTCAACCTTGGGAAGCAGTTTTTGTTTCCAGAAGCAGAAACCTCAAATAGTCAAGGGAGCGATCAAGAGTGAATTAGATGTGTTGCAGACTTGGGTTTGGTTATGTTTTATGGCATATCAGCCATTATAGGTTATTTAATGCCAAATCCTCTTTTTATATATATATATATATATATATATATATATATATATATTAAATATATATGATTTGGTTTGGTTGGGTTTTATGTCTGATTACCCATTGTAGGTTAATGCCAAACCTGCTTTATGCATATATATTAAATGTATGATTTGGTTTAGTTGGGTTTTATGGCATATCAAGAGTTGTAGGTTATTTAATGCCAAATCCTCTTTATACATATATATTACATACATATGATTTGGTTTGGTTGGGTTTTATGGCATATCAACCATTTTAGGTTATTTAATGCCAAATCCCCATCATACATATTAAATATATCGGATTTGGTTTGGTTGGGTTTTATGGCATATAAACCATTGTAGGTTATTTAATGCCAAATCCTCTTTATACATATATATCAAATATATATGATTTGGTTGGATTTTATGGCATATAAACCATTGTAGGTTATTTAATGCCAAATCCTCTTTATACATATATATTAAATATATATGATTTGGTTTGGTTGGATTTTATGGCATATAAACCATTGTAGGTTATTTAATGCCAAATCCTCTTAATACATATATATCAAATATATATGATTTGGTTTGGTTGGGTTTTATGTCTTATTACCCATTGTAGGTTATTTAATGCCAAATCCTCTTAATACATATATATTAAATATATATGATTTGGTTTGGTTGGGTTTTATGTCTTATTACCCATTGTAGGTTAATGCCAAACCCACTTTATGCATATATATTAAATGTATATGATTTGGTTTGGTTTTATAGCATATGAACTATTATAGGTTATTTAATGCCAGATTCTCTTTATACATATATATTTTATTTATATATGTGTGTGGTGTGTTTGTAAGGCCAACGTTGAAGTGAATGGACGTCCTTTTCGTTGCTCCTTGAAAATGATACATTTTAAGTAAATAAGGGAAGTAGTTATTTTTATTTATTTACTTCAATCGATATATTTATTTTTTGCATCATATACTTTATTCAAGTAAAATTAGAGATTATATATATATATATATATATATATATATATTAATTATGTACAAATATTTTATTACTATTTGATTATTCAAGATCTAAAGCTGATACATACATTCCTCTAGTTTAAAAACAAATCTAACTTACTAACCTGTAATATTTCCCAGTATAACCCTTGCAAGTGAAAATGAAAAATATCATATTTATCTTAATTATAAAATCAGTGCAATTGACTGAGTTTAATTATTTGTCTATTTATTGATCTATTTATTTATACATCAACGAAGAAAATAGGAAAAGGAAAAATCCAAAAGTAATGAAGTATTATTTTTATTCATCTATTTTATTTTTGTAATAGACTAACAATAACTTTATCAAATCAAAGTTTATTATATTTTTAACTACAGTATTCAAATATATTTTGACTGTGGTTTATGTTTATTTGACTAAAATCCAAGTATATTTTCTTTTACATGTCACTGACTTTTTTTAAGTTAGTTTTCTGGAAATCTAATGAACATTTTTTTTCATATTAACGTATCAATAGTATTGGTAGTAGTTATGGGATTGATAAACAGACAAAAAGGCATTGTTTAATAATAATAATAATAATAATATCATCATCATCATGTCGTGCCACTAGCACGGATATCCCTGACTCTCTCTCGCCACCCCTCCCTATCATTCATTGCTTTTGGCAGGTCTTCAGGGCTACATCCCGTATCCTCACATAGCTGCTGTATCTATGTTCGAGCTGGTCGTCCTGCTTTTGCTTGGCCTTATGCGGGGGTCCATTGGAGTACATCACTGATGAGTTTGTCCTTGCTTCTCCAGCAGTGTCTGGCTCGTCTAACTTGTATAGTTTTCGTGATGGGAGGCAAGTGGCCGTACAGCTGGTGTCTTGTGGGGTGTTGCCGCCAGGTCTTGTTCAATATTGCTCTCAACATTCTTGTGTAATTGCCGTCTAGCATAATAATAATTAATGGACTTTGATTTGTCTACTTCCACTTCAAATAATAAACTTCGATCTGTTTACTTCGATGGCTAGCACTCAGTAATATGAATGTGTATATAAACAAGTCATGTCATCAAATCTGAGAGGTGTATGTCAGTAACTGGCTACCCTCAGTGTAAGGGAGTGAACCCCGACAGAAAATCAGGAGTGAAGCCCTGCAGGCGGTTCACTGGCATATTTGTCACCTTCCAGCAGCTCCTGCATCCTCTCTGGTCTTCAGCCGACTTGACCTTGTCTTGCGGCTGGATTAGGCCTGCTGGGATGAGAAAGAGAGGCTGACTCCGTGCAAACCTACTTCACTTTAAACTAAGTCAAGCACAACTCATCAATCAACCTTTATGCCATCGTATTACCTTAAGTCCTGAGCAACGGGGGAGCGACTAAGTGACAGGTGTGAGTACACTAGAAGTCGTAGCTGCAGACCTGCACACAGGTGACTCAGGCTATATGGTTGCTCCTTACTGACTGAAGCAGAAGAAATGTTTGGCAGCCGTCTGAGTATCTGAGCAGCCCTCTCTCGGACAGCACTGCTCACTCTTGCAACATGGGGAACAGGCTAGAAAAGGTGCTCCAAACATTGCCTGTTCTACTTAACTCTGGCCACCTTACCGCAATCAGTGGGGACCTCTCTCAATGCAGTTGAAACAAGAAAGGAAAAAAATTACCTCTGAACATCATTGCATGGAACATCCACATGCTTATTGACTGGAACAACACAGATAGACCTCATAAATGTACTGCTCTTATTGTTTCTGAACTTGCCAGGTACAAAATCGACATTGCCACCCTCAGTGAGACCAAGCTGGCAGGCAAAGTAGAGCTGACTGAGAAGAGCTCAGGCTATTCTTTTTTCGGGAGCGGATGTGCACCTGATGATAAACGTGAAGCTGGAGTGAGCTATGCCATCAAGACTTCACTTATAGTTAGCCTGCTCCCTAAAAGGGATGAATGACTGCCTCATGATGATGAAACTTCCATTTCATCATGGAAAAAAGTTTGCTACCATCATCAGCACCGATGCTTTCACCATGATCAATACGGATAAGGCAAAAGACAAATTCTGTGAAGACTTTGAATATATTATCTCCGTTATTCCTGCTGTAGACAAGCTCATCATTCTTGGTGACTTAAATGCAAGAGTTGGACAAGACAGCGCCTCCTGGGAAGGAGTACTGGGTAAACACGGAACTGGAAAATGCTACAGCAGCAGCTTATTGCTTCTTCAGACTTGTGCCAAGCATAATCTTTTAATCATCAACACTGTATTCTGCCTCCCTACTGACAACAAGACATCCTGGATGCACCCCCACTCTAAGCACTGGTATCTGATCGATTATGTTATTGTGAGATGGAGAAAAAGGCAGGATGTGAGAGTTACGAATCCCGTAAGAAAAAAACTTTGCGCAAAACCTAAATACAGATGTAAAATGAACGCTATTTACTAACTTCTAAGCATAAAATAACCTTAAATAGATTAACATACCGTTAAAATCAGATGATCAATCAATGAAAACAAAAACTCCCAAGATATTCACATGCCAATATGGGGGGGAGGTATTTCTTTTATATTTTAGTATTAACAGAACTCTCTTTGTTGCGAAAGAATTGATGCATATATGGACATATTAGTCAAACACTAAAATTAACTTTTTGGGGCACCAAATGACTAGTTAAAAGGTGTTGGTTACAAGAGTAAATTAGCGTCAACTCAGAAAGGCTCAAGAGGTAAGGGTTACAAAAACTGACCTACAGTTGGATTCAGAGAAATTCTCACCAATAAAGATGGCCATATGATTTTATTCTTAGATTTTGTCTTTTTTCTTTCTTTCTTTGGGTTTTGTTTGGTTTCTTTGTTTAATGGCATATCAACCTTCAGACGTTATTTAATGCCAAAGCCATTCTCCAAGAAGAACAGTTGTGGTACTATTTAACCCATAGCTGGGAGGATGAGGGGGTTCATACCTTTCCCAAGGGTATTTGCCCGAAAGTGAACGTAATAGCGTGATTGGAGTATGAACTTGCGTACTACGATTCTGCAGTCCATTGCTTTAACCATTACACCAGGAGGACACCCCCTTCTTTCTTTGGGGAGCTGACCTATGGCTTATACAGTTTTAAGAAAACTCTATGGCCAACTTGTCTTTATGAAAATGAACTTAACCAGGGTTTTGACCACTGAACTGTCCAACCTTCTTCAGATGCTTTTTGGTCTACTCGCTAACCAACCATGGCCAAAATTTTCTGAGTACAGAAACCAAGGTGAATATAGCAATCAGCAATGTGTAGAAAATAATAACACCACTACTACATCTCAGAAATAGAGACATATAATAATAAGATTTATTCAACATACATATTTACATATTTACATATCCATATTTACCAACCCCTCCGCTCGGGCAGGATATGACACAAGGTCAATTTTTTAAGCGGAGTTTAACAGGTTTGAATTCAGAGTATTCCTTCTCCAAGACTAGTTGCCTCACCAAGGCTGAAGAACCTAGTCTGCCCTACTATTTTACCCATAGCTGGAGGGAGAATAATTGGATTCATACCTTTCCCAAGGGTATTAGTGCAATGTAAAATGCCATCAGTCTTGTCCAGGATTTGAACTGGTGTCACTGAGTCCATTTCCTACGGCGTTAACCATTACACCACAGGCACCTCCACTTTTCATATTTACCAACCCCTCTGCTTGGGCAGGATATGACACAAGGTCAATTTTTTAAGCGGAGTTTAACAGGTTTGAATTCAGGGTATTCCTTCTCCAAGACTAGTTGCCTCACCAAGGCTGAAGAACCTAGTCGGCCCTACTATTTTACCCATAGCTGGAGGGAAAATAATTGGATTCATACCTTTCCCAAGGCTATTAGTGCAATGTGAAATGCAATCAGTCTCGTCCAGGATTTGAACTGGTGTCGCCGTGTCCATTTCCTACGACGATAACTTTTACACCACGGGTACCTCCTTTCAACATACATATATATCAACTTAAGGTGATTCTATGTACAGTAGAACACTTATATACATGTTCGTGTAAATGGACCAAGAATATTATGAACATGGTTTGTGAAGTGTCACATTTTCACAGTCTAAATGACCCCGAGCTCATATTTTGCACACAGTTAAACGGTTTTGAGTATTGTAACAGTAACAAATTAATATCACTCATACAAATGACTGATATTAAATGGCACACATTCACATTGATATAAACATATGATATAAATTTGAAAGTGAAGAGCCTGTAGGTAATTTCATCTTGAAATGTGTTAAAACTAATTTGTTTATACACTAGTATTACTATTGTTTCTACATCATTAAAAGGTTTCAATCATTGCTATCTAACATTTATAATTCTATTCAATATTAATCATTTGTTTGCTTACAGTGTAGTGGTTACAAGTATTGCTATTTAACACTAATTATTCTGTTGAACACAGTCTAATGCTTCCAAGTCTTGGTATGTAATACCAATTCAATTTAGGAACATAGTTAAAGAGTTTAAGTATTGCTATTTAACACTAATAAGTCTAGTCATCATTTCTTATTTATTTGCACACAGTTTAATGGTCCTCCATATTGCTATATATCACTAATAAGTCTTTAGCGATAGGAATGTTTGTTACCATTTTTAGCAAAGAAATGTATTCTTGCGTGTGTGTTATTCTCTCGCTAAGTGTTGTCGTAAAATAAAGGAGAAGTAAGGAGACGAAGATGCCGTTAGGTTTTATATGAAGGTTTTTAATGGCAGCATGGAATAAAGAGTTTACGTTTATGCTGCAAGTCTCATAGGAAGGAAAGAAGTAAGGAAACGAAATTAAGTTATGATAGAGTTGAGAAAGCATTTTTGCAGCTAGATGCCTGAGCGAAAAGTGCATTGTTAGGTTAAGGCATTGTTGGATGTGCGAGGGAGATATGGTCGCCATAGTGAAGCAAAAGTCGTGTTTGCTGTTTGAGGAGAGAAACGTTGAAGTCACCGTGAGTTTGTGGTTCTGGTTGTTTCAGGGATAAGCGTGAATGTCTTCAGAAAATGTTGCCCAGTGAAGAAGTAGCTAGGTGTCGGAGTGGAATATTGCATTGCAGTCGACATAGCCAATTTTGGGGGTGACATAAAGTTGTTCCTGTGTGTGGCGTATTGAATTTATCTAATTCATATTCAACTGGGAACTCTTGGTCTAAGAGAAATAGACGCCAGGGGTCCATAAATCAGGTAGTTTCCCTCATGGTGGTGTGATGATGCTGCTGCTGCTGCTGCTGCTGCTATTGAAGAGCAGACAGTAAGACGTCTGTACTGAACGAAGAAGTTCTGCCTAAAAAAGTGTTTGGCAGATTTCCCCAGTTTGTGCTGCACAGAAAGATGGTCCGGGATGAATAGGATAAGTCATCCTGATTGGGTGAAATTATGCATTGACCCTAATGGTTGAATTAAATTATGCGCCAAACAAAAATGCAAAATTCTTTCTGCTACAAGTCTATTCATCATTTAGTTATTTGCACACAGTTTAATGATCCTCCATATTGCTATATATCATTAATAATTCAATTAAACATCAGTTATTTGTTTAAACACAGTTAAATGGCCAAATAGTTTTGTTTCCAACAATTCAATTCAAAGTAAGTCATTTGTTTGCACTCAGTTTAAATGTGACCTACAGATACGACCCTATTAGGTACTACCAATCTGGGTAAGAGTGGACTTGGAAGCAATGACAATGAAGGGATACTCCATATTACTGAGATCTACATGACCAGAACTTAATCATCAGATTGTTTAGTGTCATATCAAGGACACTTGTTAGGGGGTCTTACCTCTTTGCAAAGACGCAGTTGGTGTATTCTACAGCCCCAACCACCTGGGTTAAATGAAACTGGTAGGAACATTAACTAACAATTGACAATCATTTAAGAAAAAATACCAGCTTTATTACATTTTATCCTTCATTATTTTCAACTGTGTTTCCTGGCAGAAATAATCAAAACTATTCACTAGATAGTAAATAGCCAAAAAAGCAAAGATTTTCCAAACATTCATACCAATATGGCTTAGGGTTTGTTTGGTTTTTTTGGTATCTTAGTATTAAGAGTATTAACTACCTTTGCTGGTAAAGAATCGATGCCTATATAGATACATTAGTCAAACACTAAGACCAACTTCCAATGAAAACAATAATGTATATGAAATGTGCAGATAAAACTTTCAGATGCATCAAATTGTTGTATTGTCATCTGCTGATTCATGCAGAAATACACATATATATACTCATTTGCCGTATCATAACGACTCAATAATAGAGACAGACGCACGCAGAAATAGGCAGGAAGACTTCTTTACAATTATATTCACCTCTCACTTTATTGCAAGGGTTCGAAAGGGTTGTTCAAGGTTTGCATGTGAGAGGGTGCTGGAGACCAAATATAAACTTCATATTTTGACCCCACTGTTATGACCGTCACGTTGTGTCTTTCTTGTTCTCCTGATGTTGGGGTCCACTCTATCGGGGGTTTTCTGAGGGCCCCCTCGGTCGGGTGTGGCTTTCCCTACCACATCTGGTCTCTAGCTGTCTGGAATTCTACTGGCAACTGCTTTGGCACCCCAAACTCAACTGAGTTAAATAATAATTCAACGCCCACACGATCGCCTACTGGATCTTTGAAATCAGATGTTTAATCGTCATCAAGCAGAAATAACTGTCATGCAGTTCAGAGGTTACTCGCTTCCGGTGCATCACTGTAGTGGCACAATGGGACCTTCACCTTGTCCCATATCATAAGCCTTAATCCGCCCACGCGATCTCTTTCGATTACTGGCCATTGGAATGTGTCACTTCCTTCCGGCGTATCACCTTGGAATAGCATTTTTGCGCCGGGTCGAAGGTCAAAATATAACAAAATGAGCTACTTGTAATGAAAAGTTACAATTAGAGAGTACTTCCCCTATTGCTCAGAATTAGACTGTCCTGATTTCTTTATTTAAGATAAAATTTCTATTGTTTTTTTTGCAAGTTTAATTAATGTTTAAAAAGTTCATGTTGGACTTTGTTTGGATTTTGACTTCCTTACCTCACAGATAAAAATTGAAAAAGTGCTGCAGCAAAAGCAGTTACTATTCCAATGCTTATAAAATCTAATAATAAGTCTCTCTATTTTTTCCTCCCTTTTTCTGTTCTATGCTGGCTTTTATCCCACAGACTACATACAGTTGTATGGAACCAACTTTTGATCTAAAGGATTTCTTTAGCCAAATGAAGCTTTACAGAATTGAGTCAAGATGCAATCATTTTCTTTCATTGTCACCAAACCAAACTGGTGCCAAGATATGGGACATTTGATATGCTTATCCTGAGGTTAACCAGAATCAGTAAAAGAGAAGAATTCTCAAGAACCATGTCTAATTTATTCTAACTTTGCCAAAAGCAGTATTGATTAATCTTCATGAATTTTCAAGCTTTGGAGTTTGTGTTCAGTTTAGTACACAGACATTAATATCCTTCTGAGCTGTTCTTCCTCCTCTTCAAGAATCCCAGGATATTCCAAAGTGCCAACCAATTTCTAGATTTAAATTCATCAAAGAATCCTGTACAAGACTGTTGTTTTTATTTCAGTTGTTATACTTACACCATTTTGGCTACTGTACCCTTCAATATTCTTTTATTGTAGTTACTAACCTTAAGGGATTTTTTAACCAAATCCTTCATTCAATACATATATTATATCATATGTATATGTGAGGGTCATTCAATAAATTATGGGAATTTTTTTCCATAAATGAAAACTCTGCATTGTTTGGAATTTGGTTTAAAGCAAAAATTATTTTAATCTCACAAAAATATTTGTTTGGTTTGGTTTAATGGCATATCAACCAGTGTAGGTTATTTAATGTCAAATTCATTTTTATACATATAAACAATTCTATTTCAAATGATTCAGTTTAGTTAAAATTAAATGGTTCCAAGTATTTCTATTTATCACTAACAATTCAATTAAACATCAGTCATTTCTTTACACAGTTAAATGTAAAAAGTTTTATTTTAAACAATTTAGTTTAGCATAAGCACGCAGTTTAATTCTATTTGACCCATAGATAAACCTCACCATCACATTGGGGGAGTCTTACCTCTCTGCAGAGATGCAGTCGATGTATTCTATCGAGCTATACTTTGTGTATACAACAATTCCAGAAGACTGATTACTTTTGTCGCAGACAGTGTCAAGAGGTTTGTTTCTTGTGTC
Source organism: Sepioteuthis lessoniana (assembly GCA_963585895.1). Lineage (NCBI taxonomy): Eukaryota > Metazoa > Mollusca > Cephalopoda > Myopsida > Loliginidae > Sepioteuthis > Sepioteuthis lessoniana. The sequence goes on along the minus strand of OY757938.1, from coordinate 61,317,599 downwards.
ATCTAACAAAGTCAGACAACTCATTTTCTTTCTTAACAACAAAGTCTGGTTCCTTCAACGATGATGTCCATTTCATCCCTGTCTTACAAAGATCTATTCTATGTGCTCCAACCAAATGTGACTCAGATTCTGGTTTGTTGACTCAAAATTACCGGCTGTTGCTTATGGACACAACATATCCATAAGTGATCATAATATCAAGGAATTAAATGTATATAAGCATGCAAATCATATTGCAAATGGTCGCTTACACAAAAAAACACTAGAAGCAGAACAACATTTTTGTTTTAGGCAAGTTAAAATTATCATAATCAATCTACACGAACTGGTTATTTTATATTTGATTCTTCTGATCACTTTTCACCTACATAGCAGAGAGTTTGTTTGATACGTCACTGACATATTTTTCAAGCAAAACTATAAAAGCAAAGAAGCATAAATGATAATTTCTTTCAATCAAGAATCAAAGAAAGTATGTCACAGAAATGAAATCAAGTCTTCAAGTGCTTTTATTGGAATATTGGCCAAGGCAATTATTATTTGTCATTGAAATCTTTTAATCAATCATTTAATTGAAAACTTTTAATTAATCATTTAAGAGAATAACTGTTCATGAGCAAGACACTGTATACTTTTTAGCATTATTCCTCTTTCTTCTCTTAATTGTTCACTTTGTAGTAAGTGGAGAAAAAAGCTTTTTGGCAAGGTATGAATACATCTTTATAAATTAACAGATCTAACATAGGAAGCTTAGCTTGGTAGATATCCATTAAATTTTTGAAAATTAATGTGTACAATCTATTAGTACTAAATAACATTTGGCTTAGTTTTCTTGCATAGCAACCGCTGTAGGTCATTTAATGCAAAATCCTTTTTATAAGTAAAGTAAAGTTGGTGACCGTAGTTGACAGTGACCAGAAGGCTCCCTTTTCAACAGCTACTACACCGAAGTGTAGGGGAGGGTGCTACTCCTTTCCCTGGATTGCTCCACTTTACCCTTGATACGTACCTTATATTGCTGAGTATTAAGCAAGGAAGTATCAAGTACCATTTTAAAAGTCTTTGGTATAATGCGAATTGGGATTGAACCCAGGTTTCCCGGATCATTAGCGAACACTCTACCCACTGGGGCAATGAGCTGGTTAAATCCTTTTTATACATATATATCAAATGTATGATTAATATTTTTGAATGAGCTTGAGCTTATTTTTGCAACACAGTCAAATGAATTTACATTTTTCTATCTAATAATAAACACTGTTAAATGTAAAAACAGTTCAATTTCAAACAATTCACTTTTGCATAAGAACACAGTTTAAATGTCAAACATTTCTATTTGATACTTAATAAGGACCCTATCAGGTGCTACCACTCTGGGCCACAGTGGACCTGGGAGCAATGGCTATGAAAGGGTACTAAGAATTTCTGGAACCTCACCATCAGGCACATGGACACTTGTTGAAGGGGTTTTACCCCTCTGTAGAGATGCAGTCTGCCCATTCTGCAGTTCCAGAAATATTTGAAATCATATATAGTGTGTGCGTACCAATGTTAATTATCAAATATAAATAGTTACTTGAAGCCATGTAAATGTGTATAAATGATTTGTATTAATTAGGAATTCTCAAAACCATATATACTGTGTGCGAACATATTTATTATTAAATAGAAATAGTCACTTCAAACCATTTAATTATATGTAAACTATTAGTATTAAATAATACTTGAAACCATATGACTGTGTGTAAATTATTTGTATTAGAAAGGAATACTTGATACTTAATGGTGTGCAAAAAATGTCTAAAGATAAATAAGACCCATGTACTTGCCAAAAAAAAGATATGTTCTTAGTCTGATACTCAACTGCTTCTGATGGTGAAGCTAGAGCTCTGGAGAGTGTGGAATAACCCTTTATTTCATTATTCCCAGGTTCACTCTAAACCAGCTATAGGTAAATATTAGAGCAGGTTGGGCATTTTAATCTTCGTATGGCAACCAGTCTGGGAGAAGGAAAACCTTCAATTCTTTTCTCATTAGTCAGACTACTTTTATAGTTTCTCCGCTACCGAATATTCCTACCAGTTTTGCATAAAACCTCAGGACAATTATTAAGAAATACGATGGAACATTGAAAATATAATTCTGATTATTATGAAACATAGACAAATGAATGGAATTTTAGAATTAGATAACCAATTTGGTCTTGATATGCTGTTTAACAAATAGACCACACAGGATATTTATGATTTGCATAGGAGATAACTCAGGTACTTGACATTTAAAGAGGATGGGTGTCATTTTGAAAGTTCAAGGAAAGTAATAATTTCTTAAACAGGCATAATAGCAAAGTGACAATTGATCTTGTTATTTATTAATTGACTTATCAATTATATTCATTTTTTATATTAATTGGTATAAAGTATTTTACAAAAAAAAATATGCTACTTAAATTTTTGGTAAATTTACCAATATTATATAATTTATTCACTTATTTTATTTTTAACATTATGATTACATATCTACCTCCATGATTTTTTTTTAAGCTTAAGAATTGGAAAAATTTCTAACTGAAGATTTGTTTACATGCAGAAAATATATTTTTTTCATCTCTTCTTTTTATGCTTTCAATGAATTTTCTCTTCCAGAAAAAGACTAAATTGCATGGTGCTAAATCTAGCTTGATTTTCACTGAGCACCTACACTTTTAGCCTTGCACCCGATTAACCTATACAGTATTGATTAATCTATGGGGAATCTCATTTGAGTTCTTGTAAGAAGGCTGATTTGATGACCCATTACTACTGTAGATAAAAGTTGGCGACCTTAGTCGAGGGTGACCTAAAAGTTCCCTTTTCAATAGCTACTACACCAAGGTGTAGGGGAGGGTATTACTCCATTCCCTAGATTGCTCCATGTTACCCTTGATCCTTAGCTTGTAATGTTGAGAATTAAGCAAGGTCGCATCAAGTACCATTTTTTGAGTCTTTGGTATGATTCAAACTGGGATTGAGCCTCAGTCTCCCAGACCATTGGCAAACATTCTACTCTTTAGGCTAAGTGAGATCTATTTTAAGGACTCTACACTTGAGGCCTTGTGTCAAATTAAAGGTATACAGGAAATAATTAATTTACTAGGCATCTTCTCAGAGTTGTAGTTCAAAGGCTGATCTCACAAGCCATTATTACTGAAGTGAGTTTGATTTAGTTGAAGGTTCTACATTTGTGGCCTTATGTCAGACTAAGCTAATCTTTGCAGATAAGTCAATATACATCATTTTGTAATGAAAACCTTGCAAAGTTAAGTATGGTAAGACAGTTTGGAAATTTTCCAACCTTAGGTGAAACTGCCTTGAAAGAAAGGTCAATTAATGTTTTTTTTCATGTCAAGTTCATGGATGAGTATGTGGGGGAGGGAAGTAATAGATATTCATTCTCAAAAGTGTGTGAAAGATTCCTATCACATCAGTGAAGTGGTCATAGTGTAACAATGATCACTGAAGGAAATGGACACAGCAACCCAAGTTCAAATCCAATACAAGGCAGTTTGCATATCACATAGCACTGCTATCCTTGGGAAAGGTATGAATCCAACTATTCTCCCTCCAACTGGGAGTAGATCATGGGGCAGATTGGGCTCTTTTAGCTTAGTATGGTAACTGGTTGAGAAGAAGGAAAACTCTGAATTCACACTGCTTAAAAAATGTGACCTTATTCCACATCCTGCTTTTGAGGGAGGTGTTGGCTGGTTGGTTGGTTGGGTTTTATGGCATATCAACCTTAGGGAGGATAGTTGTAAAGTTGGCAACCATAGTCGAGGGTGACCCAAAGGCTCCCTTTTCAATAGCTACTGAACTGAAGTGTAGTGGAGGGCATTACTCCTTTCCCTGGATTGCTCCACTTTACTCTTGATACATACCTTATATTGCTGAGTGTTAAGCAAGGCAATATCAAGTACCATTTTTAAAGTCTTTCGTATGACGTGACCTGGGATTGAACCCAGGTCTCCCGGACCATTGGTGAGCACTCTACCCACTTGGCCAATTGTTAGGGAGGTATTGAGTAAATATACACCTAAGGAGATTGAATGACAACAATCAACAACGCTTTAAAATGTCAGAGATTTTTTTTGTAAACTACTTACAGGGGAGTCTCCATCGAGTATTAAGTAGCTAACATTCAGGACAGTGACAAACTAGTGAATTTAAACTAAAATCATGCTAATAAGTTTGCTTTCCGTCTGATACCCCTTGGGAAAGGCATGAACATGCTTATCTTCCCAGCAATTGGATATATACTATGACTACTGTTCTTCTACAAGGATGGCTTTGGCATTCAATAACACAGAAAGGTTGATATTCTATTAAACGAAGAACCCAAACTAATCCTTTTGCAGAGGAATCCAGTAATTTCCCTGGATCCAATCCGGATCATGTGAAACAATCCAGACAATCCAAAAACAGGATTATCCTCAAGTGTGGAGAATTGACGTTCCAAGTAGGAAGATGATTTTAAAGTAGAAACTCTATTGATCGACCCAAATGACTTAAAATCTTGACTCTTACATGACCTCATTTTCTCTATGATTAGTTTGATTTCTCAAGTAAGGCAATACTCACAAGCACTGAATAGTAACTTATGCTTTTCTGTTCCAACTGGAAGTTTACAAGTAAATTCAACTACCTCTTGTTATTACAATATCACTCATGATGAATAACCAAGAAATTTGCCATGTCAATGAAATTACTTATAAGCATTTAACAAAAAGTTATTTAAATAAATTATCAAAATATATTTCCCTTGAATAAAATTTTGCTTTTCTTTAGGGATGGTTGGTTGGGTTTTATGGCATACCAACCTTTGAAGGTTATTTAATGCCAAATCCATTTTTATACAAATAATTAGTTCTGGTTCAAACAATTCAGTTCAGCATGACAACACAGTTTAATTGTCAAAAACATTTCTATTTCAAGCTATTCAGTTTAATCAAAATTCTAATTCAACCAATTCAATTTAGCACAAGTAGAGATTTTGTATATAATTAGTTAAATGTCAAAACAGTTTAGCCTAAGTACAGTTTCAATGGCAAAAACAGTTCTATTTTAAACAATTCAGTTTAGCATAAGTACAGTTTCAATGCCAAAATCAGTTCTATTTCAAACAATTGAGTTTAGCCTAAATACACAGTTTAATTGTCAAAAACATTTCTATTTCAAGCTATTCAGTTTAGTAAAACAGTTCTAATTTAAACAATTCAGTTTAGCATAAGTATGCAGTTTATTTCTATTTAACCTATAGATAGGGCCCTATCAGGCATTACCACTCCAGGCCACAGTGGACCAGGGAGCAATGGCAATGAAGGAGTGCTCTGCATTCCCCAAAACTCCAGCATCCCTGGAACCTCACCATCAGATTGTTTAGTGTCATATCACTCGTTAGGAGGGTCTTACCCCTCTGCAGAGTTGCAGTCAGTGTATTCTACAGCTCCAGCTGACTAGGCATTACTTTTCTTTAAGTATCCAACTTAGTTATTGATAATTGATAAACAACTTATATAATCAAACAAACACATTTGATTGATTCTCTAAATTCTAATTAAGTTTATAAAACTCCAGATAGACAAAGACGGCCTTTTTCAATTTTTTGTTATATATATATATATATATATATATATACATGCTATACCTTTGTTCTACAACATTATATATAATGCAATAATAGCCAACAAGTTCTTTCAGAGGTAAAAAGAACCCCCCACTACTAAAAAAAACAAACTATTTGTCAATTGATTTTGTGCAACAAAACTTATTTTATTCTATTGAAATATTGACAAAACTGTTAGTCTGCACAAAACATTTGATCAATATATTGAATTCTAAATTACCTTTAAAAATAATTAAGAAAAAAAAACATTCTGAAAAGAACAAAACCCCTCTTTATGGGAATTTTTATCAGACAATTACCAATGCCTCAAGAATGTTTTTCGAAGACTATAAAAACAATTCTTGTGATAGGATCAATTTTTTTTCAAGTTTTTCTTGTATCTTACGAGGTAAGTCAAAAGTTTTTCAATATTTGCTATGTGTTAGTTGGCAGTGCATTTATCATGTGACTAAAACTGTAAAAGCAACCATCGTTGGTAGTATTGTGGTAATAGGTGTGCTGACATGAGATGTATTGCTTCACTCTACGTGTGATTTGAAAGCTGCAAAGGTGAATGTGAAACAATTTAATTCAGTAACCTATTCTTTATGAGTACCGACTAGACCGTAACACTGTGGAAACAATCAAAACATTTCAACGTGCAGTTGATCACAGTACAGTAACCAGAGGTTTTCAGAAATATTGCTCAGGTTGCAAAAAGCTTGACCATCAAGCAAAGTCTGGTAAGCCTAAAACTCTGGATTCTGAGGTTGTGCCCTATAGGTAACCTCGGAGAGTATCAGCCAACCTCAATATCTCACAGTCCAGTGTAGTTAGTCCCGTTCAAGACCTTGGCAAAACCATCTTCCGAATTGTGCCTCACATGACCAAAAATTGGCAAAACCTTCGACTCCTCCAAGTAGTTTTGTTGCAAACATACTATAGTAATGGAATATCCAACATCCGCTCTAAGTCATGTCAAGTGACTATATATACAGTGAGCACCACATTATACCTGTCCTTGCTTTGGGGATTAGTGGCATGCCTCACTATTCCTTGTCTGATTTATTGTCTCTCTTTTGCTATAAAACACTTTCTTTATTCTAGGAATGTGTTGACTGTTCCTTTCTACTAAAGTACCACCTTGTCTGATAGTATCCCTTTTAAGGACACAACATATACCAAATGGATAAAGAAAAAGAATTACAGCTCAAAGCCCATTTGATGTCACTACCTTGTAGAGAAAACCACAAGAAAGGTTATGAGTGTCTTTCAAGGACTCACTAGGATAGCACTTCTCACCCAGAAAAGTGGGAAGGGTCTAAAAAATGTGACCCAAGCTCTATAGATTGTGGAGTGGCCCTTCATAGCTATTGCTCCCTGGTGCACTCTGGCTGGTAGTAGTATTGTCAGTTAGAGTCCCATCTATGCCAGGGTTACAGATAAACCATGGGATGGAGCATGGTTAATGTGAAGCAAGGCAGATAAATCTCAAGACAAATCAATAGTATGTTGGGCGCAGGAACGACATTGTTTAATAACCAAGATCATATAGATCAGTCTGGAAACTAAAGCTGCTCATCTCTAAGTGCAGCATTTATTAAAGAGAAAAAAGCCACTGAAACATAATATACATATCAGATGTTCTCACTGCATTGCCTTATGAGTGGGTCAACAAAGAGTATGTTTTGCTTAATTGGAGCTCTGGTCCCAGTGTCTGAAAAACCAGCTACAGAGAAAACCAAACTTAAATGCTAGGTGCACTACTGGAGAAGTGAGGAGAAAGTGACATTCTCCTATGGACTACTCCGGATGGACACACCAGTGTTAGCTAATCTTCAAAAACTTACATTTGCCAGCTCTATACAGACATAGCAAGAGGGATAGCTGCTAAAGAAGGATTGTGAGAGTCAGAAGAATCGATGCAGTCAGTACACCTTGATAACCATTTATTTGTTTCTCCAGAAAGTTATTTTTATGACAAACATTTTGTATACAGCATTGTTTTGAGTAGGTGATAGTCTTAGTGCTTGATTAATATATCTATATACAGATCATATTTTAGGCAGAAATATTTTCTTTAGCTGATGATAATAAAATATTAAGAAAAACTTAAGCCAATATTTTACAAGGCACATCAACCAATCTTGGTTTCTTTTATGCCTAGAGGTTAGGGAATTTCATTCATTGTAGCTTTAAATGGTGGAGATGGTGCGACAGAATCAAAGAAATCTATGCTGTTTAAGATGAAATGACTAAATTGGAATTTCGATTGCTGATTTGAGTGTCAAAAACATCAAAACCGAAGAGGATTGACTTCAAAGTTTGTTGACTGTCCTTTACATGAAAGGGCAGAGCACAAGTTTATTTTAATGAAGAATAGGGAAGGGTACAAAGCCAATATGTATAAAGATTAAACAATGGACGTGCCTGTGGTGTAATGGTTATCGTCGTAAGAAATGGACGCGGCGACACTAGTTCAAATCCTGGACAAGATTGATTGCATTTCACATAGCACTAATACCCTTGGGAAAGGTATGAATCCAATTATTCTCCCTCCAGCTATGGGTAAATAGTTGGACAGACTGGGTTCTTCAGCCTTGGTGAGGCAGCTAGTCTAGGAGAAGGACAACTCTAAATTCAAACCTGTTAAACTCCGCTTAAAAAATTGACCTTGTGTCATGTCCTGTCCAAGCGGAGGGGTTGGGTAAATATGCTAAGATTAAACAAGAAAGAAATGGAAATTAGTCTTGAAATAACTGAATATATAAACAAAAAACAAAACAAAAACATCTACCAAAATTCAAAGCAAAAACTAAAAACTTGTATATATTGTGCCATGAAAATCACGAAATAAAAGGATTCTCAAGAATTATGGATTATTATATATATATATATATATATATATATATTGTCTGTAGTCGAGGGCAACCAGAAGGCTTCCTTTTCAATAGCTTTGACACCGAGGTGTAGGGGAGGACACTACTCCTTTCTATGGATTGCTCCACTTTACCCTTGATACGTACCTTATATTACTGAGTGTTAAGCAAGGAGGTATCAAGTACCATTTTTAAAGTCTTAGGTATGACACAAACTGGGATTGAACCCAGGTCTCCCAGACCATTGGCGAACACTCAACCCACAAGTCCAATGAGCCGGTATATATATATATATATATATATCTATAATAAAGAGAAATTTAAAAAAAATCTTTTTCAAATTCTTTTCCATAAATGTAAATACTGAATTAATTGAAATTGCAAAAATGTTTGTTTTAAGAATATTGACAAGCTCGTGGGAAAGCAAGCTTACTTCTGGCTTGAATAGAGGTCTGTCATCAAAATTATGGTGGCTGAGAAGTGCAAACAAGGGTGAAAAATTCAAAAGAATGTGTCATATATACAGACAAGTATGAAGTATGTTCTCATCAAAAAATCTTTACAAATGGGCTAAAAAAAGGGTTTGTCACAATGAGTCAAAAAAACAGCCAATGGAGTGGAAACACACTGACCCTCTAATAAAGAAAAGTTGCAGACACAGTAAATAAGGTTATGCTGATAATCTGAGACAACAAAGAATGCACAGCTATTGATTGCCTTTAAAAAGGTGCATTTGTAAACTGCTTTCCACTGCATCTTCCTTTGGCAATATTCACCTCATTTATTAAATAATCCTCTGAGATATATATATACATATATATACACATACACCTATGTATTTACCTAACATCTCACAAGCAGGATGTGACACAAGGTTAATTTTTAAACAGAGTTTAACAGGTTTGAATTTAAAATTTTCCTTCTTCCTGACTAGTTGTCATATCAAAGTTAATGAGACCAAACATCTATTTCTACAATGATTATAAATGTGACTTTCCGATCCAAAATTATTCCTTTATTTGTGGCATAAAACACGTCATATATAAAGTCATAATTTTTGTGACTTTTTCCTGATCACAACGACTTGGATTTTCGAGAACACAGCTCACCAAACAATGTTAGTGGAATACAAAAATTTTTAATTAACATAGAAAACATCAAGACAAGCAGTCAGTTTACCGATTGTCAAGATAAAAATGAAAACGTTAGAATTTGCCACTTAAGTTGAGATTCAAATAATGATATTGGGAAAAAAAAAAACAAAACAAAAAAAAAACAATCAAAGAATGTGTATACTTTTACATTTTCTTGTTTCTAGGCACAAAGTAATATTTCTTTATTGATTATGCTGGAAGTAAATGGAAAAGACCTATTTTTCTCCTTGAATTTTGCTTTTGTAACATGGATAATAAAGTTTTCAAAACATCACCAGAGACAATACTTAAGATGGTTGGTTAGATTTTATGGCAAATCAACCTTTGTTGGTTATTTAATGCCAAATCTTGTTTATACATATATATCAAATATATATGATTAGTAAACATATTTTCTGAGCTAATTTTTTACACAGTTAAATGATTTCAAGCAGTGCTCTCTAATATGAAGAATTATTAAACATTTGCTTACACACAGTTAAATGGATGTACGTATGATTTGTATGCGAATAGTTTGTTGGTAATTTGATTTTTTAATGAGGTAGAACAAATTATATTGCTGTTGCTTCAAAATAGTCAAATGGTTTTGATAATTGCTATCTCACACTAATACTTCTAGTCAATATTAATCAGTTGTTTGCACCCAGTTAAATGGCTTCTAGTACTGTTATCAAGCACTAATAATTCTATTCAACATTAATCATTTGTTTACAAAGACTAATTATTCTGTTGAACATGTCGTTCATTTGCACACAGTCAAATGGTTCCAGCTATCGTTATGTAATATCAATAATTCAATTTTGCCACATGGTTAAAAAGTTTCAAGTATTGCTATTTAACATTAATTATTCCCTTCACCATGACTCATTCCTTTTGAACTTAGATAGTTCCAAGTAATACGGTATTTTACTAACAATTCAATTAAACATCAGTCATTTGTTTACATAGAATTAAATGATCAAACAATTCTATTTGACTCTGAGTTAGAGTGGATCTGGGAGTAATGGCAATGAAGGGGTACTCAACATTCCCCAAATTTCCATAGATGGAGCCTGACCATCAGATGGTTTGATGTCATATCCAGGACACTTGTTGAGTTAGGTGGTCTTACCTCTCTGCAGAGATGCTGCGTATTCTACAGCTGTGTATTCTGGGCTGTATACTGAAGAGCTGATACACAAAAGGGATCTACATCATAAGTGAAAATCTAAAAAAGCTACTCAGTTCTGTACACTTTCATATAACTTCAGTATATATAAATGTACTATTTATAGTCACAAGTCAATCTGGTATATAAGTCGACCTCGAGATTGTTAATTCAAAATTCTAGGGGTAGACCTATACCTGTATAGGTCAACACCAAAACCTATAGTAAGCTACTGGAGGGTTCAGTAACCTTTATTTAAAATATCCTACCTTCTAAGTACAGTAATAATGCCAATCTGTGTATATTCAATCAACTACATATATATTTTATTAAACTCTTATCTCTCCAGTAGTGATCAGTATTCATCATTTCACTCTGAGATCAGAATTACATCATCCATATATGAAACATACAAACCTTACACATTAATGATTCTATCTATATGAATTCAAAATCTATTGTCTTATCATAAAAGTGCACAGAAAAACAACATATTTTAGTTGGCTGACTGGCTGTTGTGATGTTCCGGTTTGTATTTACAGTCAGGACATCAGATATTAAAAATGACGTGATGTAACATTAATATCATACTTAATTTGTATTACAGTTTTATTATTTTATACTAACCTCTGTGTTAGTTTGTTAAATATGTTCATCAAACCCAAGTTTAAGTTGGAAATGTTTGTGGCAGTCTGCTCTAGTTATGATCAGTGGTGTAGAGTGATCATAAGGAATACAGTTCCCCTGGGTGACCACTTCATGGTAAAGGCTTGGTTTTTAGCCCTGCCGTATAAATTTTGTTGAAATTTTTCTAGGATTCAAAAGTTCACTTATATGCTACAGTTTATGGTAAATATTGGTTCATATGCAACTGAAACTAATTATAGAACAATTTTAAAAGTAAATGCTACACAGTGCAATGGCCCAGATGCTCTTCTTACAAAGTAGTAATGTACATACAAAAGTTGCATCGCTTTTTTAATACATCCTCCCCTGATGATGGCCCAAAGTCGGGCAGAAAGTACTTGGGAAATAAACACTTATGGAAAATATATCAATCAATATGGCAATATGAAAGGATCAACAAGAAAATATGTAAACAGAAAATGTCTATTATATTCAATGAAATTTGTATTAATGAAAAAAAGCTGCCAAAATATACATATATATCATCATCATCATCATCATCATGTCGTGCCATCAGCACGGATATCCCTGACCCTCTCTCACAACTTCTCCCTATCATTCATCGCTTCTGGCAAGTCCTCAGGGCTACATCCCGTATCCTCACATAGCTGCTGTATGTATGTTCAAGCTGGTTGTCCTGCATTTGCACGACCATATGAGGGGGTCCATAGAAGAACATTACTTATGAGCTCATCCCTGCTTCTCCAGCAGTGTCCTGCATGTCTGGTTCGCCTAACTTGGATAGTTTTCATGATGGGAAGTAGGTGGCCGTACAGTTGGTGCTTTGTGGGATGTTGCCTCCAGGACTTGTTCAAAATTGCTCGCAGCATTCTTGTGTAGTTGCCGTCTAGCTTTGTCTCCAGCTGTTTAGTTAGCGTCCATGTAGTGCATCCATAAAGCAGTATTAAGATGACTGCTGCTAGGAAGAAATTGCGTTTCATTTTATTGGTCAGGTCTAACTTCCATATGACCGATAGCTTATCGATAGCTGTCAATGCCTTTGTTAGCCGCATGTCGATGTCTTTTTCGGTTGATGAGACACTGCTTCCTAGGCAGGTGAACTTGTCTACTAATTTCAGAGATCTACCGTCTAGTGTAGAAATGTCACCTGTTTGATTAAAGCGCATGTATTCCGTTTTGTGTGTATTGACTTGGAGGCCAATGCCTGCAGTGACTCGTTCCAGAGTATTCAGTAGTATTTCGGCTGATATCTATATATATATATATATAGAGAGAGAGAGAGACAGACAGACAGACAGAGAGGAAGAGTTTTGGATTGTGACATGGATAGACCGAGACAGATAAATAAATATGGACAGACTAAGATAAATAGATATGAAGAAGCATAAATTGTTGGTTGGTCGTTATGTTTTACGGCATATCAACACATTTCAGGTCATTTAACACCAAATTAAATTTTAAATAATTCTGTTTAGTATAAGCATAGTTTTTGTTTATACACAGTTAAATGTCAAAACAGTTCTATTTCAAACAATTCAATTTAGCATAAGCGCACAGTTTAGTTCTATTCAACCCATAAATACGACCCTATCAGATGCTACCACTCTGGGTCAGAGTGGAGCTGAGAGCAATGGTAATGACGGGGTTTTCTGCATTACCCAAAGCTCAAGAATTACTTGAACCTCACCATCTGATTGTATAGTGTAAAATCCAGGACACTCGTTGGGTGGGATCTTACCCCTCTGCGGAGTAGCAGTTGGTGTATTTGACAGCCTCAGCCGATTGGGCAAAGCATAAAATTGTGCTGCATAACTTGACCTTTTAATCCTGAAAAAATCCCAGAAAACTTGCAAGGGGTCAACTTATATGACAGAGCTAAAATCCAAGCCTTTACCATAAAGTGGTCGACCATTGATATACACCACTTACCAAAATTCTAGCAGACTGCCACTAACATTTTCAACTTGTGTTTTTGGTGGACATATTTAACAAATTGACACTGGGACGAAGGATGAAATAATAAAACTGTAATATAAATTATATTAACGTGATATCAGATGCTATTTCCAACATCTGATGTACTAACTTTAAACACTAACTGCAACATTACAAGAGCCTGTTGAATGTTTTGTTTGGTTTGGTGGGTTTTATGGCATATCAACCTTTGTAGGTTATTTAATGCCAAATCTATTTTTATGTAAATCTGTTCTATTTAAAACAATTCAGTTTAGCATGAGTACACAGTTTAATTGTCAACAACATTTCGATTTCAAACTATTGAAGCAGTTATATATAACAATTCAGTTTAGTGTAAATACAGTTTTCATGTCGAAAAACAGTTCTATTTCAAATAATTCATTAAAGCATAAGCACATAGTTTAAATGCAAGTACGGTTTAGTTGTCAAAAACATTTCTATTTCAAGCTATTCAGTTTACTCAAACAATTCAGTTTAGCATAAGTATGCTGTTAGTTCTATTTAACCCATAGATAGGGCCCTATCAGGTGCTACCACTCCGGGCCACAGTGGACCTCGGAGCGATGGCGATGAAGGGGTACTCCGTATTCCCCAAAGCTCCAGCACTGTTGGAACCTCACCATCAGATTATTTAGTGTCATATCTAGGACACTCGTTGCGGGGGTCTTACCCCTCTGCAGAGAAGCAGTCGGTGTATTCTACAGCCACAGCCGATTGGCAATGTTGTATGTTTGGGGGTTGATCTATACAGCAAGTATTGGTATAACCCAGAATGCTGAGCTAAAAATTTTCAGGTTAACTTGTATGTTCCTATATATATATAGATAGATAGATAGATAGTGAGAGAGAGATGAATTGTCTTGGATACATTCAAGACTCACTCAAACAAACTGATGCCAATAAACAATTTAAAGCAATTAACCTAAGTAGATTTAAGTCACATGTAATTTTTTTCCTTTTATATTTTTGACAAATTTCCCCATCATTTTCTCAATTTTTAGCATTTTTTTTCTCGGTTTGTCTCTTCTTTTGTTATTCAAATTCAATTACAAGAACTCAATAAAAAAGAAAAAAAAGAGCCTCGGGCAAGACTCAATCTTACTGTCAAAAAGCTGATAGTACAAACATTAAGTTATCATGTATTTCCTGTTAAAAAATGCTGTCATTCTGATTTAGTGATGACTGTATTGTAGGATATTTTTCTTTAGAAAATACAATGATATCTATAATGAAATTTGTTTTAATATTCTTTAAAAATTATCTACAAATAATATTTACTCTTGGCTTAGGGAAGAGCTCTTGGTGTAATGGATATCATCATAGGAAATGGACACAGTGATTGGAGATCAAATCCTGAATGCTCTTTATATTCACATCGTGTAAATACCATTGGAAAAGGGATGAATCTAAACTAATCCTCCTTCAGCTATAGGTGAATACTGGGATAGATTGCACTCTTTAACCTTTGTATGGCAACCAATCTAAGAGAAGGAGATTCAAACCTGTTAAACTGTGCTTAAAAAATTGACATTGCGTCACATCCCGCCTGTGCAAATGAGTTGGTGTATATATATATATATATATATATATATATATATATATACCTTAACTATCTGCATATATCATAATAATATACTCATGTCATTGAAATAACATATAAAGTAAGCTTGAATGAGTTTATTAAAATTCCTTAACAGTCATTATCATTATTTTATTCCTTGCAGGTTTTTCATACCAGTTCTTGCTGGGGTTTTTTCACTCAGATCCGAGTGACAAAGTCTCCTTGGGTCACCAGGACTCTTCTAAGTATTCTAGCTAATCTAAACTGAGTTGTGGTCTGGATGGTCATGATTCTTCCTCCAATGTTCTTCCAGTCTCCTTACATTTGGAGAATGTTCCAAGGGCTCCAACTACAACTGGTATCACTGGGAACTTCAGGTTTCAAAGCTTTTTCAGTTCTCTAGCAAGATCCTGGTATTTAGCAATCTTTTTGCCACTTTTCATTTTCAGTCTAAAGGCCACCAGAACACCAAAATCTTCTAGTTAGCAATTTTTTGCTTTGGTTTCATGGCATATCAAACCTTGCAGGTTATTTAATACCAAATCCTCTTTATACCAATATATTACGTATATATGATTTGGTTAGTTTGGGAACGGCCTACCTGAAGAAACCATAGCAGCAATAACGATTCTCTACAGAAACACCAAAGTGAAAGTGCGTTCACCAGATGGAGACACAGAATACTTCGACATTGTTGCAGGAGTACTAAAAGGGGACACGCTAGCCCCATACCTCTTTATCATCTGTCTAGACTACGTGCTTAGAACTTCAATCAAAAAAATCAGAGAAAATGGATTCGAGCTGACAAAGAAAAGAAGCTGAAGGTACCCTGCAAAAACAATTACCGACGCTGACTATGCCGATGACATAGCGTTACTGGCGAATACACCTAACCAAGCTGAAACACTACTGCATAGTTTGGAATGAGCCGCTGCAGGCATTGGCCTCCACATGAATGCACTCAAAACTGAATATATGTGTTACAACCAAACAGGCGACATTTCCACACTAGACAGAACCTCTCTGAAACTAGTAGACAAATTCACCTACCTAGGAAACAATGTCTCATCAACCGAAAAAGACATCGACACGCGACTAACGAAAGCATGGACAGCTATCGATAGGCTCTTGATCATATGGAAATCAGACCTGACCGATAAAATGAAACGCAGTTTCTTCCAGGCAGTGGTCGTATCGATACTGCTATATAGATGCACTACTTGAACGCTAACTAAACGGCTGAAGAAGAAGGTAGACGGCAATTACACAAGAATGTTGAGAGCAATATTGAACAAGTCCTGGCAGCAACACCCCACAAGACACCAACTATACGGCCACTTGCCTCCCATCATGAAAACTATACAAGTTAGACAAACCAGACATGCAGGACACTGTTGTAGAAGCAAGGACGAACTCATCAGTGATGTACTCCTATGGACCCAGGCATATGGCCAAGCAAAAGCAGGATGACCAGCCCAAACGTACATATAGCAGCTATGTGAAGATACGGGATGTAGCCCTGAAGACCTGCCAAAAGCGATGAATGATAGGGAGAAGTGGTGAGAGAGGGTCAGGGATATCCGTGCTAGCGGCACGACATGATGATGACAAGTTTGGGTTTTAGGGCATATCAACCATTGTAGGCTATTTAATGCCAAATCCTCTTTATACATATATATTGAATATATATGATTTGTAAACATTTTGCTGATAATGTTTGTAAATGAGCCGAAGATCATTCTTTTGCACATAGCTAAATAGTTTCAAGTATTGCTATGTATCACTAACAATTCAATTAAACAGTTATTTGTTTACACACAGTTAAATGATCAAACAATTCTATTTCCAACAATTCAGTTTAGCTTAAGTCATTTGTTTTCACTCAGTTGAAATGTCAAACAGTTCTACTTGACCCATAGACAGGACCAAATGAGACTACCACTCTGGGCCTGAATGAACTTGGGAGCAATGGCAACAAAGGGATACTTCATATTCCCCAAAGCTCAAGCATTACTGAAGCCTCACCATCAGACTATTTAGTTTCATTACTAGGACACTCGTTGGGTGAGGGTCTTACCTCTCATCAGTGATGCAGTTGGTGTATTTTACAGCCCTAGTTAACAGAGCCATGAAAATTTTTTCTTTTAGTTAGTGTTGCAGTTTTCCGTAATGTTCCTTCTTTTGTCCTGTTTTTTTTTTAAAGAAAAACAAGTCTGATATTTTGGTCTAATATTATTAAACTGTTTGCCAGTATTCCTCATTTTTTTCCGCTTCTTTGTTATTTGTGCCACCCAGTATTCAAGGATAATGGGATAAACCCATTTATGCCAAACAGGGGTGTACACATAGTAGATTCTTTTGCAAGTACTCTTCATAACACCCTCCCCTTTGAGGTATCTCCTCGTATGATTGTCGGTGCGGGTTGATCTGCAGTGGTTTAACCTGCCTTTGAATGTGGCCTGTCATTTTGTTTTTTTGGCCCCTTTTTTAGCCTTTCTTTTGACCCTTGGTTTAGGCTGGGAATTCTGGGAAACTTCAAAAGTGTTCAATAAAATATCAAGCAGAAGAAATGAAAGTGTGAAAGGCATTGTTGGTTTGCATGTCAGACCTGTATAAAAGACTTTACATGCACATCATTGGAGACATGTTAAGTATGATGCACAATGGGACCTTGTCCGCAATTTTCAATACCACCATGATAGTTTTTGGCAAGCAAAGATTGTCCAAGTTAAAAACATCTGCTGTACAGCACCATGTTAATGGTGAAATTGATTTTCCTTAATTGTATTTCTCCAGAGAAAAAAGCATGGAACTAGGCATGCAATATCAACAAGTTGGTGGGTTTTCCAGTTTTTAAGAGCTCCAGCAGGCAAACTACTGTCCAGTACATTCAGGTTTGGAGTGGTTCAGTAACTTTTTAAGAATATCTGGATGATTTCTAGTGTAGTTCCCTCCCCTAGCATTTTTAAAAATGTTCTCTTAAATATGTCCACAAAACACTCTACTTGTCCATTCAATGCTGTTTTCTTGGCCGAGGGCCAAAAATTCTCCTGAGGTAAATCTACTACAGATATCCGAGGCTAAAATATCTGGCACACCAAATCTGCTAAAAATTCAGAGTTGCAATTTTTAAAACTTGTTTTAACACAGTTGACATGCATATTATCTCTTTATGTGAAATATAATTGAAGTCAACATTTTACATCTAGCTACCATTATTCTAATATATTTATATATTAGTCATTTCAAGTTCAACGTTATACAAAGGTCTTTCCCAATTCCTTCCATGACATGATTATCTTGATTTTGCTCATTTTTGTTATGTCTTACCATCAAATTCCAATATCTCGGCAGCTTCTCATCTTCTCTCAAATTTCTTGGGCAACATTCTACTCATTTTTTGCACCATCCTATTACCCCTCTTCTTTTAGTTATATGTCCTTCCCATTTTTCTTACTTATTATTATCATGATATATCTTATTTGGTACACCAAATCTGCTAAAAACTAGCTGTAACTTTGACAGTTTCGTCGGAAGTGGTGCAATTCAAGATGGATACTTCTGGTCACTTAGAAAAAGCATCAATTAGGATGAAATAATGTCGGCCATTGATAGTCCCTTAAGATAAAGACCAAGTAGATTCTGGAACAGGCTATGAACAGAATTTATTTTTCCGAGGGAACTTTGTCGCTAGTTAACATTTGGAACATGTGTATACAAGTTCTTCCTACCTCTTTTCCATATCCAGCCAATAGACATGACTGCAAGCTAAGAACTTCCTGTAGTTGATTCCCTGGTGCTCAAAATGAAATTGTGTATTTTAGGTTGCAATTTCAATGGTACCACTACATGTTTGGCAAAAAGAACACACCATTGATTTCAAACAAATTAAAATTGGTAGAAAAGTTGAAATAGGCGATCTGAATATACTGTTCACCAGCTTGTGTGGTGGAAATGGATCATTTTTTTTATAGTAATGGATTACAGGCAATAACTTCACAGACTATTGCTGCAGTAACTGGCAGTGATCTGATTGTGGATACCAATACTGTATTGACTTCCGAGGTCACAGATACTGCTATAACAATGGGGTCTTCGGGTTGTTTGTGTTGAGAATCCATGAGTCTTGACAATACATCTGCTTGGTCAATTTTATCAGTCAACTTATATTTGATGGTGAAATCATAGTCCAAAAGCAAATTTCACCCATATAGCATTTTATCAAACTTTTTATAGCAAACATGAGTGATAAGGCTCCTTTTCCAATCTGGCCATAATTTCACTCAGCAGGTGTGAGGAATCTTAATGCATAAATTACTGCCTTTTCACTTCCATCAGGAAAAATGTGTGAAATAACTGATCCAATTTCAAAGTTTGAAGTATCAGCAACTGGAATAATACCCATCATCGAATAGTCTATTCAAACATTGTAAGAGTTCTTCTAGATTTGAACCTGCGACTATTATGCCATTGACGTAAGCAGCAACAGCTGTTAATCCTGTCAGCATGGAAAAGGAAGTTACTTACCAAGTAACAGAAACTCACAAAAAGTGAGCGGATAGAAAATGCTTCTTTAGCCATTCTCATTTCCACCGAACAGTTTAACTCTATGCTTGTTTTGGGGTCATCAGGAGAGAATGTGCGCCGTTTCAGGGCCTTCCTCTCTACAGTTTTATTTGCACATCGCCCCCCACCTCACTGACATGAGGCCCCATTAAAGCATCAAATCAACATCTAATGGCAAAATGTAAAAATTTCATTTGGAGGTAAATGTTAGTGTCGTCAAGCTTTGCAAAGCAAGTACCTCCTTTGAATTTGGTAAATAGGTCTTCTGGCACTGCTATTGGATATTGCTATGAATCCAATACCTCTGTGAAATCATTTGAACATAGGCGTATTTTGACATCAACCATTTTTATGATAACAATGGTGCTCTGTTAGTTAATAGGAAATTGTAAAGAAAACATTGGTAGGAGAAAGCTATTTTCTTTTGAGTGACAGTGATAATCATTGTTCAGTGTATTCTACAGCTCCAGCTGACTGGGTAATATGCAGAGTTAAATGTCAAACAGTTTTATTTCAGATAATTCAGTTCAGCATAACTACACATTTTAGATATCAAAAACAGTTCTATTTTGTGCAATTCAGTTCAGCACTAGTATGCAGTTCCAATGTCAAAACAGTGCTATTTTAAACAATTCAGTTTAGCATAAATATGCAGTTTAAATGCAAAATCAGTATAGTGAAAGAAGCACAGTTTAGTTCTATTTAACCCATAGATAGGACTCTTATCATGCTACCACTCCAGGTCAGAGTGGACCTGGGAGTGATGGTAATGAAGGGGTACTCTGCATTCCCCAAAGCTCCAGCATGGCTGGAACCTCACCATTGTTTAGTGTCATATCCAGGACACTCGTTGGGGGGGTCTTACCACTCTGCAGAGGAGCAGTCGGTGTATTCTACAGCCCCAGCCGACTGGGCAACTACTTTTTGATGAAGCATCGTCAATCATTTAGTAGTATTTTATCATGTGCCATTTTTTTCAATGATATTCAGCCGCAGTTTTAAAAAATGAAATAAAAAGAAAGTTATAGTGTCCAAAATATTCGGATGAGAAAATGTCTGTAATAATGTACAAAAAAATTCTATAAAAATCTAATCTGGATGGTGAATGGAAGATTCACCATCCAGATAAGAGTAAGTTTCAGCCATTATCTTAATTTTTTTTTTTCCTGAACATTTATATTTGAAAGCCATGTCTCCAAGTGTTTCCCTCCCCTAACCATGAAGAAGATAGAAATATACTGACAATTCCCAATGTATAATTTGGGGGACTAAAATATATCGGTTCAATAAAAAAAAAAATAAATCAAGATAATGACTAAAACTTACTCTTATATGGATGGTGAATGTAATTATTAAATTTCTTTCTGTATTTTTTTTTGGATGTTAGTGCTAACTTTTCCTTTGCAGGAAATTCTGGACAATTACCAAAAAACAGCGACTAAAATTCAAAGATAAAAGAAAGTACAAACCAAAATTGAAATTATTAATGAATGATAAAAGCTTCATTGAACCAATGAAAATTTACTAAAATTTACCAAAGAGCATACAGGAACTTTTTTATGAACCCAATAATTACTTATCTATTTTTAACTAATATTAGTATAATTGGTGTTAAGAATGATATCTCGTTGAGTCCTCATTCACTAAGGATGAATTAGTATATCCGTAATATACTAACACTGAATAAAATCAAAGGAAAGATGAAATCAAGGCATTTGTTCTTTACAAGAAGATTTAATCTTTTATATAGATAATATACATATACAATGGTATTAAGAAGAAAGAATACACAAATGTGTCCAAACAGCTAGAAATATACAATGTTCCATGGCCAAGTAGTATGTAAAAGGGGATACAAAAATGGGAAAAAAACTATCTTGATGAAGATAGTAAAATAGCCATGTGGCTTTATCATTCCCAGGCAGGGTTAAATTAATATTCTTCCTGTTCAAAATACAGAGGTCATTAATGGGTTTTGGCATTGTTTCCCTACACCAACAAATTACCCCCACCCCCCAAAAAAACAATAACATTCTGGACCTTTTAATAAACAGTGTCAATAGGATTAAAAGTTATTTTCTCAAAGAATAAAATCTTTGGAAAATTAGTGCCAGGAAGCAACACTTGCACATGAATGTCATATTCGATATATTAACCTCGAACACAAAAAATCAGTTTGAATTTCAAGAATTAAATTTGTGAAAAAATAAATTTTGTTTTCAGAATATGAGAACAGAAAATTCTTCCATCTCAATGAACTGTGTGTGTGTGTGTGTGTGTATATGTGCATACATACTCAGTTATGATTAAAATTAAAAACTAAAAACATCTTTCATACATAAAATCTTTAGAGTGCTCACAGCATGAAAATGCAGAGCAATATCACAATATACTTCAATTATAAAAATATATGTTATAAGTATGTTGGCCGACTGTAGTCAAGGGCAACCCCAAAGCTCTCTTTTCAGTAGCTACTACACCAAAGTGTAAGGATGGATGCTACTCCTTTCTTTAGATTGCTCCACTTACCTTTGATCCATATAATGATGAGTGTTAAGCAAGGAGACATTAAGTACCATTCTTTGAGTCTTTGGGATGACTTGACCTGGGATTGATCCCCAGTTTCCAAGACCATTGGCAAACCCTCTAACCATTATGCCAATGGGTTGGTCATTTGTTATAAAGCACCATAAAAACTCCCGACTCAGAGTTTCATGGTTTTGATCCTCAGATGAGCAAGTATTAAAAATGTCTGACACACACAAACATATAATATAATATATAGATTCGATTTTAAAAACTTTAGGCTTGAGAAGTTGTTTTCAGAATACGAAAGCTTTAAAAAAAAAAAAAAATTACGAACATGATAGTTTATAGATTAGCTTTTGTAAAATCTATTCAAGTTTTTAAAAAGTTTCAGAATTGTTTTTCACAAGTGCAGAATGTTTTTTTTTTTTGCTTCATTTATAGATCTGAAATTTTAATTCATTTGTCTTTAATTCTGAGAACAGGTAAAAAAAAAAAATCAGTTTTGTCGTCTTAATTGCTTTTAAATTGAAGATAAACAAAGTGTTAAGTATGATTTCCTCCAAATTACAAATAACCTTCCTTGTTTTCATAGTTCCAACTCCTTGAAAATTCTTAGAAAAAAAAGTCTACAGCAGCAGCAACAGTAGTACTTTCCAAAATGAACACTATTCTGGTGGTTTGCAAATGACTAAAAAACAACTTAGTTTCCTTTGACCCCCCCCAAAAAAAAACTATTTCTCTTTACAACCAGTAAAAACATGAAAAGAAAACCTTTTACATCATCATCCATTTCTAATTGTTCACAGCCTCTCTGTCTCCGTTGATGGCGTCATTGAATCTAAAAAAGGATTTTCTGAGAGTTATTTTTGAGAATAACCCAGATCACCTTAAGGCAGTGGTTTTTTTAACCTTTTTTTCTACATTCGTCATCCTATCTCCCTGTGCCAGTGGTAAGTTTTGTTAGCATAAGTAAACAGATACTACACTTAAATCCAAAAGTTGGGTAAATTTTAAAATCATTTACTTTTTAATTGATACCAACATGGAATTTGACCTCGATGGCAACTACAGATTTTTATTTTGTGTTTTGTTGCAGATAAAAGCAACTCACATTTTTTTAATCAAATGTTTTCAATCTTTATTTTTCTTTTGTCTCAAGTCAAAAAAGTCCAATTCATACAAATAAGTTGCCGAGAACCAAAGCAAAATAAAGATTTTCTGGCTCTACCTGTGCACAGCATAGAAATTTTTTCCGCTAATTTTATTAGAACAATTTAAAATCTTGCAACTCTCCCAACTACACATTGCAATAGACCTAAGTGCCACAAAACTTCAGTTGAAAAGTACCGATATCGATTATGTTCTGATTAAAGACCCTATTCAATATGAAAGTTTAATTGGTTGGATTTTAAGGCATATTGACCCTTGTAGGTTATTTAATGCCAAATCCTGTTTATACTTATCTAGAGCAAATATATAAGATTTGTAAACATATAGTTTGTCAACAATATTTTTAGATGAGCCATAATAACATACAGATCAAAATGCATTTTGGGTAACAGTAATTCTTGTAGATAATGGAATCAGCAACCCAAATTCAAATACCATTAGTAATGTTATTTTATTAGATTTATGTACCTCCAAACACTTACTTTTTCCTTTTTTGTTTTGTGAATTAACATAAAAAAGAGCTAAAATATGTACTTTTTGCAGTGTTTTCGATGGTTCTAGCATGCATTAAGTTCCCTGGTTAGGGTTAGAGTTAGGGAGGCTGTTTGAGTTTCTCTTCATGTTAAGACTTTTAATCCTTCAGCTATGTGTAAATAATAGAGCAGACTGGGTTCTTTAGCCTTGGTTAGGAGATGAAAATTTATTTCAAACCAGCTGTACTCTACCAAAACACTGACCTTGAGTAACATTTAGTCGGTTGATTAATTGATTGACTTTACTGGCACATCAATCCATTTAGGGTTATTTCATACCTAGAGGTGAGGGAATTGCATTCACTGTATATTGATTATGACTTTTTGTGTCGTTGTTTAAGATGGTTTGGTTTGGTTTCTTTGCTTAATAGCATATCAACCTTTGTAGGTTATTTAATGCCAAAGCCATTCTCCTAGAAGAACAGTATTGAATACAAATAATTTTTGACAGATCTACTTGATCCTTTGATGGGACCCTAACAAATACTAGCAGTTTGGGTCAGAGAGGACCTGGGAGTAATGGCAATGAAGAGGTATTCCACACTTCCCAGAGCTACAGAACTGGAGCCACACTATCAGATGCCGTTTAGTCTCATACCCATTCTTTTTTTTCTTGGGGTGGGGTGGGGGACAATCTTCAGCAGGGGATCCAGTCAGTGTGTTCTAAGCTACAATAACAAGGCAGACGTACTGTCTGTAATGAAGGTGTTGGGGTTATACAATTAAAAACTTGATCACGATAATTCAAATAGCTCAATTGTTAAAAACTTGATCACGATAATTTAGATAGCCCAACGGTTAAAAACTGGATCATGATAATTTAGGTAGCCCAATGGTTCAGACTGTTTTTAGCAGCTTTTGATTGATTTTGATCTTAAGATGACAAAAAAATATACCAGGGTCATTCAATAATTAGGGTGAAATGTTGCTTAGTTAGATGTATTTAATGGCATATCAAACTCTGTTTAATAATCATATATATTTGATATGTATAAATGAATAATTTTTAGGTGACCATTTTGCAAAAGTCAGGGCACATTTGTTTGCACACAGTTAAATGGTTTCAAGTATTGCTAACACTACAAGTTTTCTTTCTTAATGGCATATCAACTTTTGTAGGTTATTCAATGCCAAAGCCATTCTCCTAGAAGAACAGTAGTGGTACTATCTAACCCAAAGCTGGGAGGATAAGGGGGTTCATACCTTTCCCAAGGATAATAGCCTGAAAGTGAATGTAATAACTGGAGTACGAACTCGCTTACTACGAATCTGTAGTTCATTGCTTTAACCATTACACTGTTCTATAAGAGTTTTTTTTCACACAGGACAAATCGAGTATTTCTGGTAAATGGTTTCCAGTAAAATAAATGATTAAATAGTTCTATTCAATGCTTAGGTGGGACCCTACTAATTCTTTTGGACATATAAGTGGGACCTTCCTAGTTCTATTTGACCCATAGGTGGGACCCTATTAATTCTATTGGACATAGAAGTGGGACCCTCCTAGTTCTATTTGACGCTTAGGTGGGACCCTAACAGGTGTTGTATATTGACCTATGACCCGACTGGGCTGTCAAAATAGGAAAGGCACCTCTGTAAAGAACAGGTGCATCTGGTCGAGGAATATCAGGATATTATAACCTTGAGCGTGGACAGGTTTAATGAGTGCGATTGTGACGCCCACAAGAAGAAGGTGGGCGTTGAACTATTATATAACTCTGTACACAAGAAATTCACTCAGTTGGGGATCAGACGAGTTGGAGATAAGTGGTAGAGAAAACCAGCACCCAGAGAGGCTAGGACCCCAGGTTCCCGGTTGAGCAGCCCAGGAGAATGGGAAAGAAACGCTGATGGCCATAAGAGTGGGGGTCAATATGTTGCAGTTCTGTTCGGTCTCAAACTCCCTCTCACACACAACCCTTTCAATAAAGTGAGAGGTATATTTTTCTAAGAACCGTGTCGCTCGTCTTTATTGTGTCGTCATTATGATTCAGCATGCACGCAGATGTATATGCATTATGTGTTTGTATCGTTGGTCATTGCTATACAACACAGGTATTATCATTCCAGCGTTCGAGTGGATCTTGGAGCAATGGCAATGAATAGGTACTCCACATTTCTCCAAGTTTCAGGAGCGGAGCCTCACTATCAGATTGTTTAGTAAGGAGGTTTTATTCCTCAGCAGAAATAAAAACAGTGTATTTTACAGCTTCAGCTGACAGGGTTAAATACTGCCCAAAGAGTTGAAAATAAGAAATAATGCTTCCAGTTGCACCTTTTTCAAGGAAAACAATAGTGATGAATACTTTCATGGCCCAGAACAATGTCAGCATGACCTTCTTTACTGACCTCCCAGCCCAAAACTTTTTCTTTACATGAGAGTGTATTTCCACTCCATGAACTGTCTTTTTGACTCAGGTTCATGCTGACAATACCTATTTGTAAACTTTTTTTTTATGCCAACATGCTTCACTATACTCATCACACATTCTTCAGTTAATTTCACATGGTTTGCACTTCTCATAGCCACCAAAAATTTGATGACAGACCTCTGTTCAAGCTTGCAGCACTCTAATTTGTCACCATTTTGAATAGCCACAAAACAGATATTTTTGGGAGATTAAAACAACTTCTGCTGTCAAGCAATTCTAGAAAATGCCAAATTTACATTTATGAAAAAAAATTATTCTTGCTTTTTACAAAAATTTTCCTCTAATTTATTGAATTCTTTGGGTGCGTATATATATATATATATATATATATATATATATGCACGCACCCAAAGAGTTCAATAAATATTTTATATATATATATATATATATATATATACACACTTGCACCCAAAGAGTTCAATAAATATTTTATATATATATATATATATATATATATATATATATATATCTATATATATATATATATATATATATATATATATATACACACTTGCACCCAAAGAGTTCAATATATATATATATATATATATATATATATATATATATATATATATATACACACGCACCCAAAGAGTTTAATAAATATTTTATGTATATATATATATATATATATATAAAATAATTCCCATAAATAGAAACATGTAAGATATAATGGTTACCACCGAAGAAATGAATTATGTGTTATATACAAAAAGCTAGTCACATAATTTTTTCATATGACTTCAGACAATGAAAATTAATTTTAAATCCGTTCTTGAAAATGGCCGGCAACACAGCTAAAAGCACCAAAAACTATGATCGTTTTGGACAATTTCTACATTTATTAAATCTGGATTTATGTATAATTACTAGTGAAAAAGAAAACCATTTCTAAAAAATTAATACATTTTTTTCTCCCAAGTCCTTTATAACCACATAATTTAATGTGACATCATATAACTGCATAAGTGAAGGAAAAAAAAAAAAGAAGGGTATTTCACAAGATGTAATAATGAAACCTATTGCCAAAACAAACTGTTATGAGAAAATTCTTTTTTCAGTCTTGGATTCAGGTCACTCGTAAATATGCATGAACTAAAATTAGGTGATGAGTCATTTTTGAATTGTTCTTATTTTGGATGGGGTCGAGTGAATATTGTAGATTCATCAACTTAGTCATATTGATCATCATATCAATACTCAGTAAAACTTTTATCTTTTCCTCAGCACAGATGAGATAACTCCTCATAGCAGGTCATCGACTGCATTGTGTAGGGAACGAATAAATAAATAAAAAATTACATTTAAAAAAAAATAAATAGATAAAAAGAAAACTATTAAATTTGAATGAACTCCCAAAGGTCTCTAACGGAAAAGGAGATGATACATGTGTCCTCTTGAAAAACGAGACGATATTACCTTTCTCTTTCAGGCAGTGTCCGTCAAACCAACAACACCATTTTGCTGTCTGGTGTTTTGGGCACCATGCTACGTCACAAGACGTAGCGTTGGTTAGTCCCTTCACCCAATAAATAAAGGAAAGTATAGAAGAAATGTTTTCGTCTCTTATCTGTTTCTATCTTTTCTTTTTGTATATTTCTTTTGGGACTTTCTTTGGGCAAGGCATTGCGCCGGCCAGTCAATGTGGGGTGAAACAGTGTAACCAAAATATGGAGTCAGATATCTACGGCAACACAGCATTGCCTTTAGCCTCTGACTTTGAAAGCCTTCAAAATCCCACAATTGAAAGCAAATGGAATGGTTAGAAATATTATTTCAAGGGAGGCAAATGTTGTTTTAAGAATATATATAAAACCCTAATAACACTTCATATAGAATATTGTACAAAGGCCTGGGCTCCAGTGTCTAGAAACGGAAATTGGAATGTAATATTGAAATTGGAGGGTATACTAAAGAAGAGTAATAAAAACTATAAATAAAAGCAAAAGATTTCAGTTACAGGGAGAGATTAAAGAAATTAGAATTTTCTACTTTACTAGAAAGAAGAATGAGAGGTAATCTAATTAAAACTTTCAAAATAATTAATAGGGATTCTAATTGTGGAAGACATCTTTAAAAGATATTTCTCCTCCAAATGGAAGTTAACTGTCAAGACAGATTTCAAAAACTAAGTCAACTAACCAACTAGATTTTTCTTGCTAATACAGTTATAGAGTTTTGAAGTAATTGCCTCATCAGATCAAAAACAGAAATTGTGTAAAAATATTTAAGAAAGAATTGGATAACTCCAGAAAAAAGGGTCCAAAAAAAAAAAAAAAAAAAAAAATGATCGAGGCATTTTTGAGAACAATCAGATGAATTACTTAACAGAATTTAATCTGTAAATAGATATCGTATTAACAGATCTTCTGCGAGAATTTTTTTTTTTGTAAAGGTTGGCATGAGCAAAGAGTAAAAAGAGGAGACACCCAAGAAGGCATAACAAACAAATTATAATAATAATATAGAGTGACAGAGGCAGACGGAGGAGGGCAGGAATCAGGTAGAAAGTTTAAGAAAGTTGGGGGAAATCATCTGTTAAGAAATCAGTTTTAGATTGAGGGTCAAGACAACTCGTATTACAATAATGTATAAAATATATCGATTGCATCTCTGCAGAGGGGTAAGATAACAAGTGTTTTGGATATGACACTAAACAATCTGATGATGAAGTTCCAGTAATGCTTGAGTTTTGGGGAATGTGGAGAAACCCTTCATTGCCATCGCTCCCAGGTCCACTCTTGCCCAGAGTGGTAGCACCTGATAGAGTCCTATCTATGGGTTAAATAGAACTAAACTGCATATTTATGCTAAATAGAACTGTTTTGATATTTAAATTGCATACTTCTGCTAAACTGAATTGTTTGAAATAGAACTGTTTTAACATTTAACTGTGTATAAACAAAAACTATACTTATACTAAACTGAATTGTTTGAAATAGTTTATTTTTAAAAATGGATTTAGCATTAATAACCTTGAATGGTTGCTGTGCCATAAAACCAAAATAAACCTATCCAGTTGTAGATCTCTGGGGAGTGTGGAGTACACTTTCATTGTCAACACTCCCAAGTCCACTCTGAAACAAAGTGGTAGCACCTGTTAGGTAAAGATCAAGTAGATTAGTTTTGAAATTATTACTGGTAAATAAGAATATTTAAAACTACAAATCATTTGTATTAAGAATAGTTAATTGAAGATATAATTGTTTACTAATCCAAGAAAACATTCTCAGTTTGTTAAATGCAGTTTGAATAAAAAGGCAGAAATGTCTGCCAAGGTCACCTGTGGATAGTATCTCAACAAGGATGTTTATATTCAAAAGGAATTTCACAATACAAAATTTGAATTTTTATATATAAATAATCCTCAGGCTGCATCTAACCTCATCAATTAGACTGTTTGGTGATAGAATCAATGGTGAATATATTCCTGAAGAAGGAGATAAAGGGTTTGGTTTTTTAAATGGTTTTGATATAACCTTTTGTCAAAAAAAACAAAACCCAAACACAAGAAACATTCTCCTATGGACCCTTTCAGACGGACATGCAAGTATTTGACAACCAACTATAACTTATCTATAATAGCTCTGTACAGACGTAGGATCTAGGGATGATAGAGACGAATGATGAGAGAGAGGGAAATGTGTGCTAGCAGCACATGATGACTGGTTGGTTTGTTGGGTTTTATGGCATATCAACCTTTGTAGGTTATTTAACGCCAAATCCATTTTTATATAAATAATCTGTTCTATTTAAAACAATTCAGTTTAGCATAAGTACACAGTTTAATTGTCAAAAACATTTCCATTTCAAACTATTCAAGCAGTTATATGTAACAATTCAGTTAAGTGTAAATACAGTTTTAATGTCGAAAAACAGTCCTATTTCAGATAATTCAATTAAGCATAAGCACGCAGTTTAAATCTAAGTACGGTTTAATTGTAAAAAACATTTCTATTTAAAGCTATTCAGTTTACTCAAACAATTCAGTTTAGCAGAAGTATACTGTTAGTTCTATTCAACCCATAGATAGGGCCCTATCAGGTGCTACCACTCCGGGCCAGAGTGGACCTGGGAGCGATGGCAATGAAGGGGTACTCTGCATTCCCCAAAGCTCCACAATATGATGATGACAACGTCTGTTATATGGGACACTGGAACAACACTAGTAAAGGACTCAGGTTAGGCACCTAACACAATGCACTGTTCTGAATTACACAGAACACAAAAGCTGTTGTCCAAACAAAAACTCATCAATTTATTTGTTTTACCAAACTTTTAGCTCACCCTAAAATTTAGCATTCTGTGCACACGACCAGCCTGGCCCAATGATGCATACACCATGTCATTCCAGTGCTGACACTCATGTGGCTCACTCATAATATGCTTCTTTTATATGCACATTCATGCAATGCTACTCTGGCACTTTTAGATCTCCGAGTTAATCATATTAACCAACCCCTCCGCTCGGGCACGATGTGACACAAGGTCAATTTTTAAGCGGAGTTTAACAGGTTTGAATTCAGAGTATTCTTTCCCCTAGACTAGTTGCCTCACCAACGCTGAAGAACCTAGTCTGTCCTACTATTTACCCATAGCTGGAGGGAGAATAATTGGATTCATACCTTTCCCAAGGGTATTAGTACTATATAGGATTTGAACTCGTGTCGCCGTGTCCATTTTCTACAATGATAACCATTACACCACGGACAACTCCATCTCCGAGTTAATTCTCTTTTTTAATCTTTATAACCCAAGTAGCCAATATTTGTGCTGCTATCTGGATATACTAATATCTGAGTAGCATCAATTATAGTTAGGAAATCCACATGTCTTAATTGCTATTGTCAAGCAACAACACAGGCAATCTGGATGTTGACCAACATATATTTTAATCTAATAAATAAATAAATAAATAAAATATAATAAAGGTTTTGTTTTCATCACTTTTTATAAGGAAGAATTAATATGATAAACAAATGAACTTGGACAAGATTTGGTTTGACGGCATACCAACATTTGTAGGTTATTTAATGCCAAACCCATTTTTATACATTGAAACTGTTCTATTTCAAACAATTCAGTGTAGCATAACTACAGTTTTTTCTTTACAGACAGTTAAAAGTCAAAACAGTTCTATTTCAAACAATTCAGTTTACCATAAATATTCAGTTTAGTTCTATTTGACTCATAGACAGAACCCTATCAGGTGCTACTACTCCTGGACTGAGTGGACCTGGGAGAAATGGCAATGAAAGAGTATCTAGCATTACTCAAGTTTCACCATAAGATTGTTAAGTGAAATATCCAAGGGGAGTCTAACCCCTCTGCAGAGATACAGTTGGTGTATTCTGCAGCCCCAGCCGACTGAGCCAACTTAGGAGAGAAAAGGTTAATTCCTGGTTGGTATTCTGTGACCTGGATTAAAGCCAAAACAAACAGACTAGAATATGAGCTTTCAAGATAAAAGATTATCTAAGTAAAGTAAAGTTGGCGACCATAGTCGAGGGTGACCCGAAGGCTCCCTTTTTCGATAGCTACTACACCAAGGTGTAGGGGAGGGCGCTACTCCTTCCCTCGATTGCTTCACTTTACCCTTGATCCGTACCTTATAATGCTGAGTGTTAAGCAAGGAGGCATCAAGTACCATTTTTTGAGTCTTTGGTATGACCCGACCTGGGATTGAACCCAGGTCTCCCGGGCCATTGGCGAACACTCTAACCGCTAGGCCAATGTCCGGTATGATATAAAGATTATCTAATAAAAGATTATCAAATAAAAAAAATGCCACGGAAGAAACAGGTGAGAATTCCATGGTAAGTAATTAAAATTGACAGGTGATTATTTGGATTGATTGATTGATTAGATATTTGATCAATTTCAGAAATATTCTTCAAAGCTAAAATTAGAATTCTCTCTTTTTCTTTATACTTTAGTGGAACTACCTGTTTATAGTTATCTCTTCTTGGTTTTTTTGAAATCTAGATATTACCGTATTTGACAGCATATAAGGTATCCTTTTTTTATTAAAAATATCTTTATAAATTCCCCTGCATCTAATATGCCATAAGTAGGTTTAAAACTAATGATAAGTTGTCGACTGTAGTTGAGGGTGACCCAAAAGCTCCTTTTTAATAGCAACTACACCGAGGTGTAGGGGAAGGTGCTATTCCTTTCCCTGGATTGCTCCACTTTACACTTGATGCATACCTTATAATGCTGAGTGTTAAGCAAGGAGGCATCAAGTATCATTTTTTTGAGTCTTTGGTATGACTCGACCTGGGATTGAACCCTGGTCTCCCGGGCCATTGGCGAACACTCTAACCATTATGCCAATGGGCCAGTCTGAAATTAGCTACCTGGCAACTCCTATTAGCTTAGACTAACTTTCATATACCTCGTGTCATTATTTAAAAGGCTAAAGGTTAAAGGTTTTATTGCTGATAATATTCATAATATCACATTTATCACGGGAGGCGCCTGTAGTGTAATGGTTACCGTCGTAGGAAATGGACACAGCGACTTGAGTTCAAATCCTGGCAGACACTAATTGCATTTCACATAGCACTAATACCTTTGGGAAAGGTATGAATCCAATTATTCTCCCTCCAGCTAGGAGTAAATCGTCGGGCAGACTAGGTTCTTCAGCCTTGGTGAGGCAACTAGTCTAGGAGAAGGAAAACTCTGAATTCAAACCTGATAAACTTCGCTTAAAAATTGACCTTGTGTCACATCGTGCCCGAGCGGAGAGGTTGGATAAATATGATTAAATTTATCACATTTAGTACTTTGCTTTTTTCTTGGTTTGTCCTTGCTGAAATTGGGGGTGCGTCTTATACACCCATGTACTTTATATGCTGTCAAATGTGGTAATATGCTTTAGTGGAACTATCTACATGTTTATAGTTCTTGTATGTGATAGTTTAAGCCCTACAAATACGCAAAGAGCAAAAAGAAAGAGAAAGGCTCAAACATTTTGTTTTAGTTTATTTAATAGCATCAATTTATTTCAAACTGCAGTTAAGTTCATTTATAAATATTTGATTCCGTAATTTATCTACATTTTGAGTTTGGTTTGTTAGGTTTCATGGCATATCAACCTTTGTAGGTTATTTAATCCCAAATCCATTTTTATGTAAATTGTTCTATTTCAAACTAGTCAATTTACATATTTACCAACCCCTCCGCTCGGGCAGGATATGACACAAGGACAATTTTTAAGTGGAGTTTAACAGGTTTGAATTCAGAGTTTTCCTTCTCCTAGACTAGTTGCCTCACCAAGGCTGAAGAACCTAGTCTGCCCTACTATTTAACCATAGCTGGAGGGAGAATAATTGGATTCATACCTTTCCCAAGGGTATTAGTGCGATGTGAAATGCAATCAGTTTCCTCCAGAACTCAAACTCGTGTCACCGTGTCCATTTCCTACGATGATAACCATTACACCACGGGCACCTCCATTAACAAACAATTCAGTTTAGTATTAGTACGCAGTTTAAATGTAAGTACAGTTTAGTTGTGAAAAACATTTCTATTTCTAGCTATTCAGTTTAGTCCAGCAGTTCTAATTCAGCTTAGTCTAAGTACAGATTTTGTTTACACAACGTTAATATTCAAAACAGTTCTATTTCAAGCAATTCAGTTTAACATTAGTACGCAGTTTTAATGTCAAAACAGTTCTGTTTTAAACAATTCAGTTCAACATATATACACAGTTTAAATGTATAAAAACAGTGAACGCCAACCACCGTTTAGTTCTATTTAACCTATAGATAGGACCTTTATCAGGTGCTACCACTCCGGGCAAGAGTGGACCTGGGAGCAATGGCAATAAAGGGGTACTCTGCATTCCAACCAAGTTGCAGCATTGCTGGAACCTCACCATCAGATTGTTTAGTGTCATATCCTGGACACTTGTTGGAGGAGGGTGTCTTACACCTCTGCAGGAAAGCAATCGGTGCATTCTACAGCCCCAGTCAACTGGGCAAATCTACATTTTGAATATTCCCTATCTATATCAATCATTTTTCTTGCATACAATTAGATAGTATCAAGTATTCCTATCTAACACTAATAATTTACACACTACCATACAGTTTCAAGTAACTTATAATCTGATAGCACAGAGTCCCTTGACTTTCTCACTATCCATGCGTATCATCCATTATTCTTAGCAGATCCTCTAGACAGCAACCAATATCCTCATAGAACTGGTATTTCTATTTGAGGGAGACCATAGGAGAATGTCACTTATGAGTTCATGCCTGTTTCTCCAGCTATGTCCAGCATATCTTGTTTGTCAAATTTGGATGGTTTGTGAGATAGGAAGGAAGTGGCCATATAACTGCTGTTTTATGGGGTGCTGCTTCCAGGATTTGTTTAAAATAGCATGCATCCTTGTGTAGTTTCTGTTCAGTTTTTTCTCCAGGTGCTTTGTTAAAATCCATGTGGTGTAGCTGTGCAGTAGTACAGACATGGCTAGCATGTAGCATTCCAACAACTATTCTCATTCATTTGTTTGCACACAAATAAGGTTTCTAGCATGCCTATTGAATATGAATCATTTTTGAGAAGATATATATAACCTAGACAGGTACGACTGCTTTGGATCAAAGTGAACCTGGGAGTAATGGCAATGTGGAAGTACTTAATACTCCGAGTGTTGCAGAACTGAATCTTGGATGCTTGTGTAGTGTCCTACTTAAGATGCATTTTATTTTGTAGATGGCTCTTACCGCTTGGTATATTCTTGACTGACAAACAAGTCTGTTATAGAATGGATCACAAGAAATCTTGTTCTTATACAACAGTCCTAATGGCATCATATAAATTATACACTTGAGGAAGTTTTGGTTTTATGGCATATCAACCATTGCAGGTCATTAATACCAAATCAATTTTTGTACATAAAAGCAGTTCTATTTCCAACACTTAAGTATACTTTTAATGTCAAAAAACAGTTCTATTTCAAACAATTCAGTTTAATATAATTTTTTGGTCTACACATACGCAGTTAAATGTCAAAACAGATCTATTTTCAGTAATTCAATTTAGCATAGGTACACAGTTTAGTTATATTTCACCTATAGATAGAACCCTATCAGATCCTAAGCACTCTGGGCCAGAGGGGACCTGGGAGGGGTGTCAATGAAAGGGTACTATGCATCCCCTAAAGCTCCAGCATTAGTGGAGTCTCACCATCAAATTGTTTAGTGACATATCTAGAACCCTCAGTGGGGAAGTCTTACCCCTCTGCAGAGATGTTGTCGGTGTATTCTACAGCCCCAGCTGACAGGGCAACACTTGAGGAAGGGTAAAGAACTGATGAATAGAAATATAAATACAAAATTTTACCATTATGGTTGAATGTAAACCTTACAAATTTATTACTCGTGTATAAGTCGACTGTTGATTTATGCTCATCAAATCATTAATTTATGGAATTCATTTTTCAAGCCAACCATTGCACCTAGTCCTTTCCATTATGGTTGAATGCAAATCTTACAAATTTATTACTCGTGTATAAGTCGACTGTTGATTTATGCTCATCAAATCATTAATTTATGGAATTCATTTTTCAAGCCAACCATTGCACCTAGTCCTTTCCATTATGGTTGAATGTAAACCTTACAAATTTATTACTCGTGTATAAGTCGACTGTTGATTTATGCTCATCAAATCATTAATTTATGGAATTCATTTTTCAAGCCAACCATTGCCCCTAGTCCTTTCCATTATGGTTGAATGTAAACCTTACAAATTTATTACTCGTGTATAAGTCGACTGTTGATTTATGCTCATCAAATCATTAATTTATGGAATTCATTTTTCAAGCCAACCATTGCACCTAGTCCTTTCCATTATGGTTGAATGTAAACCTTACAAATTTATTACTCGTGTATAAGTCGACTGTTGATTTATGCTCATCAAATCATTAATTTATGGAATTCATTTTTCAAGCCAACCATTGCACCTAGTCCTTTCCATTATGGTTGAATGTAAACCTTACAAATTTATTACTCGTGTATAAGTCGACTGTTGATTTATGCTCATCAAATCATTAATTTATAGAATGTATTTTTCAAGTCAATGGTTGATCCTACTTCAGTTGACTGAAGAACTCATCTAATACCGCAAGGATTCTAAAAAACTTTTTCATTTTCTGTACAACTTTTTATGAAATAACATGCATGTAATTCTTTTTTCTTGCCAAATTTACCTCAAACATAGTTGGGGGGGTATCCTCGGGGTGTAATGGTTAAAGCGATAGTCTGCAAAATCGTAGCACGCGAGTTCAAACTCCAGTCGCGCTATTACGTTCACTTTCGGACAAATACCCTTGGGAAAGGTATGAACCCCCTTATCCTCCCAGCTATGGGTTAAATAGCACCATCACTGTTCTTCTAGAAGGATGGCTTTGGCATTAAATAACCCACGAAGGTTGATATGCCATTAAACAAAGAAACCAAACCAAACCATCAAACATAGTGCATTCCGGAGTTTTAATTTAATGACTAAACAAATGAATTTTGAAGAATTTATGTTCATCAAATTGCTTCGCAGTAACCTTTGCTCACCTTTTCCAAAATGTTCTTAGCATGATTGCAATCAGTTCATCTAGTTCGTTTTCCACTTACCTGAAATGAGAGAAAGAAAAGAAAAATTAATATATAAAATAAAAAAAAGTAGGCAATATTTTTCTTTTTTTAAATTCCTAATTAGTTCGACAAAAAAGAAAAATTTATTTTTAGATCAATCAACAAAAGAACATCAACTCAGGTCAAGCGAATTCAATTCATTCAAATATTTTCTCTTTAGATTTTAAAATCAATGTTTGTTCAAAAACCAGTGACATCAACAAAGATATTAGTCAGATTATTTGACTTTTTTGGGATTGAAATATTATAGGGCAATAATAAGTACTTCTCCCTTGTAGAATGGGTGTCCCCATTAAGAGGCTCATGGTCAGACACATGACTATTTGTAGAATCTTGCCCAGTCGGCTGGGGCTGTAGAATACACCGACTGCTTCTCTGCAGAGGGCTAAGACCCCCCCACACGAGTGTCCTGGATATGACACTAAACAATCTGATGGTGAGGTTCCAGCAATGCTGGAGCTTTTGGGTATGTGGAGTACCCCTTCATTGCCATCGCTCCCAGGTCCACTCTGGCCCGGAGTGGTAGCACCTGATAGGGCCCTATCTATGGGTTAAATAGAACTAACAGCATACTTATGCTAAACTGAATTGTTTGAGTAAACTGAATAGCTTGAAATATAAATGTTTTTGACAAACCGTACTTACATTTAAACTGTGTGCTTATGCTTAACTGAATTATTTGAAATAGAACTGTTTTTAGACATTACAACTGTATTTACACTTAACCGAATTGTTACATATAACTGCTTGAATAGTTTGAAATGGAAATGTTTATGACTATTAAACTTTGTACTTATGCTAAACTGAATTGTTTTGAATAGAACAGATTATTTACATAAAAATGGATTTGGCGTTAAATAACCCACAAAGGTTGATATGCCATAAAACCTAACAAACCAAACCAAACTATTTGTAGAATCCTTTCACATCCTCTTTTGACTTTTTTTAAAGAACTTTAGCGATATCTCCTGCTATTTTATTGAAATGTAAAGCCGAGATGGCTGTGAACATTTTATCATCCATGTTTCTCAAGTTAGCATTTTACCATTATTGTCTCCTTTTCATATAGTGCTAGTACATAGAACAATATGTGCATATTTTATCTGCTGGGACACATTTGGGCATTTTTTTTTTTTAACGCTTCTTTTATGAATATCAAATATACATTAAATGTTTCTGTGTAAATGAGCATATCTTGTCTTTCCTTCTGTTTATTCAGTGTTAATATATCACAGATATACTGTTGCTGATATTGGAACTCTGTGAGTGGGGTCTCAACAAAATATTCTCCCAAACTCAAAGTAACCTGAGAATATTATTTAGGATCATCAGAGGTTGAAACAAACAAGTTTTTTGGTATTTCTTAATATAATTTAAATAACCGAGCAGAAAAATACAGTGAATATTAACAAAAACAAAAACAAAACCCAGATCCTCATTATAACATTACTTGTCCAGACAGAAACAACATAAATCTGTTACCTCTACTGTCAATACAGACTGGATCTTCACGAGAACAGACCCGCCCCCACCCAAAAAATACTTACTCACAACTACTTAACTTAAACAAACAGTATCTATAAAATGCTGTTACCTCTATAGCCAACCTTGACTGGATCAAGTTAAAAGAATTAAAAAAAAGAAAAGAAAAAAAAGAACTTAAAACTTAATTGCACAGATAGTAGTTACAAAACAAAAACTGTTACCTCCATAGTTAACCTTGACTGGAGCAATCAAGAGAGTGGGTAAATAGGTACATGTACATACCACATTCCTATTACACATTCATGAATAAGGCAGGAGCAACAAAAAGCTGTTAGCTGAACCAACTCATACAAGGTTCAATAAAGAATATCAGAAGAAAGATGTACAAAAATCACTTTCCCATGACTAGTTCATATTTCAAAGCAATACAAATAAAAAAAAGCTGTTACCTCCACTGTCAACCTTTTTCAGTCAGAGCCAGATCATTCATTCAGTCATTTATTTAAATGACCCTATATTTTGAATGGGTCACATGTAGCCGCCATATCATTAGTAGCCATCATACACAATCAAGCATTCTCCAAAGTGTACGATATCTGACAACTCATCAACTCAGTTGACTGGGGCTGCAGAATATGCTGATAGACACTAGACCATCTGATGTTGAATTTTCAGTTCTGGAGCTCTGCAAAGTACCCCTTCACTGCAATTACTCCCAGGTTCACTTTCACCAGGAGTGGTAGTACCTATTTTTAAGGTACTTTTTAAGGGGTCAAAAAGAATTATTTTATCATTTACACCACTAGAAACAATTTAACAGTGTGAAAACAAATGGCTTGATTTAGTATTACATAGCAATACTTGGAACCATTTTAGTGTGAGCAAACAAATAACCCTGGGCTCATTTAAAAATTAGATCTTACAAATTATATATATATATATATATATATATATATATATAAAAACAGGATTTGGCATTAAATAACCTACAAGAGCTGATATACCATCAAACACAAGTAATTTTTTGTGGAGGTGGCCGTGGTGTAATGGTTATTGTCGTAGGGAATGGACATGGCAAATCCTGGACAAGACTGATTACATTTCACATAGCACTAACACCCTTGGGAAAGATATGAATCCAATTATTCTCCCTCCAGCTATGGGTAAATAGTAGGGCAGACTGGATTCTTCAGTCTTGGCAAAGCAACTAGTCTAGGAGAAGGAAAACTCTGAATTCAAACCTGTTAAACTCCGCTTAAAAATTGACCTTGTGTTGGGTAAATATGATAAAACACAAGTAATTGGCAACTGGTCAACATGATCCAAGAAATGCCTGGAATTTAATGGTCATCATCATTGGAAGAGGACATGGCAATTGGAGTTCAAATTCTGGACAAAATTGCATTTCACATAGTACGATAAAGATTAAGGAGAAGTTATTTCATGATTGTAAGTGTTATGCCTCGGTAGTTTTTGGCTAATCCGAGGTCCCCCTTTTTAGGGAAGGGGAGTATGCATCCCTTCGTCCATCTATCTATCGGATTTTGATTGTATACTGCGTTGCAGTGTCGGAGCAGTATGTCGTCGAATTGTCTGGTC
Source organism: Sepioteuthis lessoniana (assembly GCA_963585895.1). Taxonomy (NCBI): domain Eukaryota; kingdom Metazoa; phylum Mollusca; class Cephalopoda; order Myopsida; family Loliginidae; genus Sepioteuthis; species Sepioteuthis lessoniana. The sequence continues at coordinate 61,277,621 of OY757938.1, read as the reverse complement.
TTCCATACTTCCGGGGGAATTTCGTCCAGTCCTGCAGCTTTCCTATTTTTAATTTTTCTGAGAACCGAGTCGAGTTCTCCTTGTGTGAACGGTCCAAGTTTAATGTCTAATTGTTTGCTAATTATTCTGGTGATTGGTTCATGTGTTATTTTTGGTGGGTTTCCAAGTAAGTTTTCGAAGTGCTGTTTCCACAACACTTACATCCATAGCTGCCAAAATCTACAATGCCCTACTACGAAACCGCATAGAACCCAAAATCGACAACATACTTAGAAAAAACCAAAATGGCTTCCGAAGAAATAGATCTACGACCTCACAAATACTAACCATCCGCAGAATCCTTGAAGGTGTACGGGCAAAGAACCTACAAGCGACATTAATATTTGTCGACTTTACCAAGGCTTTCGACTCCATTCACAGAGGAAAGATGGAACAAATCCTACTAGCGTACGGCATACCTAAAGAAACCGTAGCGGCAATAACGATTCTCTATAGAAACACTAAAGTAAAAGTACGATCACCAGATGGAGACACAGAATACTTCGACATTGTAGCAGGAGTACTACAAGGGGACACGCTGGCTCCGTATCTCTTTATCATTTGTCTAGACTACGTACTTAGAACATCGATTGACAAAATCAAAGAGAATGGCTTCGAACTGACGAAGAAAAGAAGCAGAAGATATCCCGCAACAACAATTACCGACGCCGACTACGCCGATGACATAGCGATACTGGCAAATACACCTGACCAAGCCGAAACACTTCTGCATAGCCTGGAACGAGCAGCAGCAAGCATAGGCCTCCATGTTAATGCACACAAAACGGAATATATGTGCTATAACCAAACGGGGGACATCTCCACTCTAGAAGGAACCCCTCTTAAACTAGTAGACAAATTCACGTACCTAGGAAGCAGCGTCGAATCAACCGAAAAGGACATCGAAACGAGGTTAACGAAAGCATGGACAGCTATCAATAGGCTATCGACTATATGGAAATCAGACCTAACCGATAAAATGAAACGCAGTTTCTTCCAGGCAGCGGTCACATCGATACTGCTATATGGATGCACTACATGGACGCTAACAAAACGGCTCGAGAAGAAACTAGATGGCAATTACACAAGAATGCTGCGTGCAATCCTCAACAAGTCCTGGCAGAGGCACCCCACGAGACACCAACTGTACGGCCACCTGCCCCCTATCACGAAATCTATTCAAGTTAGGCGAACCAGACATGCTGGACATTGCTGGAGAAGCAGAGATGAACTCATAAGAGATGTACTCTTATGGATCCCCACACACGGCCGCGCAAAAGCAGGACGACCAGCACGAACGTACATTCAGCAGCTGTGTGAGGATACAGGATGTTGTCCTGAAGACCTACCTAGGGCGATGAACGATAGGGAGGAGTGGCGAGAGAGGGTCAGGGATATCCGTGCTGCCAGCACGATATGATGATGATGATTTCATGATTAACACCCCATTTCTTATAACACATCAAGTTATCAGATAGTAACGTAATGCAGAATATTCAGTAAGAAACAGAATAAGTCAATTAATATAATAAAGTAAAGTTGGCAATTGTAGTTGTAGGTGACCCGAAGGCTCCCTTTTCAATAGCTACTACACCGAGGTGTAGAGGAGGGCGCTACTCCTTCCCCTGGATTGCTCCACTTTACCCTTGATACGTACCTTGTAATGCTGAGTGTTAAGCAAGGAGGTATCAAGTACCATTTTTTCGTCTTTGGTATAACTCAACCTGGGGTTGAACCCCGGTCTCCCGAGCCATTGGTAAACACTCTACCCACAAGACCAAGATATTTAATTGTACACAATACAAGTAGGAACCAAGTTCCTACTCTCAGCAATACAAGAGTCACAAGTGTTCAAGGAACAAATAGAAAAGTCCATACAGCCAAAAAGTGGAAACCACAAACTCTTCTCAGGTCTGGAATATAAACGATGGGAGCCTCATGTGGTCGCTGGGAGGAATGAACCACCTCGTCTTGTCTTCTCAAGTACTGTTCATGAAAGAGGAGGATTTCCCAGTTCACCTAGTCACGTGACTCGTGATGTGGGAGAGTTCTTCAAACTGTGACAAGGGAGATCACTCAGTATAGTCTCCAAACAACACTAATACCATAGGAAAAGGTATGAATCCAACTACTCTCCCTCCAGCTATGGGTTAATGGAAGGGCAGACTGGATTCATTAACCTTGGTATAGCTGCCAGTCTAGGAGAAGGAAAACTGAATTCAAACCTGCTAAACTCAACTGAAAAAGTGGACCTTGTGTAACATCTTGATCATGGGGGAGGGGTTCTTGTTCTGTTATAAAAGGGATTTATGAAGGCAAACAAGTAAATTAACTCCTTGAGCACCACTATGCTTTTATTCATTCCAATAACATTTTATCCACCCAACTAAGGGTCTACTGGACCATTTTGAGAGAACCTTACTCTAATATATTCATCTTTTAGTAACCATCTCTTTTACCAAGAAGTGTTGAAAACTTCTTGACAAGAAGAGAATGATTTTTTTTTTCCAAAGTTCAACATAAAAGCTACATCATTTTTTCTTTTTTAAACCCATCAAAAATCAATAAGAATCTCTAAACAAAACAATAAATAAATTGATCAATAAAATACTACCTTGGTGGTGAGAATTTTTTAGAATCCCCTTATGCAAATCCTGGCAAAATATATATGGACTCACTTCTCTTACACCGGACAATTCTTGGCTTACTTAATGACCATGACAAAATTTCATTTACCACAGAGGTATATATGGACAACTTTGGGAAGCTGTGTGCTAGATGTACAATATCTGGCAGCTAGTCTACATGATCCAGAAACTTCTCTTTCATAATAAATCCTAAGAAATAAATTTATTCTCAGTCGATCCCTTTAAGCTTTATTCACCCTGACAACAGGCCAGTTGGCTGAAGATATAGAATTTACCAACTGCATCTTAGCAGAGGGGTAAGACCCCCACCCCACCTCAACTAGTGTCCTGGATATGATGCTAAACAATCTAATGGTGAGATTCTGGTGCTTTGGGGAATGCGATGTATCCCTTCATTGCCCTCACTCCCAGGTCCATTATAACCCATAGTGGTAGCACCTGATAAGGTCCTATCTATGGGTCAAATAGAACTGTTTAACAGTTATGCTGTGTGCAAACAAATGATTTATGCTAAGTTGAATTGCTTGAAATAGAACTGTTTGATCATTTAACTTTGAGTAAATAAATGATTGAAGTTGAATTGAATTGTTGGTGATATATAGCAATACTTTTAACCATTTAAATGAGTTGAATTAGGTTTACAAATCATATATATCTAATATATATGAATAAACCAGATTTGGCATTAAATAAACACCAATGGTTTATATGTCATCAAACCAAACCAAGCCAATCACCCTGACAGAATCTTCTTCAACCTAGAAGTCTACATAGACCCCTATGAGAAACTCAGGTATAAAAGAAATGAAATTTCAACTAA
>OY757938.1:61141614-61269114 GCA_963585895.1 Sepioteuthis lessoniana | reverse complement strand
CAAAGACACCCCTCTGTGATGAAAAACCAGCCTCGCAAAGGCATCATCTCTCAGTAGTATCAGAAACACAAGCAGAATTAACTTACACAAGACTTTGTTGACTTTGGGGAGGGGGCAAAATAAAAAGCAGGGTCATCCCAATAGGTTACTTTTAGCCCTGTGGCCATACTTGGATAATAATTGACCATAACATGTTTGATTTAATACTTACATAAATCCTGACCTTAGCAAAGATTTATCAACCTTTGATTAAATGAATTTCCTGTAATTTGAGCTTTCTGTTAATGTCCTTTTAATAAAAATTCTTTATGGAAATTCTTTTACCAGAGTGATTCCAAAAGTTTGGCAATATTTTAGTCTTATGAGTCACAACATGTCAACTGTGGATCCTTAAGCTGAGCTGAAGAAAATGCCCAGCTTGCCAGATAATTTTGGAGTTCTATTAGTTGAATTTGCTTTGCTGGCTTGAAGCACAGCCTCAGAATACATGGTTTTGGGCCCACTTGACTTGGTTTGTTTTGGTTCTTGCAAACCAAATGAAATTACTGATCAATTGTATCATCACTTTTCGCATAATTAATGTCTTGGGTTGCTTCAATATCATCATGGCCCAATTTTAACTTGTAAAGCATTAATTCTTGCATTAGACTACATGGCATGTTTATCTGTGTGGCTTTCAAATCATACACAGAATGAAGCAATGTATAATGTGTCAATGCACTAACTACCACAACACTATCAACCACAGTGGGTTCCTTCCATCTGTGAGGCTTTCAGATCACACTCAGAGTGAAGCTATGTATAACGAGTCAGTGCACTCACTATGACAACGCTATCAACCACAGTGGGTTCCTTCCATCTGTGAGGCTTTCAGATCACACTCAGAGTGAAGCTATGTATAACGTGTCAGTGCACTCACTATGACAACGCTATCAACCAAAGTGGGTTCCTTCCATCTGTGAGGCTTTCAGATCACACTCAGAGTGAAGCTATGTATAACGTGTCAGTGCACTAACTATGACAACGCTATCAACCACAGTGGGTTCCTTCCATCTGTGAGGCTTTCAGATCACACTCAGAGTGAAGCTATGTATAACGTGTCAGTGCACTCACTACCACAATACTATCAACCACAGTGGGTATAGCTCACATCTTGAATTACTTTAATCACATGATATACATGTCATGAATTAGCATGTAGCAAAATATTGTAAAACTTTTGACGTTCCCAAGTAATAATTTAACTAGCAATGATGTATGATCAGAGAGAGCCATGACTTCAATAAAAGAATCTCATGACTGATGTATTTAAGGTCATCAAGTGCTGAAGTGGATTTAACCAGAAAATGTACACATAGAACAGCTTGTTAGCATTTCTATTTAGTGAGCACTCAGTGATTTGGGGCAGCAATCTACAGTGACACATGTGCTCAGACAATTTGAAATAAGATCTTTTCCCTTATCTAAATTAGTATCCCTTCTTATCAGCCATTGCACTTGGTAAGTCCTCTAGATAGCATCTAGTATCCACACAGAACTGATGAATGTAAATTTGAGTAAGTCAGACCATACTGGTGTGTCCATGTATCATAGTCCATAAAAGAACATCGCTTATGAGATTATTCTTACTTTTCCACAAGCATGTCTTGCTCAACTTCCTAGCAACAACATTGTGTAGTTCCCATCTAGCTTTCCCTCCATGTGTTTTTTTTAATGTCAAAGAGGTGCCACCAAACATTAGTCCTGATATGGATACAGCTTGGGAGAACTTCTATTTCATCAAAAAGATCATATTTTTGTATGTTTGATAGCCTGTCAATAGCGTATATGCTTAACCTATGCATAAGTTGGTATAGCTTTCATAAGATGAGATACTGCTACCGAGTGTAATATAATTATGGAAGATACTTAATTATATTAGATAGTTATCTTATTTGCATTGGCAAGTAAGTGAGGTTCACATTCAAAGATAAAAAGATTAAACGCTTCCATTTTTAAAGGTCAGGACTTTAATACATGCACATGTCCTACATGCATCAGTCTTGACATAAGGTTTTGTTTTGAGCCCGGGATTTTTGACAGGATGTTGAAAAATAAACACTTTGTCAGTTGAGGACAGTGGTGATGTCATGCATGAAAATTAAAGACACACATTGTTATCATGATTAGATGATGAAATAATAAGATAGATAAGAAAAAATATTTTTTAAGTTAACCTAAAGTTAGGAAGTCAGCAGTTCGCTATTAGGTCAGTTCTGAGACGAGAGGCAGATGGTAGGGTTCAGCGTTCTTTGGGCGAGAGGGTAAAGTAATCGAGGGTCGGGTATTTCTTTTGTCTGCTGTCCATGTGTTGGATACCAGTTCTATGACACAAGGGGAAATCTTTCACTCTGTCTCTCGTGTTTTGATGACTGCTGTATGGAATATATACAGTCAGTAATAAACTCATTTGTATTTTGAAGCAGCGAGTCCGCCTTGTATTTTTGTTTGTTTGGGTTTGGTGGCATATCCACCAGTGTAGGTTATTGAATGCCAAATCCATTTCTATACAGTTCTATTTCAAACAACACAGTTTAGTTCTATTTGACCCATAGATAGGTTGGTTTGGTTTCTTTCTTTAATGGCATGTCAACTTTTTTTAGGTTATCTAATGCCAAAGCCATTCTCTGAGAAGAACTAGTGGTACTGTTTAACCCATAGCTGAGATCCGCAGTCCATCGCTTTAACTATTAGACCACGAGGACATCCCCACCTAGATAGGACTCTATCATGTGCTACCACTCCAGGTCAGAATGGAGTTGGGAGCGATGGCAATGAAGAGGTGCTCTGCATTTGCTAAAGCGCCAGCATTACTGGAACATCAGATTGTTTAGTGTCATATCCATGACACTTTTTGGGAGCGGGGCTTACCCCTCTGTACAGAAGCAGTTGGTGTATTCTACAGCTCCAGCCAACTGAGCAGTCACCTTGTACTCTTGAAGAGTTTGACGCCAATTAATATTCAAGATGGAGCCAGATTGGTGAGGCAATATTACATTAGTTTATCTGGTCCCTCTTGTGCTATATGCTTCCCATCTGGTGCCATAGTGTTACGCACTTCAGTTTGGTACTATAACTTTACATTGAGATATATGAACGGTCTAAATTAGGTAATTCAAAATAAAGTGATTTTCTCCCTTGTCAGACTCAGACAATTCATAAAAAGAAAAATTTACAATATTTTCATACATATGTTTGTTAAGATTACTAAGATAAAAAACACAACTTTCATTACAGGATAAAAAGGTTCTTTCTATGAAAGATCAACAATAGAGAAAACATTTGTTTAATGGTTGGTTGGTTGGGTTTTATTGTATATCAACCTTTTTAGGTTTTTTAATACCAAATCCAATTTTAAACAAATAATCAGTTCTAGTTCAAACAATTCAGTTTAGAACAAGTACACAGTTTAATTGTCAAAAACATTTCTATTTCAAGCTATTCAGTTTAATCAAAAAGTTCTAATTCAGCTAATTAAGTTTGGTATAAGTATAGATTTTTTTTTTTTTTTTTTTTTTTTTTTTTTTAAACACAGTTAAATGTCAAAACAGTTCTAATTCAAACAATTCAGTTTAGCATAAGTATACAGTTGAGTTCTATTTAAGCCATAGATAAGGCCCTATCAGGTGCTACCATTCTGGGCCAGAGTGAACCTGGGAACCTGCATTCCCCAAAGCCCCAGTATCACTGGAATCTCACCATCAGACTTTTAGTGTCATGTCCAAGACACTCATTGGTGGGAGGGGTCTTACCCCTCTGAAGAGGTGTAGTGAGTGTATTCTACAGCCCCAGCTTATTGAGAAAATTGTTCAATTGACTCTTACAATGAATCAAATCTATTTTGATAGATGAGATTCGTTTAATAAAAAAGGCAAAATTTCACTGAAGGAGTTGGCAATAAAAAGTACTTTTTACAGTTGCAACTTTTTTAAGAAAATAAATAGTGATAGGTCCTGTCATGTCCATGAATACTATAAGCATCACCTTTTTTACTGACTGCTGCACCCAGAATTTTTTAATTACAGGAGAGTCAGTGTGTTTTCCCTCCATGAGCTATCATTTCGACTCAGACTCATAGTAGAAAACTAAAATATGCTTCTCTGTACACATCTCACATTCTTCTATAAATTCAACATGGTTTCATCATCATCTTGTTGTGCCATCAGCGCGGATATCCCTGACCCTCTCTCGCCACTCCTCCCCATCGTTCATCGCTTCCAGTAGGTCACCAGGGCTACACCCCTGTATCCTCACAGAGCTGCTGTATGTAGGTTCGAGCTGGCCACCCTGCTTTTGCATGGCCATGTGAAGGGGTTCATAGGAGTACATCACTTATGAGCTTGTTCCTACTTCTCCAGCAGTGTCCTGTATGTCTGGTTCGTCTAACTTGGATAGTTTTCGTGATAGGTGGTAGGTGGCCGTACAGCTGCTGCTTTGCGGGATGTTGCCTCCAGGACATGACTTAAACAGCAAACATTTGTTGACAGAACCGTTCAAGCCTGGAAAATACTGATTGGCCACCATTTTGAATCGTTTCAAAACAAATACACATCTTAGATAATTTTTCTTCTAAACCTATTCTAAACCGTAAAAAGTTTACATTTATGAAAAAAATTTTGAAAAAAAAAATTTGTTTATTTTACAAAAAATACCCTTATATTTATTGGATATGACTGCTAAGTATTGATTAACTTTATGAAAGAAAAAAATTCAAAAAATAAACTATCACAATATGATTCATAATAATAATAAAGATAAAAATATTTTAATTTTAAATGAATATTTTTTCTTCTGTTTTCTAATTTAGTATTATTTACCAAAGTAGAACTTCTCTATCTTGTAAAAGCCGTAATGTTCACAGTTAATTATTTGCTCTTATTCAGGTTGTTACAACCAAGAGACAAAGTTCAACTTGTTAGAGTAGAGACTCATCAGCCATGTTACTCTGTTTAAAAGGAAAAGAAAAAAAAAAAGAAGAAATCTTTGAAAACTAAGACATTTCATATTCCCTGCTGGCGTGATGGATTGTAGCTTGGTTCTGAGCTTATTATAACATTTCCAGTTTTCACTTGTCCAAACCATGCCAAATACATCAAAAATATTGATAAAAGAAGCCAGAAGAACTTTTCTAACATTGGTTAGAATCATTCAGAAAACTCTGAGGAAAACTAATTCTTACACTTCTCTGCTTAAATTCTCTTAAAAGATATCACTGGACGGAATGCAATATATACACATTAAAATGCATAGAAAATTAACTCTATATACACATGAGTATACACACAAAAGTCTAAAATGCACACAAGAATGCACCATATAAACTTTATAAATCTTTATTTGGTTTAATGGCACATCAACCTTTGTAGGTTATTTAACACCAAATCCATTTTTATGTAAATAATCAGTTCTATTTAAAACAATTTGGTTTAGCATGAGTACACAGTTTAATTTTTAAGAATCTTGGTTTGCATGGTGTAATGGTTAATAAGCTAGGTGAGCAGACCATTACCCAAGAATTTGAGTCTGTGTGCTCTGTATTCATGGTCTTGTGCCAAACATTTGTGGACATCTTTCTGTTCATGTCTTCCTCTATTGTTGCAGAAATTTCCAAAATTTAACTACTCCTTTCTTTTTTAATTTAATAATGAGAAACATTGAGTGCTATAAAAATATTAAAAATAATTTATATAAAAAAATACTATGTTACAATTAGTGGGTTAGGTTTTATGGTATATCAACCCTTGTAAGTTATTTAATGTCAAATCCTGTATACACACACACATATATATATATATATATACACACGAGTAAAGTAAGTTGACGACTGTAGTCGAGAGCGACCAGAAAGCTCCCTTTTCAATAGCTATTACACTGAGGTATAGGGAGGGCGTTACTCCTTTCCCTGAATTGCACCACTTTACCCTTGATACGTACCTTATATTGCTGAGTGTTAAGCAAGGAGGTATCAAGCACATTTTTTTAAAGTTTTTTGGTATGACGCAACCTGGGATTGAACCCAGTAACTAATTATGGCAAAACAATATAAGAATAACAAAATAACAAGCAAAAACTACATATTCGCAAGGCACTACATATTAGGAACATACAACCCAAAGTTAATAGAATTAATTTTGAAACCAGTGCTAATGTACTTAAATGTCTTTAGCTATTGACACAATTTATAGAAACAAATTTGAAAAATAAACGTTACACAATACAACAATACAAAATAGAATTAGTTTTGATACCAGTGCTAATGTACTTAAATGTTTTTAGCTACTGATGCTATTTATAGAACAGATTTGAAAAGAAAATGCTACACAATACAACAGTACAAACGCTCATTCTTACAAAGTAGTAATGTACATACAAAAGTTACATCACGTTTGTAATACATCAGCCCCTGATGATGGCCTAAAGTTGGGCAGAAAGTACTTGGGAAATAACAAATTATAGAAGGTTTATCAACCAATTCCCACCAAATATCATAAGATCAATACAGCAATTTGAAAGGATTAACAAAAAAATATGTAGACAAAAAATGTCTATTATGTTCAATCAAATATGTATCAATGAAGAAATGCTGCCAAAATATACATATTTTAGATAATAATTTGTAAACAAATGATTTGTTGATAACATTTTTAAACAATCCAGAACACATTCATTTGTATACAGTTAAATGGTTTCAAGTATTGCTATCAAACACTAATAATTTAACTTTACAGTCATTTGTTGGCACACAGTTAAATGGTTATACTGTAATATAATTGTAGAGGGATGTTTTTATATTATCATTTTGCATTTTATATATCTTGCCTTTTGGTTTAGTTAGGCTGAGAACCTTTCATTTAGTGCATGGGTTAGTTGAGTGCAGGTGTTCGTACGCACGAGGCGGACGGGACAATCAGAGAAGTCACAATAAAAACCCCAGATAGGAAATGTATTTGGGGATGTGAATGACATCATGCCCGGAAGTGCTGAGGATTTGGGGGATTTAAAAGAAAAAACAAGTACTTGAGATTTGGACTTGGATGAAGAAAGTCAATTTTCGGAGCTCGTCGAGGCCAGAACAGTAGTTTGCGGTGGGGGTGCCGCAAGTGGTGGGGTTCAGATGGAAAAGTCAGCATAGAAAGAAATTGTGTCTCTCTCTCTCCTCATGTCGAAAAACCTTAAACTCAAAAAGGTAATAAAAAGTTTTGTACCTGAACCAATTTCATGTTTTTCGGATTCCTATATGTTTATGAACATTATGTCTATTTCACGTGTTCATATCTTGGTCCTATCTTGAAATATTACAATACATACATGATTGATAAGTGAATATTGTTTCAAGCATTGCTATCTAGCACTAATAATTCTGTTTAGAATTCATCATTAGTTTGCACAGTCAAATAATCAAACAGTTCTATATGACTCGTAAATATGGCTTTAACAGGTGCTACCACTTTGGGTCAGAGTGGACCAGGGAGTAATCAGATGTAGTTTACTGTCATATCCAGGACACGACTTCTTTGACTTGTAGATGGGATCCTAACAGGTATTACCACTTTGGATCAGGATGGACATGGAAGTAATGACAATAAAGTGGGGTACTCCATATTCTGCAAAGCTCCAGGACTGGAGCCTTGCCATCAGATGGTTTAGAGCCATACCCATGACACTTGCTGGGGGTTACCTCTCTGCAGAGATACAGTTGGCATATTCCACAGCCTCAGCCGATTGGGCTGGCATTAGCAGATTTGATAAGATGATTCAAAAGAGCACAAAAAGCAGCCGTATTAGATTTAACCAAAAGAATGCTGAAAATATTATTTGTAATTTTTTTTTCTGAGAGAAACTTTCATTTTGATCAAATGACACTAATGAATATAATTGATTGGACAGAGATGAACATCCATCTATTTAATCGTGTACAACCAAAAACTTCCTCTGTGTTCAAAAGATTTTCTAACTTAACAGTCAGTAATGAAAAACAGTGTATTAGTCATCCTTTGCACCATGGCAAACACTTATTTGCCAAGTTAATATGATAGATATTCCCACAACCCAACTATCTAATAATCCTTTTCCTGGGTTTTGGGCTTCGTTCTTTGTTAAATAAGCATATCAATATTTGTGGACAATTTAATGCCAAAGTCATAAACTTATACTAACAGGACTGGTACCATTTAAACAATAGCTGGCAGGGATAAGAAGGTTCATGCTTTCCAAAATGAATTGTTAAAGCCCAAATTAATTTACTCTGATGATCAGGAATGATCAGAAGTGAAAGCAACCTAACAATTATAAGGAATGATCAGAAGAGAAAGGAACCTAATAATTATAAGGAATGATCAGAAGAGAAAGGAACTTAATAATTATAAGGAATGATCAGAAGAGAAAGGAACTTAATAATTATAAGGAATGATCAGAAGAGAAAAGAACCTAATAATTATAAGGAATGATCAGAAGTGAAAGCAACCTAACAATTATAAGGAATGATCAAAAGTGAAAGGAACCCAACAATTATAAGTAATGCTCAGAAGAGAAAACAACATAACAACTAAATTTTTATCATACATATATAGATGATTTGCTTTCTTTTTTTGATGGCACCAACTTTTATGGGTTATTTAATGCCAAGGCCTTCTTTGTTAAAAAACAACCCTAGTACTATTTAACCCATTGCTGGAGGGATAAAAAGGTTCATAGATTTCTCAAGGGTGTTAGACTGTAAGTGATCGTATTAGCATGATTAGTGTTTGAATTCATAAGATGATCTTACAGTCCAGCACTTTAGCCTTTACACTTGGGTTCATTTTTGAACATAATATCCTTCTTTGTTACTACAGTTAACACTTTTTCATAAATCACATAATTTAGCCAACATTTCATATCCCAGCTTGAAATTCAGTTTTCAAAAACTTTCACTTTTTGATATTAGATTTTAAATTTCAAAGAAAGACACGCAGTAATATATAGATGGTTTCTTTGTTTAATGGCATATCAACCTTTGAGGGTTATTTAATGCCACAGCCAAGGAGGATTAGGTGGTTCATATCATTCCTAAGGATATTAGTCCAACAGAGAACAACTGGTTACTGGGATATGGCAGTCCTTAGCGACTATGACATGGAGACTCCAACTTGATTTTATCTGGTTTCCAATGCTATAAAATAGATATCCCATACTCATTACCTTTTTTCTCAGTCTACAGCAGGAGTCAAATATTTCTCAAGGCTTTGAAAGCATGGGGGATAATTGGCCTTATACTGAAATCTAAACCCACACAGGTGATACAAGCAAGGTGATATCATATTTGCAGATGGAAATGTTTTTAAATTTTCTTCCTGTTGACCAAAGAAACCTACACCAATCTGATTTAGCAAATTGTCTATCTGGCTAATGTGTATTACTTCCTTCAATTTTCTCACCCTACAGCCATGTTCCCTGTCTATTATTGGGACATTATCCAAGTGAGGGTAATGTGAGCTCATCTCTCTTCTGATGTGTTCAGTTACATCTTAGAAAGTTAAGAGAATCCTAATCGGCTATCGGTAATCTTTGCCAAATACTCTACGAAGCTCTAATTTACAGGTGATGAAAGACTGCATTAGCTTTAAGGGGATGATTCAGCTTGGTAAGATTAAGCAGGTCAAGTGGCCGAATGCCAAAACTTATTCTACTGACCACTCACTAGACACACAGACAAGTTCATATTTATGTTAGTACATCGAAGAGTTAAAAAAATAATTCCTTGTAATCCACGAATATCTCTGTTTATTCAAGAAAATTCTCTTATAAACCTCCAAACAGCTGACACCATGGCCTTTTGCTAGACTAAGCAAAGATTGATATTTACAAGAGTTAAGGATTGGAAAAAAAAATATAAGTATTGAGCCTTTTGTTCAGGCTTAGAATAGGCTGATTTTATTGACAGCAAAGAGCTAAGACAAAAGACAATATCAAACAACTGTACCCATAAAAACAAAAACAATGAAAAGCATTAAAAAAATATTAAATAATGACACCCATTAAAACAACAATGATACCAATTAAAACAAAATATTACATTGGTATTTTCAAGGGCAGACAAACAGAAACAATCAGGGTGAATGGAAATTACATTAAGTTGAAAATTTTACTCAAAGTTTTTTTTTTCTTAGAGAATTTTAGTGATTCTTGCTACAGTGAGTGTGTGTATTGCAGTCACAGACTTAAAAAGTGTGCAGGATTGCCTCGTCGATGATGTTCTTGGGGTCCTTGCAAGTTCTGGTCTTCCAGCATCATACTTGCTCTCCCAAGCAATCCTGCTGAAACTACTGTTCCGGCCAGAGATCCTGCAGTAAAAAGTTCACCAAGCATGCAAAACCACACAGCACACACCTAAAAAAAAAAAAAATCAAAATGCCACTGCTCATGAACTTTTAAACTGGAATTGGCCAATGAGAAATGACATACATCACTTCTCTTCCAGTCGCAACAAGTTAAAAAGGTAAACGACCACTTGCTCGTTTTCCTCTAGATCTTGTATGCGTATACTCACACGCACTGAGCAACATTCAAGATAACAGGTAAACAAAATTCCACTCCTTGGTATTTCGTCAGTAACATTCATATACACCTGTGAAAAAAATAAGTCTTTACAAAAAAAAATATATGTGTGTGTGTGTGTGTGTATGTGAGTGTATGTGTGTCAAATTTATCATTTAAAAATTTGAGGTAGCAAATCCTAAGAGCTCTTACATAAAAGCTTACGATTATAAAGGAGTTATGAACAAACGCTGGAAAAAAGAGTTGATTTCTTTCCACACAATCAAATATTGCAATTATTCACACATATTTAAATAGTTTAAAGTATTGCTATCTAACAGTAACAATTCTATTCAATATTGATGATTTGTTTGCACACAGAGAAGTAATCACAAGTATGGCTATGTAACAGTATTCATTTATTTGCACACATTCAAATAGTGTAGAGTTTAGTATTGAATAATACCTAATAATGTCTATTTTCAATGAATAATGTTCCACAGGAAATCAAAATCTTTGTTAAGAAAACTTTTACTTAAAAAATTTTCAAGGTTGTAATTCTGTGTGATATTCTACATACAAAAACTCCATCATAATAACAATGGTGGTCAAATAGAATAAAAAAAATACATATCTTCAGGTTTGATTAAACACTTTTTTGAGTCAAGTGAAAGCAACAAGCTGAGAACTTGAATGATTATACTGTTGTTATTGGTTCCTAATTGAATAACTAGTTTCATCTGAAAGGATGTTTCTATCACCTGCAGCTAATTCTTTGCTTCTCATTATTTTGCCATTCATCTGAATTGATGTATTCAAGACAAAGAGATCAGTTCCTCTCTACCTTGAGGCAATCCAAAACTTGAATAATCAACATTAAAATAAATAAAAAAGTTAAAGTCAATCCTTGAAGAATAAAGAAAAAAGTTAGTTAGCTGTTAATGTTCTCTCACCAGGAAATTCTATTCTGTTTTCCTGTTGTCTTCCAAGAGAAGCTCAAAAGAACTTTTGCTGCTTTATAAAATTCTCTTCATCTTTACAATATTCAAGAATTTCCAAACAAAAATTCTTATTGTTTTCTCCTGGTCACTTAAAAGGTTAAATTTGGTTTGGTTTCTTTGTTTAATGGCATATCAACCTTCACAGGTTATTTAATACCAAAGCCATCCTTGTAGAACAATAGTAATGGTCTTTTTTAACCCATTATTTAGAGGGCGGATAAGTAGGTTTATACCTTTCTTGAAGGTATTATCCTGGAAGTGAACATGATAGCATGACTGAAGTTTGAACTCACTATGATCTTGCAGTCCAACACATTAACCACTGCACCATGGGGACTCTTCCCGAAAGGTTAAATAACTGTACATATTAAAGAATTCTTTTCAACTGTTTCTGTATAATTTTCCAAACACATCTCATTTGGAAATTCTAATTTGGTGGCAGATTTTGGTGGACTGTACAAGTAACTACATATAGAAAGTCACTGATAATTTATTTAAAGTAAGCTCTCTGCTGGCTGCCATAATAGAAGGGCACTAAAGAAGCAATTCAATGACTGCCTGAAAATTCCTTTGATGCCTGTCACATCAACTTTCAACGATCGTCTACCCTAGATAAGAACTGTGATGCTTGGAATCTCTCAACTAACAATGTTGAAATAACATTTATGAAAACACCTGCAGTACCATCTTCAAGGACAAATGGCATAGGAGGGGGAACCCCAATTATGTCATCAAACCCTGACCAAAACTTCAGAAGTGGCCACAGCAACCCTTCCTGCCTACCCTGCAATGAGCTTATCAGCCACGAACAGCCCCTTTGTTTCACAAAGCCAAGCCATGATTATAGGTCACTAACAAAAAGTTTTTGGAAGTTTAAAATTTGACACAATAGATAATATTGTTCAAAGGCAATCAAAACATTCAAAATAAATTCAATAAATATCTTAATATTTCCTTCCAACATAATGACTGCTCTTTAATTTTTTCCCTAATTGTCAAAACCCTACAAATTTATAAAAAAAAAACAAAAAAAAATCAAAGCTCACAGACCCAGCAAAACAGCACATGGTAGCATTATTATTCTTTAACTTAGGATTACTCACCTTCTTTAAGAACAGCTTTGGCATTAGGTAGGTTGGTTGTGTTTTACACCTAACCAACCCTTCTGGGTTATTTAATGCCAAATCCTGTTTAGACATAGTAAGTAAAGTAAAGTTGGTGACCGTAGTCGAGGGCGACCCAAAGGCTCCCCTTTCAATAGCTACTACACCGAAGTGTAGTGGAGGGTGCTACTCCATTCCTTGGATTGCTCCACATTACCCTTGATACGTACCCTATAATGCCGAGTGTTAAGCAAGGAGGTATCAAGTACCATTTTTAAAGTCATTGGTATGATGCAACCTGGGATTGAACCCAGGTCTCCCGGACCATTGGTGAACACTCTACCCAGTAGGCCAATGTGGTTTTTAGATAACAATTTTTACATGAACTAGGGCTCATTTGTTTGCACATAGTTAAATGGTTTCAAGTATTGCTATCTAACACCAATAATTCTATTTGCTACAGTTAATTGGTTTCCAGTATAGTAAATAATTGAACTGTTCTATTTTACACAGAGTTGGGACCCTAACAGGTACTACCATTTCAGGTATGAGTAGACCTGAAAGGAATGACAATGAAAGAGTACTCAACATTCCTCAAAGTACCAGAACTGGACTTTAATGAAATTTGCATTAACGAAGAAATGCTGCCTAAATATACATATTTTAAACTCCATGATCCTGCAGCTCATAAATATAACAGCACTTTGGAATACAGATGTGATCTTGTGAAGAGACAAATTACACTCTGTAAGAATAACATCCATTCCCTCAATCTTGAATATGCTAAAACAAAAGTTACATCACTTTTGCAATAGATCCTCCCCAGATGATGGCCCAAAGTTGGGCAGAAAGTACTAGGGATACATACAACTATGGACAATACATAAATCAATTCCCCCTGAATACGATAAAAGTAATACAGGAATTTGAACGGATCCAGAAGAAAATATGTAGACATAAAATGTCTATTATGTTTAATGAAATTTGCATATATATATATATATATATATATATATATAAATAAATAAATAAAATGTTTCTCAATAAATTCTGTCCTCTTCAAGGTAAAATATTTTTCAGAAAAGACTCTGTATACATGTAAACATCTAACACACTATTGATTTAATAAAATAATGAATAAATGTTGATAATTACATGAAAATGAATTATACAAATGATAATTACTATACATGAAAAATCCCACCTTTTGATTAAATTTTCTAGTTTTGTTTCTTTAATTCTTTGCATAGATTTCCACTTTTCCACATGATAACTGTTTTTTTTTTTAAATTTTAATTCAGTAAAGAAAGAAGGTGTTTATCTAGTCATTCAGGTGTCAAGTTCATTAGAATAACTATTGATTAATCAATGGTTAAAGATATGAACAAAATTTCACATTAACATTTACAAAACTTTTAACGAATCCTAAAGAATTTATTCAAGGTGACGAACTCATAAGAGATGTACTCTTATGGACCCCCACACATGGCCGTGCAAAAGCAGGACGAACAGTACGAACATACATTCAGCAGCTATGTGAGGATACGGGATGCTGTCCTGAAGACCTGCCTAGGGCGATGAACGATAGGGAGGAGTGGCGAGAGAGGGTCGGGATATCCGTGCTATCAGCGTGACATGATGATGATAATATATATATAGGGATTCTTGTGTACATGTTAGTGTCATTGGAAATGGACATGGTGAACCTAGTTCAAATCCTGGATGAGGCAGTTTGCATTTCATGTAGTGCTAATATGCTTACGCTTGGGAAACGTAAGAATCTAACTATTCTCCCTCCAGCTATCAGTAAATAAAGTAATCTTGATATGGCAGTCAGTGTAGGAGAAGGAAAGCTAAATTCACACCTGTTAATCCCAGCTTAAAAATTGATCATGGGTTGCATGTTGCTCCTACAGAGGATCTCCTATTGTTTTGGTTTAATTTGGTTTTATGGCATATCAACCATTGTAGGTTATTTAATGCCAAATCCATTTTTATACATATAAACAGTTATATTTCAAACAATTTAGTTTAGTATAGGTATAGTTTTTCATTTACACTCAATTTAAAGTCAAAACAGTTCTATTTCTAACAATTCAGTTTAGCATGAGTACGCAGTTTAAATGGCAAAATAGTCCCATCTCAACCAATTCAGTTTAGCCTAAGTACACAGTTTAGTTCTATTTGACCTATAGATAGGACCCTCGGAGTGATGGCAATGAAGGGGTACTTCACATTCTCCAAAGCTTCAGCATTACTGAAATCACTATCAGACTGTTTAGTTTCATATCCTGGACACTTGTTGTGAGGAGGGGACCTTACCCTTCAGCAGAGAAGCAGTCAGTGTATTCTACAGCCCCTGACTGGGCAATGCAGAGTGCAAATGAACACTGCTGTTGCTACATAATACCTTATAATTCGTTAGTCAACGTGGTACGCTTGTTGGCTGAACGGTCTGATACTAAGTCTGATATAAAGTTGGGCGGGTTTCGATCCCAGTTTCAAGTGTCCTACATGTCTAGCCACACTGAAGAGTTGTGATACGACGAAACAGTCTTTCTGTGGATGACGGATCCCCACACATGGCCGCGCAAAAGCAGGGCGACCAGCTCGAACGTACATTCAGCAGCTATGTGAGGATACAGGATGTTGTCCTGAAGACCTACCTAGGGCGATGAACGATAGGGAGGAGTAGCGAGAGAGGGTCAGGGATATCCGTGCTACCAGCACGATATGATGATGATGATATATATATATATATATATATATATATATATATATATACACACACACACATATTGGAAAAAACATCTAATGAAATAGGGAAAATTATGACATGAAAACAAAATTTTGATGGAATATTTAAAATAACATTTATTGCCATAATTTTATCACACACACATATATCTTATTACTCCAGATAAAAGAAAAAACTTCATGGATAAATTTAAACCTACATTAAACAGAAACTAACTACATACCCATACATAAACAGAATCACTCAGGTAGGAAGAGTAGTAGTTAATTGGGTTTATGGCATATCGACAATCATAGGTTATTACAGGGAAGAAGAGTAATGAAAATAAAGAAATTCTGCCGAGGCCAAAGGTAGTCTTGGACAATTAACTCCAACTGGATATTCACAGATACAAATCCTTGAATTAAAAAGAACAATAACCCTATCAAAATAGTCAATAGTATAAAAACAAAGGGGGAGCACCCAAATCAATTATTAACTTCCTTAAGACTTAAAAAGTTAAAATCACCAATAGAAGCAAAAAATAAATAACCTGAAACCAAATTCACTTACATATTTATTCATTTCCAAGTATTTCCTCGTATAAGTCAGTAAGTAAAGTTGACAACCGTAGTCGAGGGTGACCTGTTCTGTTCTAATGGCATAAAGCACTTTTTATGAAAATTTTTCTTAATTGCATTTCTCTTTTTATATATATATATATATATATATATATATACACACACACACACAAACATATATATATATATATGAAAAAGTAAGTAAAGTTGGTGACTTTAATCGAGGGTGACCCAAAGGCTCCCTTTTCAATAGCTACTATACTGAGGCATAGGGGAGGGCGCAACTTCATTCCCTGGATTGCTCCACTTGACCCTTGATATGTACCTTATATTGCTGAGTGTTAAGCAAGGAGGTATCAAGTACCATTTTTAAAGTCTTTGGTATGATGCGAGCTGGGATTGAACTCAGGTCTCTCAGACCACTGGTGAACACTCTACCCAGAAGACCAATGTGAGTAGAGTGTTTGTCAATGGTCCGGGAGACCAGGGCTCAATCCCAGATCAAGTCATACCAAAGACTCAAAAAATGGTACTTGATACCTCCTTGCTTAACAATCAGCATTATAAGGTAAAGATGATTAATGTCTTCTTCTAACTCGGTAGACCAATTGACACTTTGAAACAGTCTTCTCTAGAGGAGTTGCAATATAAACTAAAATTTATGAGAAAAATAAAGATTTTTTTCAGCAGTCTGTTTTCAGTATTTTCTCAGATGAATAATATTTATTCCAGACTTAATCTGCACCTATTGTCATCTCTTTTATAAGCTGGTGATTTTCTCAGAATATCTCATTTTATTAGGGAAGATTTTCCCCATTTCCTCTTATTTGCTATATATGTTTGGATAGTGTTTGTTTGTATATATGACCGGCCCATTTGTATAATGGTCAGAGTATTCACCAATAGCCTGGGAGATTGGGGTTCAATCCCAGGTCAAGAAATACCAACCACTCAAAAAATGGTACTTGATACCACCTTGCTTAACATTCACCATTATAAGGTACAGATCAAGAGTAAGTGAAGCAATGGATGGGAGTAGCACCTTCCTCCTACACTTCGGTGTAGTAGCTATTAAAAAGGGAGCCTTTGGGTTACCTTTGATAACAATTGAACAACTTATATATATATATATATATATATATATATATATATATATAAGCAACTGAGAAAATGAATGTGAGGGAAGCTAAACTTTTCCTGCTGGAAGACTGTAATAAAAACAACAAGGATGAGGATTTTAGCCAGAAATAGTTACCCAATAGCATTGAGAGCTTATCTCAGTAATTTCAGAAACAGATTTCCAGCATGTGATTTCCCAAGTTAAAGCACCATGTGACCCCTGACTAATTCCTCAAAGACAAATTCCAGATTGTCATGTGGTTTTACTCATTTCATGACTTGCGTGTTCCACTCTCTTGTCCTTTCTTCTCTTTCTTCTTCCTTGAGCAAATTTCATGGAATTCCATGTTTTTACAGATGAAAACCATTTTCTACAGTGCCACCATTACAAGTTGTAGTTCACTTCCTGAAGGAAATTAAATATTGACCATTTTTGCATTCATGTTATTTTTACAGAACCAGGGTGTCGGTCTTTGCGTGAATGAAGACATCAAGCATCTTGGTTGTTTATAGTTATTTCTATTCAAATTTCACAAAGAATTATCGTTATTATACATTAATCTATTTTGACTAGTATCCTCATCTTGGTTGTTTATAGTTATTTCTATTCAAATTTCACAAAGAATTATCATTATTATACATTAATCTACTTTGACTAGTATCCTCATCTTGGTTGTTTATAGTCATTTCTATTTGAATTTCACACATGAGGAAATATAACATTATAAATAAATCTATTTTAACGAGTATCCTCATCTTAGTTGTTTATAATCACTTCTATCTGAATTTCACCTATGAGGAAATATATCATTAAGAATTAATCTATTTTAACTAATATCCTTATCTTGGTTGTTTATAGTCACGTCTATCTGAATTTCAGACATGAGGAAATATATCATTATAAATTAATCTATTTTAACTAGTATCCCCATCTTGGTTGTTTATAGTCATTTCTATCTGAATTTCTCACATGAGGAAATATATTATTATGAATTAATCTATTTTAACTAGTATCCTCATCTTGTTAGCTTATAGTCATTTCTATCTGAATTTCACAAGTGAAGAATTATTATTATACATTCATCTATTTGGATGAGTATCTTCATCTTGGTTGTTTATAATCACTTCTATTTGAATTTCACCTATGAATAAATATATCATTAAGAATTAATCTATTTTAACTAATATCCTTATCTTGGTTGTTTATAGTCACGTCTATCTGAATTTCAGACATGAGGAAATATATCATTATAAATTAATCTATTTTAACTAGTATCCCCATCTTGGTTGTTTATAGTCATTTCTATCTGAATTTCTCACATGAGGAAATATATTATTATGAATTAATCTATTTTAACTAGTATCCTCATCTTGTTAGCTTATAGTCATTTCTATCTGAATTTCACAAGGGAAGAATTATTATTATACATTCATCTATTTGGATGAGTATCTTCATCTTGGTTGTTTATAATCACTTCTATTTGAATTTCACCTATGAGGAAATATATCATTAAGAATTAATCTATTTTAACTAATATCCTTATCTTGGTTGTTTATAGTCACGTCTATCTGAATTTCAGACATGAGGAAATATATCATTATAAATTAATCTATTTTAACTAGTATCCCCATCTTGGTTGTTTATAGTCATTTCTATCTGAATTTCTCACATGAGGAAATATATTATTATGAATTAATCTATTTTAACTAGTATCCTCATCTTGTTAGCTTATAGTCATTTCTATCTGAATTTCACGAGGGAAGAATTATTATTATACATTCATCTATTTGGATGAGTATCTTCATCTTGGTTGTGTGCATCAGACCATTTCAGCCATTGTACCTTTGAGTAATATTCTCATAAGTTTGAACAAAACTCTGTTCAATACCTCGGAGAAGAATGTTATTTCCCTGTCCATACTTAAAGGACATCTCATGTTACTTAATTTTTCCTTCTTTATTTGGTCGTGTCATGTTGCATACACTTGTTTATATAAACAAACTCATTTGAATATTCATCAAGACTACAATTACGAAGGTGGACTTAACATCCTGGTTATCATCACAGGAAACAGAATTGATGACCAGTATTCAAATTCTGTCTGTTTACATTTCACTTCATGTTAACACCCTTCAGAAAGGCATGAATCCACCTCTTCTTCTCCGAAGGAAAAGGAAGACTGAATCCAAACCAGCTGCACTCCCCTTAGAAATTGACCTTATATCACACCCTGCACATGGTTGTTTAAATGCATATACTACAGGATTATATACATAAATACTTGCATCTATATGCATATCCTATGGAGGTGCCCATGGTGTAATGGTTATTGTCATAGGAAATGGACATGGCAACATGAGTTCAAATCCTGGACGAGAATGATTGCATTTCACATAGCACTAATACCCTTGGAAAAGGTATGAATCCAATAATTCTCCCTTCAGCTATGGATAATTAGAAGGGCAGACTAGGTTCTTCAGCCTTGGTAAGGCAACTTGTCTAGAAGGAAAACTGAATTCAAACCTGTTACACTCCGCTTAAAAATTGACGTTGTGTCAAATCCTGCCTGAGCGGAGGGGTTGGTAAATATATATGCATATCCAACGTGTGTTAAATAGTTCAGGTTCAAATCCAGAGAATATTACTTAAGAGACCAAGAGGCAAAACATTGTTACACTCAAAATGAATTCAAATAAATCAACATACAATAATAAAGAACATACCATAATTTACTTAAGCGAAAAAAAAAAAAAAAAGACAAAAAAGAGGATTTTTGAAAAATAATGGCCAAATTTACATTCAAATGTGTAATAAAAGCAGCCATTATTTTCTAATCAATATATTTTACATTTTCTTTGACCTGTCTTCCTCGGATGTTTAGGGTTCTCCATTCCCAAGACATTTGATTCATGCATATTCAATTGTTGCCAATGATCTTCCTCACCACGCAATCTTCCTAATTGTTAAACACTGGAAGATTTTAACCTTAGGGACCTAATTTTTTCCCCACTTCTTGCATTACAATTTACGCACAGTCAAGTCTGTTTGGTTTATTTCTTTCAATAAAATCCCCAAAGTATAACAAAATAATTGTGTTTGGCAATTTGTAAGGACAAGAAATCTTAATTCAAAAGTTAACCACAGGGTATTTAAAAGAGAAATACATGACTTTTGGATATCAAATCTTGATTTTCAGATAAAGATCATAAAATGTTGAGGTGTGGGATACAAATTAGAAGTTCCTAATTCAATTTTTTTTTATTTTGTACAGTTTAATTTATTGGCCAAAGAATAGATTGACAAGAATTCATTGGGGGAAAAAAAAAAAGATTAACTAATAAAACTTCATCATTGAACCAGAAAAAATTCCATGGCAGTTAACAAATAAGATTCTCCATTGTTTCATTGTTGTATTCTCACATGTATATACATCTACATACATGCAGAAAGGATCACAGAGTTCCAATATCAGCAACAGTATATCTGTGATATATTAACACTGAATAAACAGAAGGAAAGACAAGATATGCTCATTTACACAGAAACATTTAATGTATATTTAATATTCATAAAAGAAGCATTAAAAAAAAAAAATGCCCAAATGTGTCCCAGCAGATAAAATATGCACATATTGTTCTATGTACTAGCACTATATGAAAAGGAGACAATAATGGTAAAATGCTAACTTGAGAAACATGGATGATAAAATGTTCACAGCCATCTCGGCTTTACATTTCAATAAAATAGCAAGAGATATTGCTACAGTTCTTTGAAAAAAGTCAAAAGAGGATGTGAAAGGATTCTACAAAAAGTCATGTGTCTGACCATGAGCCTCTTAATGGACACACCCATTCTACAAGGGAGAAGTACTTATTATTGCCCTATAATATTTCAATCCCAAAAAAGTCAAATAATCTGACTAATATCTTTGTTGATGTCACTGGTTTTTGAACAAACATTGATTTTAAAATCTTAAGAGAAAATTTTTGAATGAATTGAATTCGCTTGACCTGAGTTGATATTCTTTTGATCACAACGACACGATAATAAAGAACGGGCGAAGACTTCTTTAAAAAATATACCTCTCACTTTATTTGTAACATCTGCGTGTGAGAGGGAGTTGGTGACTGAACGTAACTGCAACATATATTGACCCCCACTCTTATGGCCGTCAGTGTTGTGTCTTTCTTGTTCTCCAGGGCTGCTCAACCGGAGGCCCAGGGGCCCAGCTCTCTGCTGGATGATGGCTTTCTTTACTGCATCTTATCACCAACTGCTCTGGTCCCCAACTCCATCGGGGGTCCCGAGGGCCCCTTCGGCCGGGTGTGGCTTTCCCTACCACATCTTGTCTCTAACTCATCTTATCTCCAACACAATCAGGGGCTCCAAGGGCTCCCTACGCCGGGCGGTGGCTTTCTCTACCACATCTTGTCTCTGACTTCTCTGGTCCCCAACTGTCTTCACCGAGTTATATAATAGTTCAATTGCCCACTCAATCTTTGGAATGGCATGTTTGATCGTCATCAAGCAGAAATAACTGTCATGCAGTTCAGAGGTCACTCTCTTCTGGTGTATCAGCCTATGAGTGTATCATGGGCTTTTACCTTGTCCCATTTTGTCAGCCAAATTTTCTTTCGATTACTGGCTATTGGAATGTGTCACTTCCTTCCAGTGCATCACTTTATAATGGCTTGTTTGGCCGGGTTGAAGGTCAAAATACAACATTATACCACTATACTTTTATCACTGATTTATATCTCGGATTCTCTTCCTTATCCCATACAAATTGTGTATAGATTAAAGAAACGAAAAAACAAAACAAACAGTGCTGAATATTGATGAGGTGTGGCTCAATACTTTTTACGACATCATACAGTCAAAGATTTAATCAAAGTCTTACGTTAGTCACCAAGCCAAATAACAGCTTAACAGTACCGCACGACTTGTTTCTCATGTCATCTGATAAAAGCAAATAAAAATTGTGTTCCTGCTTCCCAATAAAATCTGGTTCCTTCAACAATGACAACGTTCATTTCATGAGTCTCTCACACAAAGGTCTGTTCTATGTGCTCCAACTAAATATCCATCTTGTACTGATTTGCTTCCACCAGTTCTCTCCTCAAAACTGATGACTATTGCATATGTACACACAAACTTATAAATGTACATGAGAAATGGCATATTACAGGTGACATTCATGGACATCACATTACAAATGGCTGCTTACACAACCAACACAAAGCAGCACAACATTTTTGCTTCAAGTAAGTGATAATCATCACATAAACAAAATTTATAAAATATCAGCTGAACCAGTGGAAATTCCATGGGTATTGCCAGTATCTTTCCATTCTGAAGAGAAATACATGAATTAATAATATTCACAATTGTTAGTCTTATCATCATAATTTTTATCATAGCATTTCAGTTAATGTATTCTTTAAGCTTGAAGTATTTATTTATTCTTCTATCTCCTTCAATCCACAAATCGTAAAGGCAAATCTTTACATACGAAAGGTCACATTAAAAAACAGAATGTTTGTCTACAGTAATGAGGAAATAGATCTGCACTGCTATAGATTTACTTTGTACTTTTTACCAGGACATTTCTTGTGTAAGCAGCATTTGGCTTTATCACTCAGACCTACAATTTGTTCTGACAGTTTAACGAACAAACTGGGGACAGTGTGGTTTGAAAGTTGATTTCAACAACGTCACCGACTCAGAAAATCCTGTCGCATGCGTCTGTCTATGCAACATGCTTTGTTTCAACTCATTCCCGTTCCCTCCATGGCTCTTTTTATGCACCTGACAGTCTCATTTGAATAGGAGTGCCGAGAGTCTGCGTTACTTCACGCAAGATAAGCAAATACAAAAGCGACTGTTTGTCGCCATTTTAGCTTTTTTTTTTGTGAAGCGACTGAACCGTACAAAACGCAGCCACACGCTAGTCAGGTAAGTCACGATTTTCCCTACAGACATTAATAATAATAATATCAATAAGCAACAGTATAGCAAGTGTAGGTTATGTGGAGACAGGCATGAAACAGTTTATCATATATGTAAATGCACAAAACTTGGTTAGATAAAGTTATTTGGTTTAATGGCATATCAAATCTTGATAGTTATTCAATGCCAAAACCTGTTTGTGTAAATTCATATCATATCTATGACTTGTAATATATCATTTGTCGTTAACATTATTTTTAAACAAGCCAGAACTCATTTGTTAATATACAGTTATTTCAAGTATTGTTATCCGATAGTAATAATTCTAATTAATATTAACCAACTGCTTGAAAATACTTAAATGATTTCAATTATTGCCATCAAATACTACTAACTCTACTTAATATTTGTCATTTGTTCGTACACAGTTGAATGGTTTTAAGTATAGTAAAGGATTTAACAGTTTTTTTTACCCATAGATCGGACCCCGACAAGTACTACCACTCCAGGTCAGAGTAGATGATGGAGTAATGGTAATGAAGTGGGTACTCCATAATTCCCAAAACTCTAGCATCTGATGATTTAGTATCATATATCGGGACATTCAGAGGAGTCTTACCCCTCTGCAGAAGTGCAACCCTAGCCAACAGGACAAGTAGCAAACTATCACAAAATTGGTAAAAAGAATAAGCATGACAGCATGGGAAAAAGATCCACTGAGAATTGTGCAAAAGGTTAAGATTTGACCATTCTACCAAATGGTATATGCAAAAAGCAGAATCTATCCTAGAGAAAGAGACACAACATATCTCTGGAATTTTGAAATCCAGTCAGATCACCTAATCCTCACTAGAAGACCAGACACAGAGTTGATTAACAAAAAAAAAAAAAAAAAAGAAAAAAAAAGGCCAGTCATTTTCTAGATTTTGTTGGTCCAGTAGACCACACGGTAAAAATGAAATAAAATGGTAGACAAATACTTGATAATGTGTAAATACAGTTTTAATGTTGAAAAACAGTTCTATTTCAAATAATTCAGTTAACCATAAGCACACAGTTTAAATGTAAGTACGATTTAATTGTGAAAAACATTTCTATTTCAAGCTATTTAGTTTACTCAAACAATTCATTTTAGCATAAGTATGCTGTTAGTTCTATTTAACCCATAGATAGGGCCCTATCAGGTGCTACCACTCCGGGCCAGAGTGGACCTGGGAGCAATGGCAATGAAGGGTACTCCACATTCCCCAAAGCTCCAGCACTGCTGGAATCTCACCATCAGATTGTTTAGTGTCATATCCAGGACACTCGTCGGGGGTGTCTTACCCCTCTGTAGAGGTGCAGTCAGTGTATTCTACAGCCCCAGCTGACTGGGCAATACACAGAGCTAAATGACAAACAGTTTTATTTCAGATAATTCAGTTCAGCATAAGTACACAATTCAGACGTCAAAAACAGTTCTATTTCAAACAATTCAGTTCAGAATTATTCAAGCAGTTCCAATGTCAAAACAGTTCTATTTTAAACAATTCAGTTTAGCATAAATACGCAGTTTAAATGCAAAAATCAGTATAGTGAAAGAAGCACGGTTTAGTTCTATTTAACCCATAGATAGGACCCTTATCAAATGCTACCACTCCGGGCCAGAGTGGACCTGGGAGCAATGGCAATGAAGGAGTACTCCGCATTCCCCAAAGCTCCAGCACTGCTGGAAACTCACCATCAGTTTGTTTAGTGTCATATCCAGGACACTCGTTGGGGGGGGGTCTTACCCCTCTGCAGAGAAGCAGTCAGTGTATTCTACAGCCCCAGCCGACTAGGCAATTGAACATTGTCATATACTACCTAAAGGCAAAAAAATGGAATTGTCTTTTCCCAATGAATAAGAGAATGAGAGAAGGGAACAAGACTTGTGAATGCCACCTGTCAAGTACTGATTGTTCGTTCACTGTATCTTGTGTAGTAACACCTATTTTCTCATCGAAGTACTTGATCTGTTTCTCTATTAACTCAAACATCAAGGTGAGTGATACCAATTGAAGTTGGAACACCTAGAAAAAAGACTGGAGATCAGTGGAAGGATCGGAACCATACGAATCACAGCATTGTTAAAATTGGCTAGGATACTGAGAAGAGTCCTGCAGACCTGAGGAGGACCACTCAGACACTGGTGTTAAAAACTCACAAGAAATGAAACAATAATTATAAAATGAAATAAAAACATTTTCTTTAAGTTTAGAACAATTTTGTAAAATAAAATTCCCTGAAATTTTCTGATATTTAATTCTTGTTTACTCTTCAAGTTTAAGTTAGGTCAGATAACTTAAACTTAAAACTCGGGCAGTGATCTCTATTGCACACGATGTTGTGTGATATTAAACGTTATTGTATATTCCTTCATACTCCAGAAGAAATATCAAATCTAAAACTAAGTACGTAAGTACTAATTTAAAAAATGAATATTTTCAAGACTGGAACTACAGAAGGACCCTGTGTGCTGTTTATTTAAGAAATCCTAGAAGCAGCACCCAACTCAACAGTAGTTGTATGACCATTTACCTCCCATCTCATAAACCATTCAAGTAAGGTAAGCTATACCTGTTGAGCACTGCTGGAGAAATAAGGGCAAACATAGGCAACATACTCTTATGAACTCCAACACATGGGCACACTAGTGTTGGCCGACCAGCAAAAAAATTAACTAGCTTTGTGCAGATATTGGATGCTGTCGAGAAGACTTATTCAGAATGATGACTGATAGAGAGAGAGAGAGAGAGAGAGAGAGAGAGTCAAGTGAATCTGTACTTGAGATTGTTAACTTTATTAATACACTGGCTATTTAAACGCAACAAATTATGAAGTGTTTACTTGTTTAAAATGATAGTGATTCTCAATACTTTGAAACTTAAAATATTGTTCCTGTAACAAAGTGTGAAACATTTGCCTGTTTAAAATGATTGTGAACTTCATAAATACTTGGGAACTTAAAACAGTTATTGCAACTAAGTGTGAAGTGTTTACTGGTTTAAAATGATAGTCAACATGATTAATATATTGCCCTTAAAACATTGATATTCTAACTAAGTTGAGAGACAGACAGATGGGGACTGAGAGACGGAGAGTATTTGAATTTTAGAGACCAGTTCCAAGTGTAGAACGAACAACATATGTATGAAGAATAAGTAAACGTAAAAATGTTAGTTTCAAAATATAACCAGTAAAAATATAAATGAAAGAAAATATCAGCTGACAATGACATTTAAAGGCCACCAAGTGGGCGACTGATGAGACACTTTCGGCTTTTTTATCGTTTGTTTTGGTAATGCATCTCAATATTGTCTTCCATGACGGTAAGAGTTTTTTTTTTTCATCTCATTTTAAGCCCAAGGTGTGCGATGAGTAATAATCATTATTTTTCATTCTTTCTTTTTGCAATTTGAAGACAGAGTAAATAAAAAAACGAAAAAAAAAAAACCCCCAAAAAACAATGAAAACTTCATAATGACATTTAAAATCAAAATGTCCCTTTTTAGAAGAAATAAATTTCTAGGTTCACTAACGACCATATTGTTTATTGTTTCAGAAGAATGAATTACAATAATAAAAAATTGAAAATACCTTCTGGTTATTGGTTTTTAGTCGTTTTGAAATAGCATAGAAATTCTTTGAAGATTTAATGAGCATATACATTTATGTTCTCAAAAACATTTCGAATTGACTTGAAAATGATTTAAAAATTCAGTTTAACAATTTGGTTTAAAGGTTCCAAATATTTGAGTAAAATTTAAATGACTAAAAATGAATCTAAGAACAAAATTCACAAACGAAAACTTAGCTAAAATTTTAATGATCAAAACTAATGGCAAAAATCCAGCTTTATATAAACTAAAAAATATAAATGATTATACGTTTAGATGGAAGTACATAGTTTTTCAAGAAATCAACAATGTGGCAAGCAAAACATTTGGATAACAAATCTTTTGTACTTCTTCAGTCAATATCAAAAGACAAAGAGAAAATTTTGCAAGTTTGTTCAAGAGCTACATGAATGGATCTTGACAGCTGCAAACAATCAATTTTTGATATCTTCTATCTGAATTTCAACAAGGAACAATTTAGTTGTTGTTAGTCTCTTTCTTTCAAGTAAGTAATGTACAACAATTTATGATCTGTGATAATTTCATTCTAAATTTGAATTTTCTCTCTAACCTTCTGAATTCATATAATTCTCTTAGAATTCAAAGATAATCTCATGTTACAATTGCTCATCCTATTTCAAACACCTTAGCAGAACTTTGCTCTGCTATTATTTGTTAATCGTATAGAGTATTTTTAAATAACACACAGGCAGAATCTTATTAGGCATAAAGTCTATCATTTTAAAAAGATTTAAACTGTTGCTTTCAGAAAGTGTTAAGACAGCTTAGTTTATAATTGACAGGTAGTGACCTTTAAGATCAGTTAAAATCTTCGATTTCATTGGAGGAGTTAAAGTCATGTGATGAAAATCCTAGAAGTTAGAAAATAGATTTGAACTTTGAATCAGGAAGCCCAGAGCAGTCAAAAGCTCCACACCTAATTTCCATCTGTAGTCCGGAGGCTAATTCACCATAGCAAACAATACTGGTTATGTGAAAAGACATCTAAATGAATCAAGAATGTGTATACAAGATGTGGTTATTCATCCAGCAAAGAAGACAGAACAAATAAAAGACAAAAGCTTTAAAAGTGAGAACTGATCACCGGCTGAAGAAGAGAATAGTTTAGTTTGGTTGTGCTTTATGACATATCAACCCTTGTAGGTTATTTAATGCCAAATTATGTATGATTTGTGAATGAATAGCATCTAGGTAACATTTTTTTAACAAATCAGATCTCATTTCTTTGTAGACAGTTAAATTTTTTTTAAGTATTGCTATGTAACACTAACAATATTTACCAACCCCTCCGCTCGGTCAAATTTTTTAAGCGGGATTTAACAGGTTTGAATTCAGAGTTTTCCTTCTCCTAGACTAGTTGCCTCACCAAGGCTGAAGAACCTAGTCTGCCCTACTATTTACCCATGGCTGCAGGGAGTATAATTGGATTCATACCTTTCCCAAGGGTATTAGTGCTATGTGAAATGTAACATTAACAATTCAATTTAATATCAGTTATTTGTTTACACACAGTCAAAGTAAATAGTAAATGATTGACAGTTCCACCTCACCTATAGATGAGACCCAAAGCAAGTACCACCACTCCAGGTCAGAGTCATTGTGAGTGCAATGGCAATGAAGAGGTACTCCACATTTTCCAAAGCTCCAGGGGTTGGAGGCTCAATATCAGATGGTTTCATGTCATGCCCATTGTGGTAGTCCCTACTCTAACGTGCAGAATAAATAACAAGAACAACACTTACCGGTTTAACAGCCCCAGCTAGCATCCAGCTGGCAGACAAAAAATAAAATAGGTGCTAACTCAATACTGAGCCTGTAACATCTTTAGCAAGCCAGTGTATACACATACTAATATACCCATTCACTGGGCCAGCAACCAATCACTGTCCAAAGAATGGACTTTGCCACTTGGGAGCAATGGAATGCCCCAATGTCCATATAATCTCATCTCAAGTTGTAGCTCATTG
Organism: Sepioteuthis lessoniana; assembly: GCA_963585895.1. NCBI lineage: Eukaryota > Metazoa > Mollusca > Cephalopoda > Myopsida > Loliginidae > Sepioteuthis > Sepioteuthis lessoniana. The sequence goes on along the minus strand of OY757938.1, from coordinate 61,240,443 downwards.
CTTCTTATGCAAACGAGTATTTACTCACAGCTAACAAGCATTACGAACGAATTCCAACACCCAGAACACTAATTGGGGAGGGTCTTACGACTATGCAGAGGTGCAGTTGACATATTCTACAACCCCAGCCAACAGGGCGACCAAAGAAGAGAAAAATGTCAAACCAAGTGAACCAACCACCAACTAAAGAATGGTAAAAGGAAAAAATAGTGAGACAACAGTTTAATGGTACGATGTTTTGGTGACAAAAATCCAACCAGCTATGAACTTGGCTACAAGGACATGAAATCCAGTTATATAAAAACTAAGGAATAAAATTGATTACACGGTTGTGTAAGTTGGGAAAATAAACAGTTTCCATATTGGAAATTCACTGAGGCTGTCATTTTGAATAATTTAGTTTTGAGATTCACAGACATTTAAATTAGCCTAGAATCATAGACAATGCTAATGATCAGAACATGAGAATATTAAAGAGAGACAGGCCAGAAAAAAAAGTAAGAGGAAATTCCATGGCATAATGGTTAATTTTCTAGAGTGCAGCCTCAAAGTAGGTTAGTTCAAACTCCGATCCTGCAAGTAGATTCAATTTCAGACTAATACCTTGGGTAAGGTATGAACTTTTTGACGCAACCCTCCGCAGCTATGGGTTAAATGTTAATGGAGCTTTTCTTCAAAAAGGTTGGCTTGGGCATTAAATACCTCACAAAGGTTGATATGTCATTAAACAAAGAACTCAGACCTCTCTAGACCGAGCTCTGAGAGTAGTTTTTTTGTTACCTAAATTGAAAATTCATCTCAGGAGAAAGATTTGTGGGCAACAGTGCTTCAACCAATTAAAAAACTTGCTGTAATGAGTGTATTGAATGCCAAAAGAACAATAATCAGTTCCATCTTGATTCTATCATATGATATATTATTAATAAGTACAAAGATTGAATTTTTATTTCTTTTTCATTCAAAATTCTATTCAAACATTTTGAGAATATCATTTATGTCCAAATGAGGAATTTTCATGGTGCAATGACTGGATTGCGGCTTTGAAACAAACAAATTCAAACTCCAGTAACACTGTTACATCCACTTTTAGACTAATACCCTTCGGAAAGGTATGAAGTCCTTCATCTTTCAGCTGTGCGTTAAATACCATCACTGCTATTCTTCTAAAATGAAGGAGTAATCCACATTCCCCAATCCTCCAGGACTGTAGTTTCACCATTCGAATGTTTAATGTCATATTCAGGACACTTGTTGGTTAGTGGTGGTGGTGGGGTCTTACCCTTCTGCGGAGTGGCAGTCAGTGGACACGACAGTCCCAGCCAACTGGGCTCTAAATTGAATTATTAGTATTAGAGAGCAATGCATGTGTTGCATATTGACCTGCGACCTGGCCGAGCTGTCAAAATAGGAAATGCACCTGTATAAATAACAGGTGCATCCGGTCGAGGAATACCAGGATGGACAGGTTGAATGAGTGCGAAATTGTGACACCCACAAGAAGAAGGTGGGTGTTGAACTATTATATAACTCAGTGCACAGGAAATTCAATCAGTTGGTGACAAGATGTGGTAGAGAAAGCTAGCACCCAGCAGAGGGAGCCCTCAGGCCCCCGATTGAGCAGTTGGAGATTAGACCAGTTGGAGAGAAGATGCTGGATTGAGGAACATGTCCCAGAGAGGCTTGGCCCCAGGCCCCCGGTTGAGCAGCCTAGGAGAATGGGAAAGAAACACTGATGGCCATAAGAGTGGGGGTCAATATGTTGCAGTTCTGTTTGGTCTCCAACTCCCTCTCACACACAACCCTTTCAATAAAGTGAGAGGTATATTTTTCTAAGAACTGCGTCGCTCATCTTTATTGTGTCATCGTTATGATTCTGCATGCATATGTGTTTATATGGTTGGTCATGGCTATACAACACATGAAACCATTGAACTGTGTGTATCAACCTTCATAGGTTATTGTTGTGATGCTGGCAAAAGAAAGACACGGGGAACACAAAAATGTAAATAGAAAAACATATATATTCAAGTCACAGAAACAAGATACAAGTGAACTGGGTTAGACAGTAGTTGGTTAATAGGAAGCTGAGAGTCCAGTCGGGTAGCGACTATCATCCACTATGCTAGTGGTGTCTCACATGATTGCATCACATGGGTTTGGATCAACTCTGGTGAACTCCAGTCAACACTCCATTGACGTGTATTTATGAAGGAGGGTGAGTCTATTATGTAGGGAGTACAACAGTTATTTAATGCCAAAACCATCCTTCTAGAAGAACAGCGGTGGTACTATTTAACTCATAGCTGGGAGGATAAGAAAGTCCATGCCTTTCCCAAGAGTGAACGTAATAGCAAGACTGGAGTTCCAACTCGCTCACTACAATTCCACAGTCCATCACTTTAACCATTACACCATGAGGACCTGCCCCTGGAACCATCTAGTGTCCCAGGTATGACATTAAACTGTTTGATACAGAGGAACCAGACTTGGAGTTTGGGGAACATGGAGAACACCTTCATTACTATTACTGCCAGGTCGACTCTGACCTGGAGTGGTCGTTAGAGTCCCATCTATGAGTTAAAGAGAACAGTTCAATCTTTTACTCAGGATTATTTTTATAAATATCAAATTCAATTATTTGAGTTAAATAGGAATACTTGAAACCATTAACCAAATCTTATATAATATTTATGTATAAACAGGATTTGACATCAAATAACCTAGAAGGGTTGATATGCTATAAAACACAACCAGCTTATATATATATATATATATATATATATATTCTAGGTATACTTGGTTTACAAGAAAAATAAACTTAACCAATACTTGTTTGGAGTATACTTATTCATAGACAATACTCTGTGTGTATATCCTGAGGGAGGAGGAGAAACAGTTTACGAGGGTTCTAGCCTGGTCAGAGATAGAAGTACCAAGGAGTCACACATCAATCTGAGGCCAGGCATATGGATATGCATATTCTAGACACAAGTGCTGATATATATGTAAATAATCCAGTCGTTTTTGTAGGATTGATGCAAAATGCTACTACAACAGAAAAAAACCCAGTAACCTAATCGTTTGTAAAATTTAATATCTCGAAAGCCTGGTGCTCTTCTCAAAGATCATAAATATTAGATTGCAATTTATTTTGTTCTGAATCATGTCACACTTCACAATAAATTTTAATCTTCATTTCTGCCTTAACTGCATCTTGTTCTTTCATCTATAACCTAATATGGTCATGAAGTGATTCTCCTAGACTGGTTGCCATACCAAATTTAAAAGTTTGCCCTACAATTTACTTATAACTGAAGGGAGAATAGCTGGATTCATACCATTCTCAAAGGTATTATCACTATGTGAAATGCAAATAGCCTGATGCAGGATTTGAACTTGGATTGTTGACAGTTTTGGTTTTATGGTATATCAACCATTGCTGGTTATTTAATGCCAAATCTGGTTTTTATATATGTACTAACTATATAATTTGTAAACACATTTGGTAAATACACACAGTTAAATGATCTAACAATTCAATTTAGCATAAGTCAACAAAGTCAAATGGTTCCAAGTATTGCTATGTATCACTAACAATTCAATTAAACATGTCATTTGTTGGTGTACAGTTTAAATGTCAATCATTTCTATTTGATCCATAGATTGGACCCTATCAGGTGCTACCATTCCAGGCCAGAGTGGGCCTTAGAGCAATGGCAATGAAGGGGTACTCTGCATTCCTCAAAGCATTATTGGAATCTCACCATGAGGTGGCAAAGTGTCATGTCCAGGATACTCATTTGGAAGAGGGGGGTCTTATCCCTCTACAGAGATGCAGATGGTGTATTTTTCAGCCCCCTGCCCAGCTTACTCAGTTATTTGGATCGTTGTATCCTTTTTTATGATGCTGATTATTACATCATGAGTGTCTCTGAAATATTTAGTTTGATTACTGAAAACCAATCGCTGAAGTTCTTACTTAAGAAAAGTGTTTGACCTTTGAGAAATATGGATACTTCAATAAGGATATAACCATCAACGATGTTAATTGGAATGTTAGAACTTGATTTTGATTGATATCATTCTGATCTACAACTAAAATGAAGCTGACATTTTTATTTGCTAAATCATACAATTCTTACATTTGATCTCAAACTCTAAATGACACCCCCACTCCTGATTTCATGATTAACCTCCAAATGACTTTTTGATCAAATGAAATATTTTGAGCTTTGAAAGGTTGATATCCATCACTTTACTGTCTCCTGACTTGAATCTCATTTTGTTTGACAAGGAATTGATTTTTCTAATTCATTCTTATTATTTATATATAATAGAATAAAAACAAATTTTTGTATGTAATTTGTTTAACCATATCTTAATAACTTATTATGAACTTTGATTTATTTGTAAGATTGGGTTGAGTTAGGTCTTGTTCCTTTTTTTGGCATATAAACCCTTATGGGTTATTTAATGCCAAAACCATCATTGTAGAAAGATATTAATGGCACTATTCAACCCATAGATTGTCAAAGTTCTGTACTTGTACTTGAGTATATTTCACGTGTTGAATTACGCATGAAAGTGAATACTGACTTGAGTATGAAGAAGGGAAGATTAAATGCGCAAGTGGCTGCGTCCATTTCCTGTGTTGTGATTGGCTGCCAGCCCAGGAGTGGCTATGCTAGTGTGCATATATACTGGCCTGCTCATTGGCCTTTTTGTCTGTTAGCAGGACGTTAGCTGGGTTGCCGAGCTGGTAAGTGTTGTTTATTATTTTCTCCTGTGCATTAGGGCAGAGGCTTCTTCATAACTGAGAAGTTAAGGGAGTTTCTATCTTTCCCATGGGTAGTAGTCCGAAAGAGGTCGTAATAGAATTACTGGAATTTGAATTCACTTACAATGCTAGTCACAAAATCACAAGTCCAGTTGACTATGGCGGAATAATATTCCGATTGCATCTCTGCAATATCCTGGATATGACACTAAACATCACCCCCAGGTTTGCTATGACCTGGAGTGGTAGCATCTGAGAGGGACCTATCTATGGGTCAAATAGAACTGTTTGACATTTCAACTGTCTGCAAACAAATGACTTATGCAAAATTCGATTGTTAGAAATAGAACTGTTTGATCATTTAACTGTGTGTGAACAAATATCTGATATATATTTGAATTGTTAATGATACATAGCAATACTTGATATGGTTTGGTTTTATGGCACATCAACCATTGTAGGTTATTTAATGCCTAATCTATTTTTATACATACAAGCAGTTCTATTTCGAACAATTCAGTTAGCATAAGTACACAGAACTGTTTTTTAACATTGACACTGAGTACTTACACTAAAATGAGTTGTTTGAAATTGAACTGTATTTTGACCTTGAAACTATTTCAAGCAATTCAATTTGGCATAAGTACACAGTTTATTTGACTCATAGTTAGGACTACTACTCCGGGCCAAAGAGGACCTGGGAGCGATGGTAATTAAAAGGTACTCTGCATTCCCCAAAGCTCCAGCAATACTGAAACCTCACTGTCAGATTGTTTAGTGTCATATCAGGACACTCGTTGAGGGGAGGTCTTACCCTTCTGCAGAGAAGCAGTCAGTGTATTTTAAAGCCCTAGCAATAGCAATACCTGGAATCAGTTAACTGTGTGCAAACAATTGAGCAATGATGAATGGAACTATCAGTAATACTTGGAACCATTTGATTACGTACAAATGAATGAACAGTGTTGAATAGAATAATTAGTGTTAAATAGCAATACTTGTAACCACTTCACTGTCTGCAAACAAATGGTTAAGACTGAATTGAGTTAAATAGCAATAATTGAAACCAATTAACAGTGTAGAAACAATAGCAATACTAATGTGCAAACAAACTAGTTCAAACTCATTTAAAAATCAAACTATCAACAGACTTCTCACTTGTCAAAAATGTATGTCTATTCAACTATGTGCAAACAAATGACTGATTTTCCATTGTTATAATTACATAGCAATACTTGAAACCATTTTACCATGTGTAAACAAATGATTGAGAGTAAATTAAATTTTTCATATTAGATGGAAATACTTGAAACCATTTAACCGAGTTAAAAAAAATGAGGTCACACTCATTTAAAAGTATAATCAACAAAATGTGTTAACAAATCATATATATTTAATATATATGTATAAAAAGGATTTGGCATTAAATAACCTACAATGGTTGATATGCCATAAAAACCTAACCAAACCAAATCATATAGATTTAATATATATGTATAAAGAGGATTTGGCATTAAATAACCTACAATGATTGATATGGCATAAAAGCCAACCAACCCAACCCAACACATTGCATCACAGGGACTCGTCTTTGATTAGATTATTATCAAATCATTTTTAGTTGGTTTGGTCTATTTAGTTGATGGCCTATCAACCTCTTTTATGTCAAAATTTAATGGCTAAGACCTCCTCCAATGAGTGTCCTGAGTATGACATTAAACAACTTGATGGTGAGGCCCCAGTCCTGGAGCTTTGGGAAATGCTAAGTACCCCTTCATTGTCATCATCCCCAAAAGTCCACTCCGGCGTGGAATAGTAGCACCTGATAGGGTTCTATATATGGGTCAAATAGAACTATTGGACATTCAAACTGTCTGCAAACAAAATGACATATGCTAACTTAAATTGTTTGAAATAAAACTGATCGTTTAACAGTGTGTAAACAAAGTGACTGATGTTTGATTGAATTGTTAGTGATAAACAGCAATACTTTCAACCATTTAACTGTGTGCAAAAGAATGACCTTAAGCTCACTTAAAAATGTTATCAACAAAATATGTTTAAAATCATATATATTTGATATATATGTATAAGAGGATTTGACATTAAATAACCTATAATGGTTGATATGCCATAAAACCAAACCAAACCAAATCATATATATTTAATGTATAAAGAGGATTTGGCATTAAATATCCTACAATAGTCGATATGCCATAAAACCAAACCAAATCAAAATTTCATTCATCTAAATGTTAGTAATCATGAATATTTTTTCAGTGTTCCATTGCACTTTCTCATTGGTCTATAATTATTTGTTTGCACAGTTATATGATATCAAGTATTATGATCTAAAACAAATAATTTTCATGCAGTTGTAGGGTCTCAAGTATTCCTATCTAATTCAAATAATTAGTATAGTTTCAAGTGTTCCAATCTGATAATTTTTATATGATTAAATTGTTTCAAGTATTCCTATCTAATTCAAATAATTTTCAAACATCTATTTGATCCATAGGACCATAACAGCTATTATCAGTCTGTGTCAGATATGGAAGGGTAGTATCAATGTATTCATTTTTTAAAATTTTGGTTTGGTTTGTTGGGTTTTATGGCATATCAACCTTTGTAGGTTATTTAACGCCAAATCCATTTTTATTTAAATAATCTGTTCCATTTCAAGCAATTCAGTTTAGCATGAGTACACAGTTTAATTCTCAAAAACATTTCTGTTTCAAACTATTCAAGCAGTTATATATAACAATTCAGTTTAGTGTAAGTACAGTTTCATTGTCAAAAACAGTTCAATTTCAAATAAATCAGTTTAGCATAAGCACACTGTTTAAATGTAAGTACAGTTTAATTGTGATAAACATTTCTATTTCTAGCTATTCAGTTTAGTCAAGCAGCTAATTCAGCTAATTCAGTTTAGTATAAGTACTGATTTTGTTTACACTCAGTTAAATGTCAAAACAGTTCTATGTTAAACAATTCCGTTTAGAGTAAATATAGTTTCAATGACAAAAAACAGTTCTATTTCAAATAATTCAGTTTAGCATAAGCACACAGTTTAAATGTAAGTACAGTTTAATTGTCAAAAACATTCCTTTTTCAAGCTATTTAGTCTAATCAAACAATTCAGTTTAGCATAAGTATGTTCTATTTGACCGATAAATAGGGCCCTATCAGGTGCTACCACTCCAGGCCAGAGTGGACCTGGGAGTGATGGCAATAAAGGGGTACTCCGCATTCCCTAAAGCTCCAGTATTTCAGGAACCTCACCATCAGATTGTTTAGTGTCATATCCAGGACACTTGTTGCGGAGGGGAGGTCTTACGCCTCTGCAGAGGTGCAGTGGGTGTCTTCTACAGCCCCAGTCTACTGGGCAATTAAATATTTGGTTTCTTACCCCTATTTTAAGCTGGACAACTGTGTATGTCCATTATATATGTTTTGGATTCCATAGAAAGTCACACTAAACAACTACAGAGACCAACTGATTGGTCAGTTAAATTTCTCTTTATAAAAATTACCAATGAATCTAAAAATAAAATTGGTCTATGTCTTTATAGATTAAGTAAATTTATTATAAACGTTAATAAGTCAACAATGTTTTGAAGCCTCATTTTTCCAATAGATTTTTGTATTTCGTCCGTTTTATTATAGCCTTTGTAATCTACACCTCTAATTCTACCAGAAATGCCAAATATCTCAACCTGCAAACTTTACAAAAAAATTAAATAAACAGAATTAAATCAGTTATATTTTGAAGCCTCATTTTTCTGACTAATAATCTCAACATACAAAATTTACAATAGATTAAAAAAAAAAAAAAAAAAAAAAAAAAGGTCATGAGTGTTTTGAAGCTTCATTTTTTTTATTTCATAAGGTGTTTTCTTTCTTTTAAGAAGATTTAAACATTTATTATATATCAGGACAATATCTAAGTTAGCCATGGATTTATTTTTCTTATCTGTGTTTTTTAATCTATTTCTGAAATCCCCAGAACTTTTAATATGCAAAGAGCTAATTATTTCTACAAGGTGAATTAAAATTCATTGACTAATTTCGGAGTGCTATCAATATCAGATATGGTAGTTCTCATTTTAGTATTGGGTATACTTATTTTTGTATACAACAGTCTATAAAGAAATTGTGCAGAACAACTGCAGCGAGATATGCCCAAGGAAGTCCAGCTTCAAAGCCAACTTGAAATCGGCAGAAGTCCACCGAGGAATCTTGAAACCATTGCCTCTGACAGAACCATCTGGCATGCCCTAAGATGGCACAAACCAACTTGAAAGATGATCATGGCTGTTAGCATCTTTCTGTACCTCACGAATGGCATTGTAGAGTGGTGTCTGCTTCTGTCTTGAAAGATGATGTCTATTTCTTGACCTGCAACTGCATGTGTTTAACAAACTTTGGTCTTCAAAGCCATCTGTATTTGACAGACAAGAGATTCATAAAACATTGTCTTCTTAGACAGTATTTTATTATATATATATTATATTTATTCTTGGCTGCCAAGAGATGATCAGAATATATTTTTGTTGTTTTCTTTCTCTATCTGACTCAAGAACAACTTAGTATAATCACAAGACTTAGAATGTTAAATGTGAAATTTTTTCCTTTACAGGTGTTGAAAAACAACTTTGAATTATCTATTATGATATTGAGCAAACATTAAGGAAATAACACAAAACACAGAAATAAAAACAACAAATATGAGGATATTATTTTGAATATGAGAAATACTACATAAAACATGAGCATGTTGCGGGGCCTATAAGTATGTCGACCCCGCAAATGAATTTATGTGAATGAGAACAGCCAAAGCAATAGGAAGGAACAAAGGCGAGATGATGATAATTACAAATGACAATTTATTTCGTCGTATTTACAAGCGTGAATGTAAATGTCCGTGGCGGTTGTATGTGTTCGCAGCTGGGCGTTCGACGAGGGTCGCTGGCGTAGGTCGAGTCGTTGAGTACAGCTAGATGTTGGATGCTGGTAAGCTGAGGTCGGTCGAGTCGTTGAGTTCAGCTAGACGTTGGATGCTGGTAAGCTGAGGTCGGTCGAGTCGTTGAGTTCAGCTAGACGTTGGATGCTGGTAAGCTGAGGTCGGTCGAGTCGTTGAGTTCAGCTAGATGGTCGGTGCTGGTCGTTGGGTACAGCTAGATGGTCGATCGAGGTTGGTAGATCGATATCCCTGGTTGTGACGGTATGTTGTGGTTAACCAAGGGTGTGTCGATCGGGTTGTTGACTCGTACGACGGGTCGTACGTGAGTCAGGTGTTGCAGTGGTAGAACAGTCCGTAACAGCGAGTCGTTACGTGGACTGCGTTGTACCTTGCAAGAGCGTCGAGGTCGAGGTCGAGGAAAGGCTAGGGCCTTGCTGGGCCCCCTAGCCGTGCGGACGTATCGGACGGGAACGAAAGCTTTGCCGCGTCAAAGCCGTGCGAACGAGCGGACAAGAGCGAAGGCTTTGTCGGGTCAAAGCCGTGCGGACAAGCGGACGGGAACGAAGGCTTTGTCGGGGCAAAGCCGTGCGGACGAGCGGACAAGAGCGAAGGCTTTGTCGGGTCAAAGCCGTGCGGGCGAGCTGACGGGAACGAAGGCTTTGTCGGGTCAAAGCCGTGCGGACGAGCGGACAGCAGCGAAGGCTTTGTCGGGTCAAAGCCGAGCTGTCGAGCGGACAGGCCAGAAAGCCGAGGCTAAGATGGGCGTTATCTTAGCGCTGCGCAGATAGCGAAGGAGTAGCTAAAGGCTGGACCGTGCCATTAGCGCTGCGCAGCTTATCGGACTATTGGAACCGACTGAGAGTTAAGACCGGTTGGTCTTAGAATCCGTCTTCGTGTTTGCCGCCTGGCCGTCTACTTCGACTGATCATTACTGACCAGTCAGAGATGCTCTGACCCGCAGACAGAGACCTCTTATGGTCCTAAAAAGGACCTTTGTGCATACCTATGTAGGTGGGAAAAAAAAAGGGGATCTACCACGAGAAGTGGGATCAACGTCGGAAGTTAAGGTGAATGCGACCGCACAGAATGCAGGATTCCTCCTTAATGAGCTTCGCTAGGAGCGTGCCAACGAGGGTTGAAAAGGGCTTGCTGATATTACGAAGGTGCTGTGACACACAGCTCCAGCCGCGTGGATATAAAATTCTTTGATAAAAAATGAGTGTAGCCGTAAAGTATTTTCCTAACCTGCTATAGGCTGGCGACGACTATTAGTTCAATTCTTATCAGGTAATTTTTGGCCGAAGTGTTTTGTGAATGTTATTAATTTTAATTCTCCCTTTTCTTTTAGCTATAACTAGATGTCAAGGTCGTTAGCAAGAAAAAAGGGCTTAGTCAGTTCCGGTCGTACTCGGATATAATCGTCCTAACTCGGGCGTGTAATTTGATATGTTTTAGGTTTATCGGCAGGTCGCGGCAAGGGTTTGTCGGCCGGTCGCGGCAAGCACACCTTCACGGTCAAGTATTAAATGTGCTGTCTTCCTTGCAGAGGGGTAAAACTCCTCCCCCACAAAAAGGAGTACCCTGGGTATGATACTAAACTGCATATGATAGTGAGGCTCCAATTCTGGAGCACCTTGGATTGTGGGTGTCTCCTCCTCATTGCCTAAGTTTGCCAATGGCCTGGGAGACCAGGGTTCAATCTGAGGTCCAGTCATATCAAAGACTCAAAAAATGGTACTTGATACCTCCTTGTTTAACACTCAACATTATAAAGTATGTTTCAAGGGTAAAGTGGAGCAATCCAGAGAAAGGAGTAGCGCTCTCCCTTACACCTCAGTGTAGTAGCTATTGAGGTCGCAATGCCGTATGAATGGGGCACCCAATCAGACTCCAACTCACTTGGGAAGGTTTGCTAGTCTAGCTTGCAAACCATTACACCACCTGGGATGCCTCCTTCTATGAACCAAAGAGATCTGTTCCAAAATTATTTGTTTTCAATGGGTATATATATATATATATATATATATATATATATATATATATATATATATACACACACACACACACACACACAACATAGTTGTCACTATTTCACTTGGTGGGTTTATGGCAGACCAAATGCGGTATAACTTGGAGAGTGCTCATTATCTATGATAGAGCTATTACATATATATATATATATATATATTAGTTTATATATATATATATATATATTTATTTATTCATATATATTTAATAGTATGGATGCTTATCTGTGACCATGGGTTTCATACTGTCTTATTATGACAATCATCAGGTTGAGAAATAAGACGACATGAAAACTTAGGTTGCAGGTAAGCTTCCATGCTGTTAAATATATATATGTAAGTAAAGTAAAGTTAGCGACCATAGTCGAGGGTGACCCGAAGGCACCCTTTTCGATAGCTACTACACCAAGGTGTAGGGGAGGGCGCTACTCCATTCCCAGGATTGCTCCACTTTACCCTTGAACCGTACCTTATAATGCTGAGTAATATATATTTATTTATTATGACATAAAATGTTTTGGTTTGGTCTGATTCTAAAAATTATTTACAAAGTCACACTAAAATAGTACAGAGAACAACTGATCGGTCAGTCAAATTTGTATTTATAAAATTTCTTTTGTAAAAAGAAAAATGTAAATATAATATATATCATATAGATATATATAATGAACATGATTCCCTAACTTTGAGCATAAAATAACCCTAAAATTGACATGCCATTAAAATCAATCAATCAAAATTACAGTTTTCTATTTGAAATTTAAAATAGGTCATGAAGCCATGATAAAGGATAAAAATATGTTAACCAAAACAATATGACAAGAACAACAAAGATGAGGATATTCAATAAAATAACATTACATGAATGTTGATATTAAAATCAACAGCTTAATATTAGATGTAATATCACAGGAAATATTCAAAAAAAAAAAAAAAATGGATACAATTTTAGAAATTTCGCATGAAAACTTAAAACACCTTAATATTGTGATCAAAACAACCAAAATGAGGATAGTAAAAAAATGGGGCCAAATACTACATAAAACACATACATACATTCACAAATAAAAGGAACAATCTAGAGTCAATAAACACTTCCAGAATTTCACAAATATTCTAATAAAAAACAATAATTATAAAAATATGTGTTAGAACAAAATGTGAAATATCATATAAAACTTGCACACGGCTTTACAAATTAAGTTTACTGTTCTATCCGAAATACTTTCCTCCCTATTTTCTATTTGCTTTTTTAAAAAATTTTTTATTAAAATTCTTAAGCAAGATTTTCATCTAAACAGTTGCCATAGCAACACCAATTTCTCCTGTTGAAGCTGATCAGCAACTAATAAACTTGATAACAATAATTTCTTAGATCAGGTGAGCCTAAATAGTTGATATAGTCTCACCTGATCGAATTATCCCACTGCCTATTGATTGTCCTCGTCTTTTAATCTAGATGAATGTAACCAAAACTGATTTTATAGGCAGATATTTGATTCAGGTGAGGAAAGCAATTACCTGTACAGGTGAAAACTTTTCCAGTTCAATATTGCATGAGAAACAAAAGTGTTACCTTTTTATCTACTGATAAACAGGTGATACTGATTCGACATTATCATCAATATTGTATTTACCATTTGCTTTACATAGACTCTATAAATACAAAGAACAAATAAAATTTGTATTGTTTCTTTAAACATTAGCAGACAGCTAAAGAACAATGGACATACATCACTTTGGAGACACTGGTCCAATCGTATGGAAGGCAATAATGCAAACACTATTAAGAGATATGTGTATGGAAGATCATAATGTAAACATTGTTTAAACAACAGGGAATATTGCAAAGCACGGGTCAATTGGTTTTCCTTTTTTGTTGTTTTAATGTAAACTTCATGATGCAAGCTAAATTACATTTTAAGATAATGCACCAATTTGTGTACATAGACGCATTCTCTCAAGAATTTTTTTTTCAGTAAATGCTTGTATTAATTCCTGACCAGTAACAATACTGTTTACTTGATTTTCAATGTATTTCTATAGCAAATTCACTTTTGATGCATTTCTATAGCAAATTCATTGGCAATACATTTACATTATACACATAATAGTCCCATCCTGTCAAATCAATGATTACATTAATCCCTGACCATAGACAATCCATTTCTTTCTAAGGAACAAATAGCACTTGTATTAATTGCTAAATCTGATTCATGCACTTAATTCTTCAGGCCTTGACTTCTTTCTTCTATATGACTTCTTCATTTCTCTTTTCTTTTTCTAACTTCCAATACAACTATTACTACTACTTTTTCACATTCTTCTTTTCTCTTTTCTAACTTCCAATACAACTATTACTACTACTATTTCTTCACAGTCTTCTTTTCTCTTTTCTTCTTTAAACTTCCAATACAACTATTACTACTACCATTTCTTCACATTCTTCTTTTCTCTCCTTTTCTTCTAACTTCTACTACTACTTCTCCATTTAATTTATTCAAATTTGAGTTCCTTCATTTTTCAAACACAGACAAACTCCATTCATGCTATTTAGTTCACTTTCAGATGAAGACTCTTGGGAAAACTATGACCCTCATCCTCCGAGATATGGGATAAAAAAAATATCACCACTATTCTACAAGGATAGGTCAGGCACTAAATAATCCACAAATATGATATGCTATGACACCAAACCAAACAACATTCTTATGTCATTATAGTAAACTAAAAAATGTTGCCTCTCTCTCCCTCTTATATATATATATATATATATATATATAAGGGCCCCACAGTCCAACCATTTTTTTTTACTACTCTACCAGAACAGTCTCAAAGAACAATTTTAAGTTGGTTGGTTGGTAGTTTTGTTTTACGGTGTAAAAACCTTTTTAGGTCATTTAATGCCAAATTAAATTTCAAACATTTCAGGTTAGTATAGTTTTTGTTTACAAGCCGTTAAATGTCAAAACAGTTCTATTTCAAGTAATTCAGTTTAGCATAAGTACACAGTTTAGTTCTATTTGACCCATAGATAGGACCCTATCAGGTGCTACTACTCAGAGCCAAAGTGAACCTGGGAGCAATGGCAATGAAGGGGTACTGTGCATTCCCCAAAGTTCCAGCATTACTGGAAGTTCACCATCAGATTGTTTAGCACCATTTTCAGGAGACTTGTTGGAGGAGTCTTGTCCCTCTGCAGAGATGCAGTCAGTGTATTCTAAAACCCCAGTCAACTGGGCAAACAACAATTTGAACTGTCCACCATTAAAACATTTAAATGAATTTTTATTTTGGTCCATTTAGTCTTGTAACTGTGGTCTCAGTGTTTGTTTTTTTACGAAACAATGAAACATCAATAAAACAAGAAAGGTTTTCATTTAGAAAAAAAGAAAACCATTTTTAGCATGTGTGAAATCTAAGTCAAAAACAATAATATTCTATATTACTGATGCAGGTTTCATTTCATCTTTTTAGATTTTGTACAAGCCGAAAAAGATGAAATGAAACCTGTTAATTTGGGTTTTATTCTAGTTCATGTCAAAGCTTAAAAACAGCCCAAAAACAAAATAAAATTTTCTTTGTATAATATGAAAGTCTTTTCAGTTAAACATTTTCTTTATTTAGAGATGGGGCACAAAAGTTTTTTGAGATGTTGAAAGATAGAACTAGTATTAAATAGTGGAAGTGTTAAACATCTTGATATAGTTCTAAGTCAGGTTTTTACTATCTTTCTAGTGGACATTTATACATTGGTTGTACAGAACTAATTAGTCGAAGGAGAGAAGTTATCATCGATGTAGTTAGTTGTACTGAATTTCGGATAATATATGATGACTTCAATTTTATTATTAGAGTTGGTAGAGGCAATATAATTACATATTAAATTCTTAGTGCTATTTTATCAAGTTTGTAGTGTTAGTGCCGGTGGTTATGAAAAAATAGTTTAACATGTTTAAGCTGGTTTGATGTAAAATTATTTCCATTGCAATTAGAGTTGATATTTTTAATCAGACATTTTTTATTTGTTCATCAACAACATAATTTAGGAATTCATCATTACTGAGGGTTTGTTTAATGTTTTCAAGTTCAGAGTAGAAGATTGTTTTGGAAGAGGGTATGAGTTTGGCACGATATATTAGATTTTTAATCATTGCAATTTCATACTGTTTGGGGCATTCACTTCTATAATTGAAAGAGCAGGAATTAATACAAGTAGGTTTTTTGTATGGGTAGGTGTTGAAAGTGTTGCTTTTTGTGTCGATCAAGACATCAAGAAATTGGAACTTATCATATTTACCAACCTTTCTGCTCGGGCAGGATATGACACAAGGTCATTTTTTAAGTGGAGTTTAACAGGTTTGAATTCAGAGTTGTCCTTCTCCTAGAGTAGTTGCCTCACCAAGGCTGAAGAACCCAGTCTGTCCTACTATTTACCCATAGCTGGAGGGAGAATAATTGGATTCATACCTTTACCAAGGGTATTAGTGCTATGTGAAATGCAATCAGTCTCGACCAGGATTTTAACTCGTGTCGCCGTGTCCATTTCCAACGACAATAACCATTACACCACGGGCACCTCCTAAAAATTGGAACTTATGATTCGTGTTGAGTTCATAAGAAAAAATGAGTACAGAATTGTTTTGGGAGGTCAGTTGTCGATCGTAAAGTTCATTTGTGCTATTCATGAGAATGAGAATGTCAACATAATGCAAATAATTTTTTTCTATAGTCGGAAATTTTATTTTCCAGATGAGCTATGTAGAGTGGACTCCATCACAATGCTGTCACATTTTATGTATATGTTGCTGTTATGGTTGTAAAATGGGACTTCAGTGATACAACTTAAGAGGATCTTCCAAATAATATTGAGATTGATTTTTAGCGGAGGATACATAGGGTTATTGCAAATATGAGGTAAAATGATATCAATGGGTTTTTTTTACATGAGAATGTTGACTTCAAGTGAGGCTACGATTTGGTTATTAGGTTGTAAAGTTTATAAAACTTATAACAAGGTTTTATAATATATAAATTAATTTACAGTAATTCTAACCGACAATGAAATAAAAAACCAGAAGTGGGCTAAATGAGGAGATAACTCTTCACCCCTCTTCTATCCCCTCCCACCCTTCTTTCCTGTGTCTATTCTGAATTATTTTATCCATAAGATCTGAAGAAGTCCTGTTAATTTTTTTCGTGTTTTTTGATTTTATCAAAAACACATAACAGGATGGAAATAAATTTATAATCCTATATGTGACCGGTTTGTGTTTTTTCTTAATGAAATTATTGCTCTGTAATGTCTGTTACATTGAGCTCTTTATCAGGAAAATTTAAAAGGTTCACTTTTGAATAGTTTACTTGTCCTGATGGAATTACTCCCAACTCTGGTTTAACTGGACCAAATAACATATATATATATATATATATATGCACACACACAATTTAAAATCATAGATAATTTATAACCAAATTTTAATTATCTCACAATAACCTTTATTATATTTATTTACCTTCTTTTTGCCCAGTCGGCTGGGGCTGTAGAATACACTGTCTGCTTCTTTGCAGAGGGGTAAGACTCCCTCTCAATGAATATCCGGCATATGACACTTAACTATCTTATTGTGAGGTTCCAATAATGCTTTGAGGAATGCAGAGTACCCCTTCATTGCCATTGTTCCCAGGTCCACTCTGGCCCGGAGTGGTAGCACCTGACAGAGACCTATCTATGGGTGAAATAAAACTAAACTGTGTTCTTATGCTAAACTGAATTGTTTAAAATGGAACTGTTTTTGTATGCTAAACTTAATTTTTTTAATAGAATTGTTTTTGACATTGCAACAGTACTTATGCTAAGCTGAATTGTTTGAAATAGAACTGTTTCTATATATAAAAATGGATTTGGCATTAAATAACCTATGAAAGTTGATATGCCATGAACCCAAACAAACAAACAAACAATCTACCTTCTTTTATTATATATATATATATATATATATATATATATATATATATATATATACACACACACATTTATCTTTGATTATTATTATTATATGCATTCATGCACACATATAAATATACAAACATATATGCATATATGGAATGAAAAGTGTACACACTTATGACAAGATATGTGTATGTATTTATATATCTGTTATTTTATTATTTACACATACATGTAAATATACAAACATATTTACAAACACGCACACATACATATGCATATATGGAATGGAAAGTGTACACACTTATGATAAGATATGCGTATGTGTCCTGTAGAGGAACATAAAATTATAAAGAAATAAAGAAAATTACATCTACATACATTTGCGTGCATGTGCTTTAAAAATGATATTAGAATATGAAAACTTTAAAAATAATCGAAGTGAAGACATTTTTTTTGTTTCCCTGAGAAAAGGAAAAATCCAAGATATTTTCAATCAAAATTCTAAATATGCAAATTGTATAATAATAGTTATCGTGAATTCAAGGGAAAAAAAGTCTAAAAATGACAGAAATCTATTGTTTGAATTGGTCAAGTTATTAAATTCCAAAATGATATCAATTTTTCTGAAACACCCTGTGCATCAGAAAATTGTCCAGAAACATTAAATTAGAATGTTAGCAATGGCATAAATCTGGGATTGAGATTTTAAATCATTTGAAAGGAACAGAAAAATACCACAGTCCAACAGCAGCTATGTGAAAATACGGGATGTAGTTCAGAAGACCTGCCGGAGGCGATGAACGATAGGGAAAAGTGGCGAGAGAGGGTCAGGGATATCTGTGCGGGCGGCATGACATGATAATGATAATTTGTTAGTTAATACAAACTATCGATTCTTTTAAGAATTAGTCATTTTTGTTAGTAAAATATTAAATGTTATCTTAAGTTTACAAGAGCAATATTTATTTATTCATCCTTTATTTGATAAAAGAGAAAAAAAGGGAAAATGATTTTCACCAATCGACAACATTTCTATTTTTCTATCCATTAAAGAGAAAACAAAACATGGATTCAAGATAGGTATATATGATGATTAAAAATTATATTTCTCAGGACACAAATGTTTTAAAAATAAATAAAACTCAAAAAAGACCTCCTCTAGAAAAATGTACTCAAGCCTTGGCTCCAGTCTTTTCACATGAAAGTGTTCACCAATGGTTTGGGAGACTGGGGTTCAATCCCAGGTCGAGTGATACCAAAGACTAAAAAAAATGGTACTTGATGCTGTCTTGGTAAACACTCAATATTATACGGTAAGGATCAAGAGTAAAGTGAAGCAATCCAGGGAAAGGAGTAGCACCCTCCCCTACACTTCAGTGTAGTAGCTATTGAAAAGGGAGCCTTTGGGTCACCCTTGACTAAGATTGCCAACTTTACTTATTTATTGACTTTGTAAGACATGTAAAGAGTGAAAGATTAGAGAGATTAGGATTAGATCACAGTTAGAGGAAAAGATTTAAGAAATTAGGATAAGGATTAACTATTTTATGAGAAAGAATAATGAGAGATGTTCTTATTGAAACTTTTTAAATAATCGAATTTCTGATGATGGTAGACATTTCTTTTTAAATTTCACCTCAAACTGAAAATTTACTGTCAAGACAGATTTCAAAAATAAATCTATTAACCAACTGGATCTTTTTGTTAATAGAATAATAAATATATTCTCAAGACAAGTTGCCTAATCTGATCAAAAATAGCAGGGGGTGTCCCTGTGATGAAATGGTTAAAGCGATGGTCTTCGAAATCGTAGCATGCGAGTTCAAACTCCAGTCGCGCTATTATGTTCACTTTCGGACAAATACCCTTGGGAAAGGTATGAACCCCCTTATCCTCCCAGCTATGGGTTAAATAGCACCATCACTGTTCTTCTAGGATGGCTTTGGCATTAAATAACCCACGAAAGTTGATATGCTATTAAACAAAGAAACCAAACCAAACCAATCAAAAATAGCAATTGTGTAAAAACAAAGATTGAATCATATGATTTCAGAAATAATGGTAAGAAAAGAAAAACGAAGAGGAAATTTTGGGGAACTATTGGATGAATTACTTAAAAGAATTTGATCTGTAGATAGATATTGGATTAATAGTGTATATGTTCGGTACTAATTTTTTCAAAAAGATTAATGCCAAAGATAATAAAAAGGAGAGATGCCCAAGGAGGAATAACAAACAAATGTTCTTTTTTAAGAGGTTGATGTGAAAAGATAATAAAAAGGAGAGATGCCCAAGGAGGAATAACAAACAAATGTTCTTTTTTAAGAGGTTGATGTGAAAAGATAATAAAAAGGAGAGATGCCCAAGGAGGAATAACAAACAAATGTTCTTTTTTAAGAGGTTGATGTGAAAAGATAATAAAAAGGAGAGATGCCCAAGGAGGAATAACAAACAAATGTTCTTTTTTAAGAGGTTGATGTGAAAAGATAATAAAAAGGAGAGATGCCCAAGGAGGAATAACAAACAAATGTTCTTTTTTAAGAGGTTGATGTGAAAAGATAATAAAAAGGAGAGATGCCCAAGGAGGAATAACAAACAAATGTTCTTTTTTAAGAGGTTGATGTGAAAAGATAATAAAAAGGAGAGATGCCCAAGGAGGAATAACAAACAAATGTTCTTTTTTAAGAGGTTGATGTGAAAAGATAATAAAAAGGAGAGATGCCCAAGGAGGAATAACAAACAAATGTTATTTTTTAAGGGGTTGATGTGAAAAGATAGTAAAAAGGGGAGATGCCCAAGAAGGAATAACAAATAAATATCACAATTACTTCTTTGTTGTGACATGTTATGGCTTATGTTACTTGACAATCTCCAAAACAAACGAATAAAAAGATCTGTCAATCTATATCTTTATATTTGTAGATCAATTCTTGATTCTGTACAGATGGATGTACTCTACACTGTTAAGAGAGATGACCACCACCCCCACTACCAAAAAAAAAAAAAAAAAAAAAAAAGATAGGGTGTCATAGATATGAAACTTTTTAATTACTAAAAAAACCACAGAAAAATTTTCTGTGAGATTTGAATACACCCCTTCAGTATTTAGCTATGTACAATTGGCTTTTAGAAGTAAAGCAAAGAAGACCTTAGTCCAAATTGATTATGATATAATATTGATTATTCCTCATTTGAAAAATTCATTTAGAAATGATTATAAACAATCAAGATGAGGATACTAGTCAAAATAGATTAATGTATAATAAAGATACTACCTCATTTGACAAATTCAGATCGAAATAACTATGAACAACCAAGATGAAAACACTCGTCCAAATAAATTAATATATTATCTTCTTATAATTCCCCAAATGTCTGTCTGTCCATCTATTGGTACCACAAAGGCTCCACTGTTATTTGACCTGGTTCGAACCAAACTTTAAAAAATTGTTAGGATCAAATCTGAAAAGTTTTTAAACTGAAAAATGCATTTTACTCCCTAAAATGAAAACTTGGGTGAATCAAAAGTTTTGCAATATTCTGCTATGTGCTAGTTTGTGGTTTGTATAACGTGACCAAACCAGTACTCGCTGTAGTTGATAGTATTGTGGAAGTTGGTGTGCTGACATACTGTGTATTGCTTCACTTCATGTCTGATTTGAAAGCCACACTGATAAACCTGCAATATAGTCTAATTTAGGAACTTGTGCTTTACAAGTTTGAGCTGTGCCATAAAACCATGGAAGCTACTAAAAATATTTGTTGCCCGAAAGGTGAAATCGCAATTCATCACAATACAGTCACCAGATTGTTCAAGAAATTTTGCTCGGGTTACAAGAAACTCGATAATGCAAGGTTGGGTATGTTTAAAACTGTGGATTCCAAGGCCGTACTGCAAGTTATAAACGCAAATCCAGTGAGTAGCACTTGCAGAGTATCAGGCAGGTCCTGCATCACACATCAAAAGCAACCTGAGTTGCTCAATTGTTTATCATGTTAACAAAATACTGCAAAACTTTTGACTCACCCAACTACCACTTAGGAGAATAAAATGTTCCTTTCTCTCCAGTTAGATGTCTGATATTTAAAGAGAACAAATATGATTTTCAAAGTTTGAAGTAATGATTTCGATAAAAGATATTAGAGGAAACTGATTATTTAGTAATTCATTTGAATTATTATATTCATTATTTTTCTATAATATTTTCTATAATAACTATAAATCTATAACTTGAAAAATATACATACACTAATTTGGGGGGGGGCAAATTTTATTCTTATTTAACTATTTTATTTACACAGTTTCATTTTATCTTCATATCGAACTATTACATATCTACTTTGACATTTAACCCCCACGTTGGGAGGTTTAAGAATATGCTGACTGCATCCTAAGCAGAGGAATAAAACTGCCCCCACAAGAGGAAGTCCTGAATATGATATTCCAGTACATCAGTTGGTTAAGTCCCAGTTCTAGAAATCTGGGGAGTGTGGAGTACCCCTTTATTGCCATTATCTCCAGGTCCACTCTGCCTGGAGAGGTAGCATCTGTTGGGGTCCCATCTAGGGGTCAAATAAATCTCTTTCAAAATCATTTTAAATTGATTGGAGCATATGCGACAGCCCACCAAAAAAAAAAAAACCTCTAAAAGGAATAACCACACCAAAAATGTAAATGAGAAGGTGATTTCCTAACCTCTCAACATAAAAAAACACCCTGGATAGGTGTGGTATGTCCATGAAATTATTCAATCAATCTATCATAATTTTAAAAAAAAATCTACATAAAAATAATTCCACAGTGTCTCTTCATTGTTTTTTTTCTTTTTTTAATGGCATATCAACTTTAGTGGGTTATTTAATGCCATATCCACATTAGGAGAAGAACAGCAGTGATACTATTTAATCTAGTGCTGGGGGGTTAAGGGGGTTCATATTTTTCCTGAAGGTTGATTTGGGTTTTATGGCACATCAACCATTGTAGGTTATTTAATGCCAAATCCATTTTTATACACATGAAGAGTTCTATTTCAAACAATACAGTTTAGCATAAGTACGCTGTTTAAATGCCAAAACAGTCCTATTTAAAGCAATTCACTTTACCATGAGTACACTGTTTAGTTTTATTTGACCCATAGATAGGCCCCTATCAAGTGCTACCCACTCGGAGCAAGAGTAAACCTAGGAGTGATGGTAATAAAGCGGTACTCTGCATTCCCCAAAGCTCCAGTATCACTGGAACCTCACCATCAGATTGTTTAGTATCATATCCAGCACACTCATTGGGGGAGTCTTATCCCTCTGCAGAGATCCAGTCAGTGTATTCTACAGCCCCAGCCAACTGCGTCACTTTCCTGAGGGTCAGAAGTGAATGTGATAGTTGAAGTGGGATTAGAAAACTTTAATTTAAGGCCACAGTCCAGGACTCTAGCCATTATGCCACTGGGACCTCTTCATATCTTTTTGTATCTCTTCATATATGAAGGTGCTAATAGCGAAATAGTTTTCGTCATAGGAAATGGACACAGTGACCCAAGTTCAAACCCTGGAGGAGGCTGTTTGCATTTGCATTAATACTATTAGAAAGGCATGAATCCAACCATTCTACTAGCTGATATTGATAAATAGTAGGGCAGACTGATTCTTTAACCTTGATATGACAACCAGTTGAGGAGAAGGAAAACTCTTAATTCAAATCTGTTAAACTCTGCTAAAAAAACTGACCTTGTGCCACATCCTGCTTGCGTCGAAGGGTCAGTTAAATACACGTATGGCTGTAAGGGGGAATGTTGTTATATAACATAGCAAAGGTGTCTTGTTCAACACAGGTCTACATCAATTTATCGGCACTATGTTTATTCATTTCAGACTTAATGGCTGCCTTGGGCGGCTTTTAATGAAGTTTTAAAAATAGTTATGTGTATATAATGACTCATAGATAGGAAGTGACATATAAGTCATTCCTTTATTTCTATGGTTAACTCAAACCTTTACGAATAAACTTGGTTTCTATTTTCAAACAACATGAAAATATCAATAAATCACTTGAAACCCTCGACGAATTCAACTTGTATATCCAGAATGTCACCACTTCCTTCAGATCTTCTGAGATCAATACAAGATGAAAGGGATATCAAGTAAACATCAATATCCTCAGTTATTTGTTTGGTGTATCATAAAACAGAGATATATGTTAAATCAGGAAAGTGTACAGTGATGTGACAGAGATTCCAATTTTGAGTGTCAATGAAAAGTTGGAATCAATTGAGAGACAGAGAGAGGAATCGAAGGAATGGTATTAAATGTTCAAATGCTAATTTTTTTTTGGACAAGTGAACTAACATTTTAAATCCTGACACAATCGGGAATCGGACAAGTTTAGAGTGACTTGACAAAGTTTCTGATTCTGTCTGTCCTCCAAAAGTTGCAACTGAAATTAGACAGTGAAAAATCCAAGAAACAGCATTGACTTGTTGATTAAATCTTGCGTCCTTATCTCACTCTTCTGCCATAATAGAACTGTTTTGACATTTAACTGTGTATAAACAGAATCTGTACTTATATTTAGCTGAATTAGAACTGCTTGATTAAACTGAATAGCTTGAAATAGAAATGTTTTTCACAATTAAACTGTACTTACATTTAAACTGAGAACTTATGCTAAACTGAATTGTTTGAAATAGAACTATTTTCACAAAAATGGATTTGGCATTAAATAAACTACAAAGGTTGATATATCATAAAACCCAACTTAACTGAATAGCTTGAAATAGAAATGTTTTTGAGAATTAAAATGTGTACTCATGCTAAACTGAATTGTTTGAAATAGAACTGGTTAACTGAATAAAAATGGATTTGGCATTAAATAATGTACAAAAGTTGATATGCCATAAAACCCACCTAACCAACCACCTGCCGTAGGTAAAATGTGACACAAGGTCAATTTTAAAGTATAAAAATAATTTGGGGGAAGGAAAAAAAACGAATAATGGGACTTAAAAATGATTATTCTTTAAGTGAGGATTGAAATACACTGATCACATCTCAGCTGGAGGAAGGCTTATTCCGCTAAAATAGATGCTCAGGGTATAATGCTAAACTACATACAATAGTGAGGCTTTGTGGAGAAAGGAATCACCCTTTCATTTCCATTAATTCCAGGTCCACTCTAATCTGTATCATTGTGGTATCTGTTAAAATCCCACTGAAGGGTGAAATAGATAAGTTTGAAAATTATAAGTATTCAATAGGAATACTTGAAACCATTTAACTCTGTAATTGTCTTTAATTGGAATCATTTTGAGTTGAGGCTTCTGAATCTGAGAATTTTTTTTTTTTTTCGCGGACTTTTTGTCCTCCACTTGGTAGTTTTTTGTGTTGTTCCTTCTTTCACTACGTTTTGGCCAAATTTCACCTCTGGCCTTCTTCAGCGGATAGAGGCATTGAGTCTCTATGGTTCCAGGTGAGCATTGTCAGAAGATAGCGGTTTCAAATCCTACCCCAAGCCGGCCAGAGGTTTACTTGGTCAAAAACGTGGTGCAATAGACAACAAGTATGAAAGGCAGTAATTACTGGGGATACAGTTATAAGACTCAGCATTCCTATCTGAGGTCACGGTAAATCACCTGAAGAAGGCCAGAAATAAAAAATAAAAAAAATTAATTCCCATTTAACTCTGTCTTAACAAATATTTATTATTTTCAATTTGGTTTCTTTGTTTAATGATATATCAACCTTTGTGGGTTATTTAATGCCAAATCCTCTTTATACATATATGTATTAGATATACAGGATTTGGTTGGATTGGGTTTTATGGCATATCAACCTTTGTAGGTTATTTAATGCCAAATCCTCTTTATACATATACATTAAATATATACGATTTGGTTTTGTTTGGTTGGGTTGGGTTTTATGCTATATCAACCATTGCGGGATATTTAATGCCAAATCCTCGTTATACATATATATACTAAATGTATGATTCGTAGACAAATTTTTAAACGAGCCTGAGCTCATTCTTTTTTTGCACACACCTCAATGGTTCCAAGTATTGCTATATAAAAATCACAATTTAACATCAATCATTTCTTTGCACACATAGTTTGTTGGTAATTTCATTTTTAAATGAGTTAGAAATAATTCATTTGCACATGAGTATTGCTATTATTTCTACACAGTTAAATAGTTGTCATAGGTTATCTAATGT
Source organism: Sepioteuthis lessoniana (assembly GCA_963585895.1). Lineage (NCBI taxonomy): Eukaryota > Metazoa > Mollusca > Cephalopoda > Myopsida > Loliginidae > Sepioteuthis > Sepioteuthis lessoniana. The sequence continues at coordinate 61,214,517 of OY757938.1, read as the reverse complement.
CAAGTCCATTCCTTGTAGACGAATAGTAGTGGTACTATTTAAACCCATAGCTGGAGGGAGAAAAAGGGGGTTCATAACATTGTCAAGGGTATTAATTCAAAAATGGATGTAATAGAATGATTGGAATTCTCATTAATTCTTATATCATGGGTATTTTGGTACCACGACTCAAAGATCATTAATAAAATACTGAGGAAGGAAATAGTTCAATTAAGTGAAATGGTTGTTCGTTGTTAGGGTTTTAAGGCATATCAACCTGTGTAGGTTATTTAATGCCAAATCCATTTTTATACAAATAATCATCTCTATTTCAAACAATTCAGTTTAGGATGAGTACACAGTTTAATTATCAAAAACATTTCTATTTCAAGCTATTCAGTTTAGTAAAACAGTTCTAAGTCAAACAATTCAGTTTAGCATAAGTATGCAGTTTAGTTCTATTTACCCCATAGATAGAGCCCTATCAGGTGCTACCAATCCGGGCCAGAGTGGACATGGGAGCGATGGCAATGAAGAGGTGCTCCGCATTCCCCAAAGTTCAAGCAACACTGGAACCTCACCATCAGATTGTTTAGTGTCATATCCAGGAGACTTGTTGGGGGGCGGGTCTTACCCTTCTGCAGAGGTGCAGTAAGTGTATTCTATATCCCCAGCAGACTGGGCAATGAAACATTTGAATCCTAATGAACAGTTTCATATAGAATTTGGATGAACATTCATAATTTTGAATTTAGCCATACATAATCTTAAATTTTCAGCCATAATTTTAGTTATCTACTAAAATCTAAAATACAACAGTTGTAATTTTTTTAAAGATTCACTTTTTACCAAACTTAGGATAGTCTGCTTTTTAGACAGCTGTCGTCTTTTTTTTTAAATTTATGATTTAAACATAACAGTTGTCGTTATCACAAATAAATGCATTTTGCCAATAAACTAAAGAATCTTAAAAAATGCTAACTAAGCATTTATAACAGGAAAAAGATTTTCAAACAGAAAATAGCTAACTACAAGCAGGAATACCTGGCATTGTCTGGGAGAAAATAAATTAAAATATATACTGTATATATTTGTTTAAAGATGGTGACCTTAGTTAAGGGTGGCCTGAAGGGTCCCTTTTCAATAGCTGCTACTACACCATAGTGTAGGAGAGCATGTTACTCCATTCCCTGGATTGCTTCACTTTACCCTTGATACATACTTTATATTGCTGAATGTTAAGCAAGGAGGTAACAAGTACAATGTCATTGGCCTAGTGGGTAGAATGTTCGCTAATGGTCCGGGAGACCTGGGTTCAATCCCAGGTCACGTCACACTTTAAAAATGGTACTTGATACCTCCTTGCTTAACTCAGCAATATAAGGTACGTATCAAGGGTAAAGTGGAGCAATCCAAGGAAAGGAGATGCGCCTTTTCCTACACCTCGGTGTAGTAGCTAATGAAAAAGGAGCCTTCTGGTCGCTCTCGACTACGGTTGCCAACTTTACTTACTTAGTATACTTGTGTGATGAACAACTGCTTATTTTTAGCAATAGGAAGGGTTTTTTTTATCATGTTTGCAATTACCAACCCCTCTGCACATGGAGGATGTGACATGTAGTCAATTTTTTAATTTAACAGGTTTTAAATTCAGAGTTTTCCTTCTAGACTGGTTGCCATACCAAAGTTTAATTGCCTAGTCTACCCTACTATTTACCTACATATGGAGGGAGAATGGATGAATGCAATACCTTTCCCAAGAGTATTATCGCTGTGTGAAATGCTTATAACCTCATCCAGGATTTGAACTCAGATCTCCTGTCCATCTTTTTTGTTTTACTCCATCTTTAGATGGAAATGTGAAAAAGAATGGCTCATCAAGCTTCTAGATATCGTGAGGTATAGTCACACAAGATATACATGCCACATTTACATAAAAATAAAACTAACCTAATTATCTGCAATTAAAGCTGACATCCAAATGGAAATTATATATATATATATATATAATTTCCAATTTGAGTTCTCTGGTGAAGAAGTAATTGTGTTGCCATTAGTGTCTATTGCAAGCCTCTTCGTAGTTGAATGGAGGTCTTGGCTACTGTCGAACGGATGTATGTAAACAATAGTAATTGTGATTCATAAAATTTACTTTGCAGCTTAACATAGAGAACAATTTTCTAGAATATTTTTTAGAGATGTATTTTTTCATTAAATTTTCTAAAGCAACCAGGTTGACACACAAAATACCTTTGTGGGCTGATGAAATCTACAAAAATATTAAACCTAGATACCCCAAAAGATGCTTAGTGTTGAGCAAGGAATACCATTTTTAAAGTCTTTGGTATGACTCGACCTGTGATTGAACCCAGATCTCCCGGATCATTGGCTAACACTCTATCATGCCAATGTCCGGTACATATAGCTGTGAGCAAATAGTTCATATAAGTTAAGAATACTTGATAAATAACCATTTCTACTGTTTCTATACAGATAAACGGCTTCACTTATTGCTATCTGACAAGTTGGATTTATTTTCAACTGCAAGTTTTGTTAGACTGTGACACCCACAATTCTATTGGACTTTAAATGATATTTTGACACAAATGGTAAGGCAGCTAGATGAACAGATAAATCACAACTGAATAGTGATCTCAATCTTTATTTAGTGACTCATATTTGAGGCCTTGTGCAAAATCTAAGCTTTGATTTGAATAGTATAATGGTTAACAAGCTAGTGTCGCAGATCTGTTACTCCTGAATAGGGAATGAACTGATATGAAATATAACAAGGAATGATCACCGTTAATTGAATAAAAAGTTCAAGATTATCTGATGGTTATATGACAAAAAACACCTGAAGAAGGCTGGAGAGTATAGCTGCCAAAATATTGTGAATATAAAAACCTAGATGAGGACAATAGTTCACGATTTCTAAGTAATAACACCTCATTTCAGAAATTTAGATGGATACTTTTAAAGTGACTTTGTAATGGTTTTATTTTCATCTTGGTTGTTACACTCATAAAATACACCTTAAGAAGGCTGCAGAGTACAGCAGCCAAATTATTATGAATATATCAACCAAGATAAGGACTATAGTTCAATATTTGTTAAAAGTGTAACAAGTTTGATTATATTTAGTGCTCTATACAGTAGCCTTGTGCCAGGCTAACTTAAGCTTTGTAATCTCCTATATAAACTATTGAAGGATTTCAGTGATCTGTTTATTGATAATTTTGTTATGTCTGCTAAACTTGTATTTTATCTTTCAACAGAAAAGACAAACCAAAAATTTAAGTCAAAATCATTTTTTCATAAATAGATTACTATCTTTTCAACTTCCCTGACTATAACAAAAGAAGAAGACTGGAGGATACAGCAGCTGAAACATTAGGAATGAAACAATCAGGATAATGAAAATGATCAGATCTAGGTGAGGAAAAAAACAGAGAATTCAAACTCGTTTAACTGTACCACATTGGATTATATGGGTCCTCTATACTCACAGCCTTGTGCCAGAGAATAATGAATAATAAAAGCCAAGATGAGGACAAAAGACTGAAATATGCGAATAGTTTTAATAAAGATTTCTCATCTTCAAAATTTCAACAGTGAGATGAAACAAAAAAAAAAAAGAAAAAATCTATAACTCAAGAAATAATAAATGGCTTGATGAATATTCTATTTATCCGTGTAAATATATATGAGTTTGCTTGTTTGGTTTTATGGCATATCAACCATTATAGGTTATTTAATGCCAAATCCTCTTTATACATACATATTAAATATATATAATTCGGTTTGATTGGGTTTTATGGCATATCAACCATTCTAGGTTTTTTAATGCCAAATCCTCTTTATACATATATATTAGATATATAAGATTTGGTTTGGTTGTTTTTTATGGCATATCAACCATTGTAGGTTATTTAATGCCAAATCCTCTTTATACATATATATATACTAAATATACATGATTTGTTAACATTTTGATGATAACATTTTTAACAAGTCTGAGCTAATTTTTTTTGCACACAGTTAAATGGTGTCAAGTATTCCTATGTAACGGTAACAATTTTACATCAGTCATTTGTTTGCACACATTTAAATAGATATATCTGATATCTAAGAAATTAGTTTGTGGGCAATTTCATTTTTAAAAAAGTTTGAACTAATTTGTTTGCACACTAATATTGCAATTGCATCTGCACAGTTAAATGCTTTCAAGTATTCCTATCAAACACTTATAATTCTATTCAATATTAATCATCTGTTTGTACACAGTGAAGTGTTTACAAGTATTGTGATTTAATACAAAATTATTATTTTCAATACTGTTCATTCATTTGCACACAATAAAATGGTTTCAAGTATTGTTATGTAATACCAATAATTCAATTTAGGTACACAGTTCAAGAGTTTCAAGTATTGCTATTTATCATTTGCAATCCTATTAAACATTACTCTTGCCTAGTCGGCTGGGGCTGTAGAATACACTGACTGCTTCTCTGCAGAGGGGTAAGAACCCCCAAACGAGTGTCCTAGATATGACACTAAACAATCTGATGGTGAGGTTCCAGCAATGTTGGAGCTTTGGGGAATGCGGAGTACCCCTTCATTGCCATCACACCCAGGTCCACTCTGGCCCCGAGTGGTAGCACCTGATAGGGCCCTATCTATGGGTGAAATAAAACTAACAGCATACTTATGCTAAACTGAATTGTTTGACTAAACTGAAGAGCTTGAAATAGAAATGTTTTTGACAATTAAACCATACTTACACTTAAACTGCGTGCTTATGCTTAACTGAATTATTTGAAATAGAACTGTTTTTCGACATTAAAACTGTATTTGCACTTAACTGAATTGTTACATATAACTGCTCGAATAGTTTGAAATAGAAATGTTTTTGACAATTAAATTGTGTACTTATGCTAAACTGAATTGTTTTAAATAGAACTGATTATTTATATAAAAATGGATTTGGTGTTAAATAACCTACAAAGGTTGATATGCCATAAAACCCATCAAACCAAACCAAACATTTCTCATTTGTTTGCACACAGATAAATGGTTTCAAGTATTGTTATCTGCAACAATTCAATCATTTGTTTACACCCAGTTAAATGATCGAACAGTTCCATTTCAAACAATTCAAATTATCCTGTCATTTGTTTGCACTCAGTTTTATTTGACCCACAGATAGGATCCTATCAGGTGCTACCACTCTGGCCCAGAGTAGACCTGGAAACATTCTTCAAAGCGCCAGCAGTACTGTATTGTTGGCAGAGTCTTATCCCTCTGCAGAGATGCAGTCGGTGTATTCTATAGCTCCCCCCCAGCTGACTGGGGTGCCCATAAATAGGGGAAAAGATGTTAATACTTTTCCCAAAGGTTTTCTTCTAAAATTAAATGTAAGGGCATGACTGGAGTTTTAACTCATTCACAATGATCTTGCCGTCTGTAGGGAACGAATAAATAAATAAATTAATTAAAAATTAAATTTAAAAAAAAAAAAATAAATAAATTAAAAGAAAACTATTAGATTTGAAGAAACTCCCAGAGGTCTCTAACAGAAAAGGAGATGACGCATGCGTAAAAGAAAAGAGGTTTTCCTCTTGACAAAGGGAGCAAAATATTCTTTCTCTTTCAGGCAGTGTCCGTCGAACCAACAACACCATTTTGCTGTCTGGTGTTTTGGGCAAAACGCCTACGTCTTTGGACATAGCGTAGGTTAGTCCCTTCACCCAGTAGCAGCCCTCTCTCTATCGGCCAGCACAATGTTGAAATATACAAGACCAACTACTGAACTATAAACCCTAACCAGACTTTGACAAAACTTCCAAAAAGTAAACTAACCCTTATGGAAGCCTGAAATAACAAATGCAGACACCTATATATATGAAACGAATTAACATTTTTTGACACCTTAACTGCCGGATTCAACCATTTCAATGTATTCAGGAAAAAACTCCCTCATCCACGGAATGGTTGTTGAATCCAGTAAATAAAGGAAAGTATAAAAGAAACGTTTTCGTCTCTTATCTATTTCTATCTTTTCTTTTTGTATATTTCTTTTGGGACTTTCTTTGGGCAAGGCATTGTGCCGGCCAGTCAACGTGGGATAAAATAAAATAACCAAAATATGGAGTCAGATATCTTACGGCAACACAGCCTTGCCCTTAGCCCCTGACCTTGAAGCCTCCAACCCTACATGTCTAGATCAGTAGCCACTACACCATAGATATGACTTCCAAGATGATATTAGTAGAAAGTAATGCATTTCATAAGATAATTCTTTTTCAGTATGGCCTTCTACAAAGTGTAAAAGAAATACGTCCCCTATTTTAAACCGTTACTTGAGTAGCACGAGTGAAATTGGGCAAAGAGTAATGGTGGCTCCATTTAGCTAATATCTTACTATTTATTTCAAACACGATCATAGAATGGACCAGTGCACACTGAGTATTTACTGTTGAAATATTTTTTTTAAATTGGTGAATCCAATAGAATTATCAACTTATAACAGTTTTCAATTTTCTATCTGGAACAGAATCAGTCTGTCAAAACATGAAATGAGTATGAAAAGCTCTCAGTGTAACAATTACAGATTCACTATGTGCACTGGTCCAAGCCATGATTGTATTTAAAAAAATATAGAGCTACTATTAACGCTTGCCTAAGCTCATTTGTTCCACACAGATAACAGTTTAAAAAGAAGGGAGGCATCTCTACAGAACCCTCTATTTATATCAAGATAAAAAACACTGTAATATCCGAATATTTCAAGTGTTTTACAGATTGAGAAATCTCAACGGAAATTTGATCAATTAAAAAAAATTAGGCAAGCTATTTTGAAATAATTAGCCTCATTTTATTGATACAGAAATAGAGCAGCAACAATTTGGCACCGTTAGGGTCGGGGGAGTGAATAATTTGTGAAAATGATGTATCATATGACCATGAATTTACCCAACCCCTCTGCTACAAGCAGAATATGACACAAGGTCAATTTTAAGTAGAGTACAGCTGTTTTGAATTCAGATTTTTCCTTTTCCTAGACTGGTTGCTTTACCAGGGCTAAAGAACCTAGCCTGCACTACTATTTAACTATAGCTGGTGGGAGTTGTTGGAATCAAGTCTTCTGCAAAACTATTAACATGAAGTGAAAAGAAAAAAGGCCTATCCAAGATTTGAAATCAGATCGCTGATACCATTCCCTATGCAGGTAGTCATCAAAGACTCTTAAAAAAAAAACAAAATAGACAGCCTAGATTTGGAACAAGGCCTGGCGTATGGAGAATCAAGTGAGGATCAAATGCTCTATTCAGTCGCAAGACTTGCTTGTTAACCATTATACCAGGACAAACAGCAGTTCGAAACAATATAGATAACAATTTCAGCTTACCATTAAAATGTTAGAATAAAAGATGATAAAAGAATGAAAAACTTTAGATGGAAACCAAATAAAATTTTCATGAAAACATACTTAACAATTTGGGGGATTCATTTTCTTTGGTTGTTTGTGTCGTAACTGAAGTTAAACAAGAGCAAATGATATTCAACGCAAGAAAACAAGCAAGAACCTTTTGCTTTTATTTACAAAATCATACCAACAAATATACATATCAACTCGTCCAACCAAGATAATAGGTTGGTGTATTGAATTTGGAAAGATGAGCAAAGAAATTTGAAATCAGTGAAGAATAAATGAAAGAAATGGATTTTAAGAAGACATTTAAGCTTCACTAAAACCTACCAACTATAAATTGGAGTGTACAAGTCAAATTTTTCAATCTATAAAATATCTCTGCGAAACTTAGAGTCACGGCTGAAATGCAAAGCTTTTCTCCAGACTGGTCAAACAAGGGAACAGTACTACTAACAATCGATATAAACCACTTCCCCAAGCTCCAGCAGACTGCCATAAACATTTGCAACTTAAACTTGTTTTGGTATATAAAATTAAAGTTGGTGACCATAGTCGAGGATGACCTGAAGGCTCCCTTTTCAAAAGCTACTACACCAAGGTGTAAAGGAGGGTGCTACTTCTGGAATCTAGCATGTCTAGCCACTCTGAAGAGTTGTGATACAACGAAACATTCTGTCTGTGGATGACAATATATATATATATATATAATACTGATCCAATAGTATCAAAGATAATGAATAGTTGGTTGGTTGTTGGGGTTTTATGGCATATCAACCTGTGTAGGTTATTCAATGCCTCATCCATTTTTATGAAAATAATCAGTTCTATTTAAAACAATTCAGTTTAGCATGAGTACACAGTTTAATTGTCGAAATTATTTCTGTTTCAGGCTATCCAATTTAGTCAAAAAGTTCTAATTCACACAGTTCCATTTAGTATAAGTATAGTTTTTGTCCACAAACAGTTAAAAGTCAAAGCAGTTCTCTTTCAAATGATTCAATTTAGCATAATAAAGTTTTAATTTCAAAAACAGTTCTATTTCAGACAATTCAGTTTAGCATAAATACACAGTTCAAATATCAAAACAGTGTTATTTCAAGTAATTTAGTTTAGCAGTTTAGATGAAGGGGTGCACCACATTCCCCAAAGCTCCAGCATCACTGGAACCTCACTATCATATATTGTAGAGTCATATTTGGGACAGTCCTTTGCTGGGTAGGGTCTTACCACAGTTAGGGTATTCTACAGCCCCCACCCCCAGCCGACAGGACAAAAATAATTAACAATTTCAGCAAGAATATGGATATGAATAATGAGTTCTATCCAAATCAAGAAATCTCATACAAAGAGGTGCAATGGTGCTGGTTGTTCTGGTTTTTCTTGCAAGAAAGTCTCCTTCAGCAGCATTTTTGTATCATTTCAAGGCAAGCTCCACCTCACCCACCTGTTTGCTGCACTGTATGTGAGTGTGTGACAACATTCACTTGATATGGGTTAAGACAGCTCCATATGTTGATGAGTGAAGTTTCTTGGGGATTGGTATTTGAAGGTGACCACAAGCAATCATCATGTGTTGCTAGCACGGATATCCCTGCCCCTCTCTCACCACTTCTCCCTATCGTTCATCGCCTCTGGCAGGTATTCAGGGCTACATCCCGTATACTCACATAGCTGCTGAATGTATGTTCGAGCTGGTCATCCTGCTTTTGCCCGGCCACATGTGGGGGTCCATAGGAGTACATCACTTATGAGCTCGTCCTTGCTTCTCCAGCAGTGTCCTGCATGTCTGGTTCGTCTAAATTGGATAGTTTTCATGATGGGAGGCAGGTGGCCATATCGCTGGTGCCTTGTGGGGTGTTGCTGCCAGGACTTCTTTAATATTACTCGCAGCATTCTTGTGTAAATGCCGTCTTTTACCTTCTCCTAGACTGGTTGTCATACCAAAATTAAAGAAATAAGTCTGACCTACTATTTACTCAAAGTTGGAAGATATATTTTCCAAGCATATTAGAGCTATGTGAAATGCCAACAACCTTCTCCAGGATTTGAACTCTGGTTAATATGTACATTTCTAACATAGATAACCATTACACCACAATCGCCTTGTCATGCTGAGCAAAACAGCCAAACCATTGCCTGATTTTTCCCAAGATATGACGAGTATCTCGAAGGCTCTTTAGAATGGCCTTCAAGTTGAGCTTTGGTCGCCCAATCGAATGTCAATTCATTATAAAGAAGTCATTCTGGGAGCTTCTTGTTATCCCAGGAAGCTTGTGACTAGCATCGCGGAAGTTGATTGATGTAAAGAAGAGACACACATCATCAGCCTTACTCTCTCTTTTTCCAGCTCACACAGTTGCAGTGACCCGACCCGGTCAAGATGACTGGAGATAAATAGGAATATAGGAACAACCAGTGAGTTGATAAAAGAGTGCGGGAAGGAGGATCAATTGTAGATTTTTTACAATTTATTTTCTTTAAGATAAATAAATATATATATATATATATATACATAAAAACACAATAATGTGTCAACAATGTATATAGACACACACACACATATGCAGAGTAAGAGATATTCACACACCCACATTAATGGATCACATATATATATATATATATATATATATATATATATATATATATATAGAGAGAGAGAGAGAGAGAGAGAGAGAGACATGCATATATACCAATGGGTCATATATATATATATATATATATATATACACACACATACATTAATGGGTCATATATATATATATACATATACACACACATACACATGTTAATGGGTCATATATATAAGTATATATTATGTCTGTTAATATGAATGCAGAGATACAAGCTATATGCATATGTTCATATAATATGTGCAGTAATTATTATGCTATTTGATTTTTTCATTCTATTACTACTAGTATTATTATTAATAACAATAATAATAATAATAATATATATATATATATATATATATATATATATATATATATATTGATTTAAAGATTTTTTTTTAACAATTTGCTTAATCAGATCAATAAAAGTGTAAAAAGAATTAAGATTTGATTATTTCTAAAAAAAATTTAATAAGAATAAGAATTTTGAGAACAATTTACTTTACATTCATCTGTATAAAAATATTGAATTAAAAGTTTCATGAAAAGAGATTTTTTAAGCTGATGTGAGAAGATAATAAATGGCAGAGATGCCCAAGGAGCCATAACAAATAATGATATAAAGATTTGATATTCTTCAAATGAGTAAAGAAAATACACATCTGGAATAAATTATATATATATATATATATATATATAGTGGCTGAGGGTTAGAGGCTGGGACTGGCATTTGAGTCAACCGGGTTTCGATTCCAACTACGGGAAGCTAGTATGTCTAGCCACACTGATGAGTTCTGATAGAACGAAACAGATCCATCTGTGGATGACTATATATATATATATATGTACATATATATAAAATGATTTTCTTAAATTTTCAAAAAAATTGAGCGTTCAAAGATGAATTTATCAAAGATTTTTCATAAGCCATTTTTAGAGTGTTTTCTAAACATGGAGGTATGTATTGCATGATGGTTGTAGGTGTGGACAATGAAATTAGCATACCGAGTCCAAATTCCAGTCAATACAGTTTCCACTTGCACCCCAGGGAAAAGACAGGAATCCACTTATTTTTATGTCAACAGTTTCAAGAGCTATGATGATAATGACTTAATCTATTTTCAAACAATTTTCCAATCAAACGATTTCAAATAACTTTCATATCCAGGAATTAAAACCTCCTCAACAACCATTGTTTATAGTGTTGTTTTCTATGAAGATTGAAAACTATTTTGATGGATCCGACAAAACTGTAGAAGTGATATCTAAGTCTTGATATCTAGTCGACTGAAAGAACAAATAAAGTGTAAACTATAATTGACAGGTTAGTGACCATATGGAAATCTGATCCTTTCAAACTCCAGGTGTACCAGTACTAATAAAGTAAAATTAGCGACTGTAGTTGAGGGCAACCTGAAGGCTCCCTTTTCAATAGCTACTACACCAGAGTGTAGGAGAGAGCGCTACTCCTTTCCTTCGATTGCTCCACTTTATCCTTGATATGTACCTTATATTGCTGAGTGTTAAGCAAGGAGGTATCTAGTACCATTTTTAAAATCTTTGGTATGACGCGACCTGGGATTGAACCAAGGTCTCCCGGAACATTGGTGAACACTCTACCTACTTTGAGGAGGCATAGTGGTTAACATAATGGACTGTAACATTATAGTGAGTGAGTTCAAACTCCATTCACGCTATTATGTTCCCTTTCGGATTAATACCCTCAGAAAGGTATAAACCTTTATACCTCCAAGTTATAGATTAAATAGTATCACTGGAGTTCTTCTGCAAGAATAACTTTGGCATTAAATAATCCATGAAGGTTGATATGCCATCAAACAAAGAAACCAAACTAAATCTCCGCACCAAATTATCTGGGCTGAAGTAATTTACTAAGCTTTGTGCTTAGATGTGACTCTAGGCCGTCCATATAAATGGGGCACCTAATGAGACCCTAACTCACTCGTGAAGGTTTGTTCATCTAGTTTGCTAACCATTATACCACCCAAAGCATTCAAATTATCTGGGTTGTAAATTTTTGACTTATAAATTTATTAAGCAGATGAGATTTTTTTATAATCACAAAAAAAATGGCTTATACGCAACATGGCATGTTTCAAATAAAGATGTCTTTGTCTGAAAGTATATGAATGTAATAATTAACAGTATTGTTTAATTGAACTTTTTAATAAAGCCTTTATAAAGATCAGCATAATACACAGATTTTCTTTAGGCTTTTCCTTAGTTTGACTCATTGTCTATTGTCTCCCCCCCTACACTTTTTTTTTGATGGCTTTCAGCATGTTTAACTTGTAACTTTTGTAGTGCTGTTATTTGAATTTACAGGAAGACGAATATTTAATGAATTTGAATAGGTTTGAATTCTTGGCTTTTGGCATTTTCTTTGTTCTTTCTGTGGCCAATGATTCAACCTTTAAAGTAGGTTCATTTTTTTTAAACCTTGAGAGTACATCGAAAACTATGACTCGGTTTACATTGATATTTGTGGGTCGTTTGAAAAGTTCTGAGCTTGATACAGATTTTAGATTTCTTGTACAACTTTCACCTTTGTATAAGTCTAACCTGCATAGAAATTAAGACAGAAATCTGAATGAATTTTTCTAGTTTTATAAGAACTGGTAGTGTGTTGCCATAACAGAAATGATCAGCTGGGGCTCTTCTTTCTCAGTAATATCTTATATACCTTGGTCATTCAAAAAAGTTTTAAGCCTCAGCCAGATTTTAGATTTGTCCTACACCACTCACCTTTGTATGTGCCTCACTTGCACAGAAATTAAGACAGAAATCTGAATTAGTTTTTCTAGTTTTATAAGAACTGGTTGTGCTTGATACAGCCAAATTGTTTAGTTAGGGCTCTTTCTGGATGAGGCTTAAAATTTTTTGGAATGACTAATATTTATATGATCTTTGGGTCAGTCAGGGTTTGGTTTGGCTTTATGGCATATGAACCATTATTGGTCATTTAATGCCAAATTCTAGTTTTACAAATATATTAAATATATGATTTGTAAACACACTTAGTAGATACACAATTAAAGGATCAAACAGTTCTATTTCTTACTATTCAATTTTGCATAAGTCAACAAAGTTAAATGGTTCAAAGTATTGCTAGGTATCACAAACAATTCCATTAAACATCAGTCATTTGTTTTCACACAGTCAAATGATGAAACAGTTGTATTCAGCATAAGTCATTTGTCTGCACTCAGTTGAAATGTCAAAGTTCTATTCGATCCACAGATAGGACCCTATTAGGTGCAACCACTTCAGGCGAGAGTGGACCTAAGAGCAATGTCAGTGAAGGGGGTACTCCACATTCCCCAAAGCTCACCATCAGATTATTCAATGTCAGATCCAGGACACTGGTTGGGGAGGGGTCTTACTCCTTTGCAGAAATGCAGTCTGTGTATTTTACAACCCCAGTCGACTGGGCTGTTGCGTGAATAAGAGGTTTTGCAGTATTTTCATTATCCTAGGTACAATTTAGCAGCTGTGGATACGTATGCCCAAGTTGTGAAGGTGATAAGTTGTCGTCTAATACTGTTTACCTTTATTCCCACAGAATCCATGGTTTTAGGCCTTTGGACCTCGTTTGATTGCTGAGATTCTTGCAGCATCTGTGAAGTTACTTGAATAATCTACTTATGATCAGTGGTGCCTTCACCTTTAGCACAAAAACTATCTTTAATTACGTCACTAACATTATGATCCAATTCAAACTCGTGTAAATTCCCAAATTAGACTACGTTGCACATATATCTGTGTGACTTTGAAATCACCTATGGAATGAAGCAATGCACAACATGTTAGCACACCAACAATCACGTCATTATCAATCATAGCGGGTACCCCCATGGCTTGAATTGCTTCAATATATATGATATACGTGCCGCAGTCTTTTGTGTACCAAAATATTGGGCAATGATATATAACTGAAGATTAAATTATTGAAATCTTGAATTCATATATATTATTCTTGTCAAGGCATGCTGACTGCATGGATTCCCTTCGTTCTCTCTTGCCATCTGTCCCTATCAATAATCTCTCTTGATAAGTCCTGAGGACTTGAAGAACTGATCAGTTTTTGCTGGTCAGCCAACATTAGAGTGTCCGTGTGTAGGCGTCCATAGAATATACCATATTTCTGTTGATAGTGTTCTGTTTTTTAAATTCATCAACATCTCAGTTTTATCCAACTCTGCATTTGCGTAGTTTTGTTATGTTATAAAAACCAAAAAACTTTCAAAACTCTTTGAAAAAATACTTTTTAAACATGCAAGCAACCCCTGATGATGGCCTATGAGGGGTCCAGAAGTGCTCGGGACAATTTTCATAAATTCATCCACCAATTCCAACCTAAAACCAAGACACTAATCAGGAAACTTGAAAGGATCTTAAAATTATATAGACAAAACGTGTCTTTATTAGTTAATTATATATATTTGCCTAAAAGATTTTTGTTGGTTTGGTTTCTTTGTTTAATGACATATCAACCTTCATAAAGTTATTTAATGCCAACATCATCCTCATAAAAGAACAGCAGAAGCACTATTTAACCTATAGCTGAAGGGATAAGGGGGTTTATGCCTTTCTTGAGGGTGTTTGTTCAAAGGAAAATGTAATAGCATGACTGGAGTTTTAACTTGTTTACTAGGATTTTCCAGTCTAGAACATTAGCCACTATACCGTGGGACTACCCTCACATAAAAAAAATTGTTGCAGTTGAATCTAATGGAATGTTTTCTTTGGAATGATTGAATTTGCAATCTCTTCTAAAATGGCTTTCTTGCAAAGCCAAACTTATCACTTAGACACAATTACCATTGAAATTTCTTTCTGTTAAGAAATTGTCTCCTTCATCTGGTTTTAAATGGTAATGCAACAATGATGCATAAGTATCTTAGATGCAAATGCATAGACGTCTGATAATATCAATATAAAGAAGAAAGAGAGATATATAGGAAAACTAAGTTGATTCAAATATCGACTGAAGACAAAGCAGATATTCCCAGGTGATATTGGAGTGCGTATTATTGATTATAATAAGGGGAGAGGAAGGGAGATAACTCAGTTGGGAATAGAGAGAGAGAAAATTAAAGGAAAGGGAGAGAGAGAGAGAGAGAGAGAAATATGACCAGAGATTAAGATAAAAGAAAAAACTGCAATGAGAGAAAAAGTCAAAGGAAAGAGAAACACCAAGATGGACAAGAGAAAATAGTTTAAGTATTTGAGGAAGAGAAGGCGGATAAAAAATAGAAAAGAAAAAGAGTCGAAAAGAGAGAGAGAGAAAGAGACAGTGATGTCAGGTGGTTTTTAATGGCATATGAACTTCAGTGGGTTATCTCAAGCTAAATCTTGCTTTTTAAAAAAATTTTATATATGATTTTTAAGTGAATAGTTTGGAGGTAAATATTTTTGTTTCACGGTAACAATTTATCTAAAAACAAAGATTAGTAGAAATATTTAACTATACACACATGCATAGTCACAAATTATATATACATATTATATGCAAGGGTCATTCATTAAAAAAAAAAGAATTTTCTTTTAAAAGCACAAAAAAATTGGGGGGGGGATTTTTTCAATAACTATTAAATCTATATTGTTTGAAATCGGTTTATAGCAGAAATTACATCAATCTCAAAAAATATTTGTTTTCCGGCTATTCAAAATGGCCACAAATCAAACAATTCTCCAGGCTTGAACAGAGGTCTGTCACCAAATTTTTGGTAGCTCAGAAGTGCAAACCATATGAAATTTACAGAAGAATGTTTGATGCGTACAAAAAAGCAAGTCTTAGTCAAAAATGATGTTTACAAATGGGTCAAACTTAGATTTACCATTTCAGGCCAGAGTTGAAATAACAATTAACGGAGTGATAACATACTAACTCTCCAGTAAAAAAAAAAGTTCAGGGCACAGTGGTCAATAAAGAAGGTCATGCTGACAGTCTTCTGGAACATAAAAAGACCCATGAAAAAGATGCAATTGTAAACAGTGCTTGGTATTGACAACTCCTGAGGCAAAATTCATTTTATTTATTGAATAACCCATATATATATATATATATACATATATATATAAAGTTGGTGACTTTAGTTGAGGGTGACCCGAAGGCTTCCTTTTCAATAGCTACTACACCAAGGTATAGGGGAAGGCGCTACTCCATTCCAAAGACTGCTCCACTTTACCCTTAATCCTCACCTTATAATGCAGAGCGCTAAGCAAGGCAGCATCAAGTACCATTTTTTGAATCTTTGGTATGACTCGACCTAGGATTGAACCCTGGTCTCCTGGACCATTGGCAAACACTCTACTCTTTAGGCCAATAGTCTGGTGTATATATTGTGACGGTGCATAAATATTTATCCCAGGACGGGAGTTTATTTTACGCACGTGTGACGTCAAGGCAGTCTGGCACTTGATCCCTCACAAAATAAGTCCTAGTTAAGATTCCTTTTATGAGCATATGAGAACTGGCAGATAATGTGGGGGTTAATTTGGGGCTAGACTGACCGCCGCTGGCAAGGGGGTTTCCAAATTTCCCGTTACACACACCCACCAAGCCACTTCGTCTTCCTATCCCGAGGATAACGGAAGACATGGATCTCTAGGTTGAGATAAAATATTATTATTTACTATAGTCGACAATTCCAATTTTCCATGTAATGTTTTTAAAGGCGAATAGTACATGTAGTGAGAATAAATTGAAGCGAATGAAGCTGAAAAAGATATACATGCAAAACAAAGCAACTCGCTGGGTAAATAGCACAACAAATAAATTTCCACGAGGGGACATTTAAAATAAAACAAAATTTTGATAGTCGGGGTCCAAACAAATATTTATGGGAGCCGGCTATATTTCCCTGGCAAATAGACTCCAACTCCAATGTCTGTCTTTCTTTTCTTTCTATTTTTCTTTCTTTAATCTTGAACCTTGAAAAGGTAGCAAAGTCCACTCATACGTTTACAGTATATGAAATGAATCTTTTCATTCTATTTCTCTTCTTTTCTTAATGCATATAATTCTTTATATGCTTCTTTCTTTAAATTGAGAGAGAGAGCATCTAATTGCAATACTTAGGAAGGGTGGATGGAGAAATCGGTTTTAAGGTTTACTTAGCTTTTCGACGGGTTTCTTTGAAATTTCTTTTCTTTTACGGGCGAGCGATGTTCTGTAGAATTTGGCTTGAAGGCACCGGTTATCTTCTGTCCAAAATTCTTTCTGCTCTTCCCCGGAGTTTCAGCGACAGTTTCAATACATCTTGTCACGCCAACTGCTGTCCTAAAACTCCCATTTCTTTTCAACGGTTAGGTACCCAGGAGTTATTTTGGCATCAGGTCAGCACATCCTCTCACGGTGACTTTTGTCCTAAAAACTAAATTCTTTTTCCCTATTTCCTCTGACGAAAAGGGCACTACTCCCGGCTTTAGGGTTCTGGCCAATCATTTGGCCTCTTTCTTCTTCCTCCCCCCCCTGTCATGCTATTCATTCGGGCTACTATACTGACCTCTGTATCCCCTTCTCTGTCCACCCAGTCAGAGAGTAGGCAGCTCTTGGCTTTCATTCTGACCTGGATTCGTTACTTTGTTCAACAGACAGGCCGAGGAGTTGACCTACATTCCTATTCCTCTTTTAACAGTCAATCTTTGGGGTCTGTTAATTCAAACACAGAGGGGTAGGGGAAATTGATCCTACCTCTCTCCTCTCAGTGGTAGACCACGTGACTATATATATATATATATATAAATATAAATTTAGTTTGCTATGTTTGTAAATAATATGTGCTCAATATCAGTGATAGAGCATATATATCTAATTTAGGATAGCGTAGACACAAAGTCAAGAGAACATGGTGTTTTTCTGTTTTTTATATGCCGAGGTACCCGTTGTGTAATGGTTATTGTTGCAGGATATGGACACAGCATTACGAGTCCAAATCCTGGAAGTGGCTGATTGCATTTCACATAGCACTAATACCCTTGGGAAAGGTATGAATCCAATTATCCTCTCTCCAGCTATGGGTAAATAGTTGGGCAGACTGGTTCTTCAGTCTTGGTGAGGCAACTAGTCTAGGAGAAGGAAAACTCTGAATTCAAACCTGTTAAACTCCACTTAAAAAACATTGACCTTGTGTCATATCCTGTCCGAGTGAGGGGGTTGGTAAATATGTAAATGTGTGTTTCTAGCTGGTGAATACAAAAACATGCCATGGTAATTATTTGCTCAGTATTAGTTTCTTTGAAATTTACTCAGACAATTTATTTACCAGACTTAAAATCAAGTTGTTTTGAAAACAGGTTCCAATGAATTTATGCCAAGGCATATCTCTCAGTGTTTACAAGTTTGTCTTTCGCTTTTTTTAACAGACAAAAAAGACAAAGAGCAATTTTAGAAGAAGACAGTCACTATTGATGCAAAACAAATCTGATATAAGAATCCAAAATGAAGAAAATGATTGCAATATTGAAAAGAGCTTTCAATTCTAAATTTAAAAGGGAGAAAAAATTTTTTTTTTACCTGATGAGGAGAAGTGAAAAGAAATTTTTAAATGAAATGTTGAATCTAGTTAATAGACTGGTTGGAATGATTCATTGTAGGAGAAAAAAGCAAAGAAATTAATTGGTTGGTTGGTTGGTTTTATGGCATGTCAACCCTTGTTGGGCTATTTAATGCCAAAACCTCTTTATACACATGTATTAAATATATAGGATTTGGTTGGGTTGGGTTTTATGGCATATCAACTATTGTTGGTTATTTAATGCCAAATCCACTTCATAAACATTAAATATATAGCATTTGGTTTAGTTTTATTGCATATTAACCATTATTGGTTATTTAATGCCAAATCCTCTTTATACATGCACACAGTTAAATGCTTTCAAGCATTCTTATCTATCACAAACAATTCTATTTACTATATATTTCTAAAAAATATAATGATTATAATCTTAGGTAAATAATTCAATGGTTTGATTTCACACATATATGATTTGTTAACACATTTTGTAGATACACATAAATAAATGATCAAACAGTTCTATTTCTAACAATTTGATTGAGCCTGTCATTTGTTTGCACTCAGTTCAAATGTCAAATAGTTCTATTTGACCCATACATAGAACCCTATCAGGTGCTGCCAGTCCGAGCCAGAGTGGACCTGAGAGCAATGGCAATGAAGAGGTACTCTGCATTTCCCAAAGCTCCAGCATTACTGGAGCCTCACCATCAGATTGTTTAGTATCATATCAAGGACACTCATTGGGAGAGTCTTACCCCTTGACAGAGATGCAGTCGGTGTATTCTACCGCCCCAGCCGTACCAAGATATATCTTCAATACCATTTTAAACAGGTAAACATTTTGTATTTAGTTGCAATATGAAAGTATTCACAATCATTTTACACAGGAAAATCCTCCATACAGAGTTTCAATATCAAAGTTTTCAGAGCCAATGATTGTAAGAATGAAAACTGTCCAACTTGCAATGATTCAAGCATTAGTGATTGCCTCTCACCCAATTACAAAAAGTGCAATGGGAAGGTGGTGTCAAGTGAAACAGTTCATGAGCATTGACATACATCATTATTATATATCTTGGAGGTGCCCGTGTTGTAATGGTTATAGTCGTCGGAAATGGACACGGCGACACAAGTTCAAATCCTGGACAAGAATGATTGCATTTCACATAGCACTAATAACCCTTGGGAAAGGCATGAATCCAATTATTCTCTCTCCAGCTATGGGTAAATAGTAGGGCAGACTAGGTTCTTCAGCCTTGGTGAGGCAACTAGTCTAGGAGAAGGTAAACTCTGAATTCAAACCTGTTAAACTCCGCTTAAAAACTGACCTAGTGTCATATCCTGCCAGAGCCGAGGGGTTGGTAAATAGGATTATTATATATCTTGCCACATGGCCAGATAAATATATATCTACCTCTCTATCAAAGGTTGTTTATTAGTTTAATGATATGTCAATGCTTGTTGGGTTACTTTACGCCAAAGCCAGTTTAACAAATATAGTCGCCAATTATATACAGTACGAAACACATAAACATTACCTCAAATTAATCTATTTGACCCATGTACTACAATTCTTCTTCAGAGTGGCCCTGGGAGTATGTAATTCCACCCTCCCCACCCAAAGCCCCAGAAGCGGACCTCTCTACCAGTTGCAGTTTACATTTTAACCCAAACCCAACATCACGGACAGGATACAATACAGTATGTAGCTTGTTCGAATTCGGAGTTTTCCTTCTCCTAGACTGGTTGACTAACCAAAGCTCAAGAATCCCATCAGCCCCACCATTTACCCATAGAGAAGCAGAAATATGTTCATCCAGGATTTGAAAACTCCGTTTGACAATTCCATTTCCGACAATGCAACTTCTGGATACAGTTTTATTTTACAATCAGGAAACCCTTTTTTTTTGTGAGGAGGGCAAAACCAAAACAGTTATAGCAATAATCTGATCGTATTCAGCTTTAGCCATCTTTCAAATCTGACTTTCTTTTTTTTTTTTTAATTCATTAGAATAAATTTTGTTGGTGTTTTATAGCATATTAACCCTTGTGGGTTTATTTAAGACTGAATCCTATAGATGTATATATGATCTGTGAGCAAATTGTTTTGAGGTAACTTCATTTTAAAACAAGTTCTTAGAGCTAATTTGTTTGCACACAGTTAAATGCTTTCAAGTATTCCAATCTATCACTAACAATTCTATTTACTATGTCATCATCATCTGATCATCTTCTTGTCGTGCCACTAGCACGGATATCCCTGATCCACTCTCGCCACTTTTCCCTATCATTCATCACCTCTGCCAGGTCTTTAGGGCTACATCCCGTATCCTCACATAGCTGCTGAAAGTATGTTCGTGCTGGTCATCCTGCTTTTGCTTGGCCGTATGTGGGGGTCCATAGGAGTACATCACTTATGAGCACGTCCTTGCTTCTCCAGCAGTGTCTTGCATGTCTGGTTCGTCTGACTTGGATAGTTTTCATGATGGGAGGCAGGTGGCTGTATAGTTGGTGTCTTGTGGGGTGTTGCCACCAGGACTTGTTCAATATTGCTCTCAGCATTCTTGTGTAATTGCCATCTAGCTTCTTCTCCAGCCGTTTTGTGAGCGTCCACGTAGTGCATCCACACAGCAGTATCGATACGACCGCTGGCTGGAAGAAACTGCGTTTCATTTTATCAGTCAGGTCTGATTTCAACAATTCTATTTACTATGTATTCCTATCAAATATAATGATTATAATCTTAGGTAAATAATTCAACAGTTTGACTTCACACATATATGAGACCCTAACAGGTACTACCACTCCAGGTCGGAGAAATCCTGGGATTTGGTTTGGTTTGGTTTAATGACATATCAACCATTGCAGTTCATTAATGCCAAATCCATTTTTATACATATTAACAGTTCTATTCCAAACAAATCAGTTTAGCATTCAAAAACAGTTCTATTTCAAACAACTCAGAGTGGTCCAGGGAGTAATTTCAATAAAGAGGTACTCCACCTTTCAAGAAAACTCCTGGAATGCAACCTTACAATGAGAAGTAGTTTAATGTCATGCCCAGGACACTCGTTGGCAGTGGGTGTGTGTAGGGGGGGTGCTCTTAACCCTCAGCAGAGGTGCAGTCATTGTATTCCACAACCTGAGCCAACAGAGCAGGTGAGAATAAAAGACAAAAGTTCTTTAACCTATTAAGAAACAAAACAAAAAAACAAAAACTTTGGATATTCCTTTCAACGTGAGGCTCGTTTCACGACTTGAGACAAATGGTCGATATTCAACGAGATTGATAGCTTTTTCATTGCATTTGTGTTTAATCGACATGTCTAATTTGTTTTTAACTCCTGAATGCTCTGTTGCATCCCCCCCACTTTTTTATATATATTTATTTTTATCATCTTGATTTATCTTAGTTATCTGATAGATGGAATTGTCGGTTTCATTATCCCAACAAAAACAACATTATTTGATAGCCGTGAATCTGATCCAAGGGAACAAAACGAATAGAACTGCTTTATTTCTTTTTTTGACCCCTTTTTGTAAGTGCTACACTGTAATCATGGAGATAAGATGAGAAATTCTTTAACAAGACATCTCCTTTTACAGACCAGTCTAAAATAGCCTTGTTGAAAGCCAACTTTAAGAATGTAGGAGTGAGTGAACTTATTTAGGGTCCCCGACAATGTTTAGTATAGAATAAAGGTGGAATAGGCATATAATATATAGGCACATGGAAAAAGTATTAAATGAAGGGAGCCAATGAAACAAATGAGTGAAGATATGTGTGGGGTTTGAAGGTTTTTATGAAGGTCGGTGGCTAAGGGCAAGGCTGTGTTGCCGTAAGATGTCTGACTCCATATTTTGGTTATTTAGTTTTACCCCACGTTGACGTGGCTGGCGCAATGCCTTGCCCAAAGAAGGTCCATAAGAAATATAAAAAGGGAAAGATAGAAACAGACAGGGGACGAAAACATTTCTTTCATACTTTCCTTTATTTACCTGGTGAATGGACTAACCAACGCTACGTCTAAAGACATAGCGTGGTGCCCAAAACACCAGATAGTAAAAACGGTGTTGTCGGTTCGACGTCACTACCCGAAAAGAGGTCGGTTCACAGAAAACCTGAGTATTTATGTCTCTTCACCGGCTCCAAATTCCCTACTCGAAAATCCTTCTAATTTTGGCGCGACCACTTCTCATTGGCTACTTTACATTTTATTATTTTTCTTTTTTCTGATTTTAACCGGATGGATGCGTGGAGCCTTATGCGTGGCGACGCATTTATACATTTTGTATCAGGCAGCCAACGAGTCAACATCCGGTTGGGAGTTCTTTGGTAACTCCTAAATCGCCACATATGAAACAAATAAAGGTTGTAAAACGGCGCGGACAAAATGAACATTTAAAACAAGGCGACGAACAAAAACAAATTCATATTCTACAACAATAAAACTTACATTGATACATAAAAATATTTCTAATTCTACTAACAAAATAATAGTGTGTGTATATGTGTGAGTGTGTGTCTAACACAACTAGGCTATAAAAGAATTACATGTTTAAAATGTCCTTTTTTTTATGGTTAGAAATGGGCAGTTTCATTGAGACTGGAAAGCGTCTCATAGTCATTGTATATGAATGTCTGCGAGGCCCATCCATAGTGTTGCTTTTCTCTCCTGTTGATTCCCGCTGAAGGGAGTGTGTTGCTGCTGCGAAGAAATTTGGTAAAATAGGACAAGGGTGTTTGAAGACGACGTATTTATAGAAAATACGCGTCTTGTAGGTGGCTCAAAAACACAAGATTTGAATTTACGCGCCGACGTAGTTTTAAGCATGTCACATGGTCCACCTGGCCAATGGTTTCCCGAGACTGAATATTGAGCGTCTGCCATCTTTGTGGGAACAAGTGGCATACTGCCCAAAATAATTTATAGGAGTGTAAAGTCCTATAAGAGCAATGTATTATTTTCAGCGGCTTCTGAATGTAAATTAAACAACAAAAAAAAAGCTTCATCAAATAAAAAACATTCAAAATAGTAATTTTCTTTTTAATTATCATCTTAGGCGAAAGCACTCTCTGATTAGAAACGTTGGTAACAGACGTAATATTGCATATGCTACAAACAATCCTCACCCTAAGTTTTTGGCAATATTATAAACATCTCTGTATTTAAAATATTTTTTAATTTATTATTGAGTGGAATTTCCCACCAACAACTTCATTGTTCACCTTCAGGAAAGAATGAAAAATGTAATAAGTATAGAATCAGTCTCACAAGAGTACTTCCACCAACGTGGGATTTTAACGTCTGGGTTGTATTTAAAAAGATAATCAAGCTGACTTTAACAGATAATTTCCATTTTGCAATGCTAAAACATGATATCGGAGAATAATTTCGAGACACAATGTATAGATCATTTCACTTAAAAAAAAACAATTATTTAAACTTAATATACCATTTTAGGAAAACCTATTGGAAATTATTTAAGGAGTCACCTTTTACATGCCCCGTGATTGGCTGAAAAACAACCAATCACGGGGCGCTATCAACACATCTGCCATACCACCACACGTACGCACATACTTCAAACTAACAGACCTCTTTTCCCTTTTGACACCAACGACGTAACACGGAATCTTGACTGCTGACGAAATAGGCTACGAGTTAGCATGTGGCGTATTACATATGAGGACAGTCATTTCATGAGAGACTCTACGCATGTGGGGACCCAAAACGGACCAGCCGCCAAAACTACATGAAACTACAAGAACTGTTACAAAGACAAATGCTATAGTTAAGTTTGCAGAAAACGTCTCTTTTAGCAATTCTTCTTCTTTTCTTCTTTATGCTATCTCTTTAACTAAATATAAACCCTTTTTTTTCAACCACATTGTTGTCTTGTTCCTTTTCTCTCGTCACGTCTCGTGTTACAATAAACCTTATTTTTCTTTACACTGCAGATATTAATTTCGTCTTGTTTTTAACGGGTAAAATCCCAACAAACCTTAAGTTTCTTTGTGCAAATCTATAAGAAATCCTACTTGTATTTTCTGGTAAAGCAGATTTTAGAAGTACCTTAAATATTTTGGTTTGTTAGTTATTTCATATAACTGTATACGTGGTGCATTCAATAAGTTTCCAGACGTTTTGTACAGGCATTTAAATTGTCGTATACTCTTGGAAATTCAGTATGTAATTGCTATACATCTTATGAGATGACTGACCAATTTTTAGGATTTCAGGTTCAAATGAACACCTATAGCAGCAATTGGAATACACCCTACTAAAGCCTGATTGTCATAGCTGGTGAATTTCAAAAACACAATCTGGACACGAGGATTCTTTAGAAGAACGGTATGCAATAAAATTCTGTTTTAAACTTGGAAAAAATGCCACAGAAACGTATGGAATGCTTCAGACTGCTTTTTAAGTATTGCTATCTAATACAAATAATTCAATTGAATACTAATCATTTGTTTGCACATAGTTAAATGGTTTCATGCATTGTTATTTAACAAATAATTCTGTTTATAAAGTACTCCTATCTAATGCAATCAATTCTCAAACAGCTGTATGGCTCCAAAAATGTAATAATAATAATCCTTAGTAAAACATTGAACAGTTCTAATTGACCTATAAATGGGACCCTGACAGGTACTACTGGTCTTAGTGTGAGTCGACATGAAAATAATGTTAATGAAACTCAAAACTCCAGAAATGGAGCCTCATAATCAGATGCAGTTTAATGTCATACCCAATACCCTAAATGGTTTCAAGTATTCCTATCTAACATTAAAAATTCTATTCAATATTATTCATTAATTTGCATACAGTTAAATGGTTTCAAGTATTGCAATCTAATACTCATAATTCAATACTGAGCCTTCGTTTGCACACAAACAGGTACTACCACTCCGGATCTGGGAGTAATGGCAGTGAAAGGGTACTCCACATTCCCCACATTCTTAGAATGGAGCCTCACCATCAGATGTGGTTTAATTTCATACCCAAGACACTAAATAGTTTCAAGTATTGCTATCTAACACTAATAATTCTATTTGACATTATTCATTCATTTGCACACAAATGGTTTCAAGTATAGTAAATTATTAAACAATTGTGTTTGACCCATAGATTGAACCCTCACAGATACTACCCCTCTAGGTCAAAGTGGACCTGAGCTTAATAGAAATGAAGGAGTACTCCACATTACCTAAAAATGCAGGAGTGGTGCCTCACCAATAGATGCAGTTTAGTGTCACCTCAGGACACTCGTTGGTGTTGAGGAGGTGGTCTTATCACTCTCTCTGCAGAGGTGCAGTCATGCATATTCTACAGCTCCAGTCAACAGGGTGGAATATATTTTTGCACACTCTATGCAATTTAAAGATTTATTTCAGTGAAGCAATCGACCCAGTCCTTACCTTATTTCAGCAAGGGGGCCCAAGTGCTGTATGAGGAGGAAAGCCCTCCTCCGAAAAAGAAGCCTTTATTTTTTAGAGAACATCCAGCAATACCTTTTGAATATCACATAAACATGCATTTGTCATTTATTATCAAGTAGCAGAACTCTCTAGATTACATGCAAAACTTGCTACATAAACGGTTTGGTTTCTTTGTTTAATGGGATATCAACCTTCATGAGTTATTTAATGCCAAAGCAATTCTTATAGACCAGTAGTGGTACATTTTAACCCACAGCCAGTAGAATAAGGAAGTTCATACTATTCCCAAAAATAACCTAAAAACCTGACTGGAGTTCGAACTCACTTACTTTGAGCCTGCAGTCCAACACATAGGCCATTTCGCCACAAAGACCCCTAACCATGTGTCTGGTTTTCCGCGGGCCCGCCTGGCATTCATGTTAGGTGGGTCGAATTAATGATAAGCAGAGACTCATATTGGACCAGACCTTCGGATCTAGAGAATTTATGACCAGGAAGGTTACCTGCGACAAGTGATCCCATGACCAGCCTTGACCAGCAGTGCACGAGTCTCAATACGTGTCAATCTCCCCCTTCCCTAAATCCTCACTATAAAAATGACCACGTGTCAAATCTTACCTGGTGAGAGGTACGGATAAATATTCCCCAACCATGTTGTATAAATGGTTGTTGATTTGCCTTAGTTTGGTCAAAGAAGAAAACTGTTATGAGGCTGTTTGTAAACCTGGAGAATCAAGTATGTACCTTTTACTTCAACGGCGTTCTTCAAGGTTAACTTAGCATGTGACGTGTTTATGGCATTGCGTACGACCATTTTTGACCATGTGCTTTAAGTGACCATTCTGTCTACGGGCTTCAAATTTGCACACAAGTGACCTCGCTTCAACTGTCCTGAAGGTTGACTAGCTCCCAAATACAGTGTTAATAGCACCCTTTGTCCAAGTTTGGCTCAAGGCCTTCTGCTCTGTACTCCTCTCTTAATATACGTGTTGAATAACATTCTATAAATTCTGCTTTATTACAAAGTCGCGATAGATATATTAAGTAAATCTTACTCTATGAATGCATGCATACAATTTCATGTTTTTGCTGTTTGACAGAAAATTGTTCAATTGAAAAAACTGAATTTTTAAGTAATTTTTAGTTTGACTAATTTTGTATCCGTTGCAAGCGAAAAAAAAAAAAAAACCAGAAAAAAACGTTTATAACTTATATTTGAAGTTAACATTTGAAATAACTTACATATAAATTATATACAATCTATTTTAACTGAGAAAAATAATTTCAACTGGTTAGAATTTGACCTTGTGTAATATTCTGCTCTTGCGGAATATCAAAATCAATTTATTATCAACTATAAAAAAAATGTAAGGGAGAGTAAAAACTCATGATTCTGAGTTTCAGGGCTATGATTGTCGGATGAGCTGGGAAGTCAGACATATAGATAACCAGCACACCTGATAATCGATGACTTGAAACTTGGAGTCGTGGGTTTTTACTCTTCCTTACATTTTTTTTCTAAATATGTTGTGAGATTATATATATATATATATATATATATGAGAGAGAGAGAGGGGGTGTTGTTTGGTGGTGAAGGCACTTGTGTATATCCCACAAGAGTCTGTGGTTGAAGCCATAATGCTGATTTTCAAGTTGGATTAGTACAATCTTCCATTTCTGCAAAATTGATATCTTAAAGATCCAACAATTATGTTCAAGGTAGTAAATCGTAACTGTGTTGCATTTAGTTGGTTGGGTTTTATGGCATATCAACCATTGTAGGTTATTTAATGCCAAATCCTCTTTATACATATATATTGAATATATATGATTTGGTTTGGTTGGGTTTTATGGCATATCAACCATTGTAGGTTATTTAATGCCAAATCCTCTTTATACATATATATTTAATATATATGATTTGGTTTGGTTGGGTTTTATGGCATATCAACCATTGTAGGTTATTTAATGCCAAATCCTCTTTATACATATATATTGAATATATATGATTTGGTTTGGTTGGGTTTTATGGCATATCAACCATTGTAGATTATTTAATGCCGAATTCTCTTTATACATATATATTGAATATATATGATTTGGATTGGTTGGGTTTTATGGCATAACAACTCTTGTAAATTATTTAATGCCAAATCCTCTTTACACATATGAGAACACAGTTAATGGTATAGAGTCAACCATGAACTTTTAGAGTGACCGAGGATATACTGATTGTCCACCACCCCAACAGGGAGGCAAGAAAACATAAAAAATAGGTCCCACATACGATACTAAAATTTATCCGATGATGAGGTTCTAGTTCCGGAGATCTAGGAAATGTAGAGTCACCTCTTCATTGCCATCACTCTCATATTCTCTTTGACCCAGAGTGGTAGTACCTGTTATTAGAGTTGGGCAGTTTGGCAATTTATTTTTCGGTATTGGTTTCGGTTTTTTTTTTCGTTGATACTGCAGTTTTCGATTTGGTTTTTCGGTTTTTAATTTAGTATTTTTGCTTTCTAAAGAAGCCATTCATTTTCTTGTGTAATGATAGCATTTCCAGTCGATGTCTGATTTCGTTTGAGATTGATAAATTAGCAACTTAGTCTGTTCAACTCACTATTTTTTGTCATTTTTTGGGGTAATCTTGAAAATATTTATATGGCAAGAATTAAAATATAATTATCTTCCTAAATATGTAATTTGAATGTGCTTTTATCCATTGAATTATTTTTTACAAAAGGCTTTTTTGCTTCTAAAATCCGAAAAATAATTTTTTAATATTTTTTTCTTTTAATTTCGAGACTATATTTTACACGTTACTTTGTTTCACAGAATCAAAGAGATCAATCTTACCAATATTCTTGAAATGGTACACTCAATTAGAAGACACCTTCAACTACAATCAGAAAAACTTACAATTTTGGAAAAAAACGAACGTAAAAAAAATTACTATTATATAACGTGAACAAAAAAGCGTGTTTTTTTTCGTTCGTCCTCTTTTGAGTTAAATGGTTTTTAAAAAATGTTAAATTGTTGAAAAATATCTTTCCATTTTAAAAAGAATTCTGTCTATCATTATGGAAGTTCTGTTAACTGGAACGTAAGGGTTCAATATTTTGTTTGAAGTAAATGTAATAAAAGTTTATAGACACGCATAAAGACAAGTGCAATTGAAAAAGTGGGTAATAAAGTCGAGGTTAGGAAGTGCCTGTGGTGTAATGGTTATTGTCGCAGGAAACGGACACGACGACACGAGTTCAAATCCTGGATGAGACTGCTTGCATTTCACATAGCACTAATACCCTTGGGAAAGGTATGAATCCAATTATTCTCCCTCCAGCTATGGATAAATAGTAGGGTAGACTAGGTTCTTCAGCCTTGGTTAGGCAACTAGTCGAGGAGAAGGAAAACTCTGAATTCAAACCTGTTAAACTCCACTTAAAAATTGACCTTGTGTCATATCCTGCCCGAGCGGAGGGGTTGGGTAAATATAAATAAAGTAGGGATTGTTCATCTAAAATCAGTTTTTAGGCTTTAAAGCTTATTTAGTCATAGAATTCATGACTTGGATTAAAATTCATATACCAAACTTTCGAATAAATTGTCAACTATTAATAACTACCCATATTTATTAACAAATTGGTAAAAAAAAAACAAAAAAAAAAAACAAGAAATCGTCACATAAACTTATATGATTTACACTACTATATATTTTTAAATGGCTGTGATCAAGAAAATTCTAGAAAATAGGATACTGATTCACTTGTTCTCGAAACAAAGATGGTGGACATCGGTAAATTAATTAGTTTCGGGAACCTATTGGTCAGGCAAGTCACGTGTTTTATGCTCCCAACTACGTCTGCACCTTTGATTTTGCCCCGTGCAAAATAAACGGTTGTTTGGAGCCGACCAAGTGACAAGGTTTAACTATATATACTCTAGAATTCCAATAACTCGCTCTCTTCCATTTTGACTTCCAGAGACAGTTCTCATTCTCTCTTACATTCTTAATCCAGTTAGCGACACGTAGCTCCAGAAACATACAATGGACGCGTGTATAGTATGCCAGTTCGTTCTTCTCATGTCCTGCCTCTCTACTGAAAGGCCTTAATGCAACCTCAGACTCTTCAGCAAAACCAGAAAGAGATAAAAGACCGGTGTATAAGTACTTTGCGTAAAATACTTTATCAACATGCACATATAGCCGATAGGACACCGTTGATATTTAGTCTACTTGCATACACCTAGATAATAACCGTACACACGCATGAATATTTGATGAACTATATATTTTGAACATTCGTAATATTTTTTTACTACGTACTTGTTGATATATAAATGTATTTTTGTTTGTATTGCTTTGTTGCGAATATTCTTTTGTCCACGTCGTTTATATCGTTTGCCTTTCAATAATGAGTCACTACAAATTGTAGGAACAACATATCTAATAATATCAACACCACAAAATATCTATGTTTGTGGCGTTGAACAACACATTTGAGAAAGAAAATGGTATAGTTCTTCTGAAATTAGTTTATGATGTTGCTTTTAAAAAGACAAAAACTAAAAAAAACCTCCCATGGTTAAAATAATTGAAAATACGGCGATTCTTTTCTGGTACGCCAGTCAACTGTTATTAGGGTTTTGCAAATAATTTTTTTCTAAACAAGGAAAATCAATAAGTTATTTTTCCCCTTAAATAAATTTGTTCTTATCAAGCAAAAACACCTAAAATTGAATTTTTTAAAAATAATTAAAGGCTTTTCATTTCCTTATTAGAATGTGAATATATCCAGATCTGTGATTATCATCTGTTCTTTTTTAGATAGACATTTTAAAACAGGAATTAAAAACTATTTTGACCATTTTCATATATAATTGTAATTTGCTAGATAAGACAAAGATATTTGTGAAAATAAAATGAATTGATTTTCCTTGTTGAGAAGAATTTTGTAGGCAGAACACCACCGAACACGAGTGGCTAAAAAAGAACGATTTTTACTTTGGGCTTAACAAAAACGACTTACAGTTTTGAAAATATACACATTTATAACTGAGATTAGAATTTAGTTTATTTTTTTAATATATAATTTTAGGTGTATTCGCTGGATAGAAAACAATTTTACATATCTTCGCATATCTTGAAATTTACAAATTTTACAGTGAAATTAAAAACAACTTTAATTATTTTTAATATCTAATTAGGGTGCATCCCTTAGATAAAAATTCATTTATAAAAAAAATCTTCATTTTTCTGGTTTACAACGACTTTATTTTGTGATTGGCGTATTGGCTTATCAGAAAACTATTACCCTTAGAAAAAATACGATTTCATAATAGCTAATATTAAGGCGAAACTGGCAACAATTTTTTGAATTTTTACTCGCTATTTTGTCAACTTAATTTTACCACAAAAAGGTTCTCAAATAAAAAACAAACAAACAAACAAACAAACGACATGACTGAAATCTGTTTGAGAACCTTCTATGATAGGAAAGATTTCCAAGTATCATATCAATCGTATTTCCCTTTTTTCCCCTTCTTCGCTTCTTTTGTAAAACAAATAGAATTCACATTTATTTCCTCAAACTCGTCAATCATATTTTTATTCATCTTTTCCCCTCTTACAATGGTATAAATGTCAATAAAATTTAATTTTATTAAAATCTGAAAGTCTTTTTCAACAGTGTTTCCTTGGAGTGATAGCACTAAACCGAACGATTTCGGTTTAGTAAAAAAAATGTTTTCGATGCGGTTTGACAGTGTGAAGATGAAACCGAAAAAAATCGGTTTTTCGCTTAAACCACCCATCTCTACCTGTTAATGACCCATTTATGGGTTAATAAGATCTGTTAAAAATATATTTGTAGTAGGAATACTAGATACCATATAATTAAGAAACATTATGTACTAAGAATAGTTTGTTTGGATTGGTTTCTTTCGTGGGTTATTTAATGCCACAGCCATCTTTGGAGATGAACAGCAAAAGTACAATTAAACCCAGAGCTTGGGCTGGGGAGAGAATAAGGGAGTTCAGTGTATTAGTTTGAAAGTGAACATAATTGCGTGACTGGACGAGACTGATTGCATTTCATATAGCACTAATACCCTTGAGAAAGGTATGAATCCAATTATTCTCCCTCCAGCTATGGGTAAATAGTAGGGCAGACTGGGTTCTTCAGCCTTGGTGAGGCAACTAGTCTAGGAGAAGGAAAACTCTGAATTCAAACCTGTTAAACACCGCTTAAAAATTGACCTTGTGTCATATCCTGCCCGAGCGGAGGGGCTGGGTAAATATGATAATTGCGTGACTGGAATGTGAACTCATTCACTTCGAAGATCAAGTTCAGCACTTAAGCATTTCGCCAAGGAGACTCCCTTGTAATTGTTTACTATGGATTATTATTATTTCTTGGTTTATTGGTGATTTTGTTTAACGGCGTATAAAGCCTTATCAGGTCATTTAACGCCGATTTAAGTCATTTTGAAATAAGTTTTAAACAATTCAGTTTAGTATAAGTATAGTTTTTTTTTGTTTACACACAGTTGAATATGAATATAGTTCTATTTCAAACAATTCAGTTTAGCACAAGTACGCAGTTTCAACCCAAAGTTAAATGTAAAAACAGATCATTTCAAACGATTCAGTTTAGCGCAATTACAGTTTAGTTCTACTCGACCCATAGAAAAGACCCTATCAGATGCTACCAATCCAGAGTGGACCTGGGAGTGATGACAAAGCTCCAGCAAAACTGAAGCCTCACCATCAGATTGCTTAGTGTCATAACAGGACAATCATTGGGGGCGTCTTGCCCCTCTGCAGAGATGTAGACAGTGTATTCTGCATCCCCAGCTGACTGAGCCATCAGTTATTTTTAGATGTAAAAAACAGTTCTTTTCAGATACAAATGTAAAAACAGTTCAATTTCAAATAATTCAGTTTATCGTAATTAAACAGTTTAGTTCTAATTTGACCCATAGATAGGACGCTTTCAAGTTTTACCACTTCAGATTAAAGTAGAGCTGGGAGTGATGGCAATGAAAGAGTACTCAGCATTCCCCAAAGCTCCTGCAATACTGAAGCCTCTCCACCATATTGTTTAATGTCATATCCAGGACACTCGTTGGGGAAGTCTAACCCTTCTATAGAGATGCGTATTCTACAGCCCCAGCCGACTGGGCCATATTATTATTTGTTAATGAAATTATTATTATTAAATAGAAATAGATACTTTGTAGTGAATAAAGTGTATTATTTTCCTGGGTTTATTCCCTGACCAAAAAAAAAGTCTGTTTAACATTGAAAAAAAGACAAAAATAAAATAAATTAACAAAAATTTATCTTCATTCGTAAATTCACGTGTGATTGAATTCTCTTCTCATACAAATTTTCCATCACAGGTCAATGATCGATTAAAGAAAATGGTTTCATTTTTTTTTTCCTTTTTTTCGTGGTATGAAAGGAATGACTTGTTTATTCTGATTGCACAGTGAAGACATTTTATTGGCGTCGATCTTTTTCCTATGCAATGCAGGTGCAGATAAAACGTCACATTACTTGTGCAGAACAACAATAGAGGCAATGTTCACTGCATTCTGATAAAATGGAAAAAAAATCTGACTCTTAAGATTATTAATGGTTCCAAGTTAAATCATTTTTATTCCTCTCTTTTAATGATGTTTTTCTAGATAGCCTACTCCAATCCTCGAATCAAGTGTCTTTATTGCCTGGGTGTCTTTGTATATCACAAAGATGACGATATCTGTTGCCTACAACTTTTCTATGTCTACTCATAAGATAGGTCTTTCCCTTGAAATTTCAAAAAATTCCCAAGTGTTTAATGAATAGATCATTCAAGTACAATTCTTAACTGAACCCTCACTTTGTGTCCACCAAGTCAGCTAAACTAGACCTGTATTATCTTGCTTAACCATATAATGTAGACATCTACTGAATATTTCTTTAGCAGAAAACAAAATCCTCATTTTTCTGTGACTTTCTTTTCTAGTCAGTGGTGGTGGTGGTGGGGTAATGAAGATTTAAAAAAATTGTACAGTGTCATTTACCTTAGGACAAAACTTCCAAGTTCCGACAAAAAATTATTTTTTATTATACAAAAATCTCCTACACCAACCCAAGCTGAATCCCTGTTGCATAGTCTGGAGCAGGCGGCTGGTGGCAATGGCCTCCATGTGAATGCAGATAGAACAGACTACATGTTTTAATCAAAAAGGAGACATCTCCACACTAAATGGTGGCTTTCTGAAATTAGTGGAAAAGTTCAACTACCTCGGAAGCAGCGTCTCATCTTTTGAAAACGACATCAATACGCGACTAGCGAAGGTATGGGCTACGATCAATGGTTTATCGCTCATATAGAAGTCCAATAAAATAAAAACCAATTTTTTCCATGCAGTGGTCGTGTCGATTCTACTATATAGATGCACCACAGGGACGTTGACTAAGCGAAGAGAAAAAAGCTAGACGGGAACTGCACAAGAATACTGCGAGTCATAATGAACAAATCCTGGAAGCAACGGCCCTCAATGAAGCAACTGTACGGCTACCTACCACTCATCTCTAAAACCACACTGATAAGACATGCAGGACACTGCTGGAGAAGTAATATGGACCCCTTTACACGGACATGCATGTGTTGGAAGACCAGCTAAAACCTATCTACAACAGCTCTGTACGGACACAGGATGTAGTCTAGAGGACCCGCGATGGATAATAGAGACGAATGGCGAGAGAAAGTTAGGGAAATCCGTGCTAGCAATACGACATGATGGTTATCTTTCATCTTAATTCTAGTTGCTTTTTATCACGACTCACTCGGGTGGTCACACTTATTACAGCAAGGAACGGCATGCATCATATTATTTTGGATTTTTATGATTCTCTCTTTCTCTCAGTTGAGTTACTTCACATCTGGTTTGTAGACCTGTGTAGGAGGAGATACGTGTCCATATATCATTGGGTGCTTATTCTTTTTAAGTTAATTATTTTGTTTAATGGCATATCTGCTCTTGTGGGTTATTTAAATCTTGTGTGTTTGTTATGTATGATTTTAATATGATTGAATATATATGTAAAAATAATTTTCATTAACTGCTTCTCTCGACGCAGTTGATCTTGAGCAATCGCCTTTTCGTACCTTTAAGATAAAAAGTGTTAGATGTTTGTTTGTTATAACAGCAATTTAAAGAATATAGTAGGAACTAGGACTTAACATGACCAACCGGGTGTTCGGGTCAGGCCTCTCCGACCACCTGTCTAGCTTAAAAGCAGAAGGGGAGAGTTACAGGTCATTTGATCACTTAATAATACCCGGGTCATGGACCACTTACCCACCAGGATCCCATCCTTAGGCATTACGGGTCACTATCCACGGCCAGCCGGTGGCCCCGTTGTGGTCTGATCATATGAATCAAATTATTAATGATTATGAATGACAAAGCATCATCTGAAAGAATTCTATGCCAAATAATACAGTTCTTTTGTCACAGAAATCCATTTTTCCCCACATTCATCGTCTCACTAGGAAGCTATTTTTTTTTCTCTTTGGTTTTATGGCATATCAACCTTTGTAGGTTATTTAACGCCAAGTCCATTTTTATGTAAATAAACTGTTCTATTGAAAACAGTTCAGTTTAGCATAAGTACACATTTTAATTGTCAAAAACATTTCCATTTCAAACTATTCAAGCAGTTATATGTAATAATACAGTTTTAATGTCAAAAAACAGTTCTATTAGAAATAATTCAGTTAAGCATAAGCACGCAGTTTAAGTGTAAGTACGGTTTAATTGTCAAAAACGTTTCTATTTCAAGCTATTCAGTTTATTCAATTCATTTTAGCATAAGTATGAAGCTATTTTCTAAAAGTACAATGTTCCTCACTGTCATAGACTGCTTGTCGGTGGGGCTTAGAGTATGCTAATTGTATCCTCTATAGAGGGGTAAGAACCGCTCTTCCAAAAAGAGGTGTATCCTGGGTAACACTCTAAACTGCATCTGATAGTAAGGCTCTAGTTTTGGTGATCTGCGAGTATGGAGTATCCCTTCATTGCCATTACTCCCAGTTCCACCCTGATCTGGAGTGATAGTACCTGTTAAGGTCACATCTATGGGTCAAACGTTTGAAAACTATTAGTATTAGACGGGAATACTCCATATAACTGTGCAAATTAATTGTATACAGAATAGTTATTTGAATATATATATATACGTTTTTACTAAGGATAATTATTATTTACTTGAAACAATATAACTGTGTTCAAATAAATGACTATCATTAAATCAAAATAATTACTTGAAACCATATAATTATTTGTATTAGATGGGAATACTTGAAACCATATAACTGTGTTCAAATAAATGACTATTATTAAATCAAAATAATTACTTAAACCATATAATTATTTGAATTAGATAAGAAAACTTGCTATCATATAATCATGCACAAAAAAAACTCTTAAGAAATAACTACCCCAAAAAAGGGTCAATATAAATGTACAATGAACGCAATTCCCTAATCTATAGGCATAAACTACCCCTAAGCAGGTTGACTTACCGCTAAAATCAATCAATCACACCCATAGAAGGGCTGACCTCAGTTGCAATAAAAATCAAGAATGAAAGATCGTACGAGTTTCAACTATTAATGATTATGATAGACAGTTTCATCTGAAAGATATTTCCTTAGAGCATTATATTTCAAACAATACTGTTCTTTTGTCACCTCGAGGAAAGAGGCACACTATGTAGAGAAATGCATCTTTTCACTACTGAATAATTAACCTAAGTGCCTGAAGAACCAAGGAAAAGCCTGTCAAAACAAAACATGGCGGTAGAAGATGGAGACGATCATAGTATTGGTATACCAACAGATGGAAGTGGTTAGTCAATGGTGGAGGGTAGGGCTTGTGGAAAGATGAAAAGAGCGACTAAATAAACTAGCATCTGTTAATACTAAGATCTAACCACAGAACAACTGGATGCTTCTTCACCTGGTGTTAATGTTTTTTCAAAGTGTTTGAAATATACAAGAGAGTGATAATGAATCTTTAACTCTTTCTAGCATTCGCTTGAGTAAGCAGGCCGAAAAAACTGATGCTGTAATTAGAAAAGCAGACACCTTTCAAATAATTAACATCCCACGTTTAGAAAACAAAACAAAGTAGAAAAAAAAAGAAAGTAAAATAGCTAATGTACAAAATAGACACCTGCAATTCTACATGTTACTAATTAAATAAAAACTAATTGGTAACAATGCGTGTGTGCGCGTGCACGCGAGTATATATAAAATGTCTTGCAGCAACATGGCTTCCTGACCATCACAGTCTATTGTTCAGTAAGGACGCATACCAAATTTGAAAGCTATAGCCAAATATTTGGCAGTCTATAGCTGGAAAAATTTATTGAATTAGCATACTCACATTCATAGATATCAACGGCGTGTCAAACCGTTTAGGGTTAGTTTAGGGAATCGTATTCATTGTACATTCCTATTTATTTATTTTTGTGTAGTTGTTTCTTGTGTGTGTGTGTGTGTTGTATTTTTTTTGCAAACAATCCGATCAAATACGAATAATTTTCCAAATTATCTATTCGACCCATAGATGGGAATCTAACAGGTACTACCACTCCGGATCAGAGTGGACCTGGGAGTAATGGCAATGAAGGGATACTCTACACTTCCCAGGTCTCCAAAACTAGTTTTGTTTTGTTTTATTTTACGGCATATCAACCTCATTGCCGAATCAAGTTCCAAAACTAGAGCGTCACTTTCAGATGCAGTTTATATCATATCCAGGATAACCCTTTTTGATAGGGGGCTTACCCACTCCGTAGGGAATGCTATCAGTGTATACTAAACCTCGCCAACAGTATCTTTAGATGTTCGCTTAGGTTTTTCCGCTCATTTAGCAGTAAATAAACTAATAACAGCCAAGAAACTAAATATTTTTTATTTAATAACTGAACATTCTGGCCATGTCATTTAGTTTATATGCCTTTCCTGAAGAAAAGCTTTAATTCCCTTTGCTCTAACAAGATGCATCGATATCCAAAAAATTACTTCACCATCACCAAATCAATTTTCTATCAACAGAATGAGAAAATTGTCTCTAATTGGAATCATTTTGAGATGAGACTTCTTAATCTGAGAATTAATTTTTATTTATTGCGGACTTTTTGTCCTCATCTTGGTAGTTTTTGGATTGTTTCTTCTTTCACTATGTTTCGGCCAAATTTCACCTCTGGCCTTCTTCAGGTGATTTACCGCGACCTTCGGATAAGAATGCCGAGCCTTGTAACCGTATTCCCAGTAATTACTACCTTCCACAGAAGATAGCGGTTTCAAATCCTACCCAAGCCGGCCAGAGGCTTACTTGGTCAAAAACGTGGTGCGATAGATAATAAGTATATGCAGAAACAATCAACCGATAATATACGAAATTCAATGAACGAACAAACACTCTTCTTTATAAAAATATCTCTCACACTTTATTCTCGAAAGGACGATGTTTCTTGAATGTGAGAGGTAAATTGAAGACGCGGACAGACTGCTATATTGACCCCAAGTTCTTCTTCGACCATAGCAGTACTACTTTCTCATCTTGGCTGGGTTGCTCAAACGTGGGTCACTGAGGGCCGCAAGCTGGTTCTCACGCTGCTGGCATCCCGTCTCCAACTAACTCGAACCGCCCCGGGCACCTGGTTATATTATTGTCTCACGTCCACTTGCTTCCGCTGTTCTTCCGCTTATTTACACAGGTGCATCTCTTGATTGACGGCTCGGTCGAGGGTCAATATATAAAACATAATTGTTTCTCTTTAGCCCGCTTTAACCTCATTTTCTTCTGTTTGTGTGTTTGTGCTGGTTTTCGTTTGGCTTTTCTCAATGTAAACCCCGTTTTATTTAAATTGTTATACTTTTGTTATAAACATTAGCCCCTGTTTCGACGTATCTGTTTTTCACTTCTTTTGTTGTCTTTTTTCCAGTCATATTGCTTTTAGTTTTCTATCCTGGTGCTTTGATATCTTCTGTGGTCTACTAATATGTTTGCCTTTTTTTTAACCACAGTTTCTTTGTACCAAATTTTAAACACATCTGACTGGGAAAAAACAATGTATTTTAACACACTTCACAGTGGATTGCTTTCTGGAATGATTCGGTTTAGTTTGGTTATATGGCATATCAACCATTGTAGGTTATTTAATGCCAAATGCTCTTCATACATATATATTAAGAACATATGATTTGGTTTGGTTGGGTTTTATGGCATATCAACCATTTTAGGTTATTTAATGCCAAATGCTCGATATACATATATATTATTTGATTTGGTTCGGTTGGGTTTTATGGCATATCAACCGTTGTAGGTTATTTAATGCCAAATCCTCC
The DNA here is from genome assembly GCA_963585895.1 of Sepioteuthis lessoniana. Taxonomy (NCBI): domain Eukaryota; kingdom Metazoa; phylum Mollusca; class Cephalopoda; order Myopsida; family Loliginidae; genus Sepioteuthis; species Sepioteuthis lessoniana. The sequence continues at coordinate 61,175,086 of OY757938.1, read as the reverse complement.
TTATACATATATATTAAACATATATGATTTGGTTAGGTTGAATGTGTGGCACATCCACATTTATAGGTAGTTTAATGCCAAATCCTGTATATACATATATAATAAATATATATGTGATTTGCAAACACATTTTGTAGATAACATTCTAAAAAAAGCCTGAGCTCTTTTTTGTACACAGTTAAATGATTTCACGAATTTTACCTGTCACAATTCAACACCAGTCATTTGTTTGCAAACATAGTTTATTCTATTTGACCCATACATAGAACGCTATCGGGTGCTACCACTCTGGGTCACATTCCCCAATGTTCCAGCATTACTCGAGCCTCACGATAAGATTGTTTAATATCAGATCCACGAATTCGTTAGGGGGTGGTCTCACCCATCCGCAGAGATGCAGTCAGTGTATTCTACAGCCACAGCCGACTGGGCTCTTTCTAGAAAGTTTTACGATCTTTTCCATTTTTTCAATCGACAGTTGTTTTATTGGGGCCCATGTTTTCTTTCAAATTGATAAGCCCAACAACTTGTTAAGGTCTACAAAAACCGTTTTATCTGTAGATCAATTAGCACACCTGGAATACTGCGGGTATTTGTTTTAGGAGTGCAAAAAAGATATTTCTATTATTTCTTCCTCGATATTAGGTTATTCTGAAATATTTTCCTTAGCATAGCTTGGTAAAAAATTTACCATTAAATAATTCAGTTTGTTTAAGATGTATTTTATGAAGCCAGAATGTTCAGTCATTAAAGAAAAAACATCTTTTGCATCTTACTTTTTATTAATCTATTTACTGTTAAAAAAAAATTAAAAATTAAAAAAAAAACAAAAAACAAGCAACACACACACCAAAATAAAAAAAAACCCAACAAGACAAAACAAAACAAAAAAACAAATAAATAAAAAATAAAAAACAAACTAAGGCAAGTGTGCTATTTCCATCATTATCATCATCATCATCATCATCATCATCATCATGTCGCGCGGCAAGTACGGATTTCCCTTACTCTCTCTCACCATTCGTCCTCATCCATCGCTCCCGGTAGGTCTTCCAAACTACATCCTGTATTAGCACAGATATATTGTTAGTAGGTTCTTGCTAGACGGTCAACACTGGCACGACCATGTGAAGAGGTCCATAAGAGAACGTCACTTATGAGTTCGTCCTTGCTTCTCCAGCAGAGTCCCGTATGTCTTGTTCGTCTTACTGGGATAGTGATAGAGATGGGAAGCCAGAGATAGTATAAGTTAAAAGACGACAGTAAGCACAAAATCAGCAATGTTTTTTTTTCCGTGAGGAAAATGGTTTGGCTAATTCATTCATAATTCTGCTTGTGTTTTGTCGGTTCGAACGTTACACTCATCCCCATACACTCCCCACAACCAAGTGGGATATTCTTCTACGTAGATGCTGCTTCTTCATATCAAACACTATTTAACTGAGGGAATTAGCCTGAACTAACTCCATTTACTCTTGTTGTTGGCAACCGTACTCGAGGGCGACCAGAAGGCCCACTTTTCAATAGCTCCTACACCAAGGTGTTGGGAAGGATGCTACTCCTTTCCCTGGATTGCCCCACTTTACCCTCGATACGTACCTTATATTGCTGAGTGTTAAGCAAGGGGGTTTCAAGTACCATTTTTAAAGTCTTTGGTATGACGCAACCTGGGTTTGAACCCAGGTCTCCCGGATCATTGGCGAATACTATACCTACTGGGTCAATGAGCCAGCCCTTACTAAGTATCAAAATAAACATATATTACTGCATATTGGTTTGCTGAAGTTATAAGCTCTAACAACGCTGTCCAAAGCTGAAAAAGAGCTCTGAAGATTCCTCCGTACCAGCAATACCGTTATACACAAAATAGAATATGAAACTATATACTGATCTTGTAGTTTCTGTAGAATTAAATATTGACAAATGGTATGTGTATTAAGTATTATATAGATAGTTTTCTATTATTTATTGCAAAGGCAACAAAAAGATTTGTTTCAAAATTGCAAATTACCCTTTCTTGCTTAAATTGCTTCCCTTAATTTTCTTAGTTCTGTGGAATTTTGAAAAAACTTGCTAGTTTCTGTTATTTTGAGAAAAGTCGTCATCCTTTCGAGAAATGTTTAGACGATTGATCTAATTTTTTGTGAGGCTTTTTTTGCTACTGAAGCATTTCAACTGATTCATTCTGTGACTTTCCTCGGGTGTGCAGTCGATATGGGAATACGCTTAGCTGATAAATACATTTGGCATTGTGTTTTTATTGGACACCATTTGATGATTTAATTGATCTGAGAGAAGAAGAAAAAAAAAAAGAATTCCCTTAGAGATTCTCAAGAAGACTGAAATAAATCAATTAAAACATTGAAGAAAGACGAAAATCAACAAAACAGAATTATGCAACTACTACTCCAGGCAAAAATTATAAAGTTAAAACACTGTTTACCTGGGTCTTTTTTTTTAGCAGTAAATAAACTAATAACAGATATGACACAAGTTTTTAAAAAAACTCATAGTTGAACATTCTGGTTTCATAAAATACACCTTGAAATAACATGTTTGCATCTTATCTAGAATTAGTTTATTTTCTGCTAAATAAAAATCCTAAGGAAACATCGTCTAAGTATGTTAATTCCTTGAGTTTCATTCAAAGCAATAATGATTGAGAGAGAATCATTTATTTTTTCGGATGTGCAATCTGTATGGGAATATGCTAAGCTGATAAATACATTTAACACTGTGTTTTTATTGATCATCATTTGATGGTTTACACTACTTGAAAGAAAAACAAAAACATTCTCTCTTTACTTAGGATTCTGAAGAATTAACACACTGTCCACCTTGCTTTTCTATTAAGCAGCAAATAAACAACAAACAGATAAGACACAAAATATTTTTTTCTTTAGTTGCTGAACATTCTGACTTCGTAAAATACACCTTAAGATGTTTTCTATCTAATTTGCAATTAATTTATTCACAGGTAAATAAAATCTAAGTGAAGATCATCTAAATGTGAAAATTCCATAATTTTTACCAGGGGTAGTATTGAGAAAAAACAAATCCTGCCCAATCATATATGCATTTACAAACCCCAGTACAGGAGCTTGATGTGACAGTGTAGCACTATGTGGGTAGGCCGCCAAAGCAGACGAGTCTGTTTTGGCGCGAAACCAGACAAAGGATTCTTGGACATGAAATCTCGCCGTATCCGGAAGTGGTAAGGGGACGCGAATGAGAGTTGACGACGCGACCCAGAGAGGGCAGTTAGCGGCAGGAGAGCAGAGAGGGCAGTTGCGGCTGGACAGAGAGAAGCGAACAGAGAGGTTGGCGTGGATCCACGGAGGGGCGGTCAACACCAGACACCGGAGCAGAGAGGCGAGGCAGCATGGGATAGGGTCCAGCGAGAGTGAGTCAAGATGAGTCTGATTCCAGTAGCATTGTGGAATTTTCGCTAGTAACCCACGCTAGCGTTAGTCCATATCTGCTATCAGGAATGCAAAGTGTTGCATACCTTCCTCTGCTCTTGGTTAACCCCAAGTTTGTTCGTGTTTGTTCGTCTGTCCTTCTGTTTTCTCCGTTCCCTCGATCGTATTCTTGTGTAGGTAGAGAAATGTGCGTTACCCCCTCGAACCACTAGTTGATCACCGGCCGGCTAAGAAGTGACATGGTTAGAAGACAGAGATAATGTGATGGGGGTGAGGGTGTAACGTGTTACAACAGAAGGTGAATTTTTTTAAAAGAGCTAAGACTTGTCATACGAAGGCGAAACAACCTAGTCTGCCTTGTTATTTTACCTGGAAAGATAATAATTGAATGCATACCTTTTCAAAGGGTATTAGTGCTATGTGAAATACAAACAGCCTCATCCAGGATTTGAACTCAGGTCCCCGTGTCCATTTCCTACGAGGATAACAATTACACTAAAAGCTCCTTTCAATCACATATATCCCAACTTAGATCGATATATACTTTATCACCGATAATTAACACTCATTCTGAACCCTAGCAAACTCCATTATATATATATATATATATATACATACCGGTCCATTGGCCTAATGAGTAGAGTGTTCGCCAATGGTCCGGGAGACCGGGGCTCAATCCCAGGTTGTGTCATACCAAAGACTCAAAAAATGGTACTTGATGCCGCCTTGCTTAGTACTCAGCATTATAAGGTACGGATCAAGGGTAAAGTAGCGCAATCAAAGGAAAGGAGTAGTGCCCTCCCCTACACCTCGGTGTAGTAGCTATTGAAAAAGAAGCTTTCGGATCACCCTCGACTAAGGTCGCCAACTTACTTTACTATATATATATATACACACACACACACACACACATTGAGTATAAGTGTGTATATTTTATAGATTGGTATGTTGACTAATGCCCTCATCATGGTTTGAGATATAAATGTTTCGAATTTGTCAGGTGTCTTCGTGTCTGAGAGAACAATGGGGATGCTGCTTGGAGTCTGGATTTCCAGCTCGCAGACAAGAATTATACAATGAACTCATTCCTTATCCGAAAGTACAGCGCGGTCACCGGTTTCTACTGGACAAAGTTTCTCGGAATCACACACACACATTTTCCTTCTCATTTGTTCATTTATATAATTCAGGAAATTGAATATGCAGGCAGACATTTTTAAATGTCAACTGACTGAGACTAAGAATTAAAATTCGAAAAGAAAAAAATATCGAAAGAATTATGCAAAAACTTTTTTTTATATCTTTTCCCTTTCCTACCTCGTAAATGTCCGCTCTACTGCTACCTGGATATGAATGACCAGTAATAGCCAAACCAATAAACACAATAGAGAAAGGTCCACCCAATAAATGGACACTTAAGTAGAAAAAAAAAAGAAGAAAAAACAATTAATTAAATCGATTGCTTGCTGGCTAAAACCCTCTTGACACTTCCAGCTGAAGGTCATGTTAAATCATTGCAGTTATGACATTAATATTCATGACATCTGGTAACTTGATAATTAAAAAAAATTTAATTTATACAAAATTGCCATTCTTTCAGCACTTAAAGTCAATCAAGTTGTTTTTTAAATGTCATCTAAAATTCTGGGTTTTTTTTTATTATGATACAACTGAAGACTAATATTCTCATCTTTGTTGCTTTTATCAGAATATTTTGATCGAGCTGTTCTTTGATCGTTAGCATGTCTATGTTCTATATTAAATTTTTAATGAGAAAACATTTAAGTTTAGGAAGGCTTCATGCAATCTTTGAAAACGTATTCAAACTAGAATCTTCATCTTTGTAGATTTTATTACCAGTAGTTCGATCTGGGGAAATTCCATGGCATAATTAGCATACGTGAATAATAATATACAACACACAGAAAGTCATGTATACACTCGCACACAGAGGCATACATGAGTGCACACATACACACACATATATATATATATATATATATATATATATATATATATAGATAGATAGATAAAATAATAGCCCTTATGGTAAGAAAAAAACCCGGCAAGTGATTTGAAGATGAAAATATACAACGAATCACTGCCAAGGGGATATATATATATATATATATATATATATATATATTGGAAAAAAAGAAAAGAAAAGGCCAACCTTGTCATACAAATTGAAAAAAAAAAATCAAAAGACACGCAATTGGTTGGTCAAAAGAAAAAAACACCGTTAGGGCTGCTAAGCTACAATGCAAAAAGTGCTCAATACTAAGTAAAGCAAAATAGTAACGATAATTACTTAGTGAGTCAAGAAGTAACCTACTACAGTTTCGCCTCAGCGGCTCATCAGGGTACCAAATTATCGTTACAACACACACACACACAGAAGCGCGTGTGTGTGTAAGTCATTAATAATTTCCCCTTTTTAAAATATAAATTGTAATTACACATTTCAAACTTCTAATATTTTAAAAGTGATTGGATATTACCTGATAAAGAGTCCTTTAATTGGTCATTCTTATTTTTGTGGGGAAAGAGTTGGCATCATAGTTTAAACTATGATCTCACGCCTCTAATAGGAAGGAACTGAGAGTGCATATACGACATGTCATGTTGTGGGAGTTTAAGAATATCAACAACACGACAGAAACAGCAAAGAAAATTTCTAGACTCATCACTGACAGTCAAGTCTAAAATTGGTTTTCAAGATTTTATGCTAGCAATACATCAGTGAGAGATGAACCCGGACCAGGTCGCTCACGAGATCTCGACCAAGATGTTTTAAGAGAATTGGCGGAATGCAAATACTCCAGAATTAGCGTTCGACCTCAAACTACGCCTATCAAATATGTCAATTCCTTATCTGCGGCTACTTGAAAAAGATGGGAAAAGTAAGCGAGCTGGGCGTTTGGGTTCCTCATACTCATGGTGTGAAGAATAAGGAAGATAGAAAATCCATATCGACTATTCTTCTTTCAAGCCAGAGAAATGAGCCATTTCTCAAGAATATCATTCCAGGTGATGATAAATGGGTCTTTTATGAGAGTTTTCAAGGCAAAAGGCAATGGGATTGACAAAGCTGACTACCCCGAAGGCAGAATTTCATGAAAGAAAAGTAAGACTATGTGTTTCGGGGGATCACCACGATATTATTTATTCTGAGTTCTTAAAGTCACGGCAGACATTCTATACAAACTTATACTCACAACAGTTGTAATGCGTGCATAAAATCAAGGAAGAAACCTGCATACGCCAGCAAGAAAAAGGCTGTGCTTCTTCGCGAAAACAAAAGTCCACGTCGTGCAAGAATCACGTAGGAAGAAAAAAAATTAGATTTAAGCTGTTCTGTTCTACTCAATCTACTATATTTATCAGGCCTTGTACCAAGTGATTTTCCTTTTTTTCCCTTCTCGACAAAATGCTCTGAAAGCCTATTCGCTCAAGAATATCAGGTGAAAATGTTTGTGAAAAACTTTTTGAGCTCAAAACCAGCTGAATCTTACATGAGAGGAACAAACAACCTACTTGATAAATGGCAAGAGGTGATTCTAAATAATGGCGAATATACTATTGATTGAAATGAAATCATTGTCAAATTATTCATGAATAAACACAAAATATTCACACACACACACACATATATATATAGATAGATATGCACACTACACACACACACACATGTATACATACATTCATGACTCTCTACACAGACACACACACATATATATATAAATATATATACAGATGTATATACATGCACATATATGTGTGTATATATATATATATATATATACACACACACCTAAACATACATATGTGTGTGTGTATATATATATATATATATATATACACACACACACACATGTATACGTAAATCCACGTCTATACAGATGTACATATATACATACAAACACAAAATATATATATATATACAGACACGTATACGTACATACACGTCTATCTACATGTACAGATGTATGTGTATATATATATACACACACACACACACACACAAATTGTTGGTACATGCAAATTGAAAAAGGCAAATACCAAGAGACATATGAAAAAATAGGAGATTTACAATATGAAGAAATTTTCATTGAAATCGCAAGGGGCCTTTTATCTGAGATTTGTCGAGCGACAGCCTTTGGAAGTCGTTTAAAACAATGTAAAAAGATTAAGTAAAAGGAGGGGAGAGGGAGGATAAAATGAAAAATGATAGCTAGACAAAGGGGAGAGAAATAAAGAAAAAATAATATCTATATATTACAGTCCTATTCAAGCGGTTTTCTTTTTCTGGATCACGTTTTATTGAGAATCATTGACAAAGTTTTCTTCAACAGTTTTTTTTATTTATTTTAGTTGATATTAAACCACAAAAATTCTCTTTTGTCATGAACTCATCATTTAAACTTAAAAATAAACAATAACTTTAACGAATCACTATAAAAAAAAACGAGAAATATGTTTTATATACTCACATATCTAATTTCCAGCAGGTAACCAGCTCAGGCAGAATCCTCACGAAGGCTGGAAGTTACAATGGCCGAAATATTCGGACTATAATAACAACCAAGACTCCCGCCCAACTATCTCAATAAATGATTAAACTTTATTTCAATTGACACCTTGTTCATCATATAAGCAGTTTCTTCAATGACTTTAGGTTAAAATCAAACACAGAACTGGCAGATTTCTCTCAACTCAAATCAGATAGAGAATAATAAGAGCAAACTCTGTAAAACCTAAGTGATGCAACGATATTGTATGGATTATATTATTAATCTGACCTTGACTCCATCAAAAGAATTGATATTCTGAGTAAGCAGACAAGTGCTTTGACATAGGCCCCACCCAGCATAAAACCTAATCGAGTTAACGCAAGTAAACATGGCGGCCAAGTAACTGATCTACCTCCAACTGTTCAGGGAACGCCTCGCACGGTGTAATGGTTAGCAAGCTAGTCTAGCAGATCACTTTGATCCTCACTGGGTGCCTGGCCTTCTGCCAATCTCAGTAAAGCTTAGTAAATGATAATCTCTAATTTTTTCTGAAAGATTTTACCGAAAAAAATACAAATACAACAAAAAATCAAATCAAATTTAACTATGAGTTGATGGGGAGATTTGTCTGTTCAACAGCAAAAAAAAAAAAAAAATCCCTGAACATCCCGTCCCCACAACTCTCGCTACACTTTGTTTACAAAACTGCATACCGATTGGTCGATTAGATCGTTATTAATTCAAGTATACATTTACCCAATCCCTCCCCCATGAGCAATATGTGACACAAGGTCAGTTTTTAAACAGAATTCAGCTGATTTCAATTCAGAGTTTTCATTCTCCTAGACTAGTTGCCTAACCAAGGTTAAAGAGCACAGTAGAAATGCAGGTGTTACGGTATATCGATTTTGGGTATAGAATTTATTCATCGGGAAAAAGGTTAAATTTTAAGGCTGGTCAAACTCTTGAAGGTAATTTAATGCCAAATTCTGTTTTTATGCATACATGATTTTTAAATGAATAGTTTATAGGTAACTTTATTTTTAGACAAGTTTTTAGAGCTCATTTGTCTGCTCACAGTTAAATGGTTACAAGTATTCCTATGAAACAAATAATTCTATTTGATATCAATCATTTGTTTGCACACAGGTAAATGGTTCAAGTATTGCAATTAAACATTCGTAATTCTATTTATCAAGTATTCCTATGTAATATAAATAATTTTAACACAGATGTATGGTTCTAAAAAAATAAAACAAACACCCTTAATAAATGATTGAATAGTTCTATTTGACACACAGATTGGACTCTATCAGGTACTACCAATCTGAGTCAAAGTGGACATGGGAGTAATGGCAATGAAGTAGTAGCTCACATCCCCCAAAACTCAAGGACTGAAACCTGACCATCAAATGCAATTTAATGTTTTAATTAGGACACTTGTTGTGGGTGGAGGTGGGGGGTCTTACGTCACTGCAGAGGTGAAAGTCGGTATATTCAACAGCCTCAGCTGACAAAGTGGTCTGGGTCTTAAGTACATATTAAAACCCCAACTGAAATCATATTTATTTTATTGATGGGAGTAGGGAATTCTTTACACATAATTATCATTTTCTAAACACTTTAATTTCAGTTATCAGTTGATTTCCAAATTTCACTAGAAGCTTTCACGAAAAGTTCAATACCCGTCATTAAACAGGGAACAGTACTTGAAATGGAAAGAGAATATGTTTACTTTTCTTCTTTATTGTCACAATGAAGGTTTGATATTTGTCTTAGTGTATATTTTTCAAACATAACAGGAAGAATGAGAATCAAACCTTTCACTTGAAAAATTAATTCTCTCAATTAATTTTATAAGGTTAAAATTCAAGCATAATGAACTCAGAGAAATCCTTGGCTTCAAAAATTAATTCTGTAAATTAATGATTTTACTGGTCATAAATCAAAGGTTGACCTATACACAATATTGATTTATACAAGTGTATATGTCATTTAAACATAATGAAAAGGACTAGAATCAAACCCTTGGCTTCAAAAATCAATTCTATGAATCAGTGATTTTGTGACTATAAATCAAGGGCTGACCTGTACATGACTTTGACTAATATATGAGGACATATATAAGTTGGTTGGTTTTACGGTATGACAAACCTTGTTGGGTTATTCAATATCGAAGTGTGTTTTTTTTTTTTTTTTTTTTCAAGTCATGATTTCACGGGTCATAAATCAAACTGACTGACGTACTAGAAAAGAATTGCCGTATTTTTAATTATTCTAACCAGGAAAAGTCCCCAACCGAAATCATATTTATTCCATTGATGCTGAAACTAACAATAAAAAATAATTTTGACTAAAGAGAGAAAACAAGGCAGTAAGTTTCAGAAAGAAATCTACCAAAAAGGTTGTCCAAGTTCAACAAAATCTATTTTTCGTTAATAAGTGAGCAAAATCAATGAATAACTAATATTACTGCCAGGATTCGACTAATAATTATCTTCCATGGGTAATTTTCATATCCAGTTGTGGCTTGTGGGATATCACGCGACATTCCCAGAAACTTTTTTTGTATGTGTAAACCTGAATAGGAAACTCTTTTCAAACGAAGTAGGCGTTCATCATCATAAAAACCCTGCAGCATATCTCATTCTCCGCCTCGTTACACCTATTAACAAAGATGCAGATTTCTCAGGAGATTGGAATTAATGCAAGCAGAAATGCAGCTTTTACCATCCACCAATAGTCTCAGCTCACATTTTGGGAAATTGATATATTCACCAGGAAAAGGTTAAATTATTCTCCATCTTTTTATTAAACATTGTCTAGTCTCTTCGGAGTGCTGAGCAAGAGTCCGTAGCTGAGGTCATCTTCATTGTGTCATTGGTGATACTAATGGCATTCAACAATTTTCATTTAAAAAATAAACTTTAAATTTGAGACAAACATCAGTGAAAAATGACTGACAAATCAATCCGTTTTAAAAAGTGATGTATTTTGTCAAATATGTGACCAAAATGCTTGACTAGCAAACCTACTCAAGTGAGTTTGAGTCTCACTGGGAGCCTCTTTTATATAACCTTGTGCTACATCTAAGTAAATTATCCCTCTCCACTCTGTCAATATATGAGTAATTGATTTATCTATTATGACACCCTTCATGACTTTTTATGCAAGCCTAAGGAAAAGAATAAATCGTGACTGTAAATTGTCTTGTATTTTTAATTCTTAAACATTGTCTTGTCACTTCTGGCTTAAGAGCCCATGTCAGAGTCTCTGGTTAAGTTCAGCTTCATTTTGTCATTATTGACTCTAAGAAAACTTGACAATTTTGTTTGAAAAAAAAAAGACTAAAATATAAACAAAACAGAGCCCAAACACCGAGATAGAAATCTACTGAAAATGGAGCCCAAGATTTGTGGATTAATCCTTTTTAAAGTAATATTTTTGCTCAAAAACTGACCAAAATCATCCAATGAAATAACATTATGACACCCTTTATGGCTTTTTATGCAAGCCTAAGAATAAACTGTGACTTTAAATTGTCTTGTATTTTTAATTCTTAAACATTGTCTTGTCACTTTTGGGTTAAGAGTCATTTTGTCATTATTAACACCAAGAAAATTTGACAATTTTGTCTGGAAAAAAAGGCTAAAAAATAAACAAAACAGCCCTAACATTGAGATAGAAATTTGCAGGAAATGGAGCCCAATGTTTGCAGATTAATCTCTTTTAAAGGGATATTTTTGGTCAATAACTGACTAAAATCATCCAATAAACACACAAATCCCTTCCCCAGTCAATCAGTATATGTTTAAAAGATTTATTCATTCATGTCTGACTTTTTATGCAAGCCCAAGGAAAAGGGTAAATTGTAACAGTAAATTGCTTTTCCTGTGATGATAACAGATATATGAAGCACGCCTCATGTTGGTACCATAAAAACCAGTTCACTCTGTTACATGTTTACTTGAAGAGATGGTCAACATCGAGGAACACCTATTAACTTGATGCCATGAAGAAGAATTACTTGGCACTGTAATTAGGCATCCATCTATCCATTAAAGATTTTAAAAGATGTCAATAGTTAAATGCCCGTTTCTTTCAAGTATTGAACATGTTCAGAAGATTGGATCAGTGTTCAAGGACTTTCAACGGCTTCCTTATTCAACCAGATTGGTTCTAAGACCGCTGCCTTTACGATCAAGCATCACTGAAGGGCTGTTCAATAAGTTTTCTTTTATCATTCTTCAGACCAATGCGCTTTCAATTCTTTTGACTGAGACTGTGAATCAAAAATGACTGCTCCCCATTAAAGATATGCATCATTTTAATAATCGAAATAAATAACACCAAATAAAATCCTTCTTTTTTTTTTTTTTAAGGAAGAAACAAAAATTTAAACATTAATTGGTTTGATTTGATTTTATGGCACATCAACCATTGTAGGTTATTTAATGCGAAATTCTATTTTATACATATAGACAGTTCCATTTCAAACAATTCAGTTTAGCCTAAGTACACAAGTTCAATGCCAAAAACAGTTTCATTTCAAACAATTCTGAACAAGTACACAGTTTAGTTCTATTTGACCCATAGACAAGACCCTATCAGGTTCAACCACTCCAGGCTACAGTGGACCTAGGAGTGATGGCAATAAAGAGGTACTTCGCATTCCTCAAATCTCCAAGGCTGGAGGCTTGTCATTAGATTGTTTAACGTCATATCCAGGACATTTGTTGTTGGTGGTGGTGGGGGGCTTACCCCTTTGCAGAGGTGTAGTTGGTGTATTCTACAGCCCCAGCCAACTGGAGCAGACTGATAAAAACAGAGATGGAGAGATAAGCAGAGACTGAAATGGCACCATAATGGCTGCTATGGCAACGTACATCCCGCTCCACTGAAACATGACAAGCAGGGTCTTCTTCATTTTAGGCATAAAGGCATAACCGATGGTGGTGACTATGTGGAAAAATACATCCAATACGACGAAAATAAATTCAAGAGATAACTTTGGCCCAGTGGGTAGAGTGTTAACCAATGGTCTGGGAGACCAGGATTCAATCCCAGGTCGCGTCATACCAAAGACTTTAAAAATGATACTTGATACCTCCTTGCTTAACACTCGGCAACATAAGGTACGTATCAAGGATAAAGTGAAGCAATCAAGAGAAAGGAGTAGTGCCCTCCCCAACACCTCGGTGTAGTAGCTATTAAAAAGGGAGCCTTTACTTTACTTCCTTACTTCATGATAAGCGATATTTCAAAGTAATTGGGGGTTTTCAATGATGGATTGTCCAACTTGCTCCTCACCATCAAATATATGGGAAAACAAAATTTAAAGTTTAAACGATAGAAAATATGAAGGATTTATTACTTAGATGATATTTATCATCATCATCATCATGTCGTGCCGCTAGCACTGATATCCCTGACCGTCTCTCGCCACTTCTCCTTATCGTTCATCGCCTCCGGCAGGTCTTCAGAACTACATCCCGTATCCTCACACAGCTGTTGAATGTATGTTCGAGCTGGTCGTCCTGCTTTTGCTCGGCCATATGTGGGGATCCATAGGAGTACATCACTTATGAGCTTGTCCTTGCTTCTCAAGCAGTTTCCTGCATGTCTGGTTTGTCTAACTTGGATTGTTTTCGTGATGGGAGGGAGGTGGCCGTATAGTTGGTGCCTTGTGGGGTGTTGCCGCCAGGACTTGTTCAATATTGCTCGCAACATTCTTGTGTAATAGCCGTCTAGCTTCTCCAGCCGTTTAATTAGCGTCAAAGTAGTGCATCCATACAGCAGTATCGACACGACCGCTGCCTGGAAGAAACTGCGTTTCATTTTATCGGTCAGGTCTGATTTCCATATGATCGATAGCTGTCCGTGCCTTCGTTTGCCGCGTGTCGATATCTTTTTCGGTTGATGAGGCATTGTCACAACATTTCACCATTTTTAACTTTATCACAATATTGGTCGATATTTCTCATATAAGGCATTCTCTATATATTGCGGGTGGCTATACTCACAACATTTCGGCCGCAACACTCTCCGGCCTTATTCAGCTGTCTTTTGTCAAATTCGAGCCATGCATTAATCACCTTTTGCCTTTTTTTTAACTACTTTTTGAAACAGGCACGGGGATTGAACTCATAACCTCTAAGTGGTTGTCTGCTAGGAAATTTGACTGGATGTCTTAACCTTCTCAGTCATGGATGATGGAATGAGAACAGTCCACCTCCGCAATTCAAATAAATGTTTAAGTACAAAATTACAAGTATAGCAGCCAAGCTAAGTATATTAGTCCACAATGTGTACAGAATAATCATCTGGTAGCTGTATGCTTTATACAATACAATAAAATATTTTGCCCAGTTGGCTGGGGCTGTAGAATGTAAGACCTCCCACCCAAAGAGTGTCCTGGATATGACACTAAACAATCTGATGGTGAGGTTCCTGAAATACTGGAGCTTTAGGGAATGCGGAGTACCCCTTTATTGCCATCGCTCCCAGGTCCACTCTGGCCTGGAGTGGTAGCACCTGATAGGGCCCTATTTATCGGTCAAATAGAACTAACAGCATACTTATACTAAACTGAATTGTTTGATTAAACTGAACAACTTGAAATAGAAATGTTTTTCACAATTAAATCGTGCTTACGTTTAAACTGCGTGCTTATGCTAAACTGAATTATTTGAAATAGAATTGTTTTTTGACATTGAAACTGTATTTACACTAAACTGAATTGTTTAACATAAAACTGCTTTGACATTTAACTGTGCGTAAACAAAATCTGTACTTATACTGAACTGAATTAGTTGAATTAGAGCTGCTTGACTAAACTGAAAAGCTTGAAATAGAAATGTTTTTCACAATTAAACTGTACTTACATTTAAACTGTGTACTTATGCTAAACTGAATTGTTTGAAATTGAACTGTTTTTGACATTGAAACTGTACTTACACTAAACTGAATTGTTACATATAACTACTTGAATAGTTTGAAATAGAAATGTTTTTGACGATTAAACTGTGTACTTATGCTAAACTGAATTGTTTGAAATAGAACTGATTATTTACATAAAAATGGATTTGGCGTTAAATAACCTACAAAGGTTGATATGCCATAAAACCAAACCAAACAAAAATCAATAAAAATTTAGTTCATATTTCTTTAATTTTTGTGTACTTTAAATTAACAAAAATTCAAGTTTCAACAAAAATTAAGCAATTGTTTGTTAGAATTCAGATCATACTGTAGCACGGGGAGTCCTTGTCACGTAGGGATTTACGTGATGAACTGTGACATTGTAGTAAGCAAGTTCAAACTCCAATTGTGCTATTATCCTATTTACCCAACCCCTCCGCTCGGGTAGGATATGACACAATGTCAATTTTTAAGCGGAGTTTAACAGGTTTGAATTCAGAGTTTTCCTTCTCCTAGACTAGTTGCCTCACCAAGGCTGAAGAACCAGTCTGTCCTACTATTTACCCATAGCTGGAGGGAGAATAATTGGATTAATACCTTTCCCAAGGGTATTAGTGCTATGTGAAATGCAATCAGTCGCATTCAGGGTTTGAACTCGTATCACCGTGTCTATTTCCCAGGACAATAACCATTACACAACGGGCACCTCCGAATTGTGCTATTATGTTCATTTTTGGATTAATACCATTGGAAAAGGCATGAACTCATTCATTCCTCCAACCCCGTGTTAAATAGTAGCACTACTGTTTTTTACAAGGATGGCGTTGGCATTAAATAACCCACGAAGGTTGGCAAGTCATTAAAAACTTATGCCGAGGTATTTCTGTAAAAGCAATAACTTGTGGTAGAAAGCATTTGGCTGGTTTAGTTTCTTTGTCTAATGGCATATCAACCTCAGCGGATTATCTAATGCCAAAGCCATCTTTGTAGAACAAGTGTTACTATTTAACCTAAAACGGGGGGGGGGGGGCGGCGATAAGTTTGAAAGTGAATGTAATAACGTGATGGGAGTTTGAATTCACTTACTTAACGACTGCAGTCCAGCACTTTAGCCATTACACAACCAGGATTCACCCCCCCTCACACACACACATTTGACTGGGACAGGTGACATGACCAAGTTATTGAAGGAGAAGAGCGGATGTTCTAAGAATTGCTTTTGGAATCAGTTCACCTGCTAATCCATAGAACAAAAGAAAACCCATTTCTTTCTGCTACTGTACAGCCAAACAGAATCTTTGAACGAACGGACTTACGGACTACAGTACTGGACAAAAAACAAACAGCCAAACAGAATCTTTGAACGAACGGACTCACGGACTGCAGTATTGGACAAAAAACAAACAGCGAAAAATCTTAACTATTTTTTTAATTATTTCTCTGAATCTATGAGATGAGGTTTGATTATAATTTGTAGTATTACGATTCTTCGGACTATTATCTTCATCTTTATTTATGTCTGTACAACGTTTCGGCCGATGTTCCCTCCGGCCTTCTTCATGTATCTTCAGGGAGCTTTCTTGTCGTGATCGGGATTTGCCACGGAACTTCGAACCCAACCCTTTATTCGATCCACAGTGGCCTCCGCGATCACGTTCCGCTATTCATAGCTGGGTACAAGTGTTAGCTGTGTTAATTATTATTCTACCTGCAGTCCAGAGATAACTTGTCCCTTATAACTGTTTAAACCCAACGCTTATATCCACTGCGCTACGTGTCCACCAGGACAATCCAGTGTCAGTTTTGGGGCCTTATAAACCTATTGTTCTTTTGATACCGAGAACATCAACCAGTTTGACTAGTTTTTTTTTTTTTTTTATTTATTATTGCTACAATTTTCAATGAAACTTTTATGTCCAACACACACTTATAGAAATGAATTATTGTCCTTGATTATTTCTCTAAATATTATAGTTGAAGCGAAGTTATGATTTTCTAACAAGAACATTTTCAGAGAATATATAAAACAAAGAGAAGAAATTTCGAACATCAATTGAAGAATTCTATTTCTTTGCTATATTGTCATCAAATGACAGGCCACAATCATTGTATGCCACACAATATGACCTTTTTCAAACTTGAACTCACGAACTATTAGCAAAGGTCTAATCACAAATTAAGATATCAAATCAAGGAAAACAAGTAATTCTAAGAAATTTCCTATTTTTTGGTATTTGGAAATTTTCTTCATGATTTTTCACAACAATAACACTGGTTTACAAAGAAATTGAGGCAAGCACAAAAATACCCGTTTTTACCTAATTTGAGGGTGCTGAATTCAAATTTGAAATCCGTTTTTACTCATCACCTCAAGTTTTTTAGGTGTGCATTTTGTGCATATACGGTACATAAAGGCGTATATGAATTCAGGGTTAATTCTAATATTGTTAGACTTATGGTTTATTTTTTAGTTATTATGCACAAGATGTAAGTGATAGCATTACATTATATATATATATATATATATATATATATAGTTATATATCAAGACGGATTTTGACAGTTAAGGCAGCAGGTCTCAATCCACACTCTGGCAGTCATTGGAAGAGGTTGTCTCGCAGGCGGCGCAGGAGGTTGGTGTCCCTCAACTACCGTGTAACACATCTTTTGGGTTACTAAATATTAGTATTACATTTTCAAATGCACATTTAGTTTTCAAATTTGCTTTCAATTTTGCAGTCCCGATGGTTTGGAGAGAGCCGCGAAACCACGCAGATGATTGTTATTTTTGTTTAACTAATATAATTGGTTTCAATGCATCTTCTAGGAAAAAAGATCAAATATCCCAACCTTCGATCTGCTATGAGACCTGTTCCTCATTCAGATGATCTTCCTGTACCCACACCTCCAGTAAATAAAGATCTTCTTTCCTCATCAGATGAAGAAATGCCTTCAAAGGAGGATTCTGCCGAGTCAATATCTTTGGAAGATATTGAGTCTACATATTCAGGAACAAGTGGCAATGAGCCACACTGGATCACGCAAGAAGACCTGAATGATCTTGCTCGTGATTTGTATCTGTCAAAACAGCAGTCAGAGCTCTTGGCTTCTCGGCTTAAACAGTGGAACCTAATTCAGGAAGATTTAAGGATCACCAGTTTCAGGAATCGGAACCAAGACCTTGCTTCCTTTTTTCGACATGGAAAACAAGTTGTGCTACTGCACAAGCATACCTGGCTTGTTTACGTCCCTTGGTTTGCCACATAATCCTTCAGACTGGCGTCTTTTCATAGACTCTTCCAAGTGAAGTCTCAAGGGTGTTCTTCTGCACAACAGGAATAAATATCCCAGCATTACCATTGCACACTGTCCATCTAAAGGAGTCCTATGACAATATGGAGCTTCTTTTAGAAGCTATTAAGTACAGCGAGTACCAATGGAGTCTGTGTGGGGACCTCAAGGTCATTGGTCTTCTTATGGGTATGCAAGCGGGCTTCACAAAGGACTGTTGTTTTCTCTGTCTCTGAGATAGTCAAGCTGTATCCCTGCATTACAAGTAGAAAGACTGGGGATCAAGAAGCTCTTTTGTTCCTGGCGAACACTGCCTCAAGGAGAATCCTCTGGTGGACATGAATAAGGTGCTTCTTCCTCCTCTTCCCATCAAGCTTGGTTTGATGAAGAACTTCGTGAAGGCGTTGCACAAAAATGGTGCTGCCTTCCAACACTTGTCTACTGTGTTCCCAGGTCTTAGTGCTGCTAAGCTCAAAGAGGGCATCTTTGTCGGACCTCAGATCCGAGAAGTGCTGAAGGATACTGATTTTGAGGAGCTTCTTAACTTAAAGGAACTGAGAGCATGGGAATCATTCGAGTCAGTCTGTAGTGGCTTCCTTGATAACACACGCGTACCAGATTACCAAGCCTGTATTGAGAAATTGCAAGAGTCTTATGAGGATATGGGGTACCGAATGTCACTCAAGATTCATTTTCTCCATTCCCACCTCAACTTCTTCCCGCCAAACCTTGGAGCAGTGAGTGATGAGCATGGAGAAAGATTCCACCAAGACATTACGAAGATGGAGAGCAACTATCAAGGCAAATAGAACCCCGGCATGATGGGAGACTTCTGCTGTATGCTCTTGCGTGACATCCCGGAGGTAAAATACACTTCTAAGAAAACACACTTTTGACTGTCTGTGGTACTATGAATTGTGTAATTGTGTCATCCAAGTATACTGATTCAATCAGTGTTCTTTTTCTATCCTTTTTTATCTGTTATAAGCTGCTGCAACTCTTGAAATATGCACATATATTCCCTGTTTATACAAAAATGAGATTATTTAAAAGCCAGAAAACTAGCGGTGATAAAGCCAAACTATTTATAAATTTGAATTCAGCACACCCAAATTAACAAAAAACACCTATCCCCATTCTTGCCTCAGACCCAAAATTTATTTTTGTAAACCAGTATAATCAAGGAAAGTCATCACTTCCTATGTATGTCTAGGCTATAGAAGTTTAATTGAAATTTCTGTAGATGATAAAAAAATGGTTCACTTTTTTTGTTCAAACACTGCGTGAGTATATATATATATATATATATATATATATATATACACACATACACAGGGTGTTTCAGAAAAATTGATACCATTTTGTAATCTGATAACTCGGCCAAGTCTCGTTCAAATCATCTCAAATTTGAACAAAATCTGCAGGAACTAGCCAAAATTCCATGTTTAATGTTTTTTAAAAAAATATTTCCATTCGTTGGATAAAAAAAGAAGATCTAACAAAATTTTGAGTTATTTCGACACATGTAGTTCAAGTCAGAAAATTTTCCTATTTTTCTTTCTTCGCTGCATTAGATGTGTTTTATGGTATAACAAACCTTGCAGGTTATTTAAAGTCAAATCCAGTATATACATATATACACATATAATTTCTAAATGAATAGTTTGTAGGCAACATTATTTTATTATGAACCGGAACTCATTTGTTTGCACACAGAAATGGTTTCAAGTATAATAAATGATTGAGTAGTTCTGTTTAAGCCAGAGATGAGATCCTAACAGGTACTACTACTCTAGGTCAAAGTGGACCTGGGAGTAATGGCAGTTAAGGGGTACTCCACATTCTCCAATGTTCCAGGACTGAAACATCTGCATCTGATGCAATTTAGTGTCATATCCATAACACTTGTTGGGGGCGGGGTTTTACCCCTCTGATTAGATAAGTCAGTATAACCTAGCCCCCCCACACACCAGCTGAGTGGGTAATTTTTCTATGGGTGTCTCAGCCTATGAATTATCATGAAAATCTGTGGTAATAATAAAACTAGTTCCGTTTTTTTGGCGAGGTTGGTGGAGGGGAGTTGCATTTATACTGTGTTGGGAGAATTCAGCTATTGTTATATTCGGCGGTTGGGGGGGCAGTAATTCTGTGTTGGGAGGTTCCATTAATACTGTTCCGAGGGGTCTTCCAGTAATACTGTGTGTGTGGGGGGGTGTCCATTAATACTTTGAGGAGAGGTTTTCCAGTAATACTGTGTTTGTGGGGGGGGATTCCATTAATGCGGGAATGTTCCAGTAACACTATGTAAATTGCTTTTCAATAGATTTGTATATCCCCACCCCTTTGCTTGTCATTTCTTTATAACATTGCCTTTGATGGAACAATCCGTTTTTCTCCATTCTCTTCATCTCCATTCTTGCATTCATCATCATCATGTCTTGCCGTAGGCACGGATATCCCTAACCCTCTTTCGCCACTTCTCCCTATCGTTCATCGCCTCCGGCAGGTCTTCAAGGCTACACCCTGTATTCTCACATAGCTGCTGGATGTATGTTCGTGCTGGTCGTCCTGCTTTTGCTCGGCCATATGTGGGGGTCCATAGGAGTACATCACTTATGAGCTTGTCCCTGCTTCTCCAGCAGTGACCTGTATGTCTGGTTCGTCTGACTTGGATCGTTTTCGTGATGGGAGGCAGGTGGCCGTATAGTTGGTGTCTTGTAGGGTGTTGTCGCCAGGACTTGCTCACAGCATTCTTGTGTAATGGCCGTCTAGCTTCTTCTCCAGCCGTTTAGTTAGCGTCCAAGTAGTGCATCCATACAGCAGTATCGATACGACAGCTGCCTGGAAGAAACTGCGTTTCATTTTATCGGTCAGGTCTGATTTCCATATGATCTTGCATTACAATGCACAAATATAGCTGCAATAACAATGGCATTAATATATACATGTGACATTAAGGTTTTCACTTATTTCCGTCAAAATGTTATAGACAATGGTAGTACATATGAGGAAAAAATTATGTTTAGTCACCCTTACCAAAGCAGTACCGTTTCTCTCGACTCTTTCTCACTCCCTGTCTTTATTGGTCATTGCTTTTAGCAAGTTCTCTAAATGACATCCAGTATTTGTACCGAGCCGATGAATCCAAGTTTTTGCTGGTCAGTTAACACTGTTGTGTCCATTAGAATTACATCAACTCAAATTCTCGGCCACATCTTCATTTTGTTCGGAGTACAAATTCTTTCATAAGAATTAATTAAAGAAATATGTAGAAGGTAAAAATTGAAACGAGGTGGATGAGATTCGAACTCATGCGGTGAGACATCAATGAATTAGCAGTTTATCGCTTTAACCACTTGGCCGCTGAGTCTTTTTATTAGGGCAATATTGCCTATTAATTCCCATCACGTGTTTTCTCCAGGTTAGAGTCCATATGGCGCAACCATACTATAGTACTAAAATTACTGATGTGTCCAGGAGTAAGAGTCCCTAAGAGAGTGATGCTTATGATTGTCTTTACTTTCCCAGCAGTGCCCAGCATGTTTTACTTGGATGGTTCGTGAGATGGGAGATAAGTGGCTGTACAGCTACTGTTTTGTAGGGCTCTGCTTTCAGAATTTGTTAAAAAAAACCATGTAATATTCTTGTGTAGTTCCCCTCTAGCTTTTTCTTCAGGTGTTTCACTAAAATCAAGTGGTGCAACTATACAGTTGTACTGAAATGACTCCAGTTTCATTTAAGAGGGATCGGATTTCAATATGGTCATCAAGTTGTCAATAGCAGTTCATGCCTTATCGATGAGTATGTTCATATCCCTTTTAGTAGATGAGATACTGCTATCAAGGTATATGAACTGGTCTATGAAACAAGCAGGAATAGAATAGTGTATTTTGGTTTATCTAATGTTATATCAACACTTTATGGGTTATTTAATGCCAAAATTTGATTAATTTAATTGCAGCCAACTATATTTTCAATGTTCAATTACACTATTTGTCTTAGATCATTTGTTTGGACACAGTTATATATCAAGTACATTGGCATAATGGTTAGAGTGTTCGCCAATGGCCCGGGAGACCTGGGTTCAAACCCAGGTCGAGTCATACCAAAGACTCTAAAAATGGTACTTGATGCTACCTTGCTTAACACTCAGCATTATAAGGTACAGATCAAGGGTAAAGTGGAGCAATCCAGGGAAAGGAGTAGCACCCTCCCCTACACCCTGGTGTAGTAGCTATCGAAAAGGGAGCCTTTGGTTCACCCTCAACTATGTTCACCAACTTTACTTTTACTTATATATCAAGAATTCTTATCTAATACAAATAATTTGTAGATATTTGTTCAAGATGTCCATGCTTTACCAATGCATATGTTCACTAGATAAGATAATGCTACCAAGGAAAATAAAATGCTGAAAACTAGCTATATCCATATGCGATTGTGTTCCCATAGTATTTCATAATTTTCATAAAAATAGATAGGTTCTTGTAGTTCGGTTTTGTTTCATGGCATGTAAACCATTACTGGTTATTTAATGCTGGTTAAATCGTCATCATAAATTTATTTCGGCGAAGAATATTATTATACTCTTTGTCTCATCAGATGACTTCACACGTTTTATTTGAAGTTGAAAAACAACAAATATGGATTACAGTCTCTCCCTCTCTCTATATATATATATGTATGTATGAAAAAAATTATTTGTAAACACATTCTGTAGATACACACAGTTCTATTTCTAACAATTCAATTTAATCATAAGTCATTTATTTGCACCCAGTTTAAATCTTAAACAGTTCTATTTGACCTACAGATAGGATCCTATCAGGTACTACCACTCCGAGCCAGAGTGGACCTGAGAGTGATGGCAATGAAGGGGTAGTCAGCATTCTCCAAACCTTTAGCATTACTAGAGTCTCACCAACAGACGGTTTAATGTCATATTCGGGACACTCGATGGGGGGGAGCTATCAATACCCCTTCGCAGAGATGCCAACTGGGCTACATTAAGTATGGATATGTAAACTTGGGAGACATAAATAATGTCCAAGCATTATATTTGTCCCATGGATATCAACATTTGGTAGGAAGACGTTGGCAGTTCTAATAAAATAATCACTGAACTGTGATTACACTTCCCTTTATGGATAGCGAGACCAGACCACCAAGTTATTTTTAGTTGGACAATAAAGAGTAGCTAGTAAGGAAGTGAAGGAATCTTATTGAATCTTTCTGATCAATGTTAAATATCTGGCAGAGATGAATACCTCTAAAGTGAAACTGAATATGTGTCATTGCATCGGAGAGAATAAAATAATTTTGTCTTGGAATCAGGAATCTACAGGAAATTGCAAGGCAAAGATTATCAGAGAGCTAAGATGGAGTTTTGAAGACAGAGAAGAAGATAATTCATTGCTGTCATCAAAGAATTGAATATCATGGAGGACATGGCTCCAACAGGACATTGTTCTTATGTTATTTGACTAAGATGGTAGGAAGCCGAAGGAAGAGAAGCAGCCAAGCAGAACTGATAACTTGACAGTAAAATATTAAAATAGAAACTTAGGTCATTGGTTTTGTGTTGTTCTTTTAACAAAATAAAAAAAATCAACAAATTATTCACAGGGAATGAATGAAGAGAAGTGTGAAAGAATCTTAGAAAGGCTGAAAGCTATGAATGAAAAACTGAATGAGTTGAAAAAAAAGTGAAAGGAATGAATGAAAAATGAGTGAATGATTTGATGAAAGAATGAAAGGAATGAATCAAGAATTGTTGAGTTATTTCTTTCCAAAGTCAGGATAACAATTAAAAATTTATCAACACGACCATTTTTAATTAGTTGACACTTCATTATTTCAAATAGATCTATTAGACCTGTAGAAAAGATCCCAACAGATACTACTGCTTTTGGCCAAAATGTACCAAGGAGTATCGGTAATGAAGGGTGACTCCATACTCCCTAATACTCAAGGAGTGGATCTTCATCACTGGATGCAGTTCTATATTATATGCAGGAAACTTGTTTGTGGAGGATGAAGAATGAAGGAAACAAATATAAAAAGGATTTTAAAAAGAAAAGGAGAGATGAAAAAGTGAACAAAAGAATGTAGAAAAACAAAAGAAGGAAAGAATGAAAATTGAATAATTGTAGCAAAGATTAAAAGGAATAAGAAAAGAGAATGAATGTAAAAAAAAACAGATAGAAGGAAAGAATGAAAAATGAATAATTGTAGCAAAGAATGGAAGAAATAAATAATCGACTTTGGTTATTTTATGGCATCTCAATCTTTTTAGGGTCATTTAACCCAAAATTAACTTTTAAACAAACCAGTTTTGCATAAGTGGAACTCATGTTTACAAACCAATTTCAAACAGTTCAGTTTAGCATAAGTACACAGTTTAGATATAAAAACAGTTCTCTTTTAAGCAATTCAGTTAAGCTTAAGTACACAGTTTAGTTCTATTTGACCCATAGCTAGGACCTTATTAGGTGGACCTGGGAGTGATCTCAATGAAGGGGTACTCCACATTTCCCAAAGCTCCAGCATTACTGGAACCTCACCATTAGATTGTATAGTGTCATAATCAGGAGACTCCTTTGCGGGGTGTAGGGGTCCTACCCCTCTGCAGTGACCCATAGCTAGGATCTTCTCAGGTGGACCTGGAAGTGATCTCAATGAGGGGGTACTCCACATTTCCCAAAGCTCCAGCATTACTGGAACCTCACCATCAGATTGTATAGTGTCATATTCAGGACACTCCTTTGTGGGGAGTAGGGGTCTTACCCTTCTGCAGTGACGTAGTCAGTGTATTCTGTAGCCCCAGCCGACTGGTTTGGTTTCTTTGTTTTAATGGCATATCAACCTTTGTAGGTTATTTAATGCCAAAGCTATTCTCCTAGAAGAACAGTAGTGGTACTATTTAAACCATAGCTGGGAGGATAAGGGGGTTCATACCTTTCCCAAGGGTATTTGCCCGAAAGTGAATGTAATAGCATGACTGGAGTACAAACTCACTTACTACGATCTCGCAGTCCATCGCTTTAACCATTACACCACGAGGACACCCCACTCCAGCCGACAGGGCAAAGTGAATGAGAGGTAAACCCCAAAAGAATTCAGAAAGAAGGAGGTGAATGAATATATAATATAGAAGAAGTGAAGAAAGAAATGAATGAATGTAAAACATAGAAGAAAAAAAAATGAAAAAATAAGTGAATGAATGAGAAGTAAAGAGGGTAATAAATGAATGTCTGAGAAACTGAATGAAGGAAGTAAGTAAAAAAAAAAAAATGTTGAAAAGAATGAAAGAAAATTAACCATCAAATAAGTAATTAATGAAGCATTGAATGAAAGAATCAATGAAGCATGAAGAAGAAATTAAGTGAATGAAAGAAGCAAGAAAGCAAGAAGACATTGTTTAATCTCTAGATGCACCGAGAAATATTGCTTCGGAAGTGAAAGTTCATCTGGCAAATGTCACAAGTAGAAGAAGTTTGGATGGAACCAATCTAACAAATGGAAAGAGCTTGGCTGCTTTGAAAATTAGTAGCACAAACTGTCTTTTATTGGGGGCTTAAAGCATAGGTCACTGGCATTGGTGAGGGCAAAGGAGAATCTATTTCAGTCACAACCCACTAAGCTGTATATGCAGAAACCTTTAATATTTCTTCTCTCCTCAATAATACAATCACATTGGACATCATTAGATTTATATATATATATATATAGCGTCATACGAAAGACTTTTAAAATGGTACTTGATACCTCCTTGCTTAACAATTCAGCAATATAAGGTACGTATCAAGGGTAAAGTGGAGCAATCCAAGGAAAAGAGTAGTGCCCTCCCCAACACCTTGGTGTAGTAGCTATTGAAAAGGTTGCCAACTTTACTTACTATATATATATATATATATATATATATATATACACACACACACACACACACACACACACACACACACACACAGCGTTTTTCAAAAAATCTGATATCATTTTCATTTCTAGTTATGATAACATGAATAGGAATAACTCAAAATTCTACATTTAATTTTTTTTCTTTTAGGCACAGACATAAGATTCACTGGAAAAGAAAAGGTATTTAAACATTCAACCTCGGATATTTAACTGATTCTGCACGTGCTGTTAAAATTTGAGATCATTTCAACGAGAATTGGTCAAATTATTAGATAATGAAATGATGTCAATCTTTCTTAAAAACACCTCATATATATATATATATATATATATATATATATATATATATATATATATATAAAAATAAATATCTCTATCTCACTCGGGCAGGATATGACACGAGGTCAATTTTTAAGTGGAGTTTAACAGGTTTGAATTCAGAGTTTTCCTTCTACTAGACTAGTGGCCCCACCAAGGCTGAAGAACCTAGTCTGCCCTACTATTTACCCATAGCTGGAGAGAGAATAATTGGATTCATACCTTTCCCAAGGGTATTAGCGCTATGTGAATTGCAATCAGCCTGGTCTATGATTTGAACTCGTGTCGCCGTGTCCAATTCCTACGACGATAACCATTACACCATCTATATATAGTGATAACATGTTTCACAATATATCAGTTTGGTTGGTTTGTTTGGTTTTATGGCATATCAACCTTTGTAGGTTATTTAACGCCAAATCCATTTTTATGTAAATAATCTGTTCTATTGAAAACAGTTCAGTTTAGCATAAGTACACAGTTCAATTGCCAAAAACATTTCCATTTCAAACTATTCAAGCAGTGATATGTAATAATTCAGTTAAGTGTAAATACAGTCTTAATGTCGAAAAACTGTTCTATTTCAAATAATTCAGTTAAGCATAAGCATGCAGTTTAAGTGTAAGTATGGTTTAATTGTCAAAAACGTTTCTATTTCAAGCTATTCAGTTTACTCAAATCATTTTAGCATAAGTATGCTGTTAGTTCTATTTAACCCATAGATAGGGCCCTATCAGGTGCTACTACTCCGGGCCAGAGTGGACCTGGGAGCGATGGCAATGAAGGGGTACTCTGTATTCCCCAAAGCTCCAGGACTGCTGGAACCTCACCATCAGATTGTTTAGTGTCATATCCAGGACACTCGTTGGGGGCGGGGTCTTACCTCTCTGCAGAGGTGCAGTCAGTATATTCTACAGCCCCAGCTGACTGGGCAATCACAATATATATATATATACTAAGATATACACTTGTATGTAAGTGTCAATCATAAGTCTGTATTCTGATGAAGCTGAATTCTTATAGGAATTTTTCATAGTATAATATTCAACTTAAGATTGATACTATTTACCAACACCTCCGCTCGGGCAGGATATGACACAAGGTCAATTTTTAAGCGGAGTTTAACAGGTTTGAATTCAGTTTTCCTTCTCCTAGACTAGTTGCCTAACCAAGGCTGAAGAACCTAGTCTGTCCTACTATTTACCCATAGCTGGAGGGAGAATAATTGGATTCATACCTTTCCCAAGGGTATTAGTGCTATGTGAAATGCAATCAGTCTCATCCAGGATTTGAACTTGTGTCACCGTGTCCATTTCCTACGACGATAACGACTACACCACGGGCACCTCCAACCTAAGATTGATGAAGAAGTATGAGAATGTGCACTGACAATAAAGAAGATTATGATGAAAAACATAAGCTGTGTAAATTAAAAACTTTTTCACCATTAAGCTAAAAATGTATATATATATATATATATATATATATATATTTTTGTTTGTGTGTATATATTTTTGTGTATGTATGTGTATATATATATATATATATATACACATACCGGACATTGGCCTGGTGGTTAGAGTGTTTGCCAATGGCCCGGGAGACCTGGGTTCAATCCCAAGTTGAGTCATACCAAAGACTCAAAAATGGTACTTGATGCCTCCTTGCTTAACACTCAGCATTATAAGGTACAGATCAAGGGTAAAGTGAAGCAATCCAGCGAAAGGAGTAGCGCCCTCCCCTACACATTGGTGTAGTAAGCTATCGAAAAGGGAGCCTTCGGGTCACCCTCGACTATGGTCGCCAACTATGTATATATATATATATATTTTTTTTTTTTGTGTGTGTATATATATATATATATATATATATATATTTATTTTTGTGTGTGTATATATAACACTTGTAGAATGACAATTCTATTCAAAAGACTGGCATTTTAACATGTTTCACCATCACAGAAAGAATTAAAATAAATGCATTATACAATCTTACAGTGATAGTGGAAACAGATAAATGGAGATGCCAAAACACTGACCCCAAAGGGGTTTAGCATCAAACTCAAAGGTCCTCAAAGGCTCCATTTTTAAATAGGATGGAGAGATTTGGGATGACACACAAACACCTATGTATATGAACCATAGCTAATTCCAAACATAACCTGTCCATGTTGAACCAATATTTC
Organism: Sepioteuthis lessoniana; assembly: GCA_963585895.1. Classification (NCBI taxonomy): domain Eukaryota; kingdom Metazoa; phylum Mollusca; class Cephalopoda; order Myopsida; family Loliginidae; genus Sepioteuthis; species Sepioteuthis lessoniana. The sequence goes on along the minus strand of OY757938.1, from coordinate 61,146,518 downwards.
CCAAATGGAGAGCTTGGTGACAGTTGTCAATGTTAGCAGAGATCATATAAAGGTCAGTTGAAGACATGCGGGTATTGGAAAATAATATTCATTACACAAATAGACACACTTAGTCACCAGTTCATTTTTCATTGCTTCTCTTATAGCATAAAATCTCTTAAAAATAAAATTCTACCAAAACTTTTCTCCTAAAGAAAACCTAAGACTGAAACTAGTTAAATATATCTATACATGTTTTATTACTTTATATATATATATTTATATATACATACACACAAAAATACATGCCTAAACAAATATAATATATACATACATGTACACATATGCAAAAGAATGTGTGTGTGTGTGTATATATATATATATATATAAGCACACACGGACACAAATTTGAGCATGTATAAAACATTGATATATACATCTATGTCCATATATGCAAAAGCGTGTGTGTATGCGTGTATGAGTAAATATATATTTGCACACAAACATACATATCTGTGCATATATAATATATACTTACATGTAGACATATGTCAAAGTGTGTGAGTATATATATATATATATATATATATATATATATTTATAGATATACATACACACACACCCATACATATCTGTGCATATATGATATAGGCATACTTATATATATATATATATATATATATATGTGTATATACACACACACACATAGACTTGAATTTGAGAATATGTGAAATATATATTCCTATACACACAAATATGCCTGACCATTTTTAAACATGTCAACATTAAGTGATGCAGATAATAGATTCTTTAGACTCTCTCTTGCTGTCTGTCCCTATTAGCTATCATCCTTATGAAGTCTTCTAGATGGTACACCCAGTATTCACAAACCTTTGGATTGCAAGTTTTTGCCGATCAACCGACACTTGTGTGTCTAATTGAACGAGTCCATAAGAGAATGTCACTAATGAGTGTCCTTACTTCACCAGAAGTGATCATCATTGCTCATCTGACTTGGATAGTTTGTGAGATTAGAGGCTGTAGATTTTCAGTGTTGTGGGATGCATCATCTTTGTGTAGACCACTTCTTGAACTTTCTCCGAAATTTTCCGTGATGTCCAAGTGATGAAACCATATATCTATGTGCATATGTATATTACTTATGCATACAGATATAAATGAGGTGCCCGTGGTGTAATGGTTAGCATCATAGAAAATGAACACGGTGATACGAGTTCAAATCTTCGACGAGGCTGATTGCATTTCACATAGCACTAATACCCTTGGGAAAGGTATGAATCCAATTATTCTCCCTCCAGCTATGGGTAAATAGTAGGGCAGACTAGGTTCTTCAGCCTTGGTGAGGCAACTAGTCTAGGAGAAGGAAAACTCTGAATTCAAACCTGTTAAACTCTGCTTAAAAATTGACCTTGTGTCATATCCTGCTCGAGCGGAGGGGTGGGTAAATATGGATATAAATGAATGTGTATGCATGTTGGTTATTTGGGTTTTATGGCATATCAACCTTTGTAGGTTATTTAATGCCAAATCTATTTTTATACAAATAAACAGTTCTATTTCAAACAATTCAGTTTAGCATGACTACAGTTTGTCGGAAACATTTCTATTCCAAGCTATTCAGTTTAGTCAAACAGTTCTAATTCAAACAATTCAATTTAGTCTAAGTTCAGTTTCAATGTCAAAAACAGTTCTCTATCAAACAATTCAATTTAGCCTAAGTACACAGTTTAAATATCAAAACAGTTCTATTTCAAGTAATTTAGTTCAGCCTAAGTTCGCAGATTAGGTCTATTTAACCCATAGATAGGGCCCTATTAGGTGCTACCATTCCGGACCAGAGTGGACCTGGGAGCAATGGCAATGAAGGAGTGCTCCACATTCCACAAAGTTCCAGCAGAGGAGCAGTCAGTGTATTCTGCATCCCCAACTAACTGGGCAAGAGCATGTTTGTGCCTATCTACACACTGACACACACATCATAACCTCAAATTCAAGATTGTCCGAGGAAGGAAAAGCTCCATCATAATAAACCTTTTGCTTTCATATGTATGTTGTATAAAGAAAATGGAAAGGAAAATACATAACTGGATGAGAAAAAAATTTATTACGATATATTAATTAGTTCCACTAGCATGTTTCAAGATGGATTATTTAAGATATGAAATTACAAAAGTTTTTTAAATTCATAATTCCCACCTTGAAGACGACGAAAAACACTTTCTACCTGAAATTTTCGTAATTTCATATCTTAAATAATCCATGTCAAAATGCATTGGTGGAACTAATAAATATTTAGTAATTTAATTTTTCTTGTCCATTTATATGTATTTTTCTTTGTTTTCTTTATACAACATATCCATCTGATTAAACCTCATAACTTACTCAAATATATATATATATATATATATATACACACACACACAGTAAAATCTACAACCTGGGTGGATTCACAGTCACATGATCCTTAGCGGCTATGTCTACAATTCAAACCAGCTTATGCGTTCACACATGACGTCAAGCCAACCAAAAAATTCCTTGAACAAAGAATCAATCTATCACTCCATAACGCAAGAACACCCACGTCCGTGAAAATGAGTGAAGAGAATTCTAAGTATCTGTACTTGGGCAACAGTAACTGAGACAGAACAGTTTTTAAACAAGCTACAATGACAATTGCGGCATTTCACTCACCAAAATGAAAAGCTGAAGAAAAAGCAAAACACTAAATTCTTGTCAGTTATTTTCAACAAGACACGCCTACATATACATCATTCAATATAAATATATATAAAGTAAGGTGACCCAAAGGCTCCCTTTTCATTAGCTACTACACCGAGGTGTAGGGAGGGCACTACTCCTTTCTCTGGATTGCTTCAATTACCCTTATAATATTACCTTATAATGCTGAGCGTTTAGGCATGAAGTACGATTTTTTGAGTTTTTGGTATAATACGGCCTGGGATTGAACCTCAGTTTACCAGACCATTGGCCAACACTTAAACCATTATGCCACTGGGCTGGTATATATATATATATATACACAATACCCTGACAGAGTGTGTGTGTGTGTGTGTGTATATATATATATATACACACACACTGTCAGGGTATTGGGTTTAATGGCATATCAACTTTTGATACTTATTTAATGCCAAATCCTCTTTATATATGTATAAGATGTGCTCATGTTTTAATAGTTATTCAATTATTCTTCCTCCAGCTATAGATAAACAGTAGGGGAGTCTAGGATATTTAACTTTGGTATGGCAACCTGTCAAGGAGAAGGAAAACTGAATTCAAAACTGTTGAACCCTGCTTTAAAAACTGACCTTATGTTGCATCCAGAAATTCATTAATATTATTATATGATTTTTAAGTTAATAGTTTGTTGGTAAAATTATTTTAGAATATGCCAAGCCTCATTTGTTTGCACACAGTTAAATGGTTTCATGTATTTCTATCTAACACTAATGATTCTTTCTAATATCAATAAAAATCCCAAGTAAAAGATGGAGCATTTCTATTTGACTCGTATGTACATGGCTAATAGGTACTACTACTACGAGGTGGAGTGGACCTGGGCATAATGGCAGTGAAGGAGTGCTCTACATTCCCCTAAGCTCCAGGACTGAAACCTTACCTTCAGATGTTTTACAACCCAGTTGGCTGGGGCTATAGAATACAATGACTGAATCTCTGCAGAGCAGAGGGGTAAGACCCCCATCCAATGACTCTCCTGGATATGACACTAAACCATTTGATAGTGAAGCTCTGGGAATACCAAGTACCCCTTTATTGCCATTGCTCCCAGGTCCGCTCTGGCCTGCAGTGGTTACACCTAACAGGGTTCTATCTATATGTTAAATAGAACTGTTTTTTTATTAAAACAGTGCAAAAAATGACTGATGTTTAATTTAATTGCTAGAGATACATAGCAATACTTGGAACCATTTGACTGTGTGCCAATGAATGGTGTTGAATAGAATAATTAGTGTTAAATAGCTATACTTGTAACCACTTCACTGTCTGCAAACGAATAATATTGAATAGAATTATTAGTGTTAGATACCAATAATTGAAACCATTTAACTGTGTAGAAACAATAGTAATATTAGTATGCAAATAAATTAGCTGTAACTCATTTAAAAATGAAATTACCTACAGACTATTTACTTACAAATCATGTGTGTATATCCATTTAACCGTGTGCACACCAATGACTAATGTTACATTGTTACTGTTACATAGCAATATTTGGAACCATTTAACTCTGCGCAAACAAATAATTAATAGTGAACAGAAATATTTGCGTTTGATAGAAATACTTAAACCCATTTAACTGTACTGAAGAATGAGCACAGGCTTGTTAAAGAATTTATCAAGGAAATGTGGTTACAAATTCTAGATATTTAACATATGGAAAAACAGGATTTGGTGTTAAATAACCTACAATGGTTGATATGCCATAAAAGCCAACCAAACCAAATCATATATATTTAATATATATGTATAAAGTGGATTTGGCATTAAATAACCTACAATGGTTGATATGCCATAAAACCCAACCAAAGTAAATCACATATATATAATATATATGTAAAAACAGAATTTGGCATTAAATAACCTACAAAGATTGATATGCCATAAAACCAAACCAAACAGATATTTTAGTGTCGTATTCAGGTCACTTGTTGAGGGAGTAGTCTTAGCCCACTGCAAAGATGCAGTTGACCCCTGCTGACAGGACAGACACTCACTTGCATAACTACACACTTGAGTCGTATGTGTATCTAATTAATGGACACAGACCCAGATAGATGTATATTTGTGCGTATGTACGTGAGCACACATAATAACCACAAATTCTACATTGATGAAGTCAAGAAAACTCTGACAACACGAGT
>OY757938.1:61131614-61139114 GCA_963585895.1 Sepioteuthis lessoniana | reverse complement strand
TATGATGTTGCAGTCTAGCACATTCGATACTATGCCAGGGAGACTCCATCTTGAAACAGACTAGGATGGATAGATAGATATAAACAGAATGGGGTGAATAGATAGATAGAAACAGAGTGGGATAGATAGATAGAAACAGTGTGGGATGGATGGATGGATAAATAGATAGATAGATACAAACAGAGTGGGATGGATGGATGGACAGATAGATAGAAACAGAGTGGGATGGATAGATAGATAGATAGATAGATACAAACAGTGTGGGAAGGAAGGATGGATGGATGGATATGAATAGACTGTCTATTGGGTAGATTTATATAAACAGACTGGGATGGATACCTAACTACAATGCCGCAGTCTAGGACATTAGCTAGTATGCACTGGGGACTCCCTTGACCATAGATAGAATCTTAACAGGTATTAACACAGCTGGTTCAGCTTGGATTTGGGAGTAATGGCCATGAATGGTACTCTAGACTCCTCAGTGCTCTGGGATTGGAGCCTCACCATTAGAGGCAGCTTAGTATCGTATTCTAAGCCCCACCGACAGGGTGATTCTTCTGATAGAAAATGAGTGATTCCTGACGTTTCATCTTATAAAATTTCTGGCAAGAAATAAGTTTTCTTACTCAAGCATGGATTTCAGACAGTTTGTACATTGAAATTAAGACAGGGAAAGTCGTAACTTAGATTGATAAATGGGTTTTTTAGCTGATATCATGTCATGCATTGATATCGATAGTATATAGAATTCTTAAAGGAAAAAACTGATATTTTTCACTAAAAGCTGATATATCATATTGATGTGGACCCAAGATTGGGACCATGGAAGGAAAACATGGAACACAGATTAGAGGTAAGAAAGATATATTAACAAATGGTTACAAAGGATAGTGTAAAGGGTAAGCGGAGATTACTATCCGGTAGTGTCCAATATTGGTAGTCGTACACGGCTGCATACTACTAGTATTCTTGCTAATACTACGGTATTATGATACTGCTCTCTGAGAGTGTTATCTCACATAGTAATATAGTGTGGAAGAGTCCATGATGCAGGGAAGTTTTGGTCTCACAACAAATATACAGGACGTTTCAGAAATATTGATATCATTTTATAATCTAATAACTTGACCAATTCACGTTCAAATGATCTCAAAGTTTAACATCATGTCTAGAAATAACTCAGAATTTCATATTTAATGGTTAAACAACTTTTCTTTTCCAGTAAATGGCATTTCTATGCCTGAACATTAAACATGGAATTCTGATTTGTTTCTACACATGCTGTTAAAATTTGATATCATTTGAATGAGAATTGGTCAAGTTATTAAATTACACTCATTGGCGGGTGAGAGGTGCTTACTCCGAGGAAGAGATACAGTCATTGTATTATTCTTAAACCCCAACCAACAGGGGGCTAAATATTATTTGAAATGTACAGGGTGTTTCAGAAATATTGATATCCTTTTGTAATCTAATAACTTGACCACTACATGTTCAAATGACCTCAAAGTTTAACAGCATGTGTAGAACGAACTCAAAATTCTAAGTTTAATGTTTTATACTTTTTCCCTTTTCTGCTACTGAAATGCCATTTACTGGAAAAGAAAAATCCTTTAATTTCATTAAATTATGTGATTTGGATGAGCTTATTGCTTTAGATTTTAGCCATTATATTTATATTTACCTGCTCATTGGCCCAATGGGTTGAGTGTTTGCCAATTGTCCAGGAAACAATCCCAGGTGTGTCATACCAAAGATTTTAAAAATGGTACTTGATACTTCCTTGCTTAGCACTCAGCGATATAAGGTACATATCAAGGGTAAATTGGAACAATCCAGGGAAAGGAGTAACACCCTCCCCTACACCTTGGTGTAGTAGCTATTGAAAAGGGAGAATTCGGGTCACCCTTGACTGGGGTCGCCGCCAACTGTAAGATTGAGGTAGGCTCGAAATTAAATTTTTAAAAAGTTGATGATTTATGAATGATTTTAATCGGCCTAGTGGGTAGTGTTTGCCTATGATCCGAGAGACCCGGGTTCAATCCCAGGTTGTGTCATACCAAAGACTTTAAAAATGGTACTTGATACCTCCTTGTTTAACACTCAGCAATATAAGGTACATACCAAGGGTAAAGTGGAGCAATCCAAGGAAAGAAGTAGCATCCTCCCCTACGCCTCGGTGTAGTAGCAATTGAAAAGGGAGCCTTCTGGTCGCCCTCAACTACAGTCGCCAACTTACTTTTATATCTATTCAAAGATTTTTCAAATAAATAAGGGAATCTTTTGAAAAACGAAAAAAAAAATTTTCTTTCATAAACATCAATTCTGAATTGGTTAAAATTGGTTTATAGCAAACATTATTTTAATCTTAAAAAATATTTGTTTTGAGGCTATTCCAAATGGTAGCAAATTAAACAGAGTGCCCAAGGCTTGAACATAGCTCTGTCATCAAAACATTGCTGAGAGAGAAATAAAACCCAAGGGAAATTTACAAATGTGTGATGTATATGAAGAAGTACGGGTTCATGATTAAGATGCTTATAAATGAGCTAAGCTTGGGTTCACCACTAAAAGATTAATTCAAAAAACAGTGACTCTTCAGTAAAGAGAAAGTTCTGGGTGCAGTAGTCAGTAAAGAAGGTGAGTTGCCCATGGTGTAATGGTTATCGTCGTAGGAAATGGACCCGGCGACATGAGTTCAAATCCTGGATGAGACTGATTGCATTTCACATAGCACTAATACCCTTGGGAAAGGTATGAATCCAATTATTCTTACTCCAGCTATGGGTAAATAGTAGCGCAGACTGGGTTCTTCAGCCTTGGTGAGGCAACTAGTCTAGGAGAAGGAATTCTGAATTCAAACCTGTTAAAAATTGACCTCGTGTCATATCCTGCTCGAGCAGAGGGGGTGGGTTAATAGGGTCAGTAAAGAAGGTGATGCTGACAGTCTTCTGGGACATGAAAGGAACCATCACTATTGATTTCTTTGAATATGTCGAACTGGAAATGGTTCTTCCAACTGTCAACTCTTTCGGCAAAATTCACCTTCGTTATTGAATGACTTTCGCATATTTCTATCTCATCGAAGAGACATTTATCTCTTGTGTTGTGGTATGACTGTATAGAAAGGAAATCAACAAAGAAACAATTAATTTCTCTTTCCACAAGTTCAAAAAAGGTTTTATTATCTGTGTCTGTAGTTATTCAATGGCTTAGATCAGAAAGAGTAGTAAAAACTCATCCCTATATAGTTAAAAGGCAGTTTTTATTTGTCTTCTTTTTTTTTTTTTACTCGACAAAACACTTATATATATTCCAAGTTGTTTTCTATACATGATTTCTGTCTATTATATAGCAATATGCAGCTGAATTAAATCATGTTGCAATGAATCGTATAAAATGGTTAGCAAGATATCTCAAGATATCTTTTCTTTGGTTTTCTTCCTCCAAGAGTGAATGGGAATAGTGATTCCAGACTATTTGTAGAATGGTCGTCTTCGAATATCAGATGAGAGATTTATATGAAAATTATGACACACAATAACATTAATAGTTTTTAGATTCTGTGGGGATAAAAAACAAAACATTTTTTTTTTTTTTTTTTTTTTTTAAACAGAAAAAAGCCAATCAAACCAGAACTCATCTCAGAAACTTTCATTATCAGCTCAGCTTCTGATAATGGAGATTATGTGAATTTGACTGTAACCAAAACTACATCACCACTGATGTCAAAATTCCCTAAGTTGTTTACATTCGACTTTCAATGACTATTAAATAATCTTTATTTCATCTTAATTAGCATTCTATTTCTTAATGTCTTTTTAAAGTCGAGTGAAGTTAGATTTGCATCAAAACATCAAATGTTATTAATAATTTCATACAGGGAGATGCGCTTAGTGATGATGCTTATTATCAATGGAAATGGAATCAGTTTTACCATATTAGTTTGTGAAAATTTAAAAACATTGAGTTTGGTTTTATGGCATATCAACCATTATAGGTTATTTAATGCTAAATCCTCTTTATACAAATATATTAAATATATATGATTTGGTTTGGTTGAGTTTTATGGCATATCAACCATTTTAGGTTATTCAATGCCAAATTCTCTTTATACATATATATTAAATATATATGATTTGGTTTGGTTGGGTTTTATGGCATATCAACCATTGTAGGTTATTTAATGCCAAATCCTTTTTATACATATATATTAAATATATATGATTTGGCTTGATTGGGTTTTATAGCATATTAACCATTGTAGGTTATTTAATGCCAAATCCTTTTTATACATATATATTAAATATATATGATTTGGTTTGGTTTTATGGCATATCAACCATTGTAGGTTATTTAATGCCAAATCCTCTTTATACACATCTATTAAATACGTATAATTTGTAAACACATTTTGTTGATAATGTTTTTAAACAATCCTAATCTCATTTTTTTGTACACAGTTAAATATTTCTAAGTATTGCTATAATATCATTAACAATTAAACATCTATTATTTATTTATACACAGTTAAATGATCAAACAGTTCTATTTCAAACAATTTCATTTGACATTAGTCATTTGTTTGCATTCAATTTAAATGATCAAACAGTTCTATTTGACCCATAGATAGGACCCTATCAGGAGCTACAAATCCAGGACAGAGTGGACTTGGGTGCAATGATAATGAAGGGGTATCTACATTCCTCAAAACTCCATCATTACTGGAGCCTCACCATCAGATTGTTTAATGTCATATTATGGACACTCGTTATGGGGGTGGGGGTGAGGTCTTACCCCTCCGCAGAGATTCAGTTGGTGTGTTCTATAGGCCCAGCCAACTGAGCAATCAAAAACTTGAAAAAATTGATAAAAAATTTCAATCTATAATCTAAGTATAATGCTAAACTAAACCTTTACTTTTTGTCTATCAGATTAGCTAAACCAAATCTTAATCTTTTTGTTTAACCATATAAAGTAGACACAAAGCAGTAATCAAAAAGATGATTTTTCTATGACTACATCCTTTCCTGATAACTGAAAATGAAGACTTGAAAAACAGTCATAGGAAATGGAAACCTCAAGCGGAGTTCAAGTCCAGGACGAGGCTGTGGGCATTTCATTCAATTTGTGCAAATGCCCTATGGAAAGGCATGAATCCATCTTTTCTCACGCAACCTAGCTAAAAGTCAACAGTATAGTAGACTGTGTTTACCTTGGTTAGGCCATCAGTTTAGGAGAAAGAAAAAGTTGAATTTGGACCAGCTTTCCTCTGATTACAAATTGACCGTGTGTCACGTCCTGCTCGCTGTGGAGAAGTTGGATAAATAGAAACATGCCATGGCTTTGGCCTTAGATATCCCACGGAAGTTGATATGCAATTAAACTAATAAACGATATCAAATCAACAGGCACTTCCATGAAAGCCATGTGAAGTAGTATGTTCTCTTTGATGAGTGGAAGTCTTCCTATATGAAATATTTTTTTTAATCAAAATTCTAAGGTTCCCTTAATATAAATCCATGATTGACCTAACATCACAGAGAACCTTAAACCTGGCTATGCACCAGGGTTTGAGATTAACGTTGTCTCGAGAACAGTCTTTAGAAAAAAAAAAGCCAGTGAGAATAAATGTAAAAAATGATTAACTCAAAAAAAATATAAAAAATTAAAAAATTCCTCCTTTAACAGTCATAATTAAAAGGATTTTTTTTTTTTTAATTTTTATATTATTTTAGGGTAAAAATTTTATTTATTTATTTTGTCTAAATTTTTGGCTAAACTCTTTTTTCTTTTTTTTTTTTTTACAACAGATGAAGGAATAGAGGATGCATCGTTTTGTATATTTTGATTTTGTTTTGGTCTGTTTCTAACATGAACAAAAATAAAACCAAAAAAAATTAAGTTTCATTTTATATGCTCCATATTTTTTGTATCAATAATTCAAAATATTGTGTTTGACTTTCTTCAGTGACTTGAAATTTGTCTTCATTTCACACAAGCTAAAAACTGTTTTGTTTTTCTTTTTGAAATAAAAACCTTCCATGTCCAACTGATGTTTCATTGATTTCTAACCCCACAAAAACAATAAAAATCAAAAAAATTGGAGATCACAATTTCAAGACGAAATCAACCAAAATAAATATTGATTTCCTAAATGTTTCAATAGTATTTTTTAACATGCTACTAACAAACTACATATGATAAACGAAGTGTGTGTATATATATATATATATATATATATATATATATATATATATATATACACACACACAGAGGTTTTGGGACAGAGGTAAAAAAAAAAAAAGCTTAATCTGAAACCCCCTCCCTTGACCTAATAGCAATGAAGGATTACTTGACACTCCCCAGAATTCCAGGATCGGAACCTCCCCACCAGGTGCAATTTAGTGTCATACACTGGATACTCTTTTTTGGGGAGGGAGAGTCTTACCTTTCAGCTGGGGGATACAGTCAGTGTATTCTGAGGTCTGCTGACATGGCAGACTCAGAGATAATTAGGAACACAAGCATATTAAAATTAATAGATAAGAACCTAACAGGTACAACCTCTCCGGGTCAGAATGAACCTGGACAAGACTGTTTGAATGTCACATAGCGCAAATACCTTTAGGAAAGGTAGATAACTATTCTCCTTCCTAACTAAGGGTAAATAGTTGGGTAGACTTGGCTCTTTCATCTGGATATGCCAACTAATGTAGGAGAAGGAAAACTCTAAATTTAAACCTATTAAATCCCACTTGAAAACTGACCTTGGTTGGTTGGTTGTTTTGTTTTATAACGTATCAACCCATTTCATGTCATTTAACACTAAATTGAGTCATTTTGATAAACATTTCAAAACACTTCAGTTTAGCATAAGCATAGTTTTTTCTTTAAACACAGTTAAATGCTAAAACAGTTCTGTTTCCACTAATTCAGATTAGCATAAGTACACAGTTTAAATGTCAAAAACAGTTTCTTTTCAAATAATTCAGTTGAGCTGAAGTACAGGTTTTTGCTTCTACACAGTTGAATGTCAAAACAATTCTATTTCCAACAATTCAGTTTAGCCTAAGTATGCAGTTTAAACACAGTTAAATGTAAAAAAAAAGTTAATTTCAAACAATTCAGTTTTGTGTAATTACCCAGGTTAGTTCTATTTGACATATAGATAGGATCCTATCAGGTGATAATACCCCGTGCCAAAGTGGACCTGGGAGTGATGGCAATGAAGGGATACTCCACATTCCCCAAAACGCAAGCATTACTGAAGCCTCACCATCAGATTGTTTAGTGTCATATCCAGAACACTCGTAGAGGTAGTCCTACCCAGCTCCAGAGATGCAGTCAGTGTTTTCAACAGCCCCAGCTGACCGGGCCAAAAAAACTGACCTTGAGTCACATTCTGGGTGTATACATATATATATCATTTCATATGGAGACCATAATTTCAAGTTTCAATGGACCAAAATAAACGTTATTTCCAAAACGTTCTAA
>OY757938.1:61116614-61124114 GCA_963585895.1 Sepioteuthis lessoniana | reverse complement strand
ACACATATATATGTATAGAGACAACTGTTCTCATGAGGTTATGTGTATATATCAGACACACAGACAAAAAAAATATATACAAATACTTCAACAAGGTACTGGCATTTAAATGTATTCACAAGTTAGTGAAGTTATGTGCAGGTCCAAACATATACATACCTGCATATATACCTAAACATATATACACACACACCCAAACATGCATATTATATATATATATATACATACCTGCATATATACCTAAACATATATACACACACACCCAAACATGCAAATTATATATATATATATATATATATATATATATATATATATATATATATAAACTAGGTGTCTTTACTCTCGTATGGTACAGGCATTTAAGAAACTTTATTTTTTATATGAATCTGTGTATGGGTCGCGAAGTAATAAAAAAGCCACAAAAAAAAACAAAAAAACAGAACGAGATTCTGCCACCTGATAGCAATATCAGCTCACCAACAAGACTTATCTCATTCAACCATCTGTTAGAATGGAGTCTTGCCCAAAAATCTGGTAATTAGCAATTTGATACGAACAAGACTAAGGAGATCACTCTATGACTTTGTTGACAAACAAAATGGGCATCCGTCCCTCCGACAGACACACCGACACATACACAAAACAAGAAAAAAGGCAAATAATAACATTATGGTTCAGTGGAACAGACAGACATAAGAGGATGATTTAACTGACACAAGATATTCTCTAAACATACAAAATGAAATGAGAAATATCTACCAATGTGAAGTAAATAAAGAACCTGGGTAAGAATTTTCAGGTTACGAATGATGACAGATTACTTAAGAAGGCCTCAGAATAGAACAGTTGAATTGCTGTGACTATAACAACAAAGATAAGGTTGGTTGGTTAGTTGGTTGTGGTTTATGGCACATCAACCTTTGAAGGCTATTTAATGCCAAATCCTGCTTATATATATATATATATATATATATATATATGAGGCTGAGTCACAAAGTAAAGTCTTTTTCTTTAGTGCTGGAATAATTACTGACACAAGAACATGTATCATACTTCAAAATGAAGCTAATCCTCAGTGGATCACATCCTTACTTCTCAACATAGTCACTGTTTCTCTCAACAGAAATGTTCCATCTTTGAATGAGAGCATATATCCCTGCCTTATAAAATTCTGTTGACTGTTTTTTTTTAACCACTTCATTGTTGCTGTTTTCACTTCCTTATCACTGGCGTAATGTTTGATTCTTAAGTCCTCTTTCATGAAGCTGAAGATATCTGATGAGTTAAGTGGATGTGGTTAAGTTGTCCACCCAAATGAGGTGATTTTCTGTCATGTGTTGTGGTTGAGCACTGCGATTGGCAAGATTTAGCGCCTTCAAACTATCATCTTTTTGGCCCCATGTAAATGAAAATCAACAAATCAGCACACAGAATTTATCTGATAATGATTAAGAAAAAAAAAAAAATTGTAAAAATAGCTTTGATAAACGTCATAACCATAATTTTCAATATTTTTCTTATGTCAAATTTGGAAGTTTTATGATGATTGACATTCTTAATTATGTTGCCATGACAACATCATAAACTTTTTGAACATTCTTCAATATTTTTCCTAACATGAAATTATTTTTTCCAAATCAGACGAAATAGAGAGAAATATTATAATGCATATCAAAACATCCCAGGAAATCGGTTGGGTGGGGTTTTATGGCATATCAACCATTGGGGGTTATTTAATGCCAAATCCTCTTTATACATATATATTAAATATATATGATTTGGTTGGGCCGGGTTTTATGTCATCTCAACCATTGTGGGTTATTTAATGCCAAATCCTCTTTATACATATATATTAAATATATATGATTTGGTTTTGTTGGGTTTTATGGCATATCAACCATTGTAGGTTATTTAATGCCAAATCCTCTTTATATATATATATATTAAATATAAAAGATTTAGTTTGGTTGGGTTTTTATGGCATATCAACCATTATAGGTTATTAATGCCAAATCCTCTTTATTCATATATATTAAATATAATGATTTGGTTGGTTTGGGTTTTATGGCATATCAACCATTGTGGGTTATTTAATGCCAAATCCTCTTTATACATATATATTAAATATATAGGATTTGGTTTGGTTGGGTTTTATGGCATATCAACTATTGTAGGTTATTTAATGCCAAATCCATTTTTATACAAATAATCAGTTCTATTTCAAACAATTCAGTTTATCATGGGTACACTGTTTAATTGTCAAACTAATTTCTATTTCAAGCTCTCCAATTTAGTCAAAAAATTTAATTTACACAATTCAGTTTAGTATGGGAATAGTTTTTGTCCACACACAGTTAAATGTCAAAACAATTCTCTTTTGACTAATTTAATTTAGCGTAGTATAGTTTTAATGTCAAAAACAGTTCTATTTCAAGCAATTCCGTTTAGCCTAAGTATGCTGTTTAAATATCAAAACAGTGCTATTTCAAGTAATTTAGTTTAGCCTAAGTACGCAGATTAGTTCTATTTAACCCATAGATAGGGCCCTATCAGGTACTCCTACTCCGGGCCAGAGTGGACCTGGAAGCAACGGCAATGAAGGAGTGCTCCGCATTCACCAAAGCTCCAGCATCAGTGTAAGCTCACCATCAGATCTTGTGACATATCCAGCGAACTTGTTGTGGGGGGTGGTCTTATCCCTCTGCAGAGGTGCTGTCAGTGTATTCTACAGCCCCAGCCGACAAGGCAACACAGTCAAAGGATTTCAAGTATTGCAATGCAACACTAAAAATTCAATTTGTGTTCAATCATTTGTTTTCACACAGTTAAATGATTCTCAGTATAGTCATGAAACACTAATAATTCAGTACATTGTTTGTACATAGCCAACTGGTCAAATAGTTCTATTTGATCCATAGATGGGACCCTATCAGGTGCTACCACATCCAGGTCAGAGTGGACCTGGAAGTAATGGTAATGAAGGAGTGAATTGCATTCCCCAAAGCTCCAAGACTGGAGCCTCACCATCAGATTGTTTAGTGTCACATCCAGAACATTTGGTGAGAAGGGTCTTACCTCTCTGTAGAGATGCAGTCGGAGTATTTTACAGCCCCAGCTGACTGGATTGACAGTTAAAAGTTTAAACAGTTCTATTTAAAGTTGAGACCTTAACAGGTTCTGCTACTCCGGGTCGGCGTGCACCAGGAAGTAATGATAATGAAAAGTTACTCTACATATCCCAAAGCTCTCGGACCAGAGCCTCACCATCAGATGTTTTAACCAGGACACTAAAATCATTCATTTGTTGTTTGTTTTCATCTTGGCGAATACAACATCAGTCTTAATACTTTTTGAATCCACCTTCTAATCAAATTTACTTTAATCTGGCACAAGACCACAAATGTGAGGCACCAACTGAGAATTATTACATTTTCGATACTAGCTTTGAGAAGCGAAAGAAATACCTAAACATGTTCCATAAATAGAACTCAAATGATTATAGATAAATTGAAATAATCTAATTGATGAATCTGAATTTGTCTCTGAAGAGCAGAATCTAAAAACAGAAAAACAAAAGAAAGATTAAAAATTTAAATGGTTATACGAGAGATCTACACACACACATTAAGTGATCCATATTAATTTGCACTAATCAAAATGAGTCATGGTCCTCAAGTCAAAAGTTGAATATTAGACTATTTTAAACTTTTGGCAAAATTCCTGAGGTTTCAGCAATGCTTATTCTAATTGCCAAAGCTTTGCAATTTTTTAAGGATCATGAACACAGAGATTTCCTGAATATTTTTTCCTTGAATAGCACCATATTAAGTAATGTGAGTGAATAAAGATTAGGATTATCAAAAAGTGTCCAGAAATCATAAATATTAAGCTCAATATAAAAAGACCGCCAACTAAGTGAGTCAAAGTCCACCAAAAGAGTTAAAATAGAATTTGGAGAATTTGAAACCAATGAAATTAAGAAATTTTCTATAGTTTTT
Source organism: Sepioteuthis lessoniana (assembly GCA_963585895.1). Taxonomy (NCBI): domain Eukaryota; kingdom Metazoa; phylum Mollusca; class Cephalopoda; order Myopsida; family Loliginidae; genus Sepioteuthis; species Sepioteuthis lessoniana. Next base: position 61,120,116 of record OY757938.1, on the reverse strand, counting down.
CGATGAAAAATGATAAGATCCTTTTTTTTTCACTTCCTTTTTATGAGGAACTGTATCGGAAGGATCACTAACTTCCAAGATTGTACTTTAATCCACTCACACCATCAAAAAAGATAACACATGCAGAGTTTTGAAAAAGTCAATCACTATTTCTAAAATTCAACAACTTTTAAATAAATAAAAAAAAAAAAAAAGGGAAAAAGTGCAAAGAAGGTTAAAAGTTAACAGCAAGAAGTTCAATACGAGGCTCAAATCAGATGTTAGTGCGTGCACAAGAGAAAGATAGAGAGAAAGAGAGAGAGAAAAAGAGAGAGAGAGAGAGAGCGCAAGTCCTAACCACATTTTTATTGACCAATAACAATGGCAGAACTGGTACTTCTATTTCTTAAAAATTCAAGAACCAAATTGCAACAAAAAGTGAAGACGTTCTTTTGATGGAAAGTGACTTTCCTAAGTTTTATATTAAGTGACTTTAGTGTATGTGCATGAATGAAAGAATTTGTAATTTGATTTTCACCTTTTTATTAATTTTATTTTTTATTTTTTATTTTTATTTTCTGATTTTTTAATTTTTTATTTTTAATTACTTTGCTTTATCTTCTGAATACGAACTGTAACTCCACATTCGCTACTCTGTGTCAGGAGGGAAGCATGTAAGACTCATCTGACGAGATGGAGAATATAGCAATAATATTCTCCGCTGAAATAAATTTATTATGACGACTTAACCGAATTTGAGTCTCCATTTAATTGTACTATATATATATATATATATATATACACAAAGCTTTTACAGGTAAAAAAAAAAAAAAGGAAATGCGAATATTACACTGCGATTAAAACTATGGGGGTTTTTATATACCGCGAAAAGCCCGGTTTATTCCTACATTTTGTAAAAGAATAAACCGTACTCAAACCAGCAGTAGAGAGATGGTGACCACTTTTGAAAAAAGGAAGATGAACGACTTATACATGCAACAAAATTTATGTACAACAACAACAATAAACAGGGTTTTACATCAAATAGAATAAACAACGAATTGGAGGAGTTCACAAAAGAGAGTTCAAGGAAGAGTTCAAGATATAAAATATGGTTATAGTTTGTTGTGAAGGTTGTAAGGTTGAAGGTAAAGTAGTGAAGTAGGTGGTGGGTTTGCAGATAAAATGCCTGCTGGAACTTAACTGTGTGTGTCCTTTTCCTTTAAACTCTGCACTTGCGTTTGTCGCTCTTGGGTCCCGGTGGTGGAAGGTACCAAAAGTATACCGTCAGGGGCTGCTACGAAAAGGACCTGTGCTATCAGTGTAGGTAGTGGAACCAAAAGAGAGAGAATCTCCTGTGGGGCTCTTTTTTATAATGGATGCCATGTGACCCCAAGGGGCTGCTGCTGATCGGTGAAACAGGATCACTAGTTCCTTACCAAAATTTCTACAAAACAGTCCATCACCCCAAGATAGAAATAAATATTTCTGTGGTTGAGGTTTGGTTTCTTTGTTTAATAGAGAAATCAACATTCATGGGTTATTCACATTTGTCCCTATAAAAGAACAGTTGTGTCACTTTTCAACCCATAGCTGGAGAGAGAAGAGGGTTCATGCCTTTTCCAAAGTGAACATAATGGCAAGACTGGCGTTTGAACTCACTCACTTTGAGGCTGCAGTGCAACACTCGAGCCATTATACTATGGGGACTTCTCCCCATGAGACCGAGATAAGTCGCAGTAGGTGATTGTCTCACAAATAATATTTTAAGTCTTTTTTATATACAAGTAAATACCCTGAGGATAGATAGACAGATGGATAGAAAAACTTTAAATAAATCATTTTTTCGTCTTCTCATCTCAGATTCATTATGAAAACTTTTAGAAATCAAGCTGACATTAAGTTTGGCTAAGGTTTTATGGCATATCAACCATTGTAGGTTATTTAATGCCAAATCCTCTTTATACATATACATTAAATATATATGATTTGGTTTGGCTTGGTTTTATGGCATATCAACGATTATAGGTTATTTAATGCCAAATCCTCTTTATACATATATATTAGATATATATATGATTTTTTTTGGTTTGATTTCATGGCATATCAAGCATTGTAGGTTATTTAATGCCAAATCCTCTTTATACATATATACTAAATATATATGATTTGGTTTGGCTTGGTTTTATGGCATATCAATGATTATAGGTTATTTAATGCCAAATCCGATTTATACATCTATGTTAAATACATATGATTTGGTTTGGTTGGGTTTTATGGTATATCAATCCTTGTACGTTATTTAATGCCAAATCCTCTTTATACATATATATTAGATATATATGATTTGGTTTGGCTTGGTTTTATGGCATATCAACGATTATAGGTTATTTAATGCCATATCCAATTTCTTCATATACATTAGACATATATGATTTGTAAACATAAGTCAACAAAGTTAAATGGTTCCTGGCACAGCAACGGATCACTAACAATTCAATTAAACATCAGTCATTTTTTTACGCACAGTTAAATGATCAAACAGTTCTATTTCAAACAATTCAATTTAGTATAAGTTATTGGCTTGCACTCATTTTAAATGTCAAATAGTTGTTTGACCCATAGATAGGAACCTATCAAGTGTAACAACTCTGGGTCAGAGTGGTCCTGGGAGTGATGAGAGCATTAATGGAGCCTCACCATCAGATTGTTTAATGTCATATCCAGGACAACCGTTGGGTGGGGCGATTTACTTCTCTGACATCAGGAGGTGAGAAAACAATTTATTTTTGGTTTCATCCTTCTCTACAAGTTAGAATCTGAACACTTTCTTAATTCGAGAAAAACATTTTTATAAATATTTATTCGTACACTGTGTGAGTGCGTGTCTGTGTAAATTAAATGCCAAGTTAAAAAATATTTCAGAAAGTAAGTAAAAATCAAAAGGACATGGGCCGTGGCATAGAAGGCAAAATTAATTTATTTTAACAGTTAAATTCTAAACTTAAAAAGATTATTTTACTTGCCTACAGAAATAAAACATCTTCAATCAGATTGTCTCTGGTCAATGTGTTCTAATGTTCAATCTCAAGAATTCTGTCTAAACATATCATGCTTAAATACAATTCAGTTCATCTGTGTGTGTGTGTGTGTGTGTATATATATATATATATATATATATATATAGAGAGAGAGAGAGAGAGAGAGAGAGAGCCACTTACACATGAACTGACTAACTCAAGTATGATACTATTTACCAACCCCTCCGCTCGGGCAGGATATGACCCAAGGTCAATTTTTAAGCAGAGTTTAACAGGTTTGAATTCAGAGTTTTCCTTCTCCTAGACTAGTTGCCTTAGCAAGGCTGAAGAACCTAGTCTGTCCTACTATTTACCCATAGCTGGAGGGAGAATAATTGGATTCATACCTATCCCAAGGGTATTAGTGCTATGTGAAATGCAATCAGTCGCATCCAGGATTTGAACTCGCATCGCCGTGTCCATATGAATTTTTTCTGGTGCCT
>OY757938.1:61094114-61109114 GCA_963585895.1 Sepioteuthis lessoniana | reverse complement strand
TCTTTTGGATTCCAGGACATTAAAAACTTCCTATCAGTGTACTTTAAATGTACTTAAGTGGAGTTTTCTAATTATGAATATTCAATTAACAGGCTAAAGTTGAATATTGGCATTATGATGGAATGTGTTATCTCTTCACGGGTTTTCATTTTGATAATGGAGATGATATTGTGTAGGATTGAAGTTAACACCAATGAAATAACCTGTCTATTTATGAAGGTTTTTATGGACAAGTAACTCTAGTCGCAGAATCCAGATTACACATGGATCAACTGGTGACCCGTCTACAGGAGCTCTTCAAATGGCCTGCAATGAAAATAGAGCCTTCAAAATGCCGCAGTTTATCAATAATTAAAGGAAACTGCAGAGAGATAAAGTTCTCTGTTGCTGGGAATGAAATCCCCACACTCCACAACAAAAACATTAAGAGGCTCTGTTGCTTCAACTCCCAACCACTTACTGATCGACATCATTGGCAGGACTTAAGCAAACTACTGAAAGATGGATTATGCTCCATTGATAAATATGACCTCTTGAACAACAATTAAGTTTGGTGTATTTAACCGGCTCAATGGCCTAGTGGGTAGAGTGTTCGCCAATGGTCTGGGAGACCTGGGTTCAATCCCAGGTCATGTAATACCAAAGACTTTAAAAATGGTACCTGATACCTCTTTGCTTAACACTCAGCAATATAAGGTACGTATTGAGAGTAAAGTGGAGCAATCCAGGGAAAGGAGTAGTGCCCTCCTCTACACTTTAGTGTAGTAGCTATTGAAAAGGGAGCTTTCTGGTCGCCCTCGACTACGGTCGCCAACTTACTTATTTTGGATTACTTCCTAAATTATCATGGCCAATGCAAGTATATGAGGTATCAATTAAATGTTGAAGCAATGGAGCAGTTAATCAGTAAATATATGAAAAAATCGTTGGCAGTGCCTGACTCCTTAATAAATGTGGTACTACACAGTACATCAACGAAGCTAAAACTTCCAGCATTGTCATTTGTTTAGGAATTTAAATTAGGTAAAGCGCAACTTTTCCAGAAGCTGCGTGACTCTCACAACCCAGTAGTGAAGAAAGTCCAACCTTCTGTACTAACCAGTTAGAAGTGGAAGGCCAAAATAGCTATTGAGAATGCAGAATCAGCCTTTAAGATGAAAGAAATAATTGGTACTGTGGCAAATAGAAGAGCAGGTCTAGGCCTTCATCGACAGCGATGGTGGTCCAAGGAATCCACAATAAACGAAAGAAAAATGGTTTCGGAAGAAATTCATCATCTCGGGGAAGTCAGGCGTATTGCTACAGCTGTAGGACAAAGGAAACAGGGTGCATGGACCAAGTAGGAGAGTGCAAAAGACAGAGTTGTCACATGGGGCGACGTTAAGCAGATAGAATCCCCAAAATTAAGTTTCCTTATAAAGGCGGTCTATGACGTTTTACCAACACTAGTCAAACTTCATGCTTGGGGGTTAACTAGATCCAACTGATGCAGGGCATGTGGGAAAACTACCGGCCTCAAACATATTCCCGCTGGATGCGAGTGTGCTCTAAGAAGCTACACGTGGAGGACCTAACGAAGTCCTTGAGATTTTCGAGGAGGCTGCGAAGATATGCTGTAAGACTGCAGATAAAGCTCTAAATAATATCACTAATAGAGCGATTCATTTCGTTCAAGAAGGAAATATTTCCAAACTTTCGTGTAGAAATAAGCTCAGGTCATCATTGCTCGATGGCTGTACAAACTGGCACGTCGCAACTGATTTAGAACATCATTTCGTATTTCCAATAGAAGTAGTGTTAACGACCCAGCGTCTAGATATTGTCATGTGGTCCGTTAAATGAAAAAAAGTTTTTGTTACTCAGTGAACGATCTATTTTGAAAAAAAATTCGACTGAGTAAGTTGAAAAAATATGAGGATCTGCGAGAATAATGTGTCAGAAATGGCTGGCTGGCTGGCTGGCTAACCAGCGTATTTCCTTTTGAGGTCGGATGCCGAGGTTTGATTACCAACTCAACCTCCGTATTCTTGATTAATCTTGAACTTTCTCGATCAGACAAGAGGAAATACATAAAAACGATCCAAGATAAGGCTCAAACAGCATCAGCATGGATATGGCAATCCCAGAGTGATGCCAATCCAACAAAGTCTGGGGGTATCGTGACTTACTGCTGGAGTGCTCTGGGTTAATGGTAATGATGCTTCGGCCTCAAAACGCTGCCTGAAACCAGAGTCATCATCTTAAGAAGGATTTGTTGGAAGCAATTCTGCTGTATAAGCATCATCCATTGTATGATGCCGGCACAAGATTATATATATATATATATATATAATTTCCACCTGCCTATATATATATATATATATACACACACACATACATACATGTACACCAACGTGTGTGTGTGTGAAATATTATGGCTCTAAATATCTTACATTTCCAGTACAAAATTCTGAAAATTTAAAATCAACTTTTGAATACACACACAGAATATATATATATATATATATATATATATATATATATATATATATATATATATATATACACAGAAGAGCTATATATATATACTTGTACATACATGTACAACAACGTGTGTGTGTGAAATATTATGGCTGTAAATTTCTTATATTTCCAGCACAAAATTCTGAAAATTTAAAATAACCTTTTGAATCTTATGATCTGTTAGTGAATAGATTAGACATTGAAAAATAGAATCAAAACTTTACAGAAAACGTGGGTAACTATCAACAATAATAAAGAATTTAAATTTGATTATTTTGAAATAAACAAGGTAAGTTTCCTGACAAATTTGTCTTTCCACTTCGATGAAATATTTTCTATCTTAGAATTTATATTTTAAATCTTAAATTCAGTTTCGTTGAAAGATTTTATCAACTGCAAAGCAAGATGATCATACCGTCTTGAAACTGACATTGCCAGAAACGAAATAAATATTGGAATAATGTTTTTTGTTTGTTTGTTTTTCCCCCTAACAAATTTTTGAACTTGAGATAAAAATGTTGATTCTTTTTTTTTTTTTTTTTTTTTTTATTTCGAAAATAAGAAAAATTTTCAAAACAGAAATTTGCGCTGAAAGGCTTTTCAATATTGTAATGTTTTTTCCAATGAAAACTCTAAGTTCCCTCAACCTCAATGTTAACAGTAGCTTGGAGTTATTCAATATAGCTTTCAATAAATAAACCAAAACCTGATTTTAGGCATTCTCAGTATTTTAAAAACTATATTTACATCCTTGAAAGAAAGAAAGAAAAATAAATTCCAATTTTGATCAAACTGGTAGAATGTACTGACAGCCAAGTGAATTAATGAAAGGGAAATTAGAGTTTTTAAAAATCATAGTTTATAGGGTTCATTTTTTGGTATGAAATAACTTTTTAGCAAAGAAATAATTTCTAACAAAAAGTAATGAACAAACTAACTTTTAATCTTTTATTAAGATCGAAATTTTAATAAAGTTGTGGGGTTTGAGGCTTCAAGGTCAGGGGCTAAGGGCAAGGTTGTGTTGTCGTAAGATATCTGACTCCATATTTTGGTTATATTATTTTGCTACTGGCCAATACACCCACCCAAGCCGAAACACTACTGCATAGTTTGGAACGAGCCGCTGCAGGCACTGGACTCCATGTTAATGCACACAAAACTGAATTTATGTGCTTTAATCAGAAAGGCGACATCTCCACACTAAATGGAACCTCCCTAAAACTGGTTGACAAATTCACTTACCTAGGAAGCAGCGTCTCATCAACCGAAAAAGACATCGACACACGGCTAATGAAGGCATGGACAGCTATCGATAGGCTTTCGATCATATGGAAATCAAACCTGACCGATAAAATGAAACGCAGTTTCTTCCAGGCTGCGGTCGTGTCGGTGCTGCTGTATGGATGCACTACTTAGACGCTGACTAAACGGTTGGAGAAGAAGCTAAACGGCAATTATACAAGAATGTTCCGAGCAATATTAAACAAGTCCTGGCAGCAACACCCAACAAGGCGCCAACTGTACGGTCACCTACCACCTGTCACGAAAACTATACAAGCCAGACGAATCAGACATGCTGGACACTGCTGGAGAAGCAAGGACGAGATCGTAAGTGATGTGCTCCTGTGGACCCCCGCATATGGCCAATCAAAAGCAGGACGACCAGCTCGAACCTACATACAGCAGCTATGTGATGATACGGGATGTAACCCTGAAGACTTGCCGGAAGCGATGAATGATAGGGAGACGTGGAGAGAGAGGGTCAGGGATATCCGTGCTAGCCGTACGACATGATGATGATCATTTTACCTCACGTTGACTGGCCGGCACAATGCCTTGCCCAAAGAAAGTCCCAAAAGAATTATACAATAAGAAAAGACAGAAACAGATAAGAGACGAAAACGTTTCTTTTATACTTTCCTTTATTTACTGGGTTCAACAACCATTCCGTGGATGAGGGAGTTTTTCCTGAATACATTGAAATGGTTGAATCCCCCAGTTAAGGTGTCAAAAATACGTTAAATTGTTTCATGTATGTATTTGTCCTCATTTGGATATTTCGGGCTTCCATAAGGGTTAGTTTTCTTTTGGAAGTTTTGTCAAAGTACGGTGAGGGTCAGTTTATAGTTCAGTAGTGGGTCTTGTATATATCAGCATCATGTTGACCGAGAGAGGGCTGGGTGAAAGGGACTAACCATCGCTACGTCCAAAGACGTAGACGTGGTGCCCAGACACGACAGCAACGATCTTATCAGGACGCTGGTCACTGCCTGAAAGAGAAAGAATACTTTGTCCCGTTTGTCAAGAGGAAAGCCCTTTTTCTTTTTACGCATGCGTCATCTCCTTTTCCCGTTAAAGACTTCTGGGAGTTTCTTCAAATTTAATAGTTTTCTTTTTCTTTTTTTTTTTTAATTAAATTTAATTTTAAATCTTTTTATTTATTTATTCGTTCCCTACAAAGTATAATTTATGTTGAAATATTTCTCATTTACAACCACTGTCCTCTGAGACACCAAATCTAGCACTTAAAACAATTGTATCATACGCTAGCCTCATTCCAGCAGCCATTCTGTTTTTTTTTTAATATTTTGTTCACTTATGTAGCCAGAGAGAGAGAAACGCAGATTCTTCCAAGCAGTGATCGAGTCGATGCACTACATGGACGCTAACTAAACATATGGAGAAAAAGCTTGACGGTAACTACGCAAGAATGCTGCGAGCAATATTGCACAGGTCCTAGAGGTAACACCCCACAAAACAGCAGCTGTACGGCCACCTACCACCCATCCCGAAAACTATCCAAATTAGACGAATCAGACATGCAGGACACTGCTGGAGAAGTAGGGACGAACTCATAAGTGATGTACTCCTATGGACCTCCTCATATGGCTGAGCAAAAGCAGGGCGACCAGCTCGAACCTACATACAGCAGCTCTGTGAGGATACGGGGTGTAGCCCTGAGGACCTGCCAGAAGCGATGAGAGTCCCCCGGAGGGTAATGGCTGACGTGTTGGACTGCAACATCATACTAAGTGAGTTCAAACTCCAGTCGCGCTGTTAACGTTCACTTTCAGACAAATACCCTTGGGAAATGTTAAATAGTACGACTACTGTTCTTCTACAAGAATGGTTTTTACATTAAATAACCCATGAAGATTGATATGCCATTCAAGAAAGAAACCAAACCCTCGAAGGTAATGTGAAAGAGTCAATAAGAGAGTAATAAACAGTCATTGATTTTAATGGCATATCAAACCCTCTAGGGTTATTTTATGTCCAGGTGTGATGGCATCTTGTAAATTTTAAGTTTATATATACATTTTTTCTTTTAGTTGCTTATGAGATTTCTGTATCCAGTTATACATCAAGTTATTTTATTCTTTGAGGTTAGAGAATTGCATATACTGTACATTTATATTGACATGTTTAGCATAGTTGTAGGGTTTTTTTTTTTTGCATATAGATATTTGATACCAAGTATTCCTATTCAATACAAATAATTTGCTCACAGTTGTATAGTTCCAAGTATTCCTATTTAATGTTAATAACTATGCGATTTCCAGTAATCATTCAATAATAATTTGTTTGCAAACTGTGAAATTGTTGGGTTGGGTTTTATGGCATATCAACCATTATAGGTTATTTAATGCCAAATCCTCTTTATACATATATATTAAATATATATGATTTGGTTTGGTTGGCTTTTATGGCATATCAACCATTGTAGGTTATTTAATGCCAAATTCTCTTTATATATTAGATATATATAATTTAGTTTGTTAGGGTTTCATGGCATATCAACCCTTGTAGGTTATTTGTAAACACATATTTTTATAACATTTTTAAACCAGCCTGAGCTCATTTTTTTGCATGCAGTTAAATGGTTTCAAGCATTTTCTATTAAATACAAATAATTCTATTAACTATTAATCATTTGTTTTCACAAAGTTAAATGGTTTCAAGTATTGCTATGTAACAGTAACAATTTAACATCAGTCATTCATTTGCACACATTTAAATGAACATCCACCTATGATTTTCTAAATGAATAGTTTGTAGGTAATTTCATTTTTAGATGACATAAAACCAATTTGTTTGTACACGAGTATTGCTATTATTTTTACACAGTTAAATGGTTTCAAGTATTGCTATCTAACACTAGTAATTCTATTCAATATTAATCATTGGATTGCAGACAGTGAAGTGGTTATAAGTATTGCTATCTATTACTAACAATTCAATTAAACATCAGTCATTTGTTTGCACACAGTTAAATGATCCAACAGTTCTAATTCTAATAATTCAACTTTGCATAAGTCATTTAATTGCACACAGTTTAATAGTCTAATAGTTCTATTTGACCCAGAGATAGAACCCTATCAGGTGCTACCACTCCAGGTCAGAGTGGATCTGGGAGCAATGGCAATGAAGATGTACTCCACATTCCCCAAATCTCCAATGCTGGAGTCTCACCATCTGATTGTTTAATGTCATATCCAGGAAACTTGTTGGGAGGGGTGTTTTACCCCTCTGCAGAGATGCAAGTGGTGTATTCTAGAGCCCCAGCCAACTGGGCTGCTGTGAAATGGTTCCAAGTAAGTAATAATAATCGTCCCAAGTGAACATAAATAGTTTCAAATAACAATTCTTGATGGAAATAATAGATACAGTTATATATTAAGTATTCCTATCAAATACAAATTCTTTGGCCTGTAAATACAGAACAGAAATAGTAGGTTTACTTTTTGATTGGTTTGGTTTGGTTTCTTTGTTTAATGGCATATCAACTTTTTTAGGTTATCTAATGCCAAAGCTATTCTCCTAGAAGAACAGTAGTGGTACTATTTAACCCATAGCTGGGAGGATTAGGGGGTTCATACCTTTCCCAAGGGTATTTGCATGAAAGTGAACGTAATAGCGCGACTGGAATACGAACTCACTTACTACGATCCCGCAGTCCATCGCTTTAACCATTACACCACGAGGACACCCCCTTGACTTTTTGATTCTGTCTTTCTCATGATTGCAAATAGCTGTTCATATTATAAGAAAAATACTCAACATTTGTATAAACCGGATTGTGTAATAATGATTTGATACATTTTCAATTAAATATCCTGTACTCTACAACACAGAAGAAACCGTGTCATTGACAATGACCCAAGATGGTAGGAAAGTTTAAAAACAAAGTACAACCATAGTCACTACATCGCATTTGCCAATGAGAAAAACTGATTAAAAAGCTAAATACCAAATTCTTCTCTGTCATTTTTGATAAAACATGTCTGCAAGAGAATCAATTGACTAAATTATTGTCTAAAATATTTGTGTATTTTTTTTTTGCACTCAGCTACACAAGTCATTCAAGAAATTTGAGGAATTTTTTTGACTGAGGAGGGACCTATTTATTGAATGACCCTTGTACATATGGTAAATGGAATATATTTGACCGAGACAGGACCTATTATGTATATGAGGGTCCTTCAATGAATAAGTGGAATTTTTTTGTCAGAAGAGGGATCTATTCATTGAATGACCCTTGTACCTATAATAGGGAATTTGTTTGACTGTAGTAGGACTGTTATATATATATATATATATATATATATATATATATACACACACACAAAGATCAATAAGTAAATAAGGTCAATTTCTTTTACTAGGGATGGGCCTATTACATATGGGAGGGTCAATCAATAAATAAGTGAAATTAAAAAAAAAAAAGGGAAAAAAAAATTTTCAGAATTTTTTTTCTATAAATGCAAACTCTTCATAGTTTCAAATTGGTTTATTGCAAAAATTGTTTTGAGGCTATTTTAGGTAGCAGCAAATCAAACAGAATGCTCCAGCTTTGAACAGAGGTTTGTCATCAAATTTTTGATGGCTGAGAAGTGCAAACCATGTGAAATTTACAGAAAAATGTGTGATGTGGAACAGAGAAACATGTTTTAGTCAAAACAATCTTTACAAAAGCACTAAACATTTACCATTATGAACCAGAGTTGAAAAGACAGTCTATGATGAGCAAAGACAAAGACACTGACTCTCTGGTAAAAACGATGTTCTTGGCATAGCAGTCAATATACAAAGTCATGTTGACAATCTTCTGGGATATGAAAAGACCTGGACTATTGATTTCCTTAAAAGATGTGCAACTGTAAACGGTGCTAGCTAAAGCAAACTCCTTCAGCAATATTTCACCTCATTCGTTGAATAATCCTTGTATATGATAACAAGCACGCCTCTATTATACAATTAATTTTCCTTGGAGGTAAACCCACAGGAAATAGTGCTGTTATTATGGATCTTTGGCTGGCAAAGTGTGTTTCCACAAAGTATGTGATTCCTGTCCATGATAGCATATAAGTCCACTATCCACAAAAAATACATCAGGTGTTGGCTCGAAATGTAGATAAAATAACTCCACAGCATATACACTAAAGTACATGATGTTTTAATTGCAGACGAATGACCATGTGATTGAAAATGAAAAATAAATAGGAGGTGACCGTGGTGTAATGGTTATCGTCGTAGGAAATGGACCCGGCGATGCGAGTTCAAATCCTGGACAAGACTTATTGCATTTCACATAGCACTAATACCCTTGAGAAAGGTATGAATCCAATTATTCTCCCTCCAGCTATGGGTAAATAGTAGGGCAAACTGGGTTCTTCAGCCTTGGTGAGGCAACTAGTCTAGGAGAAGGAAAACTCTGAATTCAAACCTGTTAAAACTTCGCTTAAAAATTGATCTTGTGTCATATACTGCCTGAGCGGAAGGGTTGGTAAATATGGAAGATGAAAAATAAAACATATTTCATGGGGGACACTATACGTAAGCTTCATGGAGGACACTATACGTAAGATTTTTTTTTTCTTTCTTGCTTGCTTGCTTTCAGTTTTTGATTTTTAATTAACTCGTACTTTCTCTGGTAGGATTTGAACTTAGAACTTTTAATCCCATCTTTCACTATGTCTCCTGGCAAAATATATGGACTCCCCACACTTAGAAAATATTTCTTCCATTGTTTTTAATCCATGAAAATAAACACCCTTGTTTGATAGACGAATACTCTGGTTTCAACAAACATACATCAAATTAATTAAAATAATTTATTTTAATAAATTATAGAGATTTTTTTTTCAATATAAGGAAGGGGAATCAGTTATGGAATTATAAAATTTCAAAGCAGAAATGATAGAATCATTTACAAGAATAATTCCTAATCAAAATGAATCTACTAAACAACCTTTTTATTTAGTTCCTGGTGGAACTCAATAAATGACCAGATATCTTTTCTGCAGTTGAAAAAGATTTGCCTGACTTGATTTGTTAAGTATCATATAAACTTTTTGTGGATTCAAGTAACTAATATGCCATTGTATTATGTTACTTGGAAAGGAGATGAGTACTTATACCTTTTATTTAGAGAGATCTCTTCAGATGAAACTCAATGAATAAATGACCAGATATATTTTCAGCAGTTGACTAAGATTTACCCGAGAAATCTTTGCCAGTCAAAACAAGAAATTTCATCGCCTACTTCGTCTCTTTTTTCTGATTTGGGCATAGTTTACTTTCCATAGATTGAAAATAACTGAAGAAACGTTCTCTAGACGTGGTCAGTCCATATATTTTTGCCAGGGGGTGGAAAAATAGAATGGATGAATGTGTTTTGATCTAAAGTAACAATTTAGTGTTGCGTTCTGGTTAGTGAATGCTTGTAATATCAAATAAAGGACAAACCACAATATGAGAGGAAATAGAGATATATTCTCAGGAAAAAGTATATACAATAGAGAGACTACTAGTAGACAAGAACATAGGATTAGTGAATACAGAATAAAGATATAGTCCAACGATAGTATTGGCTTCCGTTATTACGATAGCAAGTAAGGTGATCTAGTGCGATCTCCAGTCTCCAACGCTCTAATACAATTCCTATAAGAAGCTGCGGTATTTGTTCCATGCCCCACCGAACGTGAAAGTGTGGCACAAGGCCTTTTTTTTGGTGGGTCAGGGCACAGGGCTGTAACCCATACGCGCCCAGCATTTCCCAAAAATGCCTACAGCCCCGTCGGCATTTCCCTTATTAGGGGCGCCTCAGGTGCTGTGCGATCAACCCAACCCCCACCGAAGGGGGTAATAGCCTAGGGGGAAGGCCCCCTGAGGCCGTAGGAAAAATCCAGCTACCGAGACACACCCGGGCAGATCCGCGCTGCAGCCAGCACGGCCGGCCAAAGTGCGACCCGACAACTGAATGCAGCTCCTAGAAGAAGCTGATCTTCACCTTCTAGTCTGCCCTGCTATATATGACAGATGGACTTGTTCATTGTGAGGAAAAAGGTGGGTGATACCCAACATTTAGAATAATAATAATAATGAAGAAACATCATAATATGAAATGTTTTGGAATCCCAGCATATTTGCTGGCATTGAATAAACGTCTATTTCTGCTCAGAATATCAATTGGTTTTATCAAATGTTTTACACCACACAGCAAATTAAAATCATATAAACATTTTTTATTTGCTTCAAAAGAATGCTATCTATTTACACCTATAAATCATGTCTCCAATTTCGACCAAGTCAGGTAGCCACATCTGAATCAAATATAACAAGACAGATATAAATGCTATCAATTTACTCTAATTTGGCATTCAGTAAAGATAGAACCATTGATAATTATCTTCATTTATTCAAAGAAACTAAAAGAAATACTTTTTAAGACAGGAACCAAGTAAATTGACAGAACTATTTTACTTGGACTTGACAAAGGGTAAACTCACTAATAATTACTCCATTTATTATAAAAACACAAGAGAAATGATGATACAATGCTTTGTACTCCTGCAGCAAAGAAAATTGCCGGCTTTCAAAATGAATTTATTGTCGTTAAATTCAAAAGTGGAACGTGCCAAAGAGAATCAAGTTAGTGAATTCCATTTCTAGCTGCCACCTGATTATTCAGGTCTTCCAATAAAAATGTCTGATTTTAAAATAGAAGTGACTCTTTGTTACATTCCTCTTCTAGTATCTCTCTCTCTCAATATATATATATATATATGTAGAAGAGTAGATGACTTACTCCGTGTGGTAAAGTGAGCACAATTATGCTTAGCTTGCAAAATGAGTGATTTGCTAGAGAGAGAGAGAGAGAGAGGGATAGAAGAAAAAAGAAACATGGCCACCCGATCACCCCATATATAAGCTTAAACCCAGTCTTGAGCAAGGAGAATTTCCAAAGTGGCATATGCAAATTTTTTGAAGAGAACATACCAGCCAAGCATAAAAACACCAGTTCGAGAGAAACGGTGAATACGACTGAGTTAAGACATTATTCTTGTTGGCGGAGATTGTACTAAGTTGAGACAATCTTTTGGTTTGAGCAGATTGTACTAAGATTGTACTAGGAATACATTTCACCCAGGTTTAGTAATATATATATATATATATATATAGCCTGCCTGGAGTTATTATGCAAATCAAATAAACCTCAAATCAAAAAGTCCTGAATCAATATTTGTCAAATTTAAACTCATAAAATGTTTAAGTAAATTTTCTGCTATTTCTAATGGCTAGTTTTTGAGATATTTGGAATTTACAAAAACTAATATTAGTTTAAGACCTCTGAAATCTAATAAAAACTATCTAACAACGCCTGAAAAATAGAAAATAACAATCTAATGTTCATTTTGGGGATATCAAAGATGCTTTATAGAGATCATAGAACAATAAAGAAAGATATTGAAAATATAACTAAGGGGCCGCAATGGTGAAATATCTCGGACACATGGTGGGCTATGGAAGCGTGAAGCCAAGTAAAACGAAGACCCAGGGTATACAGAAGTTCCCCATCCCAAGGAACGTAAGGGAGTTACGACGGTTTCTTGGGATGACAGGTTATTATAGGCGGTTCTGTAAGAACTTTTCGGGAAAAGCAGCACCTCTAACAGACTTATTTTGCGAGGGGTCAAGTGCCAGACTGCCCCGACATCACACGTGTGTAAAATAAACTCTCGTCTTGGGATAGATATTTTATGCACCGTCACACTTTATAGAGATCATAAAACAATAAAGAAAGATGTTGAAAATATAATTAAGTAGAGAATTCAAAGCCAAGAAGGAGGATATAATGTCTTGGTCTCCGTGAGATGAACATAAACTGAAGTTAATTCAAGTGAAACAACCACTTTTGACCAGTACACGGATCTTGGAAAATGCTGGAATTGAGGAAGTCACGAAGGACAAAAAGTGTAGAATACTTTGTGAATTGAAAACTCTAAAAAGATCCCTTTGGCTTAAGCAAATATTTTCAAGTGTTAAAATTCAAACAAGAAATAGATGAAAATTGACTTTTTAAACTAATTTTCAAATGAATCTCAGGTAAGATTAAGTGGACCTGATGAATGAGCTAAAGGACGGATTTTATTGAATTGAGACATGCCTATGGCTAAAAGTAAGCAATAAGAATATGGTAGTCTGGTGCTATTGGCTGGAATTGTCGACCAAATCATTATTGGACTCTTCTAAGTCGATGAATGAGTTAAACTGAAAAGTGGTAACGACTGCAATTTTATGAACAAAGCTTTTTTTTTGCATGGTCCTAGTCCCAGTCTTGCAGTTTCAAAGGTACTATTTACCAACCCCTCCGCTCGGGCAGGATATGACACAAGGTCAATTTTTAAGCGGAGTTTAACAGGTTTTTTTAATTCAGAGTTTTCCTTCTCCTAGACTAGTTGCCTCACCAAGGCTGAAGAACCTAGTCCGTCCTACTATTTATCCATAGCTGGAGGGAGAATAAGGGGGTTCATACCTTTCCCAAGGGTATTTGCCCGAAAGTGAACGTAATAGCGCGACTGGAGTACGAACTCGCGTACTACGATTCCGCAGTTCACCGCTTTAACCATTACACCACGAGGACACCCCCATGCAGTTTCAAAGGTAAGTCTATTTTCATCCACAACAATGTTTTTACTCGTGTCTAAACTCACCTGTGAATTCTTTCAGGATAAAAGATTTAGATGAGAAAAGATAATGGAACGATCACCAAGTTCTGATCTAAATCTGATCAAAAATTAATAATCAATTGCAAAGATGAAATTATATGAAGGTAGCAAACAATATAACAGCGAAGTAGACCTATGGGAAGCAATTAGAACTATGATGGTTAGATTGTTTGCTAATGGCCCAGGAGATATGGATTCAATCCCAAGTTGAGTCATACCAAAGACTCAAAAAATGGTACTTGATGCCTCCTTGCTTAACCCTCAGCATCATAAGGTATGGATGGATCAAGGGTAGAGTGAAGCAATCCAGAGAAAGGATTAGCGCCCTCCCCTACACCTTGGTGTAGTAGCTATTGAAAATAGAGCCTTCAGGTCACCCTCGACTAAAGGGAGACAACTTTACTTACCAGAACTACCATGTCAGAAAAAGAAGTAAAAAAACAACAAAGTGAATTGAGAATAGACAACTGTTATTGAGAAGAAGGGTTATTATATCAAAATTTAAAAGATCCAAAAACTTATATATCTTTGTTATTTGTTCGATGAGAAGTGTTGACCAATTTTTGCTGATTTTCTTACTTTCTTATTTAAGTAAAATGTTATTATTTAATTTTGCCTAATAACTAAAGACGCCAGTTGTTTTTTTTTTCTTTTTAGAATAGATCAAATGACTTCAATAAAACATATTGATATGACCTAAAATTTCAACTCAAGATTTGTTTTGACATCTAAATTGATTGTTTAAAATTTTACAATATTTTTTCAAACCAAACTTGAATTATGAAAGTTTGCGATTTGCTTCATAAGTTTAGAGAGAATGTTTGAGTGTGTGTGTATATATACATATATATACATATATATATATATATATATTATGGGGATTTTTATAAGCCCCGAAAAGCCCGGTTTATTCCTACGTTTTGTAAAAGAATAAACCATACTTCAACAGCAGTAGGGAAATGGGTGAGAGCTTTTGAAGAAAGGAGACAAACGACTTTTAATATAACAAAATTTATATAAAACAACAATGAACAGGGTTTTACACCAAATGGAACAAACAACGAATATGTAAGAGTTCAAAAAAGAGTTCAAGGTCCAGATAGGTGGTAGGGGTTTGTAAGGTTTAGTTGTAAGGTTGTTATAAGGTAAAGTTATAAGGTAAAGGTGTAAAATAAAGTTATAAGGTAAAGATTTAAGGTAAGGTCTGCAGATAAAATACCTGCTGCAACTTAGCTGTGTGTCCTGTTCCTTTTAACTCAGCACATGCATTCGTCGCTCTAGGCTCCTGGCTGTATGTTGAAGGTACCAAATATGTTTGCTATCAAGGGCTGCTATGAATGGACCTGTTGCTAACAGCGGTGGGAGTGGCAAAAAGAGGAGAATCTCCAGTTGGAGCTCTTTTTATAGTGAACACCACGTGACCCCAAGGGGCTGCTGATATTCGGTGAAACAGGATCACCAGTTCCCTAACAAAATTTCTACAATA
>OY757938.1:60949114-61091614 GCA_963585895.1 Sepioteuthis lessoniana | reverse complement strand
ATTAAAAATAGTCTCAGTAATGTTTCGACCAACAGATAACCCATTGGAATACCTTTTCTTGTTTCTAAAAATCAGATATCCACCTCAAGTATAAGACTTGAGAATATTAAAAGATTCATACCATATGAAATGAGGATTTTCAGAGGTGCTTCTACCAATGAAAAACTCAGAGGAATTCTTCTATATCTGACATTGAAAATTCCCATTAAGAATATGAGGATATGAAGGATATTATAAAAATATAGCTGTGCAGCTGAACACCTTAGGAAAAGTGGAGTTTTAGTGATGCTTCTACCAATGGAAAACTCACAGGAATTATTTTTCTTATTTCTGACACTGAAAATTCTTCCTAAGAATAAGATTTGAGAATGTGGAGGACATTAAAAGAAATACAGCTTGTAGCTTGACACTATATGAAAAGAGGAGCTTTAGTGGTGCTTTGAACAATGGAAAACTCAATGGAATATATCAAAATTTAAATGAAGATGAGTACCAAGCTGAGTAATGTCTACCAATAAGAGATTATGGCTTGATAAATCACGGAGAAAAATAATGAAGCCAGTCTTTACAGTTTTTTTAACAGAATGATTTCTGTTAAAACACAGACTAGTCAGAGGGTAACCCCATCACAACTTTCCACGTCAAGTCTAAACTGAAAACATCTGTTTTTATCCCATAGAATATTTGGGCTATTGTCTTCATTTTCATTGTTACACTCGTGTTTCAGCCGATATGTCCTTTGACCTTCTTCAGATGTGTCATGTTGAACTTGGGAGCCTAAAGAGAACCTTGAACCAAACCCTTTATTCAATCCACAGTGGGTAGATTGTCATTGTTAATGGAATGGGAACAGAGTACAAATGTCAAGCTATGGTAAGTGTTACTTATTTACTCGTAGTTGGGATTGAACCTGAAACCTTTAGATGATTTCGTTCAAAAGTACTTTTCAATCCAACGCCTTTATCCACGGCATCATGTGTCCTGCTGGACAACACTGTACAAACTGAAGCTTTGATTCAATAAGTGAAAAGGTACAAAGTTCATATGGAACAAGTCGGTAGTATATGACATCATCCATCAGAAGTTGGTATATTGAAAAGTACCGTCTGGGTGGGTGGGTGATCTGGTCCCAAAACAAATGACTTGAGGCCACATACTTCAAGGAGGGTTCTTCATGCGCTTGTGCAATACAAGAAAAATTAGCATAGTAGTTCTGGTAACGTATGCATAATGTTTTATTTGTTTAGTCAAAAAGATGTCACAATTCCCATGATCTAAATGTTTGCATATAACTTTCTGAACGTAGATGTTTTCATTTGTGAAGATCATTGAATAAATAATGTCTTTAATATTCTTTTTTTTTCTTTTTTCGTAGATTTGCAGAATATTCTTGATTTTGGAAGATCATTGAATAAAAATCTTTATTTAGAAAAAGAAGTTAAGATATATTGATTTTAATGGCATGTAAACCTCTCTGAGATTATTTTAGGCCAAGAAGTTAGGGGAGATGTGTTCATTGTAAATTTATATCTATGTTTTTGATTTAGTTGTTTCGTAAGAGTTTTTGCACACTGTTATATGCTATCAAGTATTCTTATCTAATACAAATAATTTTCACACAGATGTATGGTTTCAAGTATTCTTATCTAATACTGACAATTTTACATAGAGGAGTCCCCATGATGTCCAGTGTGCTGGACTGAGACATCATAGGGAGCAAAATCAAACTTTAGTTGTGCAAGAGCATTCACTTTTGGGTTAATTGCCCAAGGAAAGTCATAAATCCCCTTATCCCCAACCAGCTATGGGTTAATAGCATCTCTACTGTTCTTCTGCAAAGATAGTTGTGGCATAAAATAGCCCATGAAGGTTGATATGCTATTAAACAAAGAAATTAAACCAATTTAATTCAATAATATAGTTTAAAGTACTTGTTTTTATTTCATAATTATTTGCGCACAGTCATATGGTTTCAATAAACAAATAATAATCCTTTATCATCCTCATGGCATGAGAATAGCATGCATTCCCTTGACTCTCTATCAGCCATCTGTCTTGGAAAGTCTTCAAGGCGGCATCTAGTGTCTGCACAGAACTGATGAATATAATTTAACAGTTACATCTTCCAGTAACTATTTTTGATAATTTTCACATTGTTTTATGGCATCAAGTATTCCCATCTAATCATATTTACCCAACCCCTCCCTCGGGCAGGATATGACACAAGGTCAATTTTTTTTAGCGGAGTTTAACAGTTTTGAATTCAGAGTTTTCCTTCTCCTAGACTAGTTACCTCACCAAGGCCGAAGAACCTAGTCTGTCCTACTATTTACCCATAGCTGGAGGGAGAATAATTGGATTCATACCTTTCCCAAGGGTATTAGTGCTATGTGAAATGCAATCAGTCCAGGATTTGAACTCATGTCGCCGTGTCCAATTCCTGCGATGATAACCATTACACCACGGGCATTCCCATCTAATATTGATAATTTTCCAACAGATCTATTTCAGCAAGAGATGA
This sequence comes from Sepioteuthis lessoniana, assembly GCA_963585895.1. Classification (NCBI taxonomy): domain Eukaryota; kingdom Metazoa; phylum Mollusca; class Cephalopoda; order Myopsida; family Loliginidae; genus Sepioteuthis; species Sepioteuthis lessoniana. The sequence continues at coordinate 61,089,093 of OY757938.1, read as the reverse complement.
TACCCTAATAAGTCAGAGTGTACCTGGGAGTAATGGCAATGAAGGAGTATTCCACATTCTCTTGAGCTGCAGAACTGGAGCCTCACTGCCAGATACAATTAAGTGTCATACCCATGACACCCCAATTTTTTTGCAAAGGATGCAGGTGGTGTACGCTAAGCCCTTTCAACAAGATAGTTGGAAATTAGAAGTACATACTAATTTTGTACATGATATTATATTTACTTTTGACATGACTATGTGTGTGTATATATATATATATATATATATATATTTATTACATGCACATACACACATATATAGCAAAACTTTAATGGAACCAGATTGAAATCAAATCTTCCTAGTGAGTTCTGGCCGACTTATTTAATATGCACATGTAAGGAGGGGGAAAAGTGCTCATAACAGATTACATGAAATACTGTCATCTATGAACAGTTGTCTGTAGGGAGGGTTCTGTCTTTAGGGAGGCCAAGTGTAGGTGGAGAAACAAATTTTAATTGACAGCTTCTGATAGGAGGAAAATTATTTCAAAGGATTTTTTTTCCTACTTTCTGCCTCCATCCCGAACCAAACCCATAGTCACTCAGAAAATGATTTCTCCAGGCTAATTTATGTTGGTCTGTCTGCAGATCAGAATTTTAAACTGATTAGCTCTTTGCTTGTGCTCCATTAGTTTAAAAGAAAAAAATACGTTCAAAAATGGGACCTTTTCTTCTGGCTCATAAATTTGAAAGTGCCAATCATTAAGAGAAAAAAAAAACTCTTCAAAATAATATAAGTATTGGACAGGTAATGAAAAGGTCTACAAATCGTATGAGATAAACACCACCACTGAGAGATGTCCTTATATATTCATGTAATGAATGATCCTTTATTTTTAGCTACAAAAAGGTGTCTTTATTATATTTCATGAGTGGAAACTCACCACTAACTTCATTTTAGTGCTATACTCAGAAATAAAAAGGGAATGATCTAGATCTATGAAACATACTCAGAAATAAAAAAAGGGAATGATCTAGATCTATGAAACATACTCAGAAAAAAAAGGGAATGATCTAGATCTATGAAACATACTCAGAAATAAAAAAAGGGAATGATCTAGATCTATGAAACATACTCAGAAATAAAAAAGGGAATGATCTAGATCTATGAAACATACTCAGAAATAAAAAAAGGGAATGATCTAGATCTATGAAACATACTCAGAAATAAAAAGGGAATGATCTAGATCTATGAAACATACTCAGAAATAAAAAAAGGGAATGATCTAGATCTATGAAACATACTCAGAAATAAAAAAGGGAATGATCTAGATCTATGAAACATACTCAGAAATAAAAAAAGGGAATGATCTAGATCTATGAAACATACTCAGAAATAAAAAGGGAATGATCTAGATCTATGAAACATACTCAGAAATAAAAAAAGGGAATGATCTAGATCTATGAAACATACTCAGAAATAAAAAAGGGAATGATCTAGATCTATGAAACATACTCAGAAATAAAAAAGGGAATGATCTAGATCGATATAACATACCCCCTATTCCACATTTCATTCCCAAGTCATGCTGAGGCTTGAAAAAAAACTATTTTTTAGCCAAAATATTGAATGAGTTAGCAATCTGCAGATAAAGAGACCTTGTGTTATGCTTAATAAATTCAGTACTTACAACATCTTTTCTAGTACTTTTTTATTATTTCACTGTTTATAAAAGTCATCAATCCCTAACGATATTGAAGGTAGCCATATCAAGCTCAGTTATCACATTGGTCATCATATAGAATTATTTTGAATGGAATAAATGAGCCAAGATGATAAAATATCTCGTTATCATTCAAGAGGCAGTGACATGGATAGTTCTCTGGAAAAACATGAGTTGGTCTGTGCCACATAAACTATCTGAGAGAAGCAGATATCAGTCCAAGGATAGCAATGAAAAGTAGATTTGTCTTATGTGAAGAGAAATTCAACTTTTTCCTTGTAAAGAAATTTTTATAGGTTGATTTTATTTTTGCATTGCTTCATTATTTCAACTTTTTATTCAGAAAAATATCTCAAGTTTATGTTAAAAAATATACACTCGGCACAGAATTTTTCTAGTTTCTTAAGATTTAAAAAAACAATGCCCTACTTGGTTGGGCTCATAACTTTTCAACAATCCATAAAATATAGACAGATAAAATGTTGAGAAAAGTGTGTGTGTATGTGTGTATATATATATGAGAGAGAGAGAGAGTGATATAGGCACTCATGGTGCAATGATTTATGTTGTAGGAAATGGACACATTGACCAGAGTTCAAATCCTGGATGAGGATTTTGCATTTCACACTGCGCTAATATGCTTGGGAAAAATGTTTTGAACTATTCACCCTTCAGCTATGAGTAAATAGTAGGGTAGACTGGTCTTTAAGCTTGGTATGGCCACTAAGAGCAGAAAAACTCAATTCAAACCTGTTAAACTCAGCTCAAAAAATTGACCAGAAGGGGTAGGGACAATCTGTGTGTGTGTGTGTGTATATATATATATATATATACACATACATACTTATAATCATTTCTGTGTAACAGCAACAAAGAGAAACTTTCACCCTGTCTTTATACCCTGGTCAGTGGCAAAAGCTGTTGTCGGTGGCAGAACCACCTTACCCACCAAAACTGTGGAATCACCCCTAATTGGTAGCTGATGAGGACAGGGTATCGTACATTTTCACATGCATGATAAAATTATACAAATAAAATGCATTTTGCTTTAAAAGTTAGGAACAGGATGCCTGATTTACAGTTGCACCTTCTTCAAAAAAATCAAGTCATGGGTTCTTTCATGTCTCAGAAGACTGACAGCATGATCTTCTTTATTGACTACAGCAGCCAAAACTTTTTTCTTTAAAGGAGAGACTGTGTGCTTCCACTCCATTGATTGTCTTTTCCAATTAAGTTAATTTGAAAAGACAATCAAAAAGACAGTCTCTCCTTTAAAGAAAAAAGTTCTGGGTGCAGTAGTCAATAAAGAAGATCATGCTGTCATTCTTTGGCAAACCCATGTTTAGCTTATTAGTAAAACTATTTTGATGAAAACATGCTTCTCTGCACATTTCACACATATTTCTGCAAAACATGGTTTGCACCTCTCAGCCATGGACAGACATCTTCCTGAATTAGGAGCACTTTGATTTATCACTATATTAAAAAGCCGCAAAATCTATCTTAGTGAGATTAAAATAATTTTTGTGATGAAACAATTCCAAATAAGTTTACATCTATGGAAAAAAAAATCTCCATTATTGAATGACCCTCATATTTGTAGATTGAATATCATACTTACCTTCACAGAAAGGCTCTAGTTAACAGACAAAAACCCCCCAAAAAGACAGAGTAAATGAATACACTCTGTGGCACAATTTCTGAGAAAGTACACAGTGTGATTTTTCAGTGGGCACAAGGCCCAAAATAGATAAAAAAGATACACACCAAAACCACCAGCCAATGAAAAGCCAAGGAATAAGATCTTCCCTTGTGCAATAATTACATTGAGCTCTCCACCAGGAAAATTTAAATGTTCGGCTCTTGAATGATTTTCTTGTCCTGAATGAATTACTCCAAACTCTGGTTTAACTGGACCGAATAATACCTATATATATACATATATATATATATATATATCTGAGAATTTTCACTGAATAGCAAACTGTTGTTGAACAACAACATTTGGTTCAGAGAACAAGACCTAGTTTTGTGAAAAACACTACCACGTATAGCACCTGGAATGTTCCATTATTGCACAAGGGAAGATCTTATTCCTTGGCTTTACATTGGCTGGTGGTTTTGGTGTGTATCTTTTTATCTATATATACTGAACACTTTGACCATGTCCAGTTGTTGCCACAGAGTGTAGCCTTAGGTCCTTCCCCTATAGATCTTTTTTGTTTTTTAAATTTTTCTTTTATTTATCCATTAGATCTGAAGAAGTCCCGTTATATTTTTCTTCGTGTTTTTGGTTTACACCAGAAACGCAAAACAAGATGGAAATAAATTTATAATCCTAAAATAACCGGTCTTTGGTTTTTTTCTTTAAAGAATATATATATATATATATATATATATAAAATGGGTGTGTGTCACTGTTTGCTGGATCCATTTGTCTCTCCAAACCACTGATCTAGAACTCGATGCATTCCTGAAGACAAGCACATCCTCGAAAATAAAAGCTAACGTTAAGTAAAGAATGAAAAATAATTAATGTTAACCTGTTTGGGATTATTTTATGCTGAGAGGTTAGGGAATTGGAATCAATGTACGTTCATACTTATATTTTTGCGTAGTTGTTTCCTTTTGAACTTTTTTTTTCGTACACAGTCCTGTTCGACATGAATAATTTTTAGAACAGATCTATTTGATCCATAGATGGGATCCTATCAGATACTAAGACTCTGGAGTGGACCTGGGAGTAATAACAAAGAGAACTCCACACTAGCGAGATCTCCAGAATTGGAGCCTCACCATCAGATGCAGTATACTATCATACTCAGGATACCTCTTTTGGGCTGAGAGGTTCTTACCCATTAGCCAACAAGACAATCAATGAAATCTAAGCCACACTGACAGTGTTGTAAAAAAAAATGACCAGGACATGACCATGAAAACAAATTTGTCCAAGGCAACACTTATCAACCTTGCTAGACAAGATGAAAATAGAATCAAAAAGACTTATCTTTCACAGATAAGGATGTTTAGTTGTAAACTAAATAGACAGTGGCAGATGAGTCTCAAGAAATTGTCAGAAAATTTTCTTAGAAGTTTTCTGTGTGTTCACAGTTTCAATGACTTGACATTTTTGTTTTATTTATATATATATATATATATATATATATATATATATATATATATACACATAAAATAAAAGTACAGTCATGCCACCTATTTTGGTTAAGAGAAATGGAACCTGGCAATAGATCCAATTTCCAGGAACTATCAAAGCTGTTCATGTGAAAAAGCTGATTTCAGAAAGATTTTATTGATAAGAGATTTTCAATTAATTTTATCAAATTATATATATATATATATATATATATATATATATATATATATATATATATATTCACTCACACAGTCACGAGGTGTACCCCATACAGATTCTATGGAATACATTTGTAATAATTACATGAATTTAAACTATAAATAACACACCAATGTAGTTATTTACTCGGCTTGATATAATCTAACCCACAAGCCTTATATTGTGTACAATACCAGTCATTACTAATTGGTCACCCATCTAATTACTGAGCAATCTCAGTGCGTATGGCATAATGGTTAGAGTGTTCGCCAATGGCTCGGGAGATCTGGGTTCAATCCCAGGTCGAGTCATACCAAAGACTCAAAAAATGGTACTTGATGCTATCTTGCTTAACACTCAGCATTATAAGGTACGTATCGAGGGTAAAGTGGACCAATCTAGGGAAAGGAGTAGCGCCCTCCCCTACACCTTGGTGTAGTAGCTATCGAAAAGGGAGCTTTCGGACTACGACTACAATTTGAGGGTGATCCGAAGGCTTCCTTTTCAACAACTAATACACCAAGGTGTAGGAGAAGATGCTACTCCTTTGCATGGATGGGTCCACTTACCCTTGATCCAGACCTTATAACTGAGTGTTAAGCCTCAACCTGGGACTGATCAAATATAGTACTTAAATGGACAATGACTATATATATATATATATATATATATATATACATGTATAAAATGGTCATCCATTTAAATACTTGGATTCTTTTATTCTTTTGTTTAATGGCATATCAAAGCCATTCTCCTAAAAGAACAGTGGTGGTGCTATTTAACCCATAGCTAGGAGGATAAGGAGGTTCATACTCCATTTAAATACTATATATATATATATATATACGCAAAATGGCCATCCATATAAGTACTGAAGGAATTCCTAAGAGTACTTTGCTAATGAGTTTGTCCTTACTTCACTTGCAATGCCAACCATTTTTACGTAGTTCCAATCCTGCTTTTTCTCCATGGGTACTAATGTATGGATGCACCACCTTAACTCTAACAAAACACATGGAGAAAAAGCTAGATGAGAATTACATGAAAATACTGAGAGCCATTTTGAAGAAATCCTGGAAGCAACTTCCAACAAAATGGCTGCCATATGCCGACTTGCCCCCCCCCATCTGACAAACTATCCGAGTAAGAAGAACAAGACATGTAGGCACTGCTGGTGAACTATGGACAAACTTATAAGCAACACTCTCTTATGGACTCCCACACATCATAGCACCAGTGTTAGCTGACCATCAAAGACTCTGTGCAGACATAGGATGCAGTACAGAGAACATTCCAAAAGCAATGAACAATAGGGACAGATATCAAGGGAATCCGCGCTATCTGCATGGCCTGATGGCTGAGCAGTATTATACTAAGTACAATTTAAAGTTGGGCGGGTTTCAGTCCCAGCTTGAAGCATCCTATGAGTCTAACCACACTGAAGAGTTGTGATACAATGAAACAGTCAGCCTGTGGATGACTATATATATATAGTGTCACGTGATAGCTCACGGAGACGAAGAGGTAAGACTGATACTATTCTCCCGTGTTGAATTAGCACTATCTAGCAGTCAAAAAAGGACCGTTAAGAAAGAATGTGTGTCACAGAGGGGATAAACAGATGTTGGTACTTAGTGACCTCAGGTCGCCGGACATCGGAAAGGGAAAGAGAGAGAAGCCAAATGATTGGCTGGGACCCCAAAACGGAAGTGGGGCTCCCTTCCCCTCAGCGGAAGTAAAGGACAAAAAAGTCAGTTTTTGAGCAAGGCTCGTGGCAGACGGACCATAGCCATTTTACTCCGGGTTGAAGACAAAAGATTAACTGAGACATGAGAGACATGAGTCCCTCAAGCCAGTATTAAAAACAGAACAAAGTCTAGTAGCCCGTGAAAGAAGAAAATTCTCCAGTGGAACCCCGTCGAAAATAAGATAAGTAACTTTGGGGGCATTTTTCCTTTATACCCAAATTTCGTTTACCACTCTCTCTCTCAATTTGAAGAAGGACAAAAGTCAGAAAAGACGTTTATATTCGTGGACTGTCCAATTATATGTTTTGACACTCTGAACGTGTATATATAAGTAGTAAAGGATTTTATGTATTTTCATTTTACCATGTGGTCTATGTTGTTGCTTCATGCTTTCCTTTCAGCTTCTATTCGCCTTATGTTATCTTGCTTGGAATTGTCCTATTAATTCCTAAAGTATCATACGGGAAACCGGAGTTGCCGAACTGCTGCAATATTAATATTATCACAACTAAAACCTATAGGCTCATTATCTTCCATTGTCTCGGGGAAGGAAGAAAGCGGCCTGGTGGGTGTGTGATAGTGTGAAATTTGGAACCCCTTGCCAGCGGCGGTCAGTCTGGTCCTAAATTATTCCCTCACGTAATATGCCAGTTCTTATATGCCTGAGAGAAGAACTCTGAACAGGACTTATTCTGTAGGGGATCAAGTGCCAACCTGCCCCGTCTTCACACGTGCGAAAATAAAGTCCCGTTTTGGGATTTTAGTCAATTTGCCGTCACAATAGATATATAAATATCAAAAATAAAGTTTGCGATATTTATCAATAAAGACTTCAGAATATTGATAGATTGAGCATATATATATATATATATATAAGTTAGGAGAGTGTAGGCAGATAGTCAATAGCACTTAGTGACAGCCAGTTTCTCAATCAGGTCAAAGAAACAAGAAATTGATCATTACCAAGTCTTGTTGATTATTTTTATGCTTTCTCAACTCATATATATATATATATATATATATATATATATATAGGTAGCCTTTCTTCATCGATACATACATGATTCAACATTATAGACATTTTTTGTCTACATATTTTTTTGTTAATCCTTTCAAGTTGCCTTATTGATCTTATGATAATTGGCGGAAATGGGTTGATAAACCTTCTATAATCAGTTATTTCACAAGTACTTTCTGCCCAACCTTGGGCCATCATCAGGGGAGGATGTGTTACAAAAGTGATGTAACTTTTGTATGTATATTACTACTTTGTAAAAAGTGTTTATACTAGTGTATTGTGTAGCATTTACTTTTCAAATTTGTTTCTATAAATAGCGTCGGTAGCTAAAGTACATTTAAGTACATTAGCACTGGTTTCAAAATGAATTCTACTAAGTTTGGGTTGTATACTTCTTATATGTAGTACCTCAAGAATTTGTAGTTTTTGCTTATCTAACTAATTATGGATGGTTTCTCAATCAATTCCCGCTGAATATCATATGATCGATACGGCAACTCAAAAGGATTAACAAGAAAATATTTAGACAAAAATATCAATAATGTTCAATCAAATATATATATATATATATATATATATATATATGAAGACTGTCACCTCTTGACAGATGATAGCCATCTTTACCGTCAAGACTACACTTCAAATATCCTGATTTATAATCAATTCAACTAGTAAAAACATGCAAGATGCGTAAGGTAGTAAGACATCAGTACATCACGGGATTATAGTGAAATACACTTCTAAGACACTAATGAGACTCTCTTGGGCTAGATAGCGACAACCCAGTGACAAGCATAGTAAGATAACTGCAGGTTATTTCAGAGTAACTTCTCTTAGACTTTCCCCACCAAAGGATATCAACTGACAGAGGTCGGATGCTGGAACTTCCTTCTCCAGTTTTGATTTTGAAGTAAACATCTCCATGAAGGGTTGCTTTCACCACATCATTAGACTGGAGCTGCTTCAACCCCACACAATATATATATACATATATGTGTGTGTGTATAGTTGGACAGCAGTCCTTTGTTTAAGCAGGTTTGTTTAAATAATGACGACACATACAGTCTATATAATTTCATTAGGATCCTTTCAAGTTTCCTGAAAAGTGCTTAGATTTTTAAGGTTGAAGTTGGTAGATAAATTTATTGAAATTTGCAAATGTAAAGAAGGTTTTTTTTTAAAAAAAAGTCTTTTAAATTGCAAAATACATTTTATACTCGAGATATATATATATATATATATATATATATATATATAAACATATAGGTGGATTAAACAGAGATAATTACACCATACAAATTTAAAACAGAACGCTATCAACAAAAATAGAATATTATATATATATATATATATATATATATTCTTTAAAGAAAAAAACAAAGACCGTTTGTTTTAGGATTATAAATTTATTTCCATCCTGTTTTCTGTTTCTGATGTAAATCAAAAACACGAAGAAAAATATAACAGGACTTCTTCAGATCTTATAGATAAGATAAAACAGAATAGACACGGGGGTAGGAAGAGACATGAAGAGTTATCTCCTCATTTTTTTAAACTTCCGTTTTTTTTTATTTATGTATTTATTTTATTTATTTTTCTAATTTTACCGTCGGTTGGAATTATGGTAATTTAACTTTTTTATTGTTAAGCTCGATAATTAACTTTTACATGTTTTGTTTATATAATAAGACGAACCAGACATGCAGGACACTGCTGGAGAAGCAGGGACGAACTCATAAGAGATGTACTCTTATGGAGCCCCACACATGGCCGTGCAAAAGCAGGACGACCAGCACGAACATACATTTAACAGCTATGTGAGGATACGGGGTGTTGTCCTGACGACCTACCTAGGGCGATGAACGATAGGGAGGAGTGGCGAGAGAGGCTCAGGGATATCCGTGCTACCAGCACGATATGATGATGATGATGATGATATTGGATACATTTTTTCTTTTCTTTCTATCAGGAAAATTTAGATGTTCAGCTTTTGAATGATTTTCTTGTCCTGAAGGAATTACTCCCAACTCTGGTTTAACTGAACCGAATAATACTATATATATATATATATATATATATATATATACCCACACACACGAGCCATATTGAAAACATTAGTATTTCAGTCACTGATGATCGAGATGAAAGATATCTTTCTATTTACACAGCCAGAGACAGACATGATAGGTAATAGAAATATCATCTTGCAATCAGCCAGTCTCTATTGTGAGAGCAGAAAGCATATTATGAGACAATCTGAAAAAAGAACAAGTCACAGTGATTGGATGAATGTTTAAGGACAATGATTAGAGAAAGTTTGTCTCGCAGATCATATATGACGAAGTTATGAGTTTAATCCTCACGAGGGGCAGCCAAAAATCTGTGCGTCAGTGTGGAATGTCATAGTGGGGTATTTTTATTAAAGTCAGACGAAAATATTTCACCTAACATTCATAGTTTAAATCTGTTTATTTTTGCAAATGCCTGCCCAAACTGAGGTATGTCTTTAAGAACATCAAATACATGTGTATATATACATGTATATATGCACACTGAAAATGGGGGTGGAGGAGTCTCCATGACTTCAGTGCTGAACTGTGGCCTGAAAGTAAGCAAGTTCAAACTCCAGTCATGCCATTACATTCACTTTCAGACAAATTCTCTTGGGAAAGGCATGAACATATTTGTCCACACTCCAGTAATAGGTTGAATAGTATCACTGCTATTTTTCTACAAAAAATGGCTTTGACATTAAATAACCCACAAAGGTTGGTATGTCATTAAATAGCAGTACTATGATTTTTCTGTTTACTATTCTTGATTCTTCTTGTCTTGCAATTCAATTTTATTTTACTTTCTGTAGGGTTTTTAAAAAAAAAATGTCTAGATATTGTGGAGTGGTCCCTCTGCCATGACATAGTGGCTCAAGTGCTGAACTGTGACATTGGAGTAACCAAGTTCAAACTCCAGTTGCCCAATTACATTCACTTTCAGACTAATACTTTTGGGAAAAGTATCAACCCCCTTATCCATCCTAGCTATTGTTTAAATAGTATCATTGCCATTCTTCTACAAGAATGGCTTTGGCATTAAATAACCCATAGAGGCTGATATGCCATTAAACAAAGAAAGCAATTCAAACCACACTGAAAATATTACTATCTCAGTCTCTTTGATAGTAAAGTTAAGTAAAGTTGGCGGCCGAAGTCGAGGGTGACCTGAAGGCTCCCTTTTCGATAGCTACTACACCAAGGTGTAGGGGAGGGTGCTACTCCTTTCCCTGGATTGCTCCACTTTACCGTTGATCTGTACCTTATAATGCTTAGTGTTAAGCAAGGCGGCATCAAGTACCATTTTTTGAGTCTTTGGTATGACTCTACCTGGGATTGAACCCAGGTCTCCCAGACCATTAGCGAACACTCTAACAATTATGCCAATGTCTGGTTTTGATAGTAAATGTCTTTATATTCACACAGCAACAGACGGACAAGATTGGAAATAAAGATATCTTCTTGTTCTGAAGAGAATCAGTAAACTAATGCTGGGTTTTGATGTTCATTAATGACAAACGCAGCCTATCATCTTGCATTCAGCAGTGAGACCAGAAACAATATTGCAGCACAAAAAAAAAAAAAAAATGATCAACAGAAAGTGATTGGATAAATGTTTCAGGACATTATTAGAAAGCTCTTATAACAGACCAGATATGAGTTTGGTTCTCATTAAAAAAAAATCTAACCGCATACCACATATAATCCATGAGTTCTATTCCCAATGAAGTTATCATAGTTCAAGACTTGTGCCAAACTAAGCCTTTAGATTATTGTTATCAATAATTTTAACTCATATTATCCTTCATCTTCCTAATACTACTGGCTCTTTCAATCATTATTATTCATAATTTTGATTATTGTTGTCCTTCATTTTCCTAAATCTTGCTGCTTTTTAGTAAAACTTACTTCAATGACATCAAATAACTAACCAGCTGGACTCGAGATAATTCATAATAATGATTGAATATTTTTTCACAGTTGGGTTGTAATAAAAAATGACTAAAATCAGCAAGATGAAAAACATTAATTAATTTTAGATAATAATAATGTTAATCATTATAATCATTCATAATTTTAATCATAATGGCACGAGTGTGTGTGTGTATATATATATATATATATATATATATATATATATATATATATACACACACACACTCACACACACTTTTTTATTAAACAATATTGACATCCTTGGTCTACACATTTTTTTATTTATCCATTCAAGTCGCTGCATCAATTTTATAGTATCCGGCAAGAATTGGTTAATAAACCTCTTATGGTTAATTGGATCCCTAGTACTTTCTGCTATATATATATATATATATATATATATATATATATATAGACACCATTTTCAAATATGTGGTGCACCTATTGTTTCTAGGCAGTAATTATGAAGAGCATTATCAATTATTATCAAAAATGTTGAACATGAAAGATCCATTTGAATAATTGTATTGAACTTGAAACAGCTTTCATGGACTAATCAATAAAAACATTAATTATAGCTGACTATGAGTTATAATTTTTAATGATATATAGTCTTTACGTAAAAATCAGTTAGTAACAATGAAGTAATTATTTATTATTCATTGAATATCTTTGTGTTGCTAACATTATCACAAGTTTTCAAATTAAAATGAGTTCTGAAGTAAAATTAATTCATTTTTTTTTTTTAGTAAGGCCCCTTCCAATGCATTCTTATAGTAAAACCCTTTCCAATCCATTCCAGTATTAAGGCCCTGCCAATGCATTCTTATAGTAAAACCCTTTCCAATCCATTCCAGTATTAAAGCCCCTTCCAATGCATTCTTATAGTAAAACCCTTTCCAATCCATTCCAGTATTAAAGCCCCTTCCAATGCATTCTTATAGTAAAACCCTTTCCAATCCATTCCAGTATTAAAGCCCCTTCCAATGCATTCTTATAGTAAAACCCTTTCCAATCCATTCCAGTATTAAGGCCCCTACTAATGAATTCTTATAGTAAAACCAACATCAATTGATTTGGTATGTATCAACATCAAATTCATGTATTTGATAAACTCAAATAAATCTCACCAGAAATTATTAAAAAAAAAAAAACAAAAACAAAAAAGATTATTTACCTGAACTGTTCTTTACCCCTTTTTTTTTCCATTTAAAAAAAATTCAGACTGACTTACCTGAAAAAAAAATAAAAGAGAATCCATTTAAGATATATACAAATAGTTTACAATTTTTGAAGAAAAACATACAGACATATATCCAAGGCATCAATTTATCTTGGAACTGAGAAAGGAGATATACAAGGGTCAATCCAAAAAATAACGGTAATTTTTTTTGGACTGAGGAGAGACCGATAATATATACAAGGGTCAATCAAAAAAATAAGGGTAATTTTTTTTTGACTGAGGAGAGACCGATAATATATAAAAGGGTCAATCAAAAAAATAAGGGTAATTTCTTTAACTGAGGAGAGACCTGTAATATATACAAGAGTCAATCAAAAAAATATAGGTAATTTTTTTTGACTGAGGAGAGACCTGTAATATATACAAGGGTCAATCAAAAAAATATAGGTAATTTTTTTGACTGTGGAGAGATCGATAATATATACAAGGGTCAATCAAAAAAATAAAGGTAATTTTTTTTTGACTGAGAAGAGACCTGTAATATATAAAAGGGTCAATCAAAAAAATATAGGTAATTTTTTTTTGACTGAATAGAGACCTGTAATATATAAAAGGGTCAATCAAAAAAATAAAGGTAATTTTTTTTTTGACTGAGGAGAGACCTGTAATATATACAAGGGTCTATCAAAAAATAAAGGTAATTTTTTTTTAAACAAAGAAAATAATTTTTTTCCCATAAACATAAACACTGCATAGTTTGGAATTAGTTTTGAGGCTTTTCAAAATGACAGCAAATATAACGTATTACAATACTGAAGAATGCGTGATGTGTGTGGAGGATTATCTTTTGGTCAAAAGACTATTTTCAAATTAGCGAAACATGGGTTTGCGACTATGATCCTGAGTCAAAAAGAAAGTGCATGGAATGGAAACACTGACTCTCAAGTAAAGGAAAAGTTATGAGTGCAGCAATAAGTGAAGGTGATGCAGGCAGTCTTCCGTGACATGAAAGGAACCTACACAATTGATTTCATTGAAAAAGGTGCAACTGTAAACAGTACTTGCTATTGCCAACTTCTCTTCCAAAATACTCTGTCTTTTGAATGATGCTTCTATTTTATGAAGACAGAATGAAGGAAAAATGTTTGGCATCTCATCTTTCATTAGTTTATTTACTATGAAATCAAAAAAAAAACTCAAGAAAAAATCCTCTAAGTATGCTAATTCCATAATTTTTGCGAGAGGTAGTATTTCATTTTTTATTCTTGTTTATGTTAATTTTAGGCTGGATTGCTAGTGAAACATTCTTGTCTGATTTTTCAAATCTGCTTTATATTTTATATATATATATAAAATGATAATAAATAAATAGATATTAGATATATATATATATTCAATCCATGGAAAATATTCTGCAACCCGAGGTTTCATGAACTATTTTGTAAAACAACAATCAGGCAGTTAAGAAGATGGAATGAATTGAAAACCGAAAATACAACAAAATACAGACAAAAACCATTAGGATTTCGTTTGTGTGTGGTGTTATATATATATATATATATATATATATAGAAACAGGGTGACCCCCCCACCAAAAAAAACAGAACCCATAAACTTTGTTATTACTTCTACAAAAATAAAGCAAAATAATTCTAATTTTGTACACTCAAACTTCTGGACATATTGGTGAAGACTATGGTCCCAATTTTTCATGCACAGAATCTACTTCATATCCTGAAAAAAAGAAAAGGCTAGAATTAAATTTATGCATTTCAGTCAAAAATATATGGGGTCTGTTTTTTTTTTGGTCACCCTGTGTGTGTATATATATATATATATATATATACACACACACAAAAAGGCACTTGGAGTAATGCAGTTGTTGATATGCTAGGCTAGCAGACCATTGCTTGTGAGTGTAATATGCATGAAAAATGTCCATTATATATATATATATATATATATATATGTGTGTGTGTGTGTGTGCGCGCACAGACGCACATACACAGAAATTTATACAAGCAAAGCCAATAAATGCTTCGTTGTTAATGAATGAAGGTAGAACAAAAGATAAAAAGAGCATCTCATAAAAAAAGAAGATGCTGTGAAGCCACCTGCTTCACTAGAAAAGGAATGTACATTTTCCTCTTGATGGAACCTCATCATATTGACAATCATGCATGTCATCTTCTCATGTTTCCTTGATGTATTTAACCTCTTTACTCCCAATACCACATTCCTCCACCGCCCACAAAAAAAAGAAAAATTTCTTTTAATAACCTAATATCATTAATGTTAACCAGTTAATGCTTTTTCAGAGATAAGAATAAATGAGTTATGTCCCTTTGATAATAGGAAGTTTGGAGAATGCAGATGCACAAGATATATGTCACTGTTGATTAATTTGCCTAACAATTATGTTACTGAGCCATTGACCAATCATAACTAACCTGAAACCATCTTGTGCGGTATGATAAGGAGTTAGACTAGTAGAGCATTGTTAATTAGTTGGGTTTTACAATGGAATATTGAAAATAAAGTTGATTACAATCAAAGGAATCAATCTTCAGCATTAAATGAGCCATGAAGAGTTGATATGCCATTAAACAACTACACAAAACTACACTAAAGCAGTTGATGACTCTTTTCTTCGTAGACCAGTTCATATACCTAGGTAGCAGTATCTCATCAACTGAACATGATGTCAACATATGAATAGTTGTAGAATATGCAGAGGAGGTGCCCATGCTGTAATGGTTATCATCGTAGGAAATGGACACGGCGACAAGAGTTCAAATCCTGGACGAGACTGATTGCATTTCACATAGCACTAATACCATTGGGAAAGGTATTAATCTAATTATTCTCCCTCCAGCTATGGGAAAATAGCAGGGCAGACTAGGTTCTTCAGCAACTAGTCTAGGAGAAGGAAAACTCTGAATTCAAACCTATCAAACTCTGCTAAAAAATTGACCCTGTGTCATATCCAGTCTGAGCGGAGGGGTTGGTAAATATGTGTAGAATATGCAGACTGCATTTCTGCTTAGATATCGGATGGTAAGACTTCAGTCCAAGAGTTCTGGGGAATGTGGAGTACTCGTTCATTGCTATTACTCCCAGGTCTACGCTGACCCAGAGTAGTAGTAGTTGTTAGGGTTTCATCTAAAGGTCAAACAGAACGAGTGTCCAGAGTATGACGGTAAATTACATTTGATGGTGAGGCTTCATTCCTCCAACTCTGGGGAATGTTGAGCACCCCTTCTTTGCCATTACTCCCAGATCCACTCTGATCTGGAGTGGTTGTACCTGATCAGTTTTCATTGATCAGTCAAATAGAAGTGATAGACCATTTAACTGTGAGCCAACAAATGATTGATATTAAATTGAATTGTTAGTGTTTCATTGAAATACTTGGAACCATTTAACTGTGTGCAAATAAAACTATCAGCATGAGTAATACTTGAGACCACTGTGTGCAGACAAATGGTGTATGTAGTAGCGCTAACGTAGAGTAGGACCATTTCAAGTAAAATGAAATACATGGATAAAATGACAAATAGGGTCTATACAAGTATGCTGCATGTTGCTGTGAAGAAAATCCTCAAAGCAGCATCTCACTAAACAACTGCTGTATGGCTACAAACCTCCCATCTCATAAAACCATCAAGGACACACTAGTGTTGATATTTGTGGTGTAATGGTTAACATCATAGGAATAGATTTGATGATCTGTTGCGTAGCCATATACACGAATATGGCCATGTGCAAAATAGACATGTAATGTTCATAACGATAGAATATATAAAGAACAGGAATCTCAAAAATACGTAACTGCTTCTTGTTCAGGTACGAAACCTTTTTATTAACTTTGAGTTAAAGGTTTCGACGTAAGGAGGAGAGACACAATCTTCTATGTTGTCTGATTCATTTGGCCCCCAACTCGAGCGGCCCCCAACTCGAGCGGCCCCCCATCGGGCGCACGTTCACCTCGCGCCTGCGAGCTCCAAAATCGATCCTTCTAATTTGGCGTCTAAAACCCGACTCTTATTTTCTTCAAATTCTCACACAAACTTCCGCGTGCTTCCGGTGCGTGACGTCACCCGCACCTTGTCACCCAGTATCGTCTCGGACTGTTATGACATCTAAGTGACACCTCCATCCGCTCACGCGCACCCATGTTAACACCTGCTTCAATCTTACACCCAACCAACCCATGTGCTGAGCTGAAAGGTTCTCAGCCTAACTAAACTCAAAGGCATGAACCAAAATCCCTCGGCTATTTCATAACAGATCCAAGTTCAAATACCGGATGAGGCTGTTTGCATTTCACATCACACTCATCATCATCATCTTGTCATGCTGCTCGCAAGGATTTCCCTAACTATCTCTCGACATTCATCTCTATCATTCATCGCTTCCGGCAGGTCTTCCACACTTATGCGCCCATGTAAAGGTGTCCACAGGAGAATGTCGCTCATGAATTTTGTCCTTGATCCTCCTGCAGCACACAAATACTCATGAAAAAACTATGAATTAAACTATTCTCCCTTAAGTATGAGTAAATAGTTGGGCAGACTTTGCTCTTTAATCTTGGTGTGGCAACCAAATAAGGAAAAGGAAAACACTGAATTCAAATCTGTTAAACTTAATTTAAAATTGACCTTGCGCCACTTCATGCTTGTGTCGAGGGTTCAGTAAATACATAAATTCATCATCTCTATATTTCATTTGGTTGGCTTTTATGGCATATCAAACCTTGTCGGTTATTTAATGCCAAATCCTGTTTTTACATATACATTAAATATATATTTGTAAACTAATTTTGTAAATACATTTTTAAATAATCCTGAGCTCATTCTTTTGTACACAATTAAAAGATCTCAAGTCTTTCAATCAAACATGAATATTTCTATCCATTATTGATTATTTTTTTGCACACAGTTAAATGATTTCAAGAATTGCTATATCACAGTAACAATGTAACATCAGTCATTTAATTGCGCACATTCAAATGGATATATATATATATATATATATATATATATATATATATATATATATATATATATATATATGATTTGTAAGTTTGTAGGTAATTTAATTTTTAAATGAGTTAGAACTAATTTGTCTGCACTCTAGTATTGATATTGTTTCTATGCAATTAAATGGTTTCAATAAATGCTATCTAACCTTAATAATTCTATTCAATATAGATCATTTGTTTGCACACAATGAAGTACTTACAAGTATTACAATGTATAACTAACAATTCAATTAAACATCAGTCAATTATTTGCACACAGTTAAATGATAAGATCGTTCCATTTCTAACAATTCAATTTAGCATCAGTCATTTGTTAGCACACAGTTTAAAGAGTCAAACAGTCCAATTTGACCAATAGATAGGACCCTATCTGGTGCTACCACTCAGGGGTCAGAGTGGACCTGGGAGCAATTCTTATGAAGGGGTACTCCACATTCTCCAAAGCTCCAAGCTTGGAACCTTACCATCTGATGGTTTACTGTCATACACAGGACACTTATTGGTGGGGGTGTCTTATGCCTCTGTTGAGATGCAGTCAGTGTATACTACAAATTTGATAGCACTGTGTGTAAAAAAAACCCTCTAAAGAAACAACATATAAACATACAATGGACACAGTTCCTTATTCTCTAGGTATAAGATAACCCATCTTGGGTTGACATGCCATTAAAATCAACCAACTAATTTTGAGAATTAACTACTTAAAAAATGTAAATAATTAATGTACAATGGATACAATTCCCTTATCTCTAGGCATAAATCACCCAAGATGGATTGACATGCCATTAGAATCAATCATTTAAATTGTATCAACAATTCCTCTTATGCTGAAGGTTTGAAGATCACTAGAAATTTCATTAATTAAATTCTATCCATTTCCATAGCAACAATCCAAATAAAAAAGGTAGCAAAATATTTGAATCTAACAAAATAACAAGTAATTTCACAGCAAAATTCTACACGTGCTGGAAAATACAGACTAGCAAATCGACTGCAATCTGAAATTTGTCTCTTTTTGCCCATGGTGGCATTTACATACCCCCACCACTGTAAATAGGATGCAACTGAAAGTTTTACGCCCAGTTTAGAATATACCGAGTGAGACACCCCAACAAGTGTCCAGTATATGACATTAAACCGTCTGATGGTGAGGCTCTAGCTTTGGAGATTTGGGGAATGTAGAGTACCCCTTCATTGCCATTGCTCCCAGGTCCACTCTGAGCCTGAGTGGTTTCACTTGATAGGGTCCTATCTATGGGTTAAATAGAACCAACTTAGCGCAAACAAATGACTGATGTTAAATTGTGACTGTTATATAACAATACTTGAAACCATTTAACTGTGCGCAAAAAAGACCTCAGGCTCATTTAAGAATGTTATCTACAAAATGTGTTGACAATTCATATATATTTATGTATAAAGAGGAATTGGCATCAAATAACCTACAATGGTTGATATGCCATAAAACTTAACCAACCCAACACCAAAATTTTAAGTGGAGGCACTTCTATGCTAAAATGTCACAGTTGAGGGTGGCACCAAAATTAGCTTAGCTTCATCAGCATTTCCCACTTGGGTAGGAGGTACATAAGGCATCTTGTAATAAATCTGAACCTAAGCCTTTTAGATGAGGTGGTAGGTGCTGCATCGTAGGACACTTTTGGGGGTGGATTGGGGCACTGCTTGCTGACGCATAACTCAAGTATTTTATTTCACCTGACACAGAAATTTGATTATAGCTGTACACAATGAGGCTTTTAAGAATCCAACTGATGACAGCAGTTATACTGTTTGTTTAAGAATAATTGATATAATTTTGAAATCTAATAACTTGACCAATTCACATTCAAATGAATTTAAATTTTAACAGAATGATTTGAAACAAGTTAAAATTCTAAACATATTTTTTCCTTTTCAGGCATAAAAATGTCATTCGCTAAAGAAGATGTTTCCACATTGAACAAAGAATTCATGCTGCTAAAATTTGAAAATATTTTGAACAAAAACTGATGAAGTTATTTATTTACAAAAAGATATTAATTTTTTCTAAAATTCTCAGTACATCTCAAATGATATATTTTGGTTTTATAGCATACCAACAACCATTGTAGGTTATTCAATGCTAAATCCTCTTTATTCATATTAAATATATATAATTTGGTTGGGTTTTATGGCATATCAACCATTACAGGTTATTTAATGCCAAATCCTCTTTATACATATATATCAAATATATATGATTTGTAAACTCAATTGGTTGATAATGAGCCTGAGCTCATTGTTTTGCACACAGTTAAACGGTTCCAAGTATTGCTTATGTATTATTAACAATTCAAGTAAACATCAGTCATTTGTTTATACACAGTTAAATGATTAAACTGTTCTATTTCTAACAATTCAATTTAGCATAAGTCAATTTGTTTGCACTCAGTTTAAAGGTCAAATAGTTCTATTTGACTTATAGATAGGACCCTGTCAGGTGCCATCACTTTGGGTTAGAGTGGACCAGGGAGCAATGGCAATGAAGAGATACCCCACATTCTCCAAAGCTCCAGGGCCAGAACCTCACCATCAGATTGTTTACTGTCATATCCAGGATACTCGGTGGTGGTGGTGTCTTACCTCTTGGTAGAGATGTACTCAGTGTATTCTACAGCACCCCAAGCTGACAGGGCCTACACCCCAAATGATAAATTTTTTTAAACACCCTGTGCATATTATCAAGAACCAGACTACAATAGAGTTGATAGACAAACCTTATAATCATATCCATATTTACCAACCCCTCCGCTCGGGCAGGATATGACACAAGGTCAATTTTTAAGCGGAGTTTAACAGGTTTGAATCCAGAGTTTTCCTTCTCCTAGACTAGTTGCCTCACCAAGGCTGAAGAACCAGTCTGCCCTACTATTTACCCATAGCTGGATGGAGAATAATTGGATTTATACTTTTCCCAAGAGTATTAGTGCTATGTGAAATGCAATCAGTCTCGTCCAGGATTTGAACTCATGTCGCCGTGTCCATTTCCTACAACATAACCATTACTCCACGGACACCTCCAAACCTTATAATCATATCAATATTTCAAAACCATGATGAGGGATATTATATTTAGAAATCCTGACCCTGAAAAGGAACTAAGAACACATTTTATAACTAAAAAATATCACCTTTTAATCTGCAATAAATACTGACACCAAAATCAAATAATAGAAGTATTACAATATCCAAAAAGAAAAAAAAAAGAAAAAGAAAAGGATTCTCATAAGTTTTTAGACTCATTTCACTACTTAACATTATTCTTTGATAAAATAAAAAAAAAAAAAAAATTCAAAATTGTCTTAAAATCAAAAAAACAAACTTTTTTTGGTGTCTTCCAGCCATTAAATTTGTTTGTAAATTTTTTGCCTCACTCAAAGAAAGTAATAACAAAGCTTTCCTTTTCAAATGCAACTCATTAGAAAATTTCAATTACGAACGAGAACACTTATTTCACATGAATTTATAAGTTGGTTAGTCTAATCACTCTTGAAATATATTCTTAAAAAAAACAATTCCTGATGATGGTCTGAGGTAGAAATCAGCTGTTATCATGAATTAATAAAAGTAATTATATATATATATATATATATATATATATATATATACACACATTTGCAGTGTGTCAATGAAATTCGTAGTATCTTAAAAAAAAACATGTTATCACTCAGGTTATATATATGAACAGAATTACTAGGGTGAATCAAAAGTTTTTCGATATTTGTCCATGTGGTTATTTGTAGCAGATATATCATGTGACGAAAGCAGTTCTAGCCATGGAAGTTACCAATTGTAGTTGATAGTGTTGTGGTTGTTGGTGTACTGACATTTTTACATTGCTTCACTCCATGCATGATTTGAAAGCCGCACAGATGAACATGCAATGCATTCTATTTGAAATAACTTTACTTAGAGACTGTAGATACTTGATTATCATGTGACCTCAATTACCATGCAAGCCTACAAATTTGATCTCCAAAAAGATGATCAAATCGTCTATCTCATGTATCAAGTGAGTTCCATTTTTATTTGTGCAAATGTATTTTCTCTTCTATTTGGTTTTCCTTGACAATTTTCGAGCAATTTAAATGAAAACTTTAACTGTAGCAGAATAAACTCAGTTGATAAGAAATTGTTATGTAAGACATTGACTGGCTTGGTTTTATAGCATATTCATTATTGTAGGTTATTCAAAGACAAATCCTGTTTACTCATATATATTAAATATATATATGACTTGAAAACACACTTTGTAGATAACATTCTTAAATGAGCCTGAGATCTTTTTTGTGCACGGTTAAATGGTTTCAAGTATTGCTCTATGGAACTGGGAGCAATGGCATATAATGTATTCTGCCAAACTCTGCCAACTGTTTATACAAGAATTTTTTTTATCTCGCATTTGTTTTGGTTGGGTTTTACGGCATATCAACTCTGGTAGGTTATTTAATACCAAATCAGATTTATTCATATATATTAGATTTATAGGATTTGTAAACATAAGTCTACAAAGTTAAATAGTTCCAAGTATTGATATATATCAGTAACAATTCAATTAAACATCAGGTTGGTTGGTTGTTTTATGGCATATCAACATTTTTTGGGTCATTAAATTTTAAAGAAATCAGTTTAGTATAAATATAGTTTTTGTTTACAAACAGTTAATGTCAAAAAAAGCAATTTTCAATTCTGTTTGGCCTAAGTACACAGTTTAGTTCCATTTAAAAACTGTTCTATTTTAAGTAGTTCAGTTTAGCATAAGTATGCAGTTTAAATGTCAAAACAGTTCTATTTCAAACAATTCAGTTTAACTAAAGTTCACACTTTAGTTCTATTTGACCCATAGATAGGACTTTATCAGGTACCACCACTCCAGGTAAGAGTGGACCTGGGAGCAATGGCAATAAAGGGGTAAATCTACATTCCCCAAAGCCCCAGCATTACTGGAACTTCACCATCAGATAAATTCGTGTCACATCCAGGACACTCACGAGGGAGTCTTACCCCTCTACAGAGAACCAGTCAGTGTATTCTACAGCTCCAGCTGACTGGGTAATAATTAAACATTAGTTATTTGTTTATACTTAGTTAGATGATCAAACAGTAGTATTTCAAACAATTCAGTTATGCTTAAGTCATTTGTTTGCACTCACTTTAAATACCAAACAGTTCTACTTGACACATAGATGGGACCCTATCAGGTGCTACCACTCCCGGTCAGAGTGGACCTGGGAGCAATGGCAATGAAGGGATACTTCACATTCCACAAAGCTTCAACATTACTGGAGCCTTGCCATCAGATTGGTTACTGTCAGATCCAGGACACTCGTTGGCAGGGTCTTAGCCCTTTGCAGAGATGCAGCTAGTGGATTCTACAGCCACAGCCAACTGGGCTATCTCAAATATGGTACAACTCCCTAATATCAGGCTAAAATTTTGGTCTCAGAAAATATATATATATATATATATCTATATATATATATATATAAAGCTGTCCAACTATCTGAAAGCTGTTCTTATAAAGTGTTATGATTGATCTTATATCCTTTGGGATGATTTTAGAATCAACTATCCCGTTTCTAGAGAAAGTTTCAAATTCTGCAAATCCTCAATACAAAAACCTTATACACTGATGTAATCTAACTTGTGTTCTCATCTGCCATAATACATGGTGCCTTCAATAAGTTTCCAGCCCTTTTTTTGTACAGGCATTTAAAATTGTTGTATACTCTTGAAAATTCAGTATGCTATTGCTATACATCTTATGAGATGACTGACCAATTTTTATGATTTCAAGTTCAAATGAACAGCTACAGCAGCAATTGGAATACACCCTACTAAAGCCTGATTGTCACATTTCAAAAATGCAATCTGGACGTGAGGAAGAACGATATGCAATAAAATCCTGTTTTAAATTTGGAAAAAATGCCACAGAAATGTATGGAATGCTTCAGACTGGTTTTCGACCATCTTGCATGAATCGAGCATCAGTTTTTGAGTGGCATAAGAGTTCCAAGGAAGGCAAGGAGTCTATGAGGGATGATGAGAGGTGTGGGAGGAGTAAGGAAGTCAATAGACCAGAGCTAATAGGCCAAAGGGTTAGGGTTACTATGTTGAGGTTTTAAGGGAGTTCAGGAAGAGATTCCGTCAGAAGAGGCCAGCACTCTTCAAATCGGCTCAGTGGCATTTCCATCAGGACAATGCACCAGTCCACAACTCCATCCTTGTCACTGACTATTTGACCAAGATGGGCATCAAGACAGTTCCTCACCCTCCCTATAGTCAAGACCTTGCTCCCTGTGACTTTTGGTTATTCCCTAAGCTCAGAGACTGTCGTTATGAGACAATTGAGGAGATGAAAGAGGCTGTGACGAAGTTCATTGACACAGTCACACAAGGGGACTTCCATGGGGCCTTCCAGAAGTTGGAACGGTACAAAAAGTGCATTGCAGCAGGAGGAGATTACTTTGAAGGGGTCTAGAGTTTCATGAGTGTACTATCAATAAAAGTGCCCATACGAAAAAAGTCAGGAAATGTATCGTAAGGACCTTGTAATATTGATAACCCTCAGATGTTTTTATCAATATGAAGGGTACAATCCATTTCCTCACCTACTGTTAACATCTACTTAGGTTGACTAATATGAGTTTAAGTTTCCTTACAGGATTTCCCCAAAACACTTCAATTAATTCCTTCTTATTTAACAACTATTCCACTGATTGATCTCGTAAAAAATTTCATCTCATCTTGCACCAATCATTCAAATGAAGATGGCCTTTGAAATGAAATATGTGAAAGTGTCCCACAATGGGAAAGATTCTATGATCATCAGATGTTAGAATTTGTCTTGTAACTTTTGGGATAATCTTAGAATTAAACATCAAAAAAAAAATTAACTCATATACTGAAGTAATCAGATGTTTTTTTTTAGATTTATGTCTGTTCATATCTATCATATCTTGTATCTATCAATCAATGCATCATTATCAATATGTTCACGGCTATCATTCTGACTTTCTTCATATCTCTCTACCTATCAATCTATCTTAATTATCTTTCATCAATCAATATATCATCTACAGTATGTTCATGGCTACCATTTTGACTTTCTACATATCAATCTGAAATTCACTTCTTTTAAAGTTTGTATAAAAAGATATTTATGAACAGTGAAGTTCATCACTGATAAAAAATTCATCTGAGCCTACATACATGAAGTTTGCAAAGGATTATTAAAGAACATATTGACAGTTTCCTTTCAGAAAATGTTTCTCAACTATCATATTATATGTGAGGTTATTGTGTTTGATGACATATTAACTCTTGTGGGTTATCTAATGCTATTTTTTTATAAATGATTTGTAAGCAAATTATTAGAGGTAAATATTTTTGGTTTTAAATAGATTGAGAGCAAGACAAACGCTAGCAGATATTTTTACTTTGTAGATGGTCGTTTCATAGATGTATCTTATATTTTGTTTTATATATATATATATATATATATATATATATACATATATGCTAAATTGTGGTTTGCAATTATTTCGTCATTTTCAGTATCCACATGTGACATGATAATGAGCATTAATTAGTGTGTGTATATATGTGTGTATGTTTATATATATGGATTTATATGTGTGGGCTTCTCTCTGGATTCATGGATGGGTGGCCAAAGAAGTGATCTTTGGCATTTTTGACCAGCATCAGAGTATCTAGAGGGACTGCTTTGTCTATTTTGGTGCAAAGACCACACAAAGAGCTGTGCTGTCAAAAACCAGTGAGATCGCAAGAAAAGGATGAAGGACGTTAGTCTGTCAGGAGTGAGACTCTGAAGTAGAGTCAGACATTCAGAGCTCAGTATGTGTGGGCCAGACAATTCATGCCCAAGATGTGGGGCTGGTCAGTCGGCTCTAAGGTATGAGTTCAGAGCAGTCAGAGGGTGGTATGGAGTCACGAACAAAAACATTGAGCTGTGAAGACAATGACCAGATGAGTCAGCATTTTTGGTTGCTGTGAAGGTTTGGTTTGGTGGGTTTTATGACATATGAACCTTTATAGGTTATTTAACGCCAAATCCATTTTTATGTAAATAATCTGTTCTAGTTAAAACAATTCAGTTTAGCATAAGTACACAGTTTAATGGTCAAAAACATTTTTATTTCAAACTATTCAATATGTAACAATTCATTTAAGTGTAAATACAGTTTTAATGTCGAAAAACAGTTCTATTTCAAATAATTCAGTTAAGCATAAGCACGCAGTTTAAATGTATGTACGGTTTAATTGTCAAAAACATTTCTATTTCAAGCAATTCAGTTTAGCATAAGTATGCTGTTAGTTCTATTTAACCCATAGATAGGGCCCTATCAGGTGCTACCACTCCAGGCCAGCGTGGACCTGGGAGCAATGGCAATGAAGGGGTACTCCGCATTCCCCAAAGCTCCAGCACTGCTGGAACCTCACCATCAGATTGTTTAGTGTCATATCTAGGACACTTGTTAGGGGGTGTGAGTCTTACCCCTCTGCAGAGGTGCAGTCGGTGTAGGTGTGAAGGATTTTTGCAAAGTTCTCATGATAGCCATAAACATACATAGAATGCTAAGAAGTGCTTAACTTCACCTTCCTGCATTTTGCAGTCTTGAAACCATGTTTGTCTGTTTCTTCCATCAACCCTCAGTTTGTTGTTTGGTTTTTGTTTTTTTTGTACAACCTGTGAAATGCCTACACAGCCAGGTGTGAAAATTAACAACGGGGTCCACATCACTAGATGATCAAACCAACAAAATCTAGCCTGGAGGTTATTCTATACTCACCTTCTACACTATAAACTCGATTGAGGTTTTTAGTTGATCCTTGATAGCAATATTGTTTTTTTTATGGTCTTGTTTAAAAATATTTTTGGGATGTTGTTCTTGATGTTAAGAGGTCTCTTGACTGGGACAATGAGGGATTTGATATTTTTATTGAGTTATTGGTTGGGTGTGATTTATTTTAAATTGGGGGTAAGGTTTGTGTTTGGCAGTGTTTTATGGCATATTAACCCTTGTGGGTTATTCAATGCCACATTCTCTCTCTCTCTCTCTATATATATATATATATAAGTAAAGTTGGCAACTGTAGTCAAGAGTGACCCAAAAGCTCACTTTTCAATAGCTACTACACCAAGCTGTAGGGGAGGGCACTACTCCTTTCCCTAGATTGCTCCACTTTACATTTGATTTGTACCTTATAATGCTGAGTGTTAAGCATTTTTTTGAGACTTTGGTATGACTCGACCTGGGATTGAACCCTGGTCTCCCAGCTCTAACCACTGGTGGTAAAGAGTTTGGAGCAAACATTTCTAAATGAGCCAGAGCTTATTTCTTTGCACACAGTTGAATGGTTTGAAGCATTGCTATTTAATAACAAAACTTCAATTTGATATCAATTATTTGTTTGCACACAGTTAAATGGTTTCAGGTATAATTAATGATTAAGTACTTCCATTTGACCCATAGATAGGATGAGTTTGGTTGGAGTAAGTAGCATGTGTTTTGCTTTGAGATTTGGTTCTAAATTTATTCTAAGAATTGGCAGGCAGATTTGTGACCTTTGTGATTTTTCTTTTATAGTATTTATTCAAGTTGGCGATTAAGGGTTTTCTGTAGATATTTTCGGGTCAGTCGTATGGGTGTTTGTTGTGGGTTAATCTTCTTATAATTCACCAAATGTCCATCTATCCTCAAGAATAAGACTCTCTCACAGTCAAGTGTTGAGCTGCTAAGAGGGACTTTATTTCCACTTAAGTTACCTACACCGAAAGAAGGCTTAGAGATCCAATTTTGATGAAAATCAAATTGATCTTATTAAATCTGGAAAATAATAGCATTTAACATTTTCGCAATGCTTACATATGCATAAAAAGAAGAAATAATTGACAGACAACTAAACAAAAAGCCTAAGTATTTTAATTCAACCAAAATAAGAGATTAACAGAAAATAAGACAAACTATACTCTAGTCTTTCCTGGAAACAATAACAGAACTGCTTGAAACAACAGTGTTCTGGCCAAGTTATTACTGAAAGCCTTTCTCTCAAAGAAATCCACTAAACTAATGTCCTAACAGCACGGTACCTCCATTTATACCACTAGGAGGCCCACTACTTCTGCTAACTAGTGATCGGATTTCAAATGCCAATCTCATTTTATTCCTATATGACAAACATCAATTTGAAATGTTTATTAATTCTTTGGGTTATTAGGAAATCTGAGATTTCTGAATAAACAGAAAGTCATTTTTTAATATGCGACACTTTGTGTAAACAAAACAGTAAACAAAAACAAAATTTTTAAATATGAATAATTATCCTAAAGAGGCATTATAGTGTCATGGTTTTGGCTACCAGACTTCAAATCCTGAATAATGAAAAGGTTTGCATTCAATAAAATGGAAATGCATGAAGCAAACCCTTTTCCATCCAGCTATGAGTAAATAGTAGGGCAGATGATGTGTTTTAACCTTGGAATGGTAACCAATCTAAGAGAATGAAAATTGGGCTCTGCCAGGTTATTCCTACTCAAGACATGTCACATGAAGAGTACCCTCATGACTGGAAATCGTTGATGGGATCAATGAAAAAAATTATCCTAAACTTTAATAAAAGTGATGCTATGTCCATTACTGTTAATGATTATATCTTACAAGTTGTGTTTCATATGGTTAAGTCCTCCTAGTTAAGAAAATTATCTTTTAATAAAACAAACTTTTTTTTATGTCATCCGCTATTAACTTCGGCTTTTATATCTATGGCATTTGAAATTTCATCACCAAGGTCTGATGATTGTGACTGGTTCTAGAAAGCTTAGGATTAGCCAGTGTTCTGAAAGGACACCGGTTAATCCTAAGTATTAATATCCTGAAAGAATTAATATCATAATGAAAAGTCGGACACAGGACGGCAGTTGCAGTTAAGTGCAAAATGTCAGTTTGGAATTGATAGACTGATATTGTCTTGCTATCATCATTTGCGGATCAAAGAGGTTTGGGATGTTGGCAGTTTTGTTAGTGATTTATTTGTTTTAGTTTTTAACCAATGACCTCTCAATACTGAACCCAGTATTGCCAAAATTAAGTTGGAATTCTTTCTTACGCTATTTTTAATAAAAAGACAGAAAATTAATAAGTAATCACATCTTTTCTATAAACTTTTACTTCCAATCTCACAAACCATCCCATTTTTGTTAAATTTCATTTGATCAGGAAATTTGTTTTTTTACATTCCCAATCCCTTGTGAAACTGCATGAAGTTAGTAAAAATATTGATCTTAATAATTTATAAACAATTACAGTGTAACCTGGATATAAGAAAAACCTGGATATAAGAGCGATTTTCTCTAGTCCCAAATTAGAGCCAGTGTTACCTAAACAAAATAGACCAAACCCGGATATTAGAGACTTTTTCTCCGGTCCCCAAAACTCCCTTATATCCAGGTTACACTGTATATTGTTCTGAACCACCTGAACTCTAATGAAATACTTGGAGAAAAAGCGAGGTAGAAACTACCCAAAGATATTGTTTTGAACTATCCTGGAAGCAGTACCCAACAAAACAGCAGCTGTAAAGCTACTTACCACTCATTTAGCAAACAATCAAATTCATATTAAATTTCAGGTCATTTGTGTTGTAGAACAAGAGCAGTAGCCCAGTCTCTAGACAACTGGGTAGCCTCAGTTGACAAAAATAACACAAGCGACTAGCAACCGTTCCTCAGTACACCTCTGGTTTACTCATTCGTTCTGTCAGTCAAAAAAGCAGTTTGCAAAGAACAACAACAACTCACTCCTGATGCTGGCATGCTCTTTTATGCAAATTCCAGCCTATTGAAATTTACATGCCTGGTAGATTTCTTCTTGCGAGAAACAAGATCGGTCCACTATTTCTTCTGCCTCCAGAAGTGGACATATTTTCTAGTGCTTGACATGCAAGGCATATTCTTACATGCTTTGATCCAGGAGGTAAGTTTCCTCTCTCGCTACAATTTGATCATGAAAAATATTTTTTACACTCCTATTCCCATGTTGAACCCCATGAATAAGTGACTTTAATGGCATGTCAATCCATCAAGGGTTATTTTATGCCTAGAGGTTAAGGAATTGCATTTGATGTATTTTCATCAACATTTCGTGTACTGTATTTGACGGTATATAAGATGACTTTTTTTTTTTTTTTTACTAAGAATATCTTAAAATTCCCCTGCATCTTATATGCCATATGTAGGTTTCAAATTTGCGATAGTCAGCCAAAATTAGCTACCCGGCAACTCCTGTTAATTAAGAATTTAGAATAACTTTTACATACCTATTGTCTTTGTTTAAAAGGCCATTATGCAGATTAAAAGTATTATCATTGATAATATTCATCATATTGATTTCATCACATTTAATATTTGTACTTTGATTTTTTTCTTGATTTGCCCAGCTGAAATCAGGGTGCATCTTATATGTCGTCAAATATAGTTATTGGTTCTCAACGTAGTTTTTTCTTTTTTTGCATGAGATCCTATTGCATATGAATAGCTTTTTTGCATGAGATCCTATTGTATATGAATAGCTTGTAAAGAGATCTGTATGATCCATAGATTGGATCCTCTTCTGAGTCAGAGATACAGCAAGAGTAATTGCAAGGGAGGAGTACTCAACACTTCCCCAATCTTGAGAACAGGAGCACCATCATTTAATGCAGTTTAGTACCATACCCAAGACATGCCCCCTTTTTTAAAAAAAAAACTAGTGGGGGATATTCTTACTCCTTTGCAGGGAATACCGTCACTATATTCTTAGCTCTAACATTCAATAATATTAAAACATTGAATTTGACTTTTTACCATTTCATATCTTGACAAAGATCTATATTTATTTCAGGTGGTCAAAATATGTACATTTTTTTAATGTTTTAATCATCTTTATACATATATATATAAAATATATATGACTGATAAACATTTTGGAGATAACATTCTTAAATGAGCCAGTGAAATGGTTTTATGTATTCTTATACAACAGTCACAATTAACACCAGTCATTTGTTTGCACACATAGTTTGTTCCATTTGACTCATAAACAGGATTCTATCAGGTGCTACCACTCCGAGTCAGAGTGGACCTGGGAACAATGACAATGAAGAGATACTCCACAACACCCAAATCTCCAAAGCTGGAGCCTTATAATAAGATGGTTCAAAGTCATATCTAGGACACTCCTTGGTGGTGGTAGAGGTCTTACTCCTGCTGCAGAGATGCAATCGGTGTATTCTATAGCCCCAGTCGACTGGGCAAGGAAAGTGTCTATGGTAAATAAAAAAAAGTGTACACGAAAAGAAGACTTGTTATTCATTGTTACAGCAAAGATGAACAATGTGCAGCCACGTTGAAAGATGGAGGTGAGAAAAATGACTACCGTTGGGGAAGAATAAGATGCTAATACAATATTATTAATAATACAAATGCCCCACACCTTTTCCTTCATGGTGCACAATCCCAGATATAAAAAAAACAAAAACAAAAAAAAAAAAACAGGAAGATTTTTTTAAAGCATCAAGACATTGAATTGATATTGAAATGAGAGATAACTGAGAATCAACTGTCAAAATGAGCCCGGAAGTAAATGGTGAGATTACTTGTAATGATTTTTTTTTTGTCCTGAAGCAGTTGACCAGATATAAGAAACCTCCTCGTCCTTTTTTTTTTTTTTTACATCTGGTAATGAATCAGATTGAGTGATTCAAGACAATTCTTAAATAAAGATAAAGGCCATGAAAGCAATGACTCTTCTTGATTGGCTGAGGAGATATGTTTGAACATTTATTTTTTTGTCCTCTTCATTCTTATTTTAAAGATGAAATCTGATAGAGTTTCAAGACAATCAAGAAATGACAATGAAGGTTATGAATGCAAGGGCAGTTATGGGAGCGACTGGTAAGATATTTCACAGATATGTTATAATGCATTAACCCAATACTTGCCAGTATCATTTACGGAGAAAATTTTTAATGTTTCTTTGAAAATCTATCTACAGTTTAAGGTATATATTTATTATATGTGTAGCAGAAAGAACTTCGTATTTTTGTTTGGCGCGTAAATTAATTAGACCATTATGGTCATCGCCTATTTTCACCCAATGAAGATGACTTATCCTCTTTAGCCTGAACCATTTTCCCAGGTAACATAAAAATGGTGAAAGCCCGCCAAACTATCTCTTTCTCAGAACCTTTCAGGCAGGATGGACATACTTTCTGTCCACTCCCTTCATAGCAGCAGAATTACAACACCATGAGGAAAGCCGTCTAATTTATGGACCTTTTGAGTCTACCCTCTTACACCAAGGGTTCCCAGTTGAACATGAATTAGATGCATGTAATCAGCCACTTACAGGAACTTATGTCACCTCTAACTTTTGCTATGTCTACAGCGACACGTAATTTCATTCAGACATCCAGCTACCTCAATCCTGGGTAACCTTTTCTGGAGACATTCATGCCTCTCTCCTACAGCAACAAGGACCACACATTGATGGGTGACTAAATCATTCCTGTCCTTAAAAAGCAAACACGACTTTTGCTATGTCTATAGCGACGCATATTCCACTCAGACATTTAGCGTTGCCTTGACCGTAGTGATGCACATTCCACTCAGGCATTTAGCTGCTATAATTCCTTCTCAACTCAATAACTATTTCCTTCCATCCTTCCTACAAGACTTGCAGCATAAAGGTACCCTTTATTCTGGTTGCCATTAAATCTTCTTGAAAACCTTACGGCATTTTTCGTTCTTCTCCTTTATTTTCCAACAATATAGCGAGGAGGCAACGTAACAATTATCCTTGCTAAATATATAACAAGTTCCAACCCATTTATTAAGGAATGACAGGATATAAATAGAGATATATTTGATTCATAAAATAGAATGAGAAATTGAACCATTTGTGAAAAAATGAGAAATGTATTATTTGTGATGTCTTGGGTCAAAATGACAAAATCCAAAGTTCCAATTAAAAAAAAAAAAAAAATCCCAGCTTATCATTTACTTAGAGGTTATAAAATCATGTTTATCATATGTTTACTTTTACATTTTTTGTGTTTTTGTTCTCAAAGAGTTTTATCTTAAGTCCATGATATTATTTCAAATAGGAATAAGCTCCAGTTTTAAAATAATAAAACAGGATGAAGATTGAGATTTTAATGGCATGTCAATCTGTCCAGGGTTAATTCATTTCTTGACATGAGAAAATTGCATTCATCATACAAACAAATTTTCATTTTTTAAGCTGTTGTTTCTTAAGAGTATATTTTTTTTACACTTGGTTATTTTGAATGTCAATAATTTTTAAACTCGCCAATTTGACCGATAGATCTGACTCTTAATTGGCATCACTCCTGTAGAATAAACGAAAGAACTATAGAAGGCAACAACACACAACAACAATAATAATGGTAATAACTGCCAAAAAGAATGGTAATCCACGGAGAACAGTAGATTACCAACACCTTAACTCTCAGTGCAAGCGAGAAACCCACCATACTGGGTTGCCATTTCAGTTGGCCCTGCAACTGCCACCTAGAACAAAGAAAACAGTTCTAGACACTGTCGATGGATACCACTCGATTCCCTTAGACAAAGAATCCCAACCATTGACCACCTTCATAACTTTGTGGAGGAGGTACTTTTTGGTCTCTACCAAGCTATTGACTAGAAGTATACTCAATAATCCAACAACTCCCAATAAACTTACAGGTACGACTCCTTCGAGTCAACTCGAAGTACTAGTACCTGTAAACATATGCTAAGCCTTGCCAACAAGGTGGTAAACCAATTGGGGAAGCAATCTACAAGATCTCTCAAGGTTTTCTCTAAAATCTATTGGCATTATTTCTACTGCAGGTCCTTTAATGGCTTCAGTATTTCTTAACGGGTAGAGGTCGTCTGAAGCAAGAAGCAGTACCTCATAATTAGGACTGAGATATTAAAATTTGGTACCTGGGGCAATACAGTGATTTTTTTCTTCATATTCCAGAAACCATTTTTCTACAATTCAGAAAGTGAAACAAGATGGGTTGTCTTACTGTTAACTGCCATCTTAGGAAGTTGTTGCCATGAAAGGTGGTACTTAGTTTTCAATAATGACGAAATTGAATCAGGCAGTGGCCAACAAAGTATCTACGATAAGAATATTTGATAACATTCCCTCACATAGGTTAGGAAATATTTTTTTAAACGATCAAAAATTCTATCTAATAATTAAACGGGAAAGAACAAAGGTTTCGTGATTTGAGACTTAAATTATTCAGAAACTTCTGTAGTAATTGTTCGGCTAACAATAGAATTAAAAATAGATCTGCATTTGGAAAGAGTTTTATTAAGAAATTAATTTCATAATAATTCAAAAAAATAAAAGAATCCTTCAATTTGATCATTCTGGAAAATTTACAAAGAATTCATAGAAATTATTTTTAACAACAAGGAATGAAGAAATTTTTTGAAAAAAATATCAATAAGTTATCATATTTATCAACCCCTCTGCTCGGGCAAGATATGACACAAGGTCAATTTTTAAGCGGAGTTTAACATGTTTGAATTCAGAGTCTTCCTTCTCCTAGACTAGTTGCCTAACCATAGCTGAAGAACCCAGTCTGCCCTACTATTTACCCATAGCTGGAGGGAGAATAATTAGATTCATACCTTTTCCAAGGGTATTAGTGCTACGTAAAATGCAATCAGTCTCATCCAGGATTTGAACTCGAGTCACCGTGTCCATTTCCTACGACGATAACCATTACACCCCGGTTACCTCCATAAACATTAGACCACGGGCACCTCCTAAATATCAATAAGTTATAATGTATGAACAATCCTAAATCGAAAGAATAATTACTTATCTTCTATTTGTTTTAAAAGACGACAATACTTAAGTTTGATTGATTTATTTAAATGGCATATCAACCTGTCAGGGATTACTGTACATTCATATTTACATTTTTTTAAAAATATAGTTAAAGAGTTTTTACACACGGTTGAAGAAATCTAATAAAAATGATTTTTGAATAGATCTACTTAACCCATAGATGGGTTTGATTCAGTTTCTTTGTTTAATAGCCAATCAACTTTCATGGGTTATTTAATGCCAAAGCCATCCTTGTAAAAGAACAGTAGTGTTACTATTCAATTTGGGGGTCAGCCACATCCCTCGAATGATTTTTGTCAGGCCTTTCATTTAAAACTGAATTGACATTACATTTCAAGTGACTAACTGAGTGACAAATCTTTAAAATTAAAATTTCAGTTTGAATTCACTTCAGACTTCTCCAAGAAATATAAATTGTCATATCTTAACTAATATGAAACTGATGATATAATTTGGAAGTAAATATGCTTGTGAACAACTTTTTCTAAAATGAAACATTAAAAATCATTTAAGAACAAGATTGCGACCATCTGGATGATGTTTTGCACCTGTCATTAACAAATATTTCAAAGAGTGGACTTGAAGGGATGGCAATAAAGGGGTACTCCTCATTCCCCAAAGCACCAGTATTATTGGAGCTTCACCATCAGATTGTTTAGTGTTATATCCAGGACTCTTGTTGGGGGAATCTTACCTCTCAGCAGAGATGCAGTTGGTGTATTCTACAGCCCCAGCTGACTTGGCCACATAAATCTTGTGATGATCCAAGAGAAGGTTGGTTGGTTGTTTGGTTTTTATGGCATATCAACATTTGGAGGTTATTTAATGTCAAATCCATTTTTATACAAATAATCAGTTCTATTTCAAACAATTCAATTTAGCATGAGTACACAGTTTGATTGTTGAAAACATTTCTATTTCAAGCTATTCAGTTTAGCCAAAGAATTCTAATTCAGCCAATTCAGTTTAGTATAGACTTTGTTTACACAGTTAAATATTAAAACAGTTCTATATCAAACAATCTAGTTTAGCATAAGTACAGGTTCAATGTCAAAAACAGTTCTATTTCAAACAGTTCAGTTTAGCATAAGTACGCAGTTTAAAATCTAAATACAGTTGTTAAAAACATTTGTATTTTAAGCTATTCAGTTTAATCAAAAACAGTTCAGATTCAAACAATTCAGTTTAGCATAAGTATGCAGTTTAGTTCTATTCAACCCATAGATAGGGCCCTATAAGGTGCTTCCACTCTGGGCCAGAGTGGACTTGGTAGCAATGGCAATGAAGGGGTGCTCTACATTCCTCAAAGCCACAGCATCATTGGAACCCCACCATTGTATTTAGTGCTATATCCAGGACACTCGTTGGGGAGGGAGAGAGTTTTACCCCTCTGCAAAGGAGCAGTCGGTGTATTCTACAGCCCTAGCTGACTAGTCAAATGACCTGAGAGACTTAGTTTCCTAATTGATGACCCTAGACTTTAATAAATTGATGACCTAAAAGTCATAAATATTGTGATGACCCTAGACTTGAAAAATACATTTATGATTCTGAAGGTCATCAATATTCTGATGACCTTTTGATTTACATAAAAATGTGAAGAATCTTAAGGTCATAAAATGATGACACTTGATTTAATCTCTGTCAGTTAAAAAAAATATTAGAAAATCCATCTCAGTGTAAGATTTGACCGATTTATTCTAATGACATATCAACCTGTGTGGTGCTGTTTTCTGCCAAGAGATTAAGGGATCAAGTTCAGTGTATATTTACAATTTTTCCTATTGTTGTTCTTATGAGGTTTTTGTATTCAGCAGGAATTCTTGATACCGTAATTATATGATATCAAGTCTTTCCATTGCATTCAAATAATTTGCACAAAGTTGAAAGCTTTCAAATATTCCAATCTAATACCTATAATCTATATACATTTTTATGGCTTGAAGTAACTATTTCTATTCTAAAATAATCCTTTATTTACCCAGTTATCATTTCTTTATAATTTGCATACAGTAATAGGGTTTCAAGTATTCTTATCTAACACCAACAATCTGCAAGCAATTACATTGTTTCAATTTACAAATAATAATCTTTAGGTTTTAAGTGTTCCTTACATTAAAAATTCCATTTTATGATAATCCTTTGTTTGCACACAATTCTAAGACTGCACACATCCTTATCTAATACTAATAATTGTCAAACAATTTGACAGTGGACTTGGGAGTACCAGAACTACAGCCCCATCTCAGTTCCAACTAAGTGCCATACTCAGACACCTATTTTTGGGGGGGCGGGGGTCTGCCAAATATCTGCCAGCTCCGCAACGTCGTCATGGAGGAGTGGAAGGGCATTCCAGTGGCTACCTGTGAAGCTCTGGTAAACTCCATGCTCAAGAGAGTAAAGGTAGTTTTGGATAATGATGGTGGCCTCACAAAATATTGACAATTGACATTGTGTATGTTAATATTGACAACTTTCCTTAAGGGGTGTACTCACTTTTGTTGGCAGGGGTTTAGCTTTTGATAGTTATATTTTGAGTTATTTTGAGGGAAAAATAAATTAACTTTATTATATAAGCTGCATAGAGACTACTTTTCATTGTGTCAAAGTGTCGTTTTGTCAGGGTTGTCCCATGAAGAGATATACTTAAATATCTGCAGAAATGTCAGGTGTGTACTCACTTTTGTGGTACACTGTATATACCAAAATTATATGATTGGTTTGGTTTTATGGCATATTAACAATTGAAGCTTATTTAAGGCCAAATCCTTTTTATACATATATATGAAATATAAATGATTTGGTTTGGTTTAGTTTTATGGCATATCAACCCTTGTAGGTTATTTAATGCCAAATCTTCTATATGCCAACTATATATGATTTGTAAAAGCATAATTTGTAGATAACATTTTAAATGACCCAGAGCTCATTTGTTTGCATACAGTTAATTATACATATTTGTAAGATAATCTTATTCTTAAATGAGTCTGGATTGATTTGTTTGCACACAGTTAAATGGTCCTAAATATTCAAACACGAATAGTTCTATTTAGTATTAATCATTTGTTAGCACTCATTTAAATGATTTCAGATATTGACGTCTAACGTAAATAGTTTTATTTGCACACAGTTAAATGGTTTCAAGCATCACTATGTAACACTAAAAATTCAATTCAAGCACACAGTTAAAGAGTTTCAAGTATTACTAATCAACACTAATAATTCTATTCAATACTACTCATTTGTTAGCACACAGTTTAATGGTTTCAAGTATTTCTATGTATCCCTTAAAATTCAATTTAACACGAGTCATTTGTTTATACACATTTAAATGATCAAAAATTCTATTTAATTTATCATTAGTCATTTATTTGCACAAAGCTCATTAGTCAAGCTGTTCTATTTGATCCACAGATAGAATCGTATCAGGTGCCTTCACTCCAAATCTGAGTCAGCTGGGGAGTAATGGCAATGAAGGGGTACTCCATATACCCTGAAGCTCCAGGGCTGGAGTCTCATCATCAGATGGTTGAGTTTCAAATCCAGGACACTCAATGCAGTTTGTGTATTCAACATCCCCAGCTGCCAAGAGGAAGTGTTAAGATTTGAAGGCATTAAAAAAATACAATAGTGTAACTTTATATAGTATCAAACAAAATTTCAGAGATGCTTCTACCAGTAAAAAGCTTACAGGAATGTGTGTTAAAAGACAAATAGAACTATTTTTATAAAAAATGAAGGTTTCATAAAATGTTTATTTCTGTCTGGGTAAATACAGCTTCAGTCTTGATATTTTTTTAAACATACCTTGTATATTACTAATCTAACAGTTTTTCAAATAGAAATGCAAAAGAAAAAAAAAACCTTTTTGCCAAAATAACTCAGATCTTAGCAGAAGATCTAAAAATAACCTGGAATTTCTACAATGCAAGCAATTCCAGAGATTACTGCTATTTCAACAAAAGATATCAAAATCCTTAAAATTCTGAGATTTATAAATTTAGGTTCACTTTTGAAAATAAACGAATAGCAAATCCCACAGATAATGCAAAATAAAAATGAATCAATGAGGGGGGATATATTTTTAAAACCTTCATTTATTTTACCAGCAAGTAATGTGTATAGAGTGGTGAGGATTCATATTATACATATTATATAGTCCCGTGGTATACTGGTTATTGTCGTAGGAAATGAACATGGTGACACGATTTCAAATCCTGGACGAGATTGATTGCATTTCACATTGCACTAATACCCTTGGGTTAGGTATGAATCTAATTATTCTCCCTCCAGCTATAGGTAAATAGTAGTGCAGACTGAGTTCTTCAGCCTTGTTAAGGCAACTAGTCTAGGAGAAGGAAAACTCTGAATTCAAACCTGTTAAACTTCACTTAAAAAATGACCTTGTGTCATATCCTGCCCGAGCGGAGGGGTTGGTAAATATGATATAATAGAGTCCCTCTTTCTTTACGATTTCACTTTAATCCCAAATGGTATTTCTTCTTGAGGTTTTATTTATGGTGAAGCCTTCATAATACAAACGGCAAGATCCTCCACCCAAAAAGACCACAAAAACCCAATGACCTGAGTATGGTACTAAACGGCAAATGGTAATGAGAACTCTGGGTTCTAAAGAGCCTGAAATAATTCCTTTATGGACATTATTTTCAGGTCTGTTCAAGCCAGGAGTATTGCACCTTAAAGAACTGACCTTGGGTTGAATCCTGTTTGTGGTGGAGGGTTGGTTGGATTTATGGCATATCAATCTTTGTCAGTTGTTCAATGCCAAATCCATTTTTATGCTAATAGTTCTATTTCAAACAATTCAGTTTAGCATGAGTACACAGTTTAGATGTCAAAACAGTTCTATTATGAGCAATTCAGTTTAGCATAAATATGCAGTTTAAATGCAAAAAACAGTAAAGTCAAGAAACCATGGTTTAGTTCTATTTAAACCAAAGATAGGACCCTTATCAGGTGCTACCACTTGGGGCCTGAGTGTAACTGGGAGCGATGGCAATGAAGGGGTACTCTGCATTCCCCAAAGCTCCAACATTACTGGAACCTCACCATCAGACTGTTTAGTGTCATATCCAGGACACTCGCTGGGTGGGGGTTTTACCCCTCCGCAGAGAAGCAGTTGGTGTATTCTACAGCTCCAGCTGACTGGGCCATGTGGTGGAGAGGTTAGGTAATTACATATAGAAATTTCTTTTTCAAACTGAACAATTTTCTCCTTTAAATAAAACTAATAGGTTGCTTTCATTAGCATTTAAAGTTTGGTTGGTTTGGTTTTATGGCATATCAAACATTGTTGGTTATTTAATATCAAATCCTGTTTTTACATATATATTCAATACAAAATTTGTCAACAGATTTTGTAGATACACAGTTAAATGATCCAACTGTTCCATTTCAAACAATTCAATTTAGCATAAGTCAACAAAGTTAAATGGTTCCAAGTATTGCTATGTATCACTAACAATTCAATGAAACATCAGTCATCAGTTTGTGCAAAGTTTAATGATCAAACAGTTCTATTTCAAACGATTGAGCATATGTCATTTGTTTGTACTCAGTTTAAATGTGTAGCAGTTCTATTTGACTTATAGACAGGATCCTATCACATGGATCAGAGTGGATCTAGGAGTGATGGCAATGAAGGAGTACTCTGCATTCCCCAAAGCTCCAGCATTAATCAAGTCTATCAGATTGTTTAATGACATATTCAAGACACTCGTTAGGGAGGTGGGGGTCTTACTCCCATGCAGAGAGGCAGTGTATTCTACAGCCCCAGCTAACAGGGTTAATGAGCATTTATGATCAATGTCACGCCAAATCTTATCTAGAGAATTTATATTATCATTAATTGCAAATAAAGGAGAATAGACATTTCCCTTGGGAAATTAAAATCATCACAGTAAGCATGAAGACAGATGCAGACTATTAAGTTGTAACTCGGAATCAAGTTTGCAAGCTAATAAGTGTGCGATCTGTGTTTAACTCACCTGATCATTATAATTTCCCAAGGGAGACAACTATTCCATGATATTTATAGGATATAACATTTATTTGCAAGTATTAAGAATATATGGAGGCGTTTGTAGCATAATGGTTCTCATTGTGAGAAGTGAGTACCATAGCCATGATATGGCTATGTGTGAAACGTACATCAAATGTCCATAAAGATAGAACATAGGAATCTTGAAACACAAAAAATACTTACGACTTCTTAGTTCAGGTACAAAACTTTTTATTACCTTTGAGTTTAAAGGTTCTTTGACATAAAGTGAGAGATACACATTCTTTATATTCTGGATTTTTTCATCCCCCCCCCCATGCAGCACCCATAGCATGCAAATTCGTCTGGCCTCTGCGAGCCTCAAAAGTGTCTAGTCTCAACTTAACTAACTTTCTTCAAAATTCCCCAAATCCTCCGCACGCTTCCGGTGCGTGACGTCATTCGCACTTGCTAGCTCCGTTTAACAATCTCTGGCTATTGTGACATCTTTGAGTGACATGTCCGCTCCGCACATGCGAACACCTGCGTTATGTTGCACCTAAGTAACCCATGCACTGAGCCAAGAGGTTCTCAGCCTAGCTAAACCCAAAGGCATAAAACGAAATCCCTCGGCCATTATATTACAAGTGGACTTGATGAACCAAGTTCAGAACCTGAAAAAGGCTGTTTACATTTCACATTCCTTGGGAAAAGGATGAATTTAACTCTTCTCCATCATGCTATAAGTAAATAGTAGGTCAGGCAGTTTTCTTTAAACTTGGTAGAGCAATCAGTCAAGGAGGAGGAAAACTAATACCATTGGGAAAGGTATGAATACATCTCTTCTCCCTCCTGATAGGGGTAAATAATAGGGCAGGCGGGGCTCTTTCAAATTGATAAGGCAATTGATCTAGTAGAAAGGATAACTCTGAATTCAAACCAGTTCTAGCCTTAAA
Organism: Sepioteuthis lessoniana; assembly: GCA_963585895.1. Taxonomy (NCBI): domain Eukaryota; kingdom Metazoa; phylum Mollusca; class Cephalopoda; order Myopsida; family Loliginidae; genus Sepioteuthis; species Sepioteuthis lessoniana. The sequence continues at coordinate 61,047,124 of OY757938.1, read as the reverse complement.
GATGAATGGGCTCCACCTGCCCAATTTATGGCTTGGCTTCACGAAATGAAGATATAGAAAAGGGTGACCCATGCTGACTTCAGGCCTGTTAGTGGCTGACAAGGTCTGAGCAAGACAGGCAGACATGTTTGCCGTAGTTGAAGGTCTGGTCAGTATTTGATGGCAAAATTTTGCACTTCTTCCTCCTGTATCTTTCATCCTGGTAGGTGATTCTGCCGGTGTTTTCAAAGGAGGAGACATGTTTGATATTGAGACACGAAACCTCATGGGTCCCAACTAGGGTAGACAATTCATACTGATCAACATGACAGGTACCAAGGGTTTTTAAAGCCGTTCTTGTATTGCTTCCGTGGTTCTCTTGTTACAATGTCATCAGCAACCCCATGACCAAACCAAGATATGAGACAATAAGATCTGACTTTGCTTAATGGCTGCTATAGGAGGCTTTTAAGTAATTTTTATAAAATTACACACTATGATTCACCTGAATAAGATGACAGCTACATTTCGGAGGGTAGAAGTAATAACTCCATCTGTTATATAGCTGGAATGAGGAGGCAATAACACTCATGTATCAAAATAAAAACTCTCTTTTTTATTACTACAAAGTTGAAATTGTTGCAAGAGAGAGAGAGAGAGAGACAGACAGACAGACAGACAGACAGATAAACAGGGAACCGCCACAATTTATACCAAGTTGAGATAGATATAATCAGAGCTTTACTTCTCTGTGCCTCTTTCAGAGGAGGCTGATACAGGGCTAACTTTTCAACCCAGGGCCGCTGCCCTCCCTCTCTGGGCTAACACCCAGGCTGCGTGACTCTACTGAGTGCTGACTAATTGCTCTCTCTGCTGACTGACTGCCACTTCCTTGGGATTAAAAACTTCTGTTAAATATTTTATGGACGCCCACACATTCTGTCCTCTGGTGCTCCACCTATTCTATTCTCCCTACACAATTCATGTGGCATTTTTGCAGTCCCTTGTTACCTTAAGATACAGCTGTACATCCAGTTTTTAAAATCCACACTAACTGGCCTGTCAAAAGTTAATATTTAACACACCCAGATTATTCTATTCTTTGGGAACAAAGTGACTGCCTTTCCACCACTGTCGCCCTGTGTGCAATTGCTAACTGGCCTGATACCAACAACAAAAGGTCAACCGGAAGAACTCACATGGTATGTGTGACATGTAGTAACATTAGTGCTGGGGATTTTTTAAGAGAGCCAGTCAGTGACTAGCAGAGGACAAGTAAAGAGCTTAAATTTAGGTGAAAGTCTAACTACCTCTTCACAATTGGGAGTGGGCTATGATCTATGGAACAATAGGTTCTTTCCTTCATAGACTCAAAAATACTACTTCTTATTGTAAATTGAGAGCAGTCTTGAAGCAGACTGAAACACATTAATAGACTGAGTGGTATTTTTTCTTGGACCGTGTGTCTGACTTGTCGTTTTTTTTCATCTTGTCTGTGTATCCAGCTATTTTCATCAAGAACCAAAAATGCACATTTGTTTCAGAAATCCTGTTCAATTCTCTTCTAATATTATAAATGTCTCTTTTTGTTTTTTTCTCCTCCTTGAAGGCATTGCTACTTTAGAAATTCTTTGTTTAATTCTGTATCAAGGTGATTTATAATTTATAAAACCAAGATTACTTAACGCTGCCGAGGTTAATTAACTTCCACATTCATAAACCTTCATTGGCCAATTTTACACCCACTGATTGACATTTAAATTGTAAACTGAGCCACTCGTCTGTATATAAAAAAAAATACTATTGATTATATGGTATAACCCAAATGATGTTCCTGAATAGTATGTGTTATTTCTTAATTGCTTATTTTGTAAAAGTATAGAAAATAGTCATTATTTCCTTCAAACTTTGCTTTTCTGCCCTGAGTAATGAAATTTAGAAATTAACCTATTTTCTCTTTAAAAACAAGCTCATTTTCATCTATATAATATCTGAATAAGACAATATATAAATCAAAATCTACAAATATACAAAAGTTATACTAAAATACTTTGTTTTTAATAGTTGATTAATTGATTTTTATGGCATGTCTATCAGTCTAGGGTTATTTCAAGCTAAGAGGTGAGGGAATTGTGTTCATTGTAAGTCAATATATTCTAAACCTCATTGACAGAGCAGGTTGTTTCAATAAGCTTTCAACTTTTATTCAATATCTTTGGAAAATTGTCAATATAAAGAAATTGATACAATTGATTATCATCATCACTGTCATAGTCAATATAAAGGAATCAGTATAATTGATTATCATCATCACTGTCATAGTCAATATAAAGGAATTAATACAACTGATTATCAACATCATCACTGTCATAGTTTACATAAAGGAATCAATATAACTGATTATAATCATCACTGTCATAGTCAATATAAAGGAATACAACTGATTATCATCATCATCACTGTCATAGTCAGCATAAAATAATTCATATAACCGATCATTATCATCATTGTCAATGAATCAAGATAATTTCTTATTAGTGACTATGATGATGATTTAAGACAGATTATCATCATCATTATCATATTCAATGAATTAAGCTAGTAGGTCATCATCATTGTCATATAGTAATTAAGATAGATTATCATCATCATTGTCATAATAAAGTCAGTAAAATGAAGGTTAAAAAAAGGATTTGTTTGACAACCTGAAAACATACCAGCTAAATTTAAGATCTTTTATGACAATCACCAACAAATTAAGAATATGTTGATTTTATAAATAATTAATGAGAAAATATTTTTGTTGTTGGATGATTAGAAATCTTAGAGATGCACTTTAATTTCTTTTTTAAGGAAGATAAAAAAAATCAAACGGCTTCAAGAAAAATTAAGGTTTTGTTTTCCTTTTTGTTTTGTTTTATTTGTTGATTGAATTCTTAATTTCTCTATCACTTCTGGCAAACAGAATTTGAAAAGGATTAAGTTTGCCTAGAAGCATCTACAACAATTCAATCCTTTCCAAAGTCATTTGATGATTTCAAAGGTGTCATATAGGAATAAAGTGAGATACTGGCAATTGAATATCAATTACAAGTGAACGGAAATGGCAGGCCTCCAGATGATATGAATAGAGGTACTATGCTGTGAGGATGGGACATTAGTTGAATGATAATCAGTCAGATGGTCTTCAGTGAGAAAGACTTCCAGTAATAGCTGGACTGGCAATGTATGGATAATAACTATCTTTTGTTTTGTCTTATTTTTCTGTTAACATATTATTTCGATTGAATGAAATACTTCTGCTTTTGTTAATTTGTTTGTCAATCAATTTCCCTTTTTATGTACATGTGAGCATTACAAAAAAAGGCATGTCAACTAACTTAGGGTTATTTAATTGCATATGTTGTACATTTATATTTTGTAGAGTTGTTTCTTCAGAGTTTTTTGAATTGTATGGTTTCAAGTATTCCTACCTAATACTAATAATTATATGGTTTGCAAGTAATTATTTCTATTTAAAAATTGTTCTTTGTTTACACAGTGATTTAGTGTTTCAACTAATAAAAATGAAAATCCTGAGTAAATAATTTTAGCTTCAAATTATTTAAGGTTATATGATATTAAGTATTCATATCAAATATGAATAATTTTTAAATAGATTTCTTTGATCCATAAATGGGAATCTAACAGGTACTTCCACTTCTGGTCAGAGTGGAGCAGGTGGTATATGGCAAAGAAGGGTTACTTCATGTTTTCTTTACAACTTCATATTAACTCAGAAGACTCATGCTAAGCTCATCCACCATGTTTATTACAACACAAAAGACTACTACAGAGACAAGAGACATAACCAAGTATTTACAACTATCAGGTTAGATAACTCAGACTTCAACACTTCACACTCCATAGAGGTTCAGAACTGGAGCTTCAATATCAGATGCTTTAATGTCATACCTAGAACACGCCTATTTAAAAGGGTCTTAATCCTCTTTAGGGGATACAGTTGGACGAAATGGAATCACCGACCCAAGTTCAAATCCTGGATGAGACTTTGCATTTCATTTCAAACTAATTCTCTTGAGAAAATTATGAATCCAATTATTCTACCCGCAACTATGGGTAAATAGTAGAACAGACTGAGTTCTTTAGCCTTGGTAGAGCAATCAGCCTACAAGGAGGTTTTGTTTGGTTTTTTGGTATAACAATCAACCCTTGAGGGTTATTTAATGGCAAATCCTATTAACATAAGTGATATCTAAGCAAATAGTTTGTCAGTAAAATTATTTCTAAATGAGCCAGCACTCATTTGTTTGCACTCGGTTAAATGGTTTCAAGAATTGCTATCTGATACCAATAATTCTGCGAATAGTAAATAATTTAATAGTTCTATCTGGTCAATGTATAGGACCCTACTAGTTCTATTTGACCCATGGATGGGACCCTAACAGGTACTACAATTCTGGGTCAGAGTGAACCTGGGAATCATGGCAATGATGAGGTACTCCACATTCTCTAAAGCTTCAGGACTGGTCCACTCTAACTGGGAGTGGTAGTACCTTTTAGGTACAATTTATGGATCAAAGAGATCTATTCAAAGATTATTCATATTTGATTGGAATTCTTAATATCATATAACCTTATATAAGATGGTCTAGTGTTATACCTAGGACACTAGGAGGCGCCCCATGCAGAGGTGCAGTGTGTATATTCTACAGCCCTAGTTAACAGGGCAGATCAAACAGAGGGAAACTCAATTCAACCTAGAATCCTACATTGCATCCTGCCAATGATGAAGAGATTGGGTAAACACACTAGTGAAAAATTTGCAATGACTTAGAGTAAACTTATTCTTAAAGCACCAGTTCCCACCTGATCACTGTAGAATATAGTAGGAACAATACATTTGCAGTGGGATTCTAACTAGTGTCCAAGTTGGCAGACAAGGGAGTAAGCTGTATCTCAGTATGGTCCCTGCATCACTGGGAGCATAATGTAGAATGATGAATATTTATCTAGCATAATATCTGTTGAATCACGAAACACACTTGGAGTCAGTAGCTGGGCTAAGACTATCAGTGACCCAGACCTCAATGAAAGAGCTTATTTATGGCACATTGGGAGATTCCAATGTGCACACATTGGCCAATCCATTCCTTGGATTGTGATTGGCTAGAACATCTCATTGGATATGTTTGTTCATAAATACCAACCCTGTCCAGAACAGTTTTCTTTGTGTTTGGTGGTACCTGGAGTGAGAGTTGGAATGGGGAGCTAGTGTGGTGGGCGCAGTTGTATAGTTGGATGTTCATCTGAGTGTCAGAAAGGTTGGTCATCTTTGTGAATACATCCCAATCTATCTTAAACTTCCGAAACTGCTGTGGTGTCATTTCTGAGTTAAGTTGAGGAGGCTTGGTGGTCGGTTTTACATGAGTGGTTGGTGATACCGGATTTTCTTTGGCCAACTTTAGTATGATGAGTACATCTCCCATGCTTTTTATACCCAGCTCCTTGAGCATCGTCTGGTCCAGCATATGCATAGTGTCCCTTGTGATGCCCTCGCTTGAAAATGTCTGCGCATGCAAGGTATGTAACGTGCCCAACGTGGAATATGTCCATCACTATTTGTTGGAATGGCCATTCTGGAGATGGTGTCATGGTGATGGGTTCTCGTGGTTGGCTAGGAGCGATGGTTGTACAAATAGAGCAATTCGCTCTAAAGTTTCGTATTGATGCATTCATTCCCGGCCAATAAACAGAGTCATTAGCTCGAGCTTTCATTCCATATACGCCTTGGTAGGCTGAGTGTAGGCAGTGCAGTATTTTTTTTCTCAAGGGCTTTGGTATGACAATTCTTCTGTCCATTAATACTAGCCCTCTGTCATTGCTAAGTTGGTGTCACACCTCCCAGAAATCACGGATGTCAGGTTCTGTGAGGTTGCGTTTGGGTGAAAATCTGAAACCAGCAGCCAACCAGAACTCAAGGAATGAGATCACTCAGACGCGAGAATGGAATATTCCAGAGTGTTATAAATACCAACTGCTTTACATACAAATTCATTTATACTTAGCTAGCCAATTGTTTTACCAATTGTTTGCTGTTTTGTTTCCTGGTGTCTGAGGCGCTCCCATTGGGGGAATGTCGAAGGTATTTTGACACGTGTGGGCTGTGGCTTTGTGTCCGGACCCACTTTAAAAAAGGCCTTGTGCTGTACTTGTCCAGTGGTGTGATGGAGAATAAATAAAGTTTATACTTAGCCAGCCAGTTTTTGTTGTTCAACACAACAGTGTGCTAACTTGCTCAATTCAACATTCACCAAAGTTTAGCAGCAATGAGCTGGCTCATTGCTTAGATGAGTGACCATTTAGAAAGAATACTGTAAGAAAACTAAGGCCTGTGTGACAGACTTGGCAATCCTCATGTAAAGTCTGTGTGTATAGAAGTGAGCTATGCTCTTAGGGTTTTGGAACCAAATTGGCTGAACAAGAGAGATTTAAAAAAATGCAAAATGATAATTGCTCCCTGTAGGTTGCAGGTTCAATCCCAACTACAGGTAAATAATAAAGAATACATCATCATGTCACGCTGCCAGCATGGATCTCCTAGACCCTCTCTCACCACCTGTCTCTATCGTCCATTGCTCCCGGTTGGTCTTCAAGGCTACATCCTGTATCAACACAGAGCTGTTATGTATAGGTTCTAGCTGGTCATCCTGCCTTTGCTTGTCCATATGAAGAGGTCCACGGGAGTATGTCACTTATGAGTTTGTCCCCACTTCTCCAGGAATCTCCTGCATATCTGGTTCGTCTAACTTGGATAGTTTTCATGATGGGTGGTAGGTGGCCGTACAGCTGCTGCTTTGTGGGGTGCTGCCTTCGGGACTTGTTCAATATTGCTTGCTGCATTCTTGTGAAGCTACCATCAAGCTTTTTCCTCCATATGTTTAGTTAGCGTTCATGTTGTGCATCCATAAAGCAGTATTGACATGACTGCTGCTTGGAAAAAACAGCGTTTTCTTTTGTCAGTCAGGTCTGACTTCTATATGACTGATAGCCTATCGATAGCTGTCCATGTCTTTCCTTGTCACATGTTGATGTATTGTCTTGGTTGATGAGAAGGAATACTTACAATAGCTTAACAATTGTACCTGAAGGACACATTAATCTGAGTGATGAAAAAAAATGCTCCCTGGAATTCTTTTTTAATGGTTCACTCTTGGAGAGATTAATAGAAAAAAATGAAAAGTTCTAACAACCCCCAGAGCATTAACCAATTTCACACATAAAAATGCCTCCCACCCAGCTTAACAAGAAAAAGAATGGTTAAAAAAGAGAGAAAAAAAACTATATTCAGAAATGATTAAGATTTTACGGTTACTTTATAAGTAGGAATAAGTTGGTGACCGTAGTCGAGAACGACCAGAAGGCTCCCTTTTCAATAGCTACAACACCGAGGTGTAGGGGAGGGCACAACTCCTTTCCCTGGATTGCTCCACTTTACCCTTGATACATACCTTATGTTGCTGAGTGTTAAGCAAAGAGGTATCAAGTACCATTTTTAAAGTCTTTAGTATAACATGAGCTGGGATAGAACCCAGGTCTCCCAGACCATTGACGAACACTCTACTAAGCAAGCATAAATGACATAAAAAACAATGGATTAACAGTTGCAACACTTTCCTCAAACCAGGGCCTCTCCAAGTGGTCTATTTTGAGATAGAGAAAGTGTATAAAATTGTAGTAGAGTGAATAAAAGAATAAGGAATCAACAAGGTTTGGTTTGATTTATTTAACGGCAGGTTAACACTTCCTGGATTATCTCATGTTAAAATTTGGAGGAGGAAAACTTTGAATTCAAATCAGCTGAACCCTTGGGTCATCTTATATGGAAGACAGGATTATCAAATTATGGCCTCTAATTACAGGAATATACAAGGTCATTCAATAAATAAGGGGATTTTTTAAAAAGCAAAATAAATTTTTTTTTTTAGAATTTTCTTTCCCATAGACATAAACTAGGCAATGTTTGGAATTGGTTTATAGTAAAAAAAAAAAATTAAAAAAAAACCAAGTAAACATTTCAATCTTGTATAAATATTTCTTTTGAGGCTATTCAAACTGGTGAAAAATCAAGCAGAGTATTTCAGGCTCAAACAGAGGTCTATCATCAAATTCTTGGTGGCTGAAAAGAGCAAACCATGCAAAATTGACAGAAGAATTTGTGATGTACATGAAAAAGCATCTTTCAGTCAAAAAAAGTTTTAGTTTTTGTCAAATGTTTACAAACAGGTCAAACAGGAATTTGCCAGTACGAGCGCGAGTCAAAAAGACTGTCCAGGAAGTGGAAACACACTGGCTTTCCAGTGAAGAAAAAGTTCCAGGTACAACTTGTTCTGTGATTGCTAAAAAAAAAATAATCTCTTCACTCAATTCGTCTCTTTCAACAAAACTAACATCTTCACTCGATTGTGACTTTTTCAGAACTCTTTCTCTCCCATGTGTTTTTATGCTTGGCTGATATATTCACTTCAAAAAGAGTTTGCACACACCATTCATCCAAATTCTCTTCGTTCAAGACATTTTATTTTAAATTGAGGTGTTAGGTTGGCTCTGTTTCTTTTTTCTCTCTTTTGGACATGCCCATTCATTCTGCACGCTTTGCCATACAAGGTAAGGTATCTTCTCTTTTTTTGTTTATTTCTTCCGAAAGAAACTCATGTTAACAGTCTTTGGCTATAAGAAAGGACCCTTCACTAAGTATTTCCTTGAAAAACCTCCAACTGTAAACATTGCTTCCTATTGTCAATTCCTTAGGTAAAATTCACCTTATCTATTGAATGACCCTCTTATTTTCACAATCCTTTTAATCATGTAAACACTTCATACTTAATTGCAATATCAATATTTTAGGAACCATCATATTAATGTTGTTTAAACCTATTTTAAATATTATCCTAAACAGAATAATTTGAACCAAAGATGAGTCAGAATAGATCTGAAAGTAATGGCAACAAAGAGATAACTCCATATTTTCTAGAGTTCCAAAGCAGAATCCTCATCACCAAATATAGTTTAGTTTTTTTCATTTAAAACTAGGTGGGTAGGAAGCTCTGTCTGCGGGGTTTAAAGTATGTGCAGACTGTATCTCAGGCAGAGACTGATGACCCCACCAAAAAGAGGTTTTCTGGGTAGGAAACTGCATCAGCCCCATATATATATATATATATATATATATATATATATACACACACTAACACACACACAATGAATGCAATTGCCTAACCTCTAGGTATATAATAATCCTAGATGGGTTGTCATGCCAATAAAATCAATTAATCTAGGGAGGTAGGGGGCTAGCAACTCCACCCAATAAAATCCTACATTATTTTTTAAGAAATCAAATGGAGAAGAAAACAGCAGATTGCCAATTTCACCCCCCCCCATCATATCCCACTCATCAGTAGTAGTAGTTCGAAGAAATAAGCAAGTGCACTTTTATCTAAAAGAGAAATACAGATGTTCTAGCTCAGTTACATATACAGGAATTGTCTTGTATAAAATTATGGTGATTCCAGTTGGCACTGGAATCAATCAACTTACTGAATTCTATTTTAAACTTATTTATTGAATTTTGAGCAGATCTCTGGCTTATGGGTAAATAAGTCAGCAAAGTTTGCAGAACAATAATCATACCACTGTTGGTGTAATCAAAGCAGAGTATATTTTTATTACAATAAGTCGTTCTGTTTTTAACCTGGTCCTCATCCAAGTTCTTTAGTCTGTTATACCAGCATTTCAGAGTGGTACTGGATTAACTGTTTTGGCCAGATAATTATTCAGATATCATGAGCCCCAATTTAACAATTCTGATCCACTTGTTATACACCTACAATGTCTGTTAAGAACCCTTGACTGATAGAAACAAAAACTAATCGTGAATGTGAATAAGGCATTTTGATCAAATGTTGGTCGGATTAAATGAAGGTTAGACGACAGGATTCGGATTGGTAGATATACGGACAAATACTAAATAGAAAGAAAACATTCTTATCAAATATTGGTTTACGTAAAAGAACACTGGACAAAGAAATTAAATCTAAACTACTGATTTGAGTAAACACAAACAGCACTTTTCAATGGAGAATGAAATTATTTGGTGAACAAATCAAATATTTTAGAAAGAAGTCAAAATAGACAAAGAAAGACAAGTAAAGGAATAAAAGTATTTTAGAAGTAAGTGAAAGTAGAAGAATGAAAATTTCGTAGGAGTATATGAAAATAGAGAAATCTATTTTAGAAGTAAATGAAAAAGAAGTGAAAGTATCTTAGAAGTCAGTGAAGGAAAGAGAAATGAAAGAAAGTATTTTAGAAATTAGAATAAAGGAGTGAGAGAAAATACGAATGAAAGTAATGAAGGAGTGTGTGGAAGTAGAGAAGTAATTGATTGCAAATAAATGAATGAAAGAAAGTATCTTAGAAGAGAAGGAAAGAGGAAGGAACATATTTTAGAAGAGAAGGAAAGAGGAAGGAACGTATTTTAGAAGAGAAGGAAAGAGGAAGGAACGTATTTTAGAAGAGAAGGAAAGAGGAAGGAACGTATTTTAGAAGAGAAGTAATGAGGAAGGAAAGTATTTTAGAAGAAAAGTAATGAGGAAGGAAAGTATTTTAGAAGAGAAGGAAAGAGGAAGGAACGTATTGAGGAAGGAAAGTATTTTAGAAGAGAAGGAATGAGGAAGGAACGTATTTTAGAAGAGAAGGAAAGAGGAATGAAAGTATTTTAGAAGTGAGGGAGAGTAGAGAAATGAATGAATTTTTGGATGCAAATAAAATCCTTTTAGAATTAAATGAAGGTCAATTAATTTCTAATATTTTTCATACATAAATGATAAATTCTGAGGAAAACATGCTAAATGGAGAAAACTGTATGAAAATCTAAATTCTAAAACTTGTCGACTAACTTTACAGAAACTTGGAGAAATAACTTTCTCAAAATTGATCTTTTCTTGTTATGCGTAAAGTTTCATCTACTTAAAGGATATCCAAAAAAATGTTTTTAATATTAATAAACATGGAAGAAATAAAAATTTCATTCTATTCTTTTTTTGTCTGATACAAAATGAATTCTGTATGAAATTCTTATCGTCAATTGATTTAAAAGCATATTAACAATTGTGGGTTATTTAATGCCAAATCCTATTCATACATAAATTAAATATATATGGAGGTGCCCGTGGTGTAATGGTTATCGTCATAGGAAATGGACACAGCGACACGAGTTCAAATCCTGGATGAGACTGATTGCATTTCACATAGCACTAATACCCTTGGGAAAGGTATGAATCCAATTATTCTCCCCCCAGCTATGGGTAAATAGTAGGATAGACTGGGTTCTTCAGCCTTGGTGAGGCAACTAGTCGAGGAGAAGGAATACTCTGAATTCAAAGCTGTTGAACTCTGCTTAAAAATTGACCTTGTGTCATATCCTGCCCGAGTAGAGGGGTTGGTAAATATGATAAATTAAATATATATGATTTTTAAATAAATAGTTTGTAGGTAACATTATGTTTAAACAAGTTTAATCTCCTTCATTTGCAAACACAGTTAAATGGTTTCAAGTAATTGTATTTATTATTTGTATACGGTATTGCTTATCAAACTGTAATAATTCTATTTAATATTAATCCTTTGTTTGAACATAGACTTAAATGGTTTCAAGTATTGTAATTTAAAACTAATAATTCCATTTCACCAATGGTCCAGGAGATACTATTTACCAACCCCTCCGCTCGGGCAGGATATGACACAAGGTCAATTTTTTAAGCGGAGTTTAACAGGTTTGAATTCAGAGTTTTCCTTCTCCTAGACTAGTTGCCTCACCAAGGCTGAAGAACCTAGTCCGTCCTACTATTTACCCATAGCTGGAGGGAGAATAAGGGGGTTCATACCTTTCCCAAGGGTATTTGGCCGAAAGTGAACGTAATAGCGCGACTGGAGTACGAACTCGGGTACTACAATTCCGCAGTTCATCGCTTTAACCATTACACCACGAGGACACCAATGGTCCAGGAGATTGGGGTTCAATCCCAGGTTGGGTCATACTAAAGGCTAAAATAATGGTACTTGATATCTCCTTGCTTAACACTCAGCATTATAAGGTACGTATCAAGGGTAAAGTGGAGCAATCCAGGGGAAGGAGTAGTGCCATCCCATACACCGCGGTGTAGTAACTATTGAAAGGAGAGCCTTCGGGTCACCCTCGACTATGGTCGCCTACTTTAATTACTTATTTACACAAATGTTTTCACGTATTACTATCAAACACTAATAATTATATCTACTATTAATTATTTATTTGCACACAGTTAAATGATTTACGTATCGCTATTTAACATAATTCTATTTAAAAAGTATTCCCATGTAATATAAATGATTAAATAGACAGCTGTACGATTTCAAATAGATAATAATCCCTTGTAAATGATTGAACAGTTCTATTTGATCCAGAGATGAGAACCCTAACAGGTTCTACAACTCCGGATTAGAGTAGACCTTAGAGTAATGGTAATGAAGAAATGTTTCTAATTCCAAGACAGAAGCTTCTCTATCAGATGAATGTTGTATATTGACCTCCGACCCGGCCAAGCTGTCAAAATAGGAAATGCACCTGTGTAAATAACAGGTGCATCTGGCCGAGGAATATCAGGGCTTGATTGTCGAGGGGTTGAATTGAGTGTGAAATTGTGACGCTTGCAGGAAGAAGAGTGGGCGTCAAATTATTATATAATCATCATCAACAACAATAGTCTTTAAGCCTAGTTTGCAAAGCATTAGACAATACAAAGAACTCCTTATTTCATCATCTTAGTTCAGTACAAAAATCACATAATATAATGCACTCAGTGAGAATCAACATCACTAACAACACATTCTTAACCATTACATCACCCTTTTATTTACAAAGCTTAGCTCTAGCACAACAATAGAAGTACAAGGAACCCAGTGAGACTTAAACTCACTAACAAAGATCTGTCATGATTAGTAAGCTGAGCTAGCTTGCTTACTTTAGTTCTGGCACAAGGCCAAAGATACAGAGCAGCTAGCAAGAATCAAACTCACAAGAAATCATTTTCTTGCCTAGTTCACTAGCTATGTGAGGTACGCCTCCTCTTAAATTATGTAATAGTGATGAAAAGGTAGTCAACATTTCTTTTCTTTTTTTTAAGTAAAACAAATGTTTATCAGATATCTACATGATTTCTGACAACTGATAGTGAATTTGGATTTAGAAGCAGACAAAAACACTTGGATCAGTGCCAGAGTATGAAGTTATATATATATATATTTAACAAGTGTCATGATGATGGATGGGCAGAGATTTTGACATAATATGCAATAAACATTATCTTTCACTTCTTACTCTCCCAAAACATCAAAACCAACTAGTTATTCTGGACAAAGGTGAAATAAATAGCGAAACAGTTTTTCTCAACTGAAAAAAAATTATAAATCTCAAAACTGAAAATTCTATTTATACAGCGAGAAAATAAAATTGTACCATCCTTGAGGATGCCAATTTTGACCTGAATACAGTTTGTGAATGCATCTTTATTGGCAGGGTTGGCAAGGTTTACACGTTGGCAGGAATAAAGTCAGGGTATTCTAAGTCCATCTGACTAGACAAAGTGTAATTTTGACCTGAATTCAGTTTGCGCATCTATCTTTATTGGCAGGGGCAAGGAGGCTTATATCTTGGCAGGGATAGAGTCAGGGTATTCCAAGTCCTTCTGACAAAATGTATTTTTGACCTGAATTCAGTTTGTGTGTGGATCTTTATTGGCAGGGCTGGGAAGGCTTACAACTTGGCAGAGATAGAGTCAGGGTATTCTATGTCCATCTGTCAAAGTGTAATTTTGACCTGAATACAGTTTGTGTATGGTATTATAATTTACAAAGGTTTTTGCTCAGATGTGAAACAAAGCTGTATGAATGAGGCCCCCAATGTGACTCAAGTTCACTTTTGAAGGTTTGCTAGTCTAGCTTGTTGACCATTACACCACCCAAGGTATACACTTTATATATGCTTTAAAGTAGTAGATACTCTGATAACATTCTGAAGGTCTTTGGCCATCTTATAATATGGACCCAATTGGTTGATTTTAACGGCATGCCAATCTATTTAGGGTTATTTTATGCTTTGAGATTAGGGAATTCTATTTATTGTATTATCATATTTAGATTTTTTCTGCAGTTGTTTCTTTTTGCACATGTTCCTGTTGATTGGTTTCACTTTCTTTGTTTAATGAGGTTATCTAAGACCAAAACCATCTTTGTTTAATAGGGTATCAACATTCTTTTATATACATATTTACCAACCCCTCTGCTCAGGCAGGATATGACACAAGGTCAATTTTTAAGCGGAGTTTAGCAGGTTTGGATTCAGAGTTTTCCTTCTCCTAGACTAGTTGCCTAACCAAGGCTGAAGAACCTAGTCTGCCCTACTCTTTACCCATAGCTGGAGGGAGAATAATTGGATTCATACCTTTCCTGAGGGTATTAGTGCTATGTGAAATGCAATCAGTCTGTTATATACCCTGAATGAAGAGGCCATGATGCTTGTTTATAAAAATATATACCCCTTTCTTTATTGCCTTGAAAGTTGAAATGTTGCAGGTGACAGAGAGACAGTGGGTCGAACTACTATGATTGACACGCCATGGAGATACATATATTCAGAGCCTTGCTTCTTTTATAGGAGATTGATACAGAGCCTTTTCTCAGCCCAGTGACCTCATGGCCCTTTCTCTGGACTAATATGTCCACTTGTTGACTACTGACTGTTTGACTATATGTTTTCTGGACGCCCACACATATTTCTTCGGGCACAATTCCCATGATTCATTTCCACTGTCCGTTGTTTACCCAAAGACTCAGCTGCAAAACCTTGTTAAGAAATCCACAGCAAACATGCCCTGTCAAAGGTTGATATGTAACACTTTACATATCAACCTTTGTAGGTAATTTAATGCCATATCAAATTTATACCAATAATCAGTTCTATTTCAAACAAATCAGTTTAGCATAAGTATACAGCTTAATTGTCAAAAACCTTTCCATTTCAAGCTATTCAGTTTGATCAAATAGTTCTAATTCAAACAATTCAGGTTAGCATAAGTACACAGTTTAGTTCAATTTAATCCACAGATAGGGCCTTATCAGATGCTACTACACCAGGCCAGAGTGGACCTGGGAGCAATGGCAATGAAGGGGTACTCCACATTCCTTAAAGCTCCAGCATTACAAGAACCCCAACCTCAGTTTGTTTAGTGTCATATCTAGGACACTCGTTGTAGGGGGTGGTCTTACTCCTCAGCAGAGATGCAGTCAGTGTATTCTACAGCCCCAGCCGACTGGGCAACAAGGTAGAGGACTGATTATAAAATTACTAAATTTTGAAGCAGAAATGATTGAATCAGCAATAAGAATAACTCCCAATCAAAAGGAAAATACTTGTCAACAATGAAAAACCTATTATACTTTTAGTTTCAAGGTTTGGTTTCTTTGTTTAATGGCATATCAACCTTTGCAGGTTATTCAATGCCAAAGCCATTCTCCTAGAAGAACAGTAGTGGTACTATTTAACCCATAGCTGGGAGGATAAGAGGGTTCGTACCTTTCCCAAGGGTATTTGCCCGAAAGTGAACATAATAGCGCGACTGGAGTACGAACTCGCGTACTACGATTTCGCAGTCCGTCGCTTTAACCATTACACCACGAGGACACCCCTACTTTTTGTTTCAAGTGATCTCTTCTGATGAAACTCAATAAATAACTACATATCTTTTCTGCTGATGACAAACATTTGCCTGATTTGGTTTCTTTATTGTCATATCAAATCTTTTAGGATGCAAAGAACTGATATACCATTGTATTATGTTACTTGGAAAAAAGATGAGTACTTATACCTTTTATTTAGAAGGATCTCTTCTGGTAGAACTCCATAAATAACTGCAGTTGACTAAGATTTGCCTGGCTTAGTTAGTTAAGTGGTATATCAGCTCTTTATAGATGCATGGGATTGATATGCCACTGTGGTCTGTTTCTTGGAATAGAGTTGATTGGTTGGGTGGGTTTTATGACATATCAACCTTTGTCGGTTATTTAATGCGAAATCCATTTTTATAAAAATAGTTCTATTTCTAACAATTCAGTTTAGCATAAGTATGCAGTTTAAATGTAAGTACAGTTTAATTGTGAAATACATTTCTATTTCAAGCTATTCAGTTTAGTCAAGCAGAGCTAATTCAGTTTAGTATAGGTACAGAGTTTGTTTCCACACACTTAAATGTCAAAACAGTTCTATGTTAAACAATTCAGTTTAGTCTAAGTACAGTTTAAATGTCAAAACCAGTTTCATTTCAAACGATTCAGTTTAGCATAAGCACACACTTTAAATGTAAGTATGGTTTGTCAAAAACATTTCTATTTCAAGCTATTCCGTTTGGTCAAACAATTTAGTTTAGCAAAAGTATACAGTTAGTTCTATTTAACCAATAGAGAGGGCCTTATCAGGTGCTACCACTCTGGGCCGGAGTGGACCTGGGAGTGATGGC
This sequence comes from Sepioteuthis lessoniana, assembly GCA_963585895.1. NCBI lineage: Eukaryota > Metazoa > Mollusca > Cephalopoda > Myopsida > Loliginidae > Sepioteuthis > Sepioteuthis lessoniana. Next base: position 61,030,538 of record OY757938.1, on the reverse strand, counting down.
ATGTAAGGGGTGCTCTGCATTCCCCAAAGCCCCAGCATCACTGAAAATTCATCATCAGATTGTTTAGTGTCAAACCCAGGACACTCGTTGGGTGGGGGGGTCTTAACCCTCTGCAGAGGTGCACTCGGTGTTTTCTGCAGCCCCAGCCAACTAGGCAATGAAATCGAGAAGAGTACTTTTGTTTTCAGTGATCTCTTCTAGTAGAAATCAAATAAATGAAAAGATATTTTTTCAGCAGTTGACTAAGATTCGCCGGGTAAACCTTTGCCAGAATGAGAAATTTGGTCCCCTACTTGGAACTGTTTTACCACATGGCTCCAATTGAAGAAATTTTACTTCAAATTTATCATTGCTATTAGAAAATGGACAACCAAGCAAAACGAAAAATAAATGAGTGGGAACTGATGCTTATGACCAAAATGCCAGCAACAGACATATAAAATGGGGATTAAATAAAAAAAGGGTCAAACACAAAGCAGTCTGAATGGCTAAAAGAAAAAATGGCGACGTGTAGATGATTGGATTTGTAAAGTCTTATTTGAGAAAACTGCAAGCAGCACGATGAAAAATATTATTTGTCATTAGTTAAGTCTTGAAGAATAGATGTCATCATAAAATCCAGAGGAGGGACAACAAATGCCCATTGAGTATTTTTGTTCGTGATTCCATCATTTTTTCTTCATGATTCCATGATTGGATTAATTCTATAGAAAAAACCTTAATTATCAATCAAAATAAATTATTTTCATTTATTTGAGGTATGTTCCATAAGGCTGGAAAGTTTGTCCCTCAAGTGAAAAAGGCTTTGTCTTAAATTTGTGCTTAGTTTATTTTCATGGATTAAGAAAAATCGAAGAAATATTTCCTCGCAGTGTTGAAACCATATTTTTGGCCAAGATTAAGTTTGGTTTGGTTTGGTTTTATAGCATATCCACTATTGTGGGTTATTTAATGCCAAATCTAGTTTATTTATATATATATATATATATATATATTAGATATATATGATTTGTAAACATAAGTCAACAAAGTTAAATTGTTCCAAGTATTGCTATGTATCACTAACAATTTAATTAAACATAAGTCATTTGTTTATACACAGTTAAATGATCAAACATTTCTATTTTAAACAATTCAATTAAGCCTAAGTCATTTATTGGCCCTCAGTTTAAATGTCAAACAGTTCTATTTGACCAATAGATAGGACCTTTTCAAGTGCTACCACTCCAGGCTAGGGTAGACCTAGGAGTATTAGCAATGAAAGGGTACTCCGCATTCCCCAAAGCATTACTGGAACCTCATCATCAGATTGTGTAATGCCATATTCAAGACACTAGTTGGGGGGGATCTTACCCCTCTGCAGAGCTGAATAGGCTGGCCAAGACTAATATTAAGAGATTGGACTAAAAATGACTACTTCAGAACGTACTGTAGGGAAATAATAGATAATTGTCTTCCTTGGGATTTGTGGGTGGGTCAGTGGATATCATATGTCCATTAGTCAGATATAAATTCAGAACCCTTTTTCTTCTTATCTTTGGTCCTGGCTCTTCAAGGTTTGTTGAATAGAAGATATACTCTGTTGAGTTTGTTTATTTCACCTCAGCATTGAAATGTAAAGCCACATGACTAATTCCTTCAAAGACAAGTAAGACTTTTTACCATTTTTAGTTCATTTTCATACAATACTTTTCCAAATTTTTATATATTTTTACAGTTTTTATACATCCATCTATACTTAACATCAATAATATAACCCCTCAGAGCCCTGATGGTTCAGCCCATGCATTTGATCTGTTGGGACATTTTTGTTGATTATTTAAGATCTCTGATATGTTTATATATATATACGATTTGAATTTCGTCGAAAACAAGGAATGATTTGAAATCTCTCGATGAACTAACAGAACGTGGTATCTGCACAATGTTCCTAATGTCAGGTGACGTATTAAAAGAAACGAACGCTGATTCATTGATCAAACGGCCAACTTTTCTTGTTATACAACTTTTCCAAATTTTTATATATTTTTACAGTTTTTATACATCCATCTATACTTAACATCAATAATATAACCCCTCAGAGCCCTGATGGTTCAGCAGAACCGAAACGCTATAGTGTCGACTTTGTTTCTCAATAAATCTCCCCTTTCTATTTGGATTACTTGTTGTCAATTTTTCTTCACAAACTGTCGGATTACAATCCATTATTTTCTTCCATATATACATATATATATATACACATTAAGTGTCCTATATATGTTAGGCGTGTTCATCATATCATTTTTTTTCTGTGTTCATGTATCAATGGAAATACAAACGTGAGTATAGGGCTGTCTTTTCACAAAGAGGCATCCAAGATGGTTCACAATCAACTGACCAAGCCTCCAACACATTCATTTAATAGACCATGATCAAGTAGCTGATTAGTTTTATGTTTGCATCATATTAATTTGCATAGGAGCACATTGTCACTTTTTTCTTCAATTGCTCTACAACAACATTTGTATGCAATTTGTGGATATTTTTATGTATGATATCATGTATCTTGCTCATGACAATCACAGTTATGCCTCCTTGGGCATCTCCACTTTTTACTATCTTCTCACATCAACCTTGTATTTCAATCATACATCCTAGATGCATCAGGGAGGTCTTCAGTGATGCACTGTCTTCATTGCTGATTTCAGGTTATTACTGCATCATATTGGCTCCGACAGTAACCCCGGCATGACTCTGGAAGAGCCAAGCCGCCTCCATGATCACGACGTGCTATGCTTGTACCTCTACCAAAGCAAAAAAAAAAAAAACACTAATAAGGCCGGACTTCAGCTGTTCTTATAGACATATGTCCTTCAGTAAACAGCCAATGAAAAAAGGGCATTCCACACTCCTCTGCTATATATAATACCATCTTTACCTCATCCGGTTTCGACTGGCTACTTCCGGATTCGGTACCAAGGTAAGATGTTATTTTTAATACTCGTCCGCGTCCATGATTTACACTTCACAAGACTTACACGAATCTCCCGCCAAATCTATCCTTTACGAATACTTCCAAACTAACATGAATTAAGCCCCTACTCAAAACTATTCAGTCAGTCTTTAACTCTTACCTTATACCCTTACTCGAAGCCGAAAAAAAAAAAAAAAAAAAAAGGAAAAATTCCCATTTATTTGGCTCACAAAATAATTTGCAATAGATTAACTCATACTTATTTGCCAAGATTTCCCTCCCCGTTTATCATTAATCTATGCTCATATTACCAATCTAATGCATATTTCTAAAAAAGTTCCCCTGCTTCGTCCCATGAACTATTTGCAATTAGGTTTCAATCAATTATCTAAAACTGCTCGTGGGCACTGGCAAATAAACTTATTAAAACCTTAAATTTGTAGTGGACCATAACCAGTATGCGAGGAGAAAAAAAATAAAAATAAAAACGGATTATTAAATATCCATCCCCCCTCCCAAACACCAATGATTCTCAACCCCTCCCTCTGACATTCCGACTACCCTAACTTAATATTAACTCAATATACGCTTATGGTGTGAAATATGTCTCCTAGTCTTAATTCTTTAGGCTCCTCTATCGTCCTCTTTATTTCTTCCATGGCACTGATCTCTTAAGCCAAATCCACTTTGACGCCTTCAAAACTGTGTTGGTAATGTTCTTCAGCACTCTCACTCTAGCTGCCCCGACTATACCAATTTTTGCTAGGACTCTGCTCAAAGACTGTCCAGCAAAACCCCTACAACCAACTTCTACGGGGTCATAATGTATCTTCCATGACTTTTGTTGACATTGTTCGACCAGTTCTTGGTATTTGGACCTCTTCCTCTCATTAGCTATAGTAATATATTCCTCCCATGACACAGTCAGCTCCCAAATAATGCACTGCTTTGTGTTATCAGAGTGCATTATCAGGTCTGGTCTTAGCGATTTTACAGCTATGTGTCTGGGGAACTTCAGCTGAGTCTCCAGATCCACTATCAACTGCCAATCATCCGCGGAAGATAACAGGTTCATTTTCTTTCTCCTCTTCCTCTGTATCTATGTGCATGTGTATATATTTCTTAAGGAAAAAAACAAAACTGGTCACATTAGGATTATAAATTTATTTCCATCCTGTTATATGTTTTTGATATAGATCAAAAACGCAAAAAAAAATGAACAGGACTTCTTCAGATCTCATGGATAAAATAATTCAGAATAGACACAGGAAAGAATGTATGTGTGTGTATATATATATACATTTGCACAGAACATATACACTTTTGATTGATTGGTTGTTTATGGGATATCAACCTTTGTAAATATACACTTTTGATACAATATCTATCTGCAGATGAAATTCAGTTTAGTAATTCATCAAGGTCAATTTTTAAGTGGAGTTTAACAGGTTTGAATTCAGAGTTTTCCTTCTCCTAGACTAGTTGCCTCACCAAGGCTGAAGAACCTAATCTGCCCCACTAGATGGAGGGAGAATAATTGGATTCATACCTTTCCCAAGGGTATTAGTGCTATGTGAAATGCAATCAGTCTCGTCCAGGATTTGAACTCGTGTTGCCGTGTCCATTTCCTACGACGATAACCATTACACCATGGGCACCTCCACAAAATTCATCTTAGTAATAAATAATTCATCTGATAGTTCCCAAAAAAGCTGTGTTAAATTCTTTTTTGATCTGATGAAGCAATTTCTTCCAAAAATATATTTTAAAAAATCCACTTAGTAGATAACATTTTGAAATGTCTTAAAAGTAAAAACCATCTACTACAATTAGAAATTTCATTCATTATTTTAAAAGTGTTCATTAGATCATATCTCATTTTTCTTTTTAGTTAAGTAGTTAAACCTGATTTCTTCAATGTCTCCCTGTAACTCATCTTTGCTTTTATTCATTTCATCACCTTTCTTAATATGCAAACCAATCTGAATATTATACTCCAATTTCTGTCAAGACACTTGAGCCCAGGCCTGGGTACAATATTCTAAATGTGGTTTATTATGGTTTTATATATATATATCTTTTTCAAAACCTGATAGACAGATGGATGAAGGGATGCATACTCCCCTTCTCTAAAAAAGGGGACCTCGGATTAACCAAGAACTACTGAGGTATAACACATCCATAGGAGCCAAAATTTACAATGCCCTACTACGAAACTGCATAGAACCCAAAATCGACAACATCCTTAGGAAAAACCGAAATGACTTCCGAAGAAATAGATCAACGACCTCACAAATATTGACCATCCGTAGAATCCTTGATGGCGTACGGGCAAAAAACCTACAGGCAACATTACTATTTGTCGACTTTACCAAGGCCTTCGATTCCATTCACTGAGGGAGGATGGAACAAATCCTACAAGCATACAGCCTACCAAAAGAAACCGTAGCAGCAATAACGATTCTCTTTAGAAATACCAAAGTGATAGTTCGTTCACCTGATGGAGACATAGAATACTTCGACATTGTTGCAGGAGTACTACAAGGGGACAAGCTAGCTCCATACCTCTTTATCATCTGTCTAGACTATGTGCTTAAAACATTGATTGATAAAATCAAAGAAAACGTCTTTAAGCTGACAAAGAAAAGAAGCAGAAGGTACCCCACAAAAACAATTACTGATGCTGACTATGCCGATGACATAGCGATTTTGGTAAACACACCCAACCAAGCCGAAACACTACTGCATAGTTTGGAACAAGCCGCCGCAGGCATTGGCCTCCATGTCAATGCACACAAAACTGAATGTATGTGCTTTAATCAAACAGGCGATATTTCCTCACAAGCGGGAATCTCTCTGAAACTGGTAGACAAATTCACCTACCTAGGAAGCAGTGCCGCATCAACCTAAAAAGACACTAACATGAGTCTAATGAAGGCATGGACAGCTATCAATAAGCTATCAATCATATGGAAATCAGACCTGATCGATTAAATGAAACACAGTTTCTTCCAGGCAGCGGTTGTGTCGATACTGCTGTATGGATGCACTACTTGGATGCTAACAAAATGGTTGGAGAAGAAGCTAGATGGCAATTACACAAGAATGTTGCGAGCAATATTCAACAAGTCCTGGCAGCAACACCCCACAAGGCACCAACTATACAGCCACCTGCCTCCCATCACAAATACTATACAAGTAAGATGAACCAGACATGCAGGACACTGCTGGAGAAGCAGGGACAAGCTCATAAGTGATGTACTCCTATGGACCTCCACATATGGCTGAGCAAAAGCAGGACGACCAGCTCGAACATACATACAGCAGCTATGTGAGGATACGGGATGTAGCCCTGAAGCCCTGCCAGAGGCGATGAACGATAGGGAGAATTGGCGAGAGAAGGTCTGGGATATCAGTGCTAGTGGCATGACAAGATGATGATTATATGTATCGTTAAAATATTTGATCCCCTTGAGATAAAATTTAAAAACATCCAGCCAGTCATTCCATTTGCCCTCAATACAATAGACAAAATATGATTATCCGCATTTAATGTATCATCAAAACCAACCCCGAAATTGAATTGGATCTTGGTGAGATGGGCCATAACTAAACATCCTTCCCTAACCCCAAATGATTACTAATAACTGGCAACCCCTTCAATCCAACAATCTCAAAAAACGTAGGACACAAGAGACATGAGAAAAGACAAAGAATTCCAAAAAATTAAATGTATCTTTCCCGAGGGGAATAATAGGCTTGAGAATCAACTATCAAAAGGTAGAATCTTAAACTAAACCATTCAGTCAGAGACTGTTCAACGTAAAAAATGGCCTCAAGCACAAAGCTTGATAAACACTCAGTGTGTTAGACTGGAGGTTCTCATTAAATGACGTTCACCCAGGTGAATGGTAACTCATTGTAATATGGATAAAGTAATTAGATGACATGGTCCTTCATGTGTTTAAGAGGATCTTTTTTTTTTTGGCTTTTTATACCCCCCACCAACTCCAACCACATCTTTTACCCACATTCCATAACACTTCTCATTGTGAAATCATGAAATATTAATTCGCTTGGGAAATTAACCAAGTGTGGAAATGAAATTAGTAAATGACACGCTGTGTTTTCCCAGGCAATCAAGTCACAATGGACAAATTAGATGATGCCCGTATCCATCAGTTTAGCCTTCTGCGTGGGTGTCCCCTCGGAGTTTGTCAATTATATGAGAGCATGGGCAAGTACAAAATAGTTTGGGTTGTCAAGTCTGGCACAAACTTGTCTCTAAAAGCAATTTGCTAAAAACAGCAATTCGACATTTTAGTTTATTGCTTTGGGTTGGAAGACATGAGTTGGGGAACTATTCTTATTTTAATCCTGTGATACCAGATGCTTCATTGTCTTACTTTTGTTGAGCATATTTTTGCTGCCCCTCTATATATATATATATATATATATATAGACAGAGTTGTTGATTCGTGAATTCAGACTTCCTATTCTAATAGGAATTCCATGACAATATCAATACTTTTATTTAGGAAGAAGTAAAATATTCTAATCAGTATTTCAATCTTATCTCTATTACATCAAAAATTTGGATAAAAAAAAATCAGTATTGTCTTACTACCCACAAAATTTTCATTTATTTGCAAAATCCAACTGAATATAGCTTTCTTTACCATGGGCATTTTGCTGGTTTATTGTGTTGACATATATATACACACACACATATTTATATATTTTAACAATATAGTTAGGGATTTATATGTTTATAAAGGAGTGCTTAATATCATTGATGAAACCTATGTAGATCTAAGTTAAACATGCAGACAAAGAGTGATTATCTGTCCAATTTAGTTTGGTTTGGTGTTTGGGTTTTATGGCATATCAACCTTTGTAGGTTATTTAACACAAAATCTATTTTTAGGGAAATTGTTCTATTTCAAACAATTCAGCTTAGCATGAGTACACAGTTTAATCCTCAAAAACATTTCTATTTCAAGTTATTCAGTTTATTCAGACAGTTCTAATTCAGCTAATTCAGTTTAGTATAAGTACAGATTTTCTTTACACACAGTTAAATGTTAAAATAGTTCTATATTAAACAATTCCGTTTAGTGTAAGTACAGTTTCAATATCAAAAACAGTTCCATTTCAAACAATTCAGTTTAGCATAAGCACGCAGTTTAAATGTTACAGTTTAATTGTGAAAAACATTTCTATTTCAAGCTATTCAGTTTAATTAAACAGTTGGAATTTGAACAATTCAGTTTAGCATAAGTTTGCAGTTAGTTTTATTCAACCCATAGATAGGGCCCTATCAGGTGCTACCACTCCGGGCGAGAGTGGACCTGGGAACAATGGCAATGAAGAAGTGCTCTGCATTCCCCAAAGCTCCAACATTACTGGAACCTCACCATCAGATATTTTACTGTTATACCCAGGACACTTGTTGGGAGGGGGTCCGATCAATAGATCAAATAGAACTGTTTGACATTCAAACAGCATGCAAATAAATGAACTATGTTAAATTGAATTGATAGAAAGGGAAATGTTTGATTATTCCTCAGTGTGTAAACAAATGATTGATGTTTAATTTAATTGTTACTGATACATACCAATACTTGGAACCATTTAACTTCATTGACTTATGCTAAATTGAATTGCTGGAAATAGAACTGTTTGATCATGTAACTTTGTATAAACATAAGACTGATGTTTAATTTAATTGTTACTGATACATACCAATACTTGGAACCATTTAACTTCATTGACTTATGCTAAATTGAATTGCTGGAAATAGAACTGTTTGATCATGTAACTTTGTATAAACATAAGACTGATGTTTAATTTAATTGTTACTGATACATACCAATACTTGGAACCACTTAACTTCATTGACTTATGCTAAATTGAATTGCTGGAAATAGAACTGTTTGATCATGTAACTTTGTATAAACATAAGACTGATGTTTAATTTAATTGTTACTGATACATACCAATACTTGGAACCATTTAACTTCATTGACTTATGCTAAATTGAATTGCTGGAAATAGAACTGTTTGATCATGTAACTTTGTATAAACATAAGACTGATGTTTAATTTAATTGTTACTGATACATACCAATACTTGGAACCATTTAACTTCATTGACTTATGCTAAATTGAATTGCTGGAAATAGAACTGTTTGATCATGTAACTTTGTATAAACATAAGACTGATGTTTAATTTAATTGTTACTGATACATACCAATACTTGGAACCATTTAACTTCATTGACTTATGCTAAATTGAATTGCTGGAAATAGAACTGTTTGATCATGTAACTTTGTATAAACATAAGACTGATGTTTAATTGAATTGTTAGTGATACATACCAGTACTTGGAACCATTTAACAGTGTGCAAACAAATGATTAATGTTGAATAAAATAATTAATGCTAAATAGCAATACTTGAGACTCTTTTACTGTTTGGCCCTAAATTAAAGGATTGGTATGACATAGAAAAATCGTTACTGTTACATAGCAATACTTGAAAACATTTAACTGTGTGCAAACAAATGATTAATAGAAAATAGAATTATTCATTATTGGATAGAAATACTTGAAACTGGGTGCAAACAAATTGAGCTCAGGTTGGTTTAAAAATGTCATCTACAAAATGTTTTTCACTAATATATTTAATATATATGTATAAAGAGGATTTGGCATTAAATAACCTACAATGGTTGATATGCCATAAAATCAAATCAAATCCCATATATTTAATATATATATGTATAAAGAGTATTTGGCATTAAATGGTTGATATGCCATAAAATCCAACCAAACCAAATCATTTATATTTAATATACACGTATAAAGAGGATTTGGCATTAAACAACCTACAATGGTTGATATGCTATAAAACCTAACCAAACCAAATTATATATAATCAATGTATATGTATAAAGAGGATTTGGCATTAAATAACCTACAATGGTTGATATGCCATAAAACCAAACCCAACCAAATCATATATATCTAATAAATATGTATAAAGAAGATTTGGCATTAAATAACCTACAATGGTTGATATGCCATAAAACCCAACCAAACCATATATTTAATATTTATGTATAAAGAGGACTTGACATTAAATAACCCACAATGGTTTAAATGCCATAAAACCAAACCAAACCAAATCCATTCCTCTACCTTGTTATGTATTGTTTTAATTTTGCTGAATAATAAATTCTTTCTGATGGTGCTACCCCTATATCAATACATGTCAGTCTGATATTTGCTAGTGTCTTAGTTTTTTCTTATATATCAACACCCTAAACAAGATTTGTTGGCCACTGTCATAATTGTTCAGGAAAGTAGCTGGAAAAAATTCAACATTGCTCCAATGTCAGATGTCAGTTTCTGGGAGAGAAACTCTGATAACCTTCTATTTTCCTTCAACAATATTAGTTTATAGAGGTGCTAGTAGGAAATGGGCATTGAAACTTGAGTTCAAATTCTCGACAAGGCAGTTTACATTTCACATTGTACTAATGTCCTCGGGAAAGCTATGCATTTAATTACTTCCCCACCAGCAATGGGTAAATAGTAGGGTAGACTATGCTCTTTAATCTTAGTATGGCAACCAATCTGGAATCTTCTCATCTGGAAAGCTACTTTGAGAACTTCTCGTCTATTAAGATTATCATATTTACCAACCCCTCCACTCGGGCAGGATATGACACAAGGTCAATTTTTAAGCGGAGTTTAACAGATTTGAATTCAGAGTTTTCCTTCTCCTAGACGAGTTGCCTCACCAAGGCTGAAGAACCCAGTCTGTCCTACTATCTACCCATAGCTGGAGGGAGAATAATTGGATTCATACCTTTCCCAAGGGTATTAGTGCTATGTGAAATACAATCAGTCTTGTCCTGGATTTGAACTCATGTCACCGTGTCCATATCCTACGATGATAACCATTACACCACAGGCACCTCCATGATAATATTAAGATTATAAGCGTTTAAACATAAAACTCGAACTTAATCCCAACAGCAACAATAGATAAAGGTTAACTGAAATGAGTAGAGATATAACAAAAGAACAACACAACAGAAATCCAGGCTAAGACACTCATTAACCTCAGACTTAGAATTTCAAGGTTCTAGCAGCCAGAAAAATATTCATTGATCGACAGTGTAAGATGCAAGAAAGAAACTGTTAGAATGGAATATGCATCTGATATGGGGGAAGATTCAGAAAAAACAGATACTACCCGCTAGAGACAACAAAATCAGTTTTTTTATGGGAACTTTCAAATAAGTGGAACCAATGGATGCAGCTCGTATGAACATCTTTCCTGAAAGTAGCAATGGAAGCATGACAAAGTGGCTACATCACAGTTATGGTGATGTGGTTAAACTGACAAGAAGTGATACTTTTCCCACAAAACCATTCAGCCAGGCTTTGCCAAAATAAGCCAAGGGAAACCTGCCCAGAAGAGTATTCTCTCTGAGGGAGAATTAGATTTTAGATACTTTATGGAACAGTTCAATTGCCCTACTATTTCTGCTATGCTATTAGGAGTTTAATATAGGTCTCCCACTGATACGAGTGATTAAAAGCAATCCTCTTTGAAAAAGCCACTCAACTTTCAGTAGACAAAATAACCCATATATGTTATTATTTAGAATATTTGGACTATTGACCTCATCTTAATTGTTATACTCACAATGTTTCGGCTGATATGTCCTTCATCCTTCTTCAGGTGTTTCAGGCCAAACTTGGGCACCCATATAGAATCTTGAACTGAACCCTTTATTTGAACCATATGAGTAGACTGCCAGTTCTGTAAACTTTTTGAGTAGAATAATAGCGAGAAGGTCAATAATCTGAATATTCTAAGTAATAATAATTATCAAGCTTCATCTCAGGACCCACATATAGGTATATATATATATATATATATATACACACACACACACACATTTTTTTATTCAGGGGGAAAAAAAATCTTATTTATTTTTTCCAATATCAGAGAATGAAAATTATCTTCACTTAATATTTTTTATGTACATCTATTTTAATATACATATGTGTACAGGTATAATAAGACAAGACAACAAACACGAAGAAGTAAAGAGAATTAAAATAAAAATGTACAATGTTACTTTGGCAGAGCATGTCACAAACCTAAAATATTCAAATATACTGAAATATATTGAAAAATACTTAAATGGGTTTCATGTAAATTGAGAACCCCTATATAAACATATATATATTTATATATACACTGAGTGGGTAGAAATAATAGGGCAGTCATATGAGTCCCATGTAAATTGGGATACCCTATTTATATACATATACTGACCGAGCAGAAATAATAGGGCAATCACATGGATCCCATGTAAATTGAGACACCCTATATATATATATACATACACATATACTGAGTGAGCAGAAATAATAGGGCAGTCGTATGGACCCCATGTATACTGAGACTATTTATATACATATACTAAGTGAGCAGAAATAAAAGGGCAGTCGTATGGGTCCCATGCATATTGAGACCCTATATACATACATATACTGAGTGAGAAGAAATAATAGGGCAGTCATATGGGTCCCATGTATATTGAGGCACCATATATATATATATATATATATATATATATATGAGTTAGCAGAAATGATAGGGCAGTCCAATGGGTCCCATGTATATTGAGACAGCCTATAGATCAGTGTACAAATTGTTTCTCAAAGTTAAGTGGTTTAATGGCATATCAACCCTTAACGGTTGTTTAATGTCAAATCCTCTGTGTGTGTGTGTGTGTGTGTATATATATATATATTATTTGTAAGTGAATAGTTTGGAGATTGTTGGATAAGATGTTTGGATACTGGAATAAGATGCATCCCAAATCATCATTTCTATTTATGAATTTTCCCAACAGCAACAGGTACTTCTGGTAAAAATTGGTCAATCAGAGACGAGGACTGAAAGCCTTTAAGATTTCAGTCCTCGTCTCTGATTGACCAATTTATATCTATGTAGGTGTGTTATAAATAAAGTTGATGACCAAAGTCAAGGGAGACCAGAAGGCTCCCTTTTCGATAGCTATTACATTGAGGTGGATTGCTCCACTTTACCCTAGATACATACCTTATAATGCTGAGTGTTAAGCAAGGAGGTATCAAGTACCATTTTTCAAGTCTTTGGTATGACTTGACCTGGGATTGAACCCAGGTCTCCTGGACCATTGGCGAACACACTACTCATTAAGCCAATGAGCCATGTGTTATAAACAATAAAATTCCAAACAAAAAGTCAAAGAAATGCTCAATATCCTCTAAGTAAAGTGATATATAACTAATACTGAATGATAACATCCACATAATTATTTGTTCTACTTATGAGGGTTTGCAGCTTTCAGTTTTGCTTTGGCTGTGCTCTTCCTTCTACTCACTTCATTTATTGTTTGCCAGGCTATCCTAGTTTGCCTTATGCAGTAGTGTTTCGGCTTGGTTGGGTGTGTTTACCAAAATCGCTATGTCATCGGCGTAGTCGGTGTCGGTAATTGTTTTTGCGGGATACCTTCTGCTTCTTTTCTTTGTCAGCTCAAAGCCGTTTTCTGATTTTATCAATCGATGTTCTAAGCACGTAATCTAGACAGATGATAAAGAGGTATGGAGCTAGCGTGTCCCCTTGTAGTACTCCTGCTACAATGTCGAAGTATTCTGTGTCTCCATCTGGTGAATGAACTTTCACTTTGGTGTTTCTATAGAGAATCGTTATTGCTGCTACGGTTTCTTTAGGTAGGCCATATGCTAGTAGGATTTGTTCCATCTTTCCTCTGTGAACCTCTCTGAAACTAGTAGACAAATTCACCTACCTAGGAAGCAGCGTCTCCTCAACCAAAAAGGACATTGACATGCAGCTAACAAAGGCATACACAGCTATCGATAGGCTATGGATCATATGGAAATCAGACCTGACCAATAAAATGAAACGCAGTTTCTTCCAGGCAGCAGTCGTATCGATACTGTTATATGGTTGCACCACTTGGATGCTAACTAAACGGCTGGAAAAGAAGCTAGACAGCAATTACACAAGAATGCTGCGAGCAATATTGAACAAGTCCTGGCAGCAACACCCCACAAGGCACCAACTATACGGCCACCTGCCTCCCATCACGAAAACTATCCAAGTTAGACCAACCAGACATGCAGGACAATGCTGGAGAAGCAAGGACAAGCTCATAAGTGATATACTCCGATGGAACTCCATATATGGCTGGACAAAAGCAGGGCGACCATCTCGAACATACATTCAGCAGCTATGTGAGGATACAGGAAAGTAGCCCTGAAGCTCTGCCAAAGGCGATGAGCGATAGGGAGAAGTGGCGAGAGAGGGTCAGGGATATCCATGCTAGCAGCACGACATGATGATGATGATAACTTATGAGGGAGGTGGGGGGGGAGTTCATATTGTTGAAGGTATCAAACTTGGTAGTGCTTTATATATGGTAATCTCCCCTGTTTTGTAATTGTCAGTTCTTGAATAAATATAGTGTACAGCTAAGCATGTGTTGAGTCAGTGCTGCAATACTAGCAAATTAATTAGCTGCTTCTTTCAAGTCACAGAAATTAATATAGTTCTATTTACATTCAAATGTTTGAAAAAAAGATGGCTACCTTTGTAGGAAATGCCGTAGGAAATGAACACGGCGATACGAGTTCAAATCCTGGACGAGACTGATTGCATTTCACATAGCACTAATACCCTTGGGGAAGGTATGATTCCAATAATGCTCCCTCCAGCTATGGGTAAATAGTAGGACAGACTAGGTTCTTCAGCCTTGGTTAGGCAACTAGTCTAGGAGAAGGAAAACTCTGAATTCAAACCTGTTAAACTCTGCTTAAAAATTGATCTTGTGTCATATCCTGCCCGAGCGGAGGGGTTGGTAAATAGTACCTTTGTAAAACAGGTCCCTCTTTTACAAGGTGAAGAGTTGTACTCAGATTGGAAGCAAGATATAGAGATATGATCTCTATTCATGGATTTACAGAAAGAAAAGCAGGGCCCAGGAGTATTTTTGTCAGTGCCTTAAAAAATTAATGAATCTGTTTGATATTTGGTGATAATGGACATTGGCTGAACAGATGGATTACGAGTCATTACTGACAAGCTAGACAAAATTCATTCATGTGATGAACACACATAGGCATATCTGGTATTCAAGGATTTCTATTCTCATAAAAGAACAACAGGAGGAAATAGAAACAACTTTTTGTTACAGAACAAATTTTGATATAAATGTAATATAATGGCCGAGGGATTTCGTTTTATGCCTTTGGGTTTAGTTAGGCTGAGAACCTTTCGGCTCAGTGCATGGGTTACTTAGGTGCAACATTAACGCAGGTGTTCACGCGCGCGTCACTCAGAGATGTCACAATAACCCAGATGGGGCTAGAGAGTACGGGTGATGTCACGCACTGAAAGCGCGTGGAGGATTTGGGGGATTTTGAAAAAGTCAGTTAGTTGAGTTGAGAGCTAGACACCAAACGAGAAGGGTCAACTTTTGGGGCTCGCACGAGATGGGGGGCAGATGAAAAAGTCATCATAGAAAGATTGTGCCTCTCTCTTCCTTATGTTGCAACCTTTAACTCAAGGGTAATAAAAGGTTTCGTACCTGAACTAAGTCATTACGTGTTTTTTTCATGTTTTGGGATTCCTATGTTCTATGTATATATGTTATGAACATTTTATGTATATTTTGCATATTCTTGTATGGCTATGTTATATAAAGAATTATACAAATTTGAAATTACCTGGCCAGAAGGACTTCACAGCTAAGAAGACATTATGTGTTTTTTTTCGTGTTTTGGGATTCCTATGTTCTATGTATATATGTTATGAACATTCTATGTATATTTTGCATATTCATGTATGGCTATGTTATATAAAGAATTACACTAATTTGAAATTACCTGGCCAGAAGGACTTCACAGCATTTTTGTTTTGAATGTGGTAAATATATCAAAAGAAAATGTCGAATTAGTGAGAATGACATGCGTAACTTTAACACACATGATGACTGTTGATGACTTTTTGACCAATGGGTTCCAAGCACGGCAACATCGATAGAAGAAGTGTGTTGACCGAAAGGGGGGAACTATGTTGACAAATTAACCTTATTTTGTCATATTTCATGAGAGTATCTTGGTTAGTCTAGAAACTTTTCTGCCGACTCTTTCACAAATCACAATCCTCACATAGGCAAATAAAATGAATGAATTGATTCAGGGAATAATTCTTCCCACTTAAATATTTTCTACTTTTTAAAAATGTTTGTCATATGACCAAAACTGGTTGGGTGGCAGACATATTTTGTCTTTTTTCTTTAAATTATGAAGTATTTGTCAGATGCCAGATCGGAAAGCAGATATTTCAAATAAAATTTCAGTTTTTTTTATGTACAAAATCCTCAATATGCTTCTATGTGTGTGTGTGTGTATATATATATATATATACACACACACATACACACGTATGTGTGTGTATACATATATATTTATGAGTGTGTGTGTGTAAAATTCAGCATACCAACATTTCTATTTGAGTAATCAATTTAAACTGCTCTCATGCAGAGAATAGAGCAATTTCCAATCCAATTTGGAATTGAATAATGTTTTGATGGTTTTCATATGCACTGAACCTTATGTTTTTTATCACTTAAAATCTCATTAAAATAAATCAAAGAAGGAAATTTAATTGAAAGCCTTTGCCAATTTCTAACTCCAAATATCAATATCATTATGGATATTGCAGTTACAGTAAAAGGTCAGTGAATAAAAAGTTCTCAGCCAAACCATGAATTATGAAATGTGCTTGCTAATTTTATACAATCTCACCCAGCAGTTTAACACACTTGGTACATCATACCTCAATATTACTTTTTAGATCTAAAAGAAACTAAAAGAGAAAAATGTATTCTCACCCTAGTTATATACAGAGACCAAGCATACTGTGAGTAAAGAGCACCATGATGCAATCCTATTCTCCAGAAATTTTGAACCATCATGTTGACCTTCATGCTAGAGGTTCCAATACAAAGATCACAGAGTGTTCGGGTGTCAATCAGATGACAGATTTATATTAATGAAAAGTGAACACCCAATACACATCAAGGTGTTTAAGGTGGTCACGTTTAATGGCGACATTATGCCTCCATTTACCTTCCCAGATGGCCACACACTTAACACAGAGCCCTTGATCAAGTACACAGAGTAGATAGTGCTACTCAAGATTTAGAGGGGGAGGCTGGAAGAAGAAAGAGGACTCAGTGCTGGCTGTGAGAAAATTCCTCCGACCGCATCACCCCTAACATTTGGCTGCCTCACTCATCCCCATATCGCAATCCCCTTGATTATTCTATGTTGAGCGTAGTTGAGTGAGAGACCAACAAAACTGTACAACACCAAAGATGAACTAAAGGCATTGATAACAGCAGCATTTACAAGTTTTAACAAGGAGACCATCAACAAGGCTTGCAAGATATTGCAAAATCTTCTTCAGGCTGTGGTTGAAACCAATGGCGATTTCTTTGAATAAATTTAGTCCATAGTATTTCAAGATATTCCCATGTTATTTTTGTAAATATATTCAATAAAGTCAGATGTCAGTGTTATTTCTATTTTTGCATAATTTAGATGATAATTTACCCATTGCACTGTTTGTTTGTTTGTCTGTGTGTATATATATATATATATATATATATATATATATGTATATTTTGGCAGCATTTCTTTGTTAATACAAATCATATATTCAATATATATGTAAAAACAGGATTTGGCATTAAATAACCAGCAATGGTTGATATGCCATAAAACCCAACCAACCAATCTCTTTTTGGGGGTGGTATTAGTTCTCAGAAGGGGATCCACTCAGTATATTCTAAGCCCCATTGACAGAATAGTAAAAGCTATTTGAGTTTGTGTCAAATTAAGCAATGGAAAGGAAATTTGTGGTAAAAGTGAAAGAAGTTAAGCAGTGATAAGCCTATTCAATACCGAAATGGGTGACCAGTTAGGAGTAAGAGATACCATTAAACAATCTGAAAACCTTTGTGATAGACTAATGGTTTGATTTTATGGCATATCAACCACTGTAGGTTATTTAACGCCAAATCCATTTTTATGTAAATAATCTGTTCTAGTTAAAACAATTCAGTTTAGCATAAGTACACAGTTTAATGGTCAAAAACATTTCCATTTCAAACTATTCAAGCAGTTAACAATTCAGTTAAGTGTAAATACTGTTTTAATGTTGAAAAACAGTTCCATTTCAAATAATTCAGTTAAGCATAAGCACGCAGTTTAAATGTAAGTACGGTTTAATTGTCAAAATCATTTCTATTTCAAGCTTTTCAGTTTAGTCAAACAATTCATTTTAGCATAAGTATGCTGTTAGTTCTATTTAACCCATAGATAGGGCCCTATCAGGTGCTACCACTCCGGGCCAGAGTGGACCTGGGAGCAATGGCAATGAAGGGGTACTCCACATTTCCCAAAGCTCCAGCACTGCTGAAACCTCACCATCAGATTGTTTAGTGTCATATGCAGGACACTTGTTAGGGGGGGGTCTTACCCCTCTGCAGAGGTGCAATGAGAGTATTCTACAGCCCTAGCTGACTGGGCGAGTGTGTGTGTGTGTGTGTGTGTGTGTGTGTATATATATATATATATATATATATATATATATATATATATAAAAACACCACACACACATATATAGATGCATACACATACAGACACACACACACACACATAAACATCCACATACATATACAAATATACATACATTTATTTGCCAAATCCTCTTTATAAGCAGGATGTGACACAAGGTCTATTTTTTAAGTAGAGTTTAACAATGTTAAATTCAGAGTTTTTCTTCTCATAGATTGGTTGCCATACCAAGGTTAAACAGCCCAGTTTGCCCAACTATTCACTCATAGCTTGAGATTTGATTTATAATTTTCCCAGGATATTACTGCTATATGAAATGCAATCAACCTCGTCCAGGATTTGTACTCGTATCACCATATCCATTTCCTAAGGTTGATAATCATTACACCTTCAAATACACACTAATTTATATATGCATATACACACATATACATATATATATATATATAGATAAAAACATGTATACTAATATATAATCATATCCATGCATATGTATGGTGTGTGTGTATATATATATATATATAGTCTAGTCAGCTGAGGGTGTAGAATATGCTAACTTCATTTCTGCAGAGGGGTAAAATGTCTTGAAAATGACATTTAACTGCATTCATTGGTGAGGTTCCAGTTTCAGAATTCTTGTTTACGTGGAGTACTCCATCATAACTATTACTCCCAAATCTACTTGCACCTGGAGTGGTAGAATCTGTTAGAGTCTCATCTATGGGTCAAATGGAACTATTTCATCATTTACTATACGGGAAACTATTTATCTGCATGCAAACAAATGACAGATGTTAAATTGAATTATTAGTATTATATAGTAATACTTGAAATCATTTAACTGTGTGTAAACTAATGACCCTTGGCTCATTTAAAAAAATTTACCAAAAAACTATTCATCAACAAACCCTATATATTTAATCTATATGCATGAACAGGATTTGACATTAAATAACCTACAAAGGTTGATATGCCATAAAACCCAACCAAACTAAATCGTATATATTTAATATGTATAAAGAGGATTTGGCATTAAATAACCTAAAATGGTTGATATGCCATAAAACCCAACCAAATCATATATATTTAATATATATGTATAAAGAGGACTTGGCATTAAATAACCTACAATGGGTGATATGCCTTAAAACCTAACCAAATCAAATCATATATATTTAATATATATGTATAAAGAGGATTTGGCATTAAATAACTTACAATGGTTGATTTGCTATAAAACCCAACCAAACTAAATGCTATATATTTAATATGTATGTATAAAGAGGATTTGACATTAAATCACCTACAATGGTTGATATGCCATAAAAACAAATTAAACCAAATCATATATATTTGATATATATGTATAAACAGGATTTGGCATTAAATGACCTACAAGGGTTGATATGCCATAAAATACAACCAACTAACCAACAGACACACACATTATATATATATATATATATATATATATGGTTATTTTCTCATTTATACAGATGTAATGCACACTGTTGGAAGAGATAAGATAATTTTAAATAAAGAAGCCTGGTCTTTTGTCTGACCTTTCTCTCCGTATTTATTCAAAGTCCAAATAACAGAAAGGGTTGCAAACCAACCAAATGCACGTTATGTTTTTCAACTATTTTCTACTACTATTACAATGAAAAATAGCCATTGAACAACTCGTGTATATATCACATTTGATGTAAGGATTATTGATTGTTTCGGCAGCTTTGAGGTAACTCTAAGTGCATTTTTTCAACTGATCAACAATCCCAGCGTGGGATTAAAGTTCCTCGATATTAAAAGAGGGACTGATGGGGAGAGATAGTCATAAGAATCTGTGCTATAAGGATGGCATGATAATGAAAGGAAATTCTTTAGGAAAAAATAAAAAAGCTAAATTAAAAAAAAAAAACCTAAAAAACATTTGAGTAAAGAATCATTTTAACTATTCCTGCTGACAGGAGACAGATTTGATGTGGACTACGGCTAGTTGTACGGGATTGGTTACTCCATCTAATAAAGATTATTCCTCCACCAAAAATACTTTTCTTTAAAAAAAAATTTATTCATAAATATCTTTCCAGTTATTTTTTGGATGGATAGCTTTTAATGGCATGTCGACCTGTCTAGGGTGACTTTATACCTAGATATTAGGGAACTGAGTCTATATTTCCCTTTTTTTGAGTGGTTGGGGTTTTTTTTACAGTCTTATTGAACATGAATAATTTTCAAACAGATCTATTTAATCCCATAGTTGGGCACTACCATTTTGTTGTGGAGTAGCTGGAAACCCCCCTCACAGGATGGACTAGTTTGAAGACTATTTAGAGCAATGTTTGCTCTCAACTGTGTCTGACAACAAATACAACAAAGGTTATCTACATTAGTCAGCATACTGTATTTCTTTCTGGAATAAAATAACTCTTATTTTACATCTGTGTCAATGTTACTTATTCAAGGTACAACATATTTCATATTCACGGTGGACCTGGGAGTAATCTCAATGGAGGGGTACTCCAAGCTTTCCAGATCTTTAGAATTGTAACCCCTCCCTCAGATACAGTTTAGTGTCTTATCTGTCTGCAGGGGATACACTCAGTGTATTCTAAGCATTGTCAACGGAGTGATAATTTGCAGGCAGAAAATGGTGGTGGTTGGGGGGGGGGAAATAAAATTTCTCCTTTTGATTAGCATGACATTTTGGTTGATATAATTCGTAACATGGAATTACCATTTTCAGATGGTTTGGTTTGGTTTTTTGGCATATCAACCTTTGTAGGTAGGTTATTTAATGCCAAATCCATTTTTAAGTAAATAATCAGTTCTATTTCAAAAATTCAGTTTAGCATGAGTACATAGTTTGTCAAAAGCATTTCTATTTCAAACTATTCAGTTTATTTAAGCAGTTATATATAGCAATTCAGTTTAGTCTAAGTATAGTTTCAATGTCCAAAACAGTTCAATTTCAAATAATTCAGTTTAGCATAAGCATGCAGTTTAAATGTAAGTACAGTTTAATCGTCAAAAACATTTCTATTTCAAACAATTCAGTTTAGTATAAGTATGCCGTTAGTTCTATTTAACCCATAGATAGGGCCCTATCAGGTGCTACCACGCCGGGCCAGAGTGAACCAGGGAGCAATGGCAATGAAGGGGTGCTCTGCATTTCCCAAGGCCCCAGCATTACTGGGACCTCACCATCGGATTGTTTAGTGTCATATCCAGGACACTCACTGGAGAGGTGCAGTCAGTGTATTCTACAGCCCCAACCAACTGGGCAATATACAGAATTAATGTCAAAACAGTTTTATTTCAGATAATTCAGTTTAGCATAAGTACACAGTTTAAATGTTAGTATAGTTTAATGGTCAAAAACATTTCTATTTCAAACAATTCAGCTTAGCATAAGTATGCTGTTAGTTCTATTTAACCCATAGATAGGGCCCTATCAGGTGCTACCAAGCCGGGCCTGAGTGGACATGGGAGCAATGGCAATGAAGGGGTACTCTGCATTCCTCAAAGCCCCAGCATTACTGGGACCTCACCATCAGACTTTAGTGTCATACCAAGACACTCATAGGCGGGAGGGGGAGTCTTACCCCTCTGTAGAGGTGCAGTATTCTACAGACCCACTATCTTTCATGCACATTTTCAGAGTTATACTATTTAACTTAATTGCAGTTTTTCTTTTCGTCATAAGATTGCCGTCAATGCATTGTATTTTTTTTTTTTCATGTACACATCTTGCTGCCACTCTATATTGAAACTGTGCATGAACGAGAATCTGATTAATTGAAAGATAAACAGAAGCAAATGTTATTTTGTTTTTGTTTTTTTTTCATGACCTTGTCTCAAATTTCTCCACAACATCGACAAACAACAAAAGTCAGAAAAAACCCCAAAAAAACATTACATCAAGAAAAAAATTTTTTTTTTTTTTTAAAAAAATGAAAGAATGTTGTTTGAAGTGGGATGGAACAGATAAAAAAAAAAAAAAATCAGTTGTAATTCTTCTGAGTCTATTATCCTTCTCTATCTCTTACCCTCTTCCCACATGCCGTATTCCACAATCTTCTGCAGGTAAAGAGTCAAAGATTCATTTGTTTATAATATCACTGATAATCTAGTTTTAGTTTTCTCTCGAAATATTTCTATCTCTTGACAGTTGTTTCATATGTATTAATCAGCCTCTCCGCATGAGCAAAATGTGACACAAGGTCAATTGTAAGTGGAGCTTAACAGGTTTCATTTCAGAGTTTTCCTTCTAGACTAGCTGCTACATCAAGGTTAAAGAAATTAGTCTGCCCTACTATTCACTCAGAGATGGAGAGAAAATAATTGGATGCATACCTTTCCTTAGCTTTTTAGTACTATGTCAAATGTAAACAGCATTGTCTAGGATTTGAACTTAGATCTCCGTGTCCATTTCCTATAATGATAACCATTATACCACATGTTTCAGTTGTTTTACATCAATTTCATACAAACAACAAAGAAAGTTGGTCAGCCGTAGTTGAGGTCGACCTAAAGGCTCCCTTTTCAATAGCTGCTCCACTATGTTGTATGGAAGGGTGCTACTCCATTCACTGGTTTGCCCCACTGCCCTTGATCTGTAACTTATAAGACTGAGTGTTAAGCAAAGAGCTATCAAGTACCATTTTTTTGAGTTTTTAGTATGACTTAACCAGGGACTGAACCCTGATCTTCTAGACCATTGATGAAAACTCTACCCACGATGCCAATGGAGCAGTATGAATAATAACTAATAACCACAAAAACTTATATGAATCCTTTGTGTATTAATGGTTTGTGAGAATTATTGGTCTGTTCTCTAGCAGAGTCAGTACTATTGTAATGTTGCACCATCTTAACTTAAATGAAATGCTTCAAGGAAAACCTATATAGGAATTACACAAATCCTGGAAGTGGTACCCAAAAAACAGGAACTGTATGGCCATTTACCTCCTATCTCACAAGCAACCCAAGTAAGATTAACAAGACTCACTGTGCACTGCTGGAGAAGTAGAAACAAACTCGTAAATAACATTGTTCTCCAGTGGACTCCAACACAAGAACACACCAGTGTTGGCCAACCAACAAAAATATACATTCATCAGCCCTTAGTGGACACTGAGTGCTGCCTAGAGGACTAGAGTGGACCACTAGGGATGGATAGTGAAATAGAGTCAAAAGGATCCATGCTATCAAGATGATGATTATGCCTCATCTTAGAAATTATGACAAAACTTGTATTCACTCTTAAGACTTTTCCCTGTCTTACTATCGTTAATAAATTAAAAAAAACAAAAAAACTTGAGAACCCCCCCTACTCATTAAACTGTTGAGTAGACTAGACTCAATGTTAAATTGTTAAGAAATCCTTATATGCTGGATCCCAAGCTAAATTAGAGTGAGAGGAAATGAATGAGCTGACTAGGCAACCAAATCAGCCCTACATCTGACCCTCGACAAATTCAGGATTCCATATACTGACCTGAAACCCCAAATCAATTATTTCTTTCACACAAAATGGCATCAATGCTGGAATAACATACACAACAAACACTTCCAGATCCAGCCCAATTTGGGAGAATGGAAACCAACTTTCAGAAAATCAAGAAGAGAACAAGTTATTATATCCTGTAGCATATTGGTCATACAAAACTTACGCACTCTTTTATACTCAAAAAGAAACAAAAACCCCAGTGTTTGACATGTCAGATAACTTCCACTGTTAAACAGGTTTTCATAGAATGTAGAGCTTTTGCACTAATCAGAAAGTGGTTTTTCAAAGTAAATAGTTTGAGAGATCTGCTTGAAAATACAAAGTGTTTGACATGTCAGATGTCTTCTACTGTTAAACACGTTCTCATAGAATGTAGAGCTTTTGCTCTCGTCAGAAAGTGGTTTTTCAAAGTAAATAGTTTGAGAGATCAGTTTGAGACATCAACATGGATGACTTTCTGTCCTTTTTGAGACAGGTTTGTACCAAAAAATACAATGAACTGAAACCATTTAATCGTGTGCAAGCAAATGAGCCCTCGCTTATCTAAAATGTTGTCTATAAAGCATTCACATTTAGAAATCTTAAGTTTAACATAAATAAAACCAGAATTTGGCATTAAATAACCTATAAAGGTTGATATGCCATAATTCCCAAAAACCAACCAAAAAATCTTAAGATTATATCTCGGGTAACGCAGCCAAACTCCCTTGCACATTCAACAAAACGGCATTGCAGACAATCAAGCAATGGAACTGCATGGCACATAATTCTGCTTGAGAAATGTCTTGTACATCACTGCTTCAGAAGTGCATTGCAGATGATCCTAAAGAACTGCACTGCACATCAACCTGCTACAGAACTTCACAGCAAATAATTCTGTATCAGAACTCAATGGCAAATCACCCTACAACAGACCTGCATTGCAGATGAACCTATTACAAGATTGCCTATCACCTTGCTACAGAAATGCATTGCACAACTACATATCACAGAACTGCACTGCAGATGACCATATTACAAAACTGTATTGCACCGTACATAATTCCACTACAGAACTGCATTGCACGTCATTATAGGAAGAATTTATCAAATGCAGTAAAATTTAAATCCGTTTGATCACAACACAGTAAATAAACTGCGAAACCTACAAGTATATATGGAAATGTATTTTAAATTATTTATATAAGACGGTGACTGTAGTCAAGGGCAACCTGAAGGCTCCTTTATAAATAGCTACTACACTGAGGTGTAAGGGAAGGCACTATTCCTTTTCCTGGATTGCTCCACTTTACCCTTGATATATACCTAAAATGCTGACTGTTAAGGAAGGAGGTATCAAGTACCATTTTTTGAGTCTTTGGTATGACTCGAGATTGAACCCATCTCCTGGGTCATTGAGGCTCTACCAATACATTTAAACATGGGGTTAAGGTTAGGTCCTTTTGTTCAGTGGCAGATATATATATATATATATATATATATATATATATATATATATAGTTTTTAAATAAAGTTTCTAACTAACTAATTCTAAATGATTAGTTGAAACCCATTTGTTTTGCATACAGTAAAATGGTTTCCAGTATTGCTATTTAACCAGCTTTTCTCTACAATATAATTCAAACACAGGTTTCTGGTTTCAGATAACTAACAATAACAATCCTTAATCAATTATTGAAAAGTTCTATTTGACCCATAGATGGAACTCTAACAGGTATAACAAATTTGGGTCAGAGTGGACCTGGGAGTAATGGCAATGAAGTGGTACTCCACATTCTTCACAATCAGATGGCTTCCTGTCATATCCAGACACTTATTGGGAGTGGAGAAGGATCTTAACCCTCTGTAGAGGTGCAATCAGTGTATTCTACAGCCTCAGTTGAGAGGGTGTTTAGTTTAGTTTGGTTTGGTTTGGTGGGTTTTATGGCATATCAACCCTTGTAGGTTATTTAACACCAAATCCATTTTAATGTAAATAATCTGTTCTATTGAAACCAGTTCAGTTTAGCATAAGTACACAGTTTAATTATCAAAAACATTTCCATTTCAAACTATTCAAGCAGTTATATGTAATAATTCAGTTAAGTGTAAATACAGTTTTAATGTCGAAAAACAGTTCTATTTCAAATAATTCAGTTAAGCATAAGCACGTAGTTTAAGTCTAAGTACGGTTTAATTGTCAAAATCATTTCTATTTCAAGCTATTCAGTTTACTCAATTCATTTTAGCATAAGTATGCTGTTAGTTCTATTTAACCCATAGATAGCGCCCTATCAGGTGCTACCACTCCGGGCCAGAGTGGACCTGGGAGCTATGGCAATGAAGGGGTACTCCGCATTCCCCAAAGCTCCAGCATTGCTGGAACATAACCATCAGATTGTTTAGTGTCATATCAGGACACTCGTTAGGGTCTTACCCCTCTGCAGAGGTGCAGTCAGTGTATTCTACAGCCCCAGCTGACTGGGCAAAAAGGGCGTTTAGACGAAAGGATTTAAACCTATAAAGTAAATTAATAGTAACAAATGAATAAGGTCTTGGGTGCGTGTGAATTGGCTCTTGTGGTCTAGAAGAATGGCAAACTGGATTTGCATAGAACCGAGGCCATTCTAGAGAGAGCATTTTCAGCTACCAGGATTTATTACATCAACTAACTAAAGTGTTTTCGGGGCAAAAGAAAGGTTTTTTGGGTATGTGTATATTCTATTCTGAGGTTTGTGTCTGACTCCTTTTTTCTTCTTATCCCCATTCACTAGTTATCTTCTTTTTGTTGGTTGAAAGTGAATTAAGGACGGAAAAGACAGACAGGGATACTCCTAAACTCAATTTTTATTCCACAGATCTACAACTATTTTGTGGTCGAGAACGTCCTTCTGTTATACAAACATTATTATTTCACTTAACAAGAATTTCTTTCATCATAATTGGCTTTCTACTATATTCAAACTGACAATGTAAAGTTATGTAAAGTGAGGAGACAAACACACACACGCATATATATATATATATATATATATATATATATATATATATATATAGTATTTTTGGTCAAGTTAAACCGGAGTTGGGAGTAATTGCATCAGGACAAGAAATTATTCATGAAGGAATATTTAAAATTTTCCTGGTAAAGAGCTCAATGTACCAATAATACAGAGCAATAAGTTCTTTAAGAAAAAACAACGAAACTGGTCACATAGGATTATAAATATCCTATCAGTAACAGGATAGAAATAAATTTATAATCCTATGTGACCGGTTTCGTTGTTTTTTCTTAAAGTATATATACATATATATATATATATATATATATATATGATCATGTCATACCATGAGCATGGATTTCACTAACTCTCTCTTTCCATTTGTCTCTATTGTCCATCGCATTTAGCAAGCATTCCAGACTACATCCTGTGTCTGTACAGAACTGTTGTAGATAAGTTCTAGCCAGACATCCAACCCCTGCTCGTCTGTGTGAAGGAGTCCCCAGGAGAACATCGCTTATGAGCTCACCCTTTCTTCTCCAGCAGTGTCCTGCATGTCTTGTTCATCTGATTTGAATGGTTTTAGAGATGGAAGGCAAGTGACCATATAGCTGCTGTTTTTTGGGGATGCTGCTTCTAGGATTTGTTCGATATGACAAAGCTCACCCTTTCTTCTCCAGCAGTGTCACACATGTCTTGTTCATCTGATTTGAATGGTTTTAGAGATGGAAGGCAAGTGACCATATAGCTGCTCTTTTTTGGGGATGCTACTTCCAGGATTTGTTCCATATGACTTCTAGCATTCTTATGCAATTGCCATCAAGCTTAGTGTCCATGTGGTGCATCCATATAGAAGTAGGGATACAACTGCTGCAGCATCTCGTCTACGGAAAATGATATCAATATGCAACTAGCAAAGGCATGGTCAGCTATCAATAGGGTATCAATCATATGAAACTCAGACCTCTCTGATAAAATGAAACACAATTTTTTCAAAGCAGCAGTCATATATATATATATATATATATATACACACACACAGTGATCAAAAATGAAAAATGTTTATATTCTGTGCTTTATGATTACAGAAACTTTTCAAATTTTTTTTTTAGCTTATAGTTGTAGGTACATATAACAAAACATTTCAAGTGAATAACTTTTATATAT
The DNA here is from genome assembly GCA_963585895.1 of Sepioteuthis lessoniana. Taxonomy (NCBI): domain Eukaryota; kingdom Metazoa; phylum Mollusca; class Cephalopoda; order Myopsida; family Loliginidae; genus Sepioteuthis; species Sepioteuthis lessoniana. Next base: position 61,002,189 of record OY757938.1, on the reverse strand, counting down.
CACAAGGCCAATAATAAAGATGTATTAGAGACTAATAGAGATCAGCCCAACAACAGATATCACCAAGACATGGAAAGATAAGGTTAGATAAGGGCCAGATGAACGTAGAATATTAATTCAAAAATTAGGGCTGTGATTCTGTAGTGGTTAATTCCCCTTGACCATTTTTAGGGTAAATATTAAAAAAAAACACTTGACTATATAAAATGTCTCCACCTTATCTGGTTTAACTATCTCGGTCCTAATTGAAACAAGAGGAATATCTAGGATGGCAACAGCTGAGTTAATTAACAGACATATTAGGAATAAATGTAAATCATGTATGAGATAGCCATTAGTTAAACAATCTGAGTCCGTTTAGAAAATCACGCCTGTCAAGTAGGAGGAACTACTACAAGAATGCAAAATTAGAGGGGACTGACCAGTAGATTAATTCCACTCCTGTTTCTTAATCGTTCTAGCATATAACATGTCAACCTCCTCTGCTCACGCCTATGAATGAAATAATTTGTAATTTGATTTCCACCTTATTTTTATTTTTTTAATTTTTTATTTTCTGATTTTTATTTTTTATTTTATTTTTAATTACCTTATTTTATCTTCTGAATAAGAACTGAAACTCCACATTCACTACTTTGCGACAGGAGGAAAGCATGTAAAGAGTCATCTGATGAGACAGAGAGTCTAGCAATAATATTCCCCGCCGAAATAAATTTATTATGACGACTTAACTGAGTTTGAGTCTCCATTAAATTGTACTATATATATATATATATATATATATTCAATTAAACAAAAATGTAAATATAGTAATAAAAATGTATGCAGTTTCCTCATTTAACTCAAAGATAGGACCCTACCATTCCAGGCCAGAGTGGACCTGGGAGAGATGGCAACGAAGAAGTGCTCCCCATTCCCCAAAGCTCCACCATTACTGGAACCTCACCATCAGACTGTTTAGTGTCATACCAGGACACTCGTTAAGGGAGTCTTACCTCTCTGCAGAGATGAAATCAGTGTGGTAGTTGGTTGGTTGGGTTTTATGGCATCTCAACTTTTGTAGGTTATTTAATGCCAAATCCATTTTTATGAAGATATTCAGCACTATTTCAAACAATTCAGTTTAGCATGAGTACACAGTTTAATTGTCAAAAACATTTCTATTTCAAGTTATTCAGTTTAGTCAAACAGTTCTAATTCAAACAATGCCATTTAGTTCAATTTAACCAATAGATAGGGCCCAATTAGGTGCTACCACTCTTGGCCAGAGTGGACCTGGGAGCAATGTCAATGAAGGGGTGCTCCACATTCCCCAAAGCCCCAGCATCACTGGAACCTCACTATCAGATTGTTTAGTGTCATACCCAGGACACTTGTTGGGTGGGGGGTCTTACCCCTCTGCAGAAGTTCAGTCAGTGTATTCTACAGCCAACTGGGCAATACACAGAGTTAATGTCAAAATAGTTCTATTTCAAGTAATTCAGTTTAGCATAAGTGCACAGTTTAAATATCAAAACAATTCTATTTTAAACAATACAGTTTAGCATGAGTACACAGTTTAGATGTCAAAACAGTTCTATTTCAAGCAATTCAGTTTAGCATAAATATGTCGTTGAAATGCAAAAAACAGTAAACTCAACAAACCACAGTTTAGTTCTATTTAACCCAAAGATAGGACTCTTATCAGTTGCTACCACCAGAGTGGACATGGGAGTGATGTCAATAAAGGGGTACTCCCCACTTCCCTAATCTCCAGCATTACTGGAACCTCACCATCAGATTATTTCATTATGGGAGTCTTAGCCCTCTGCAGAGAAGGAATCAGTCCCAGTTGACTGGGCAAATGTGGTAGTTGGTGCACTGACATATTGTGTATTGCTTTACTCCCTGTATGGTTTGAAAGTTGTACTGATGGAACTGCAATGCCATCTAATTCAGCAACTTATTCTTTATAAAAATGAACTGGGCCATAAAACCACAAAACCAATTAAAAAACATTTCTTTTGTGAAAGATAAAGGGGTAATTGATCTCGATATAATAACCAAATGATTCAAGAGATTTCGCTTGGGCTACAAGAAACTTGATGATCAAGTAAAGCAAGCAGGCCAAAAGCTGTGGATTCTGAGGCTGTGCTTCATGTCATTGAGGAAAATCTGATGAGTTACACTTGGAGAGTATCAGGCGAACTTGCATCCCACAATCTAATGTGGCTTGTCACCTTCCAGACCTAAAAGCTGCCAAAGTGGACCACATGTTACCAAAACATTGCAAAACTTTTGATTCACACTAGTGATTAAAATTGTGCCACTAAATGCAATTAGAATGAGAAAGATGAAGGATAATACAAGTTAAAATAATAAATGATGCCGGGAAGTTTCATCTGATAAATAAAAATGAATTTTATTCCATCAAAACAAAGTCAACATTTTTGTATTTTAAGGACACCATATGAGGACATTTTTGTGTTTTAAGGACAGTGCATGAGAACATTTTTGTATTTTGACATTTTTCGAGCAAATTCAAGTTTATTCCAATTTAAAATTTGCCGAGTCTACTTTGTTTGGACTAATTATGTTTGATGGATGTCAAATAAAAACATCCAAGTTGTTCTAATTCTTTGCATGTTATTATCGTGAGTAATTGGAACTACTTGGATGACATATAAAGACGTCAATGTAAAAATGTATTTATTTTTGTCTTAAAATGTTTGCAATATCTTGAGTGGTGGTGGTAAGAAGAGAAAGATTCTATCATTAACTACATTTTCAAAAGCTCTATTTACCCAAGTTTTAAACAATGTAAACGTTTTAACTTTATTTTCTGATTACGAGAAACTGTAGTGGTCTAACAATTCACTCTAACTTTTAAAAACACCTTAAAAAAAAGAAATTACTTGCATAGTTGAAATTATAGTAAAACAACTATGAATCAAATTACTCCAGTATTAACAACAAGTTCTGTTCTTCTTCAAATGTGAATGAGTATCTTCTGGCATTCACGAGTCTATTCTATCAAGTTTTGAAATAACCATTCTCTGATTATGGTGTGTTTTAGTTTTATGGCATATCAACCGTTGTTGGTTATTTAATGCCAAAACAGTTTTTATATATATGAACAGTTCTATTTCAAACAATTTAATTTAGCCTAAGTACAATTTCAAAGTCAAAAACAGTTCCATTTAAAACATTTCAGTTTAGCCTAAGTATGCAGATAAGTGTGAGTACACAGTTTTATAGTCAAAAACATTTCTATTTCAAGCTATTCAATTTAGTCAATCAGTTCTAATTCAATCAATTCAGTTTCGCATATAAAAACTGTTCTATTTCAAACAATTCAGTTCAGTCCTATTTAACCCATAGATGGGACCTTTATCAGGTGTTACCAGTCCAGGCTAGAGTGGACCTGGGAGTGATGGCAAGGAAGGGGTACTCTGCATTCTCCAACGCTCAAGCATTACTGAAACCTCACCATTTATTGTCGTATCCAAAAACACTCATTGGGAGAGTCTTACCCATCAGAAAACCATCAGAGTTAACAAATATATAAAAATATATTTAGTTTTTTTCTTACCAAAGTTTACATGTCTCTTCTTTCCTTCATACTCCGCACATTTTTGTCATATGAAAGTTGCTGTCATTAAATTTGTTTGTTAACCTTAATGAGTTATACTTTATAGGGCAAAAAGAAAGTAATTATAACAAAAAGTGATATCAGTATTATCAGTTCTTGAATCGGAATATCCAACACTCTTTCGTGCTATCTACAAATCACAAGTGGTTCACCTTGAAAGAAAAAAATCATAGTATTACATGCCTATTTCACCCATTTTATTTTTTGTACCTCAAACATCACCCAAAATCTCCGCTTGTATTTACTATGTGAAATTAGAGGCTCTTTTTTGCATTCCTTTTCAAGAGGATTTGAGAAATTTCAGATTTAGCCAACTAAGTTCAAATTCTGGATGTGGCAATTTGCATTTCTCTTCATGCCCATGATCTTGCAAAAAGCATGAATCCATCCCTTCTCCCTCAGCTATGGCTAAAATAATTGGGCAGACTGATTTCTTTAGTTTAATATGGAAACCTGTTTCAAAGAAGGAAAACTCTAAATTCAAACTAGTTGTATTCTGCTAAAAAAAGATGGTTTAAAAATATATAAAACCCTAATTAGACCTCTCATTGGCCGAGTGGGTAGAGTGTTCACCAATGATCCGGGAGACCTGGGTTAAATCCCTGTTTACGTCATACTAAAGACTTCAAAAATGGTACTTGATACCTCCTTGCTTAACACTCAGCACTATAAGGTAAGGATCAAGGGTAAAGTGGAGCAATCCAGAGAAAGGAGAAGCGTCAATGTCCAACCAGTAGCACATTATACAAATAAGTATGATGAAAGCCATGCAGATTTTGTTCATTCCACCTCTGGCGGCAGTCTACACTCCAAACATTAAATTGTTAAATGGGACCTAACTCTCGCAAATAACACGTCAAATGTACCCAAATCTGGGCCTCTCTTCATGTTGACCTTTTTAACTGCTACTACTTATTTCATAAAACTGGAATCATTCAAACCATCATCGATGGGGTCATGCCTTTTATGTCCACATGAATAACAGTTCTTGAATAGATTCTAATTTATACTTAGAGTTGATGTTGAGAGTTTTTTTTCATATAGCCTTGATGCACACTTGCCAGCAAGAAAGAACTTGATGAGAAACTGCATTAATAAACCCTATTTCTATCTAATATGAATAATTTTCTAAAAGATTTATTAGACTAGACCTTAACCTTTTGGGTCAGAGTAATTGAACAAGTCCTGGCGGCAAAACCCCAGAAGGCATCAACTATATGGCCACCTGCCTCCCATCACGAAAACTATACAAGTTAGACCAGCCAGACATGCAGGACACTGCTGGAGAAGCAAGGACGAACTCATCAGTCATGTACTCCTATGGACCCCCTCATATAGCCAAGCAAAAGCAAGATGACCAGTTCGAACATACATACAGCAGCTATGTGAGGATACGGGATGTAGCCCTGAAGACCTGCCAGAAGCAATGAATGATAGGGAAAAGTGGCGAGAGAGGGTCAGAGATATCCATGTTAGCGGCATGATATGATGATGAAACCTTGGAATAATGGTCATAAAAAGGGTATTCAACATTACCCAAACTCTTGAACTACTGTCTCATTATCAGATGCAGTTTAGCATCATATCCAGGAAATCTATTTTTTTCAAAGAAGGGGGAAGAGGAGGAGGGATGTCTTACCCCACAGCAAAGAATGCAGTTGCATCTTCTAAGCCCCACTAACTGAGTGTATCATGTATCTGGATGCAATAAACATTTCTCTATGATTCAGATAAATAATAACTGTAAGCATATTTCTTCTTCCCTAATGGATAAAATAGTAGGTCAGGCTAGGCCTGTGTTTGGTTTTATAGCATTTCAACCGTTGCAGGTTATTTCAAGCCAAATCTATTTTTTTTATATATTAACAGTTCTATTTCAAACAATTCAATTCAGTATAAGTATACAGGCTAGTTCTATTTGACTCATAGATAAGACCCTGTAAGGTGATAGCACTCTAGGCCAGAGTGGACTTGGGAGTAATGGCAATGAAGTGGTACTCCACATTCCCAAAGCTCCAGATTTACTGTAGCCTCACCATCAGGTTGTTTATTGTCATATACAGGAGACTTGTTGGTGGGAGGGTCTTATCCCTCTGCAGAGATGCAGTCTGTGTATTCTGCAGCTCCAGCTGACTGGGCCAAGGCTGGGCAATCTAGTCTTGATTGGACAATAAATCTAAGAAAGGGAAAAGAAAAACTGAATCCCAACCCCATGCCAACATGTTATGGAAGAGTATGACAGGTAAGGCACATTACCCACTTATCCTAAAGAACTTGGAAATGACCAAAAAAAAGCTTGTAGAATAATACTTACAGGCTGTTCCCTTGAGTTTTTTTTATAGCAGTAAATAAACTAACAGATGCTGACTCTAGAGTCTGGTATAGTTTCAGAGCTGAAGCATCATTACCACTGACCCAAAGTACCTCAGCAGCATCTTACAATGTCACCAGGTATTGTTGGTTTTTCATGTGGCAAATGCCACTTGACAATGTGGAAATAAATGACCCAAACATATAGAGAAAAAAAAAGCACTAACATTAGAATCGTCAGGTTTTAATCCTTCTCATTCATTAATTCGACTTTCACATCTCAGATATTTTGTACCTGTGCTCCTCAAAATCACACACATATGAGCATAAAACAAATTTCTATTCCCCTTAAGAGCCTAGAATTCTTAGCTTTAAGTTACTTAATCATAACATTAAGAGAAAATCTGTAAATGTGGGTGATATATCAAACATTTTATTATTAGTATCTGACTACTTTTCTCAGCCTCTTCTTTTTCTTTCATTATATATATATATATATATATATATATATATATATTATACACACATTGAAAATGTGGTTTATACATTAAACCTTTTACTATTAGCATTGGAATCTATCTGCCTCTCTCTCTCTCTCTCTCTATATATATATATAAAATGTGGTTGATATATCTAATTTTTTATTATTAGAATCATAATCTATTTCCTTCAGCCTCTGTGTGTATGTGTGTATATATATATAACACATACACACAGAATGTAGTTGATATTCGAAAACTATTAATATCAGAATCTATTTCTTTCAGCCTCTCTCTCTCTCTCTCTCTCCCTATATATATATAAAAAATGTGGTTGATATATCCAACTTTTTATCATTAGAATCATAATCTATTTCTTTCAGCCTCTGTGTGCATGTCTGTGTGTATATATATATATATATATATATATAACACATACACACAGAATGTAGTTGATATTCGAAACTATTAATATCAGAATCTATTTCTTTCAGCCTCTCTCTCTCTCTCCCTATATATATATATATATATATATATATATATACATACACACACACACACACACACACACACACACACACACACACACACACACACACGGAGGCAATCATTGTGTAATGGTAATCATCCTAGGAAATAGACAGGGTGAATGTAGTTCAAGTTATGGAGGAGGCTGTTAGCATTTTCACATACCATTAATATCCTTGGAAAAGGTATGTATGTAATTATTTTTCCTCCAACTTGAGATAATTAGTAGGGCTCTTTAAACTTGGTATAGCAATCAGTCTAGGAGGAGGAAAACTCAGAATTCAGATTTTGCGAGAAAAAACCCGACCTTGTGCCACACATCCTACTTGTAGCAGAGGGGTTGGGTAAATACATACACACAAGATTTTTTTAAAATCCCAGTAATCTATATCATCATTTCAATAAAGACCAAGGCTAAGATGAAAAAAAAAAACTCCACTGCAAGTATTTATTTTTCAACATAATCTCTTCCTTCTCTATGTCCTTTCTTTAACACTTCACCAATCAGAAAAGAGATATTATCCACAACAGACCAAAACTCCGTAAATAATAATTTTAGGCTACAGACTTATTGGTCCACAATTGTAAACTTTTGAAATAAGCCAACAATTTGACTGGAGGTATGTTGAGCAAGCAGGAACTCACCCTTTTCAACCTCAACCTCATGACATCCAAAATATAGCAAGTTCATAAGAAAATAAGAGAAATGTCTTTAATCCTATAAGCTACAGGCCCCTCCCTTGCCCTAGCCTCGTCATTTTATTAATTCTCCTTTGACACTCAAAGAGCAAGGAACATTGAAGCTTTGTCAGTTGTCATTGATTCATTCACGACACTTAGTGTCATTGTCAAGAAGGGAGCCCATTTAAATGAAGGAAGTCTATGCAGAGGCAAAACTGAAAACAAACAGGCTTTGAAATAATGGCTAGGAGGAAGTTAACAATACAACTCCATCTTCACACAAACCATCAACCTCTTTCACTGAATTCTTCATTAAGCTTAATAAGAATGCTGCCTCAAGTGTCAGTGAGAGAGGAAGCTAAAAAAAAAAAAAAAACTTTTCTAAACTGGGTACATTATTTTTTATAGAAGCACAAAAGCTAATCCAACAAAATTTGGCGGTATGTACAAGTTGCCTTCAATAATTAAGAGGTAACTTTTTAACAAAGCAAGATCATCAATTTTTCAGAATTTTTTCTATCATTGATAAATTGGTTTCTATTAAGAATTATTTTAATCTTGATCAAATATTTGTTTTGAGGCTAATCAGAGTGCTCCAGCTTTGAACAGAGGTCTTTCGTCAGATTTTTGGTGGATGAGAAATTTAAACCATGTGAAGTTTACAGAACAATGACTGATGTTTTAGTAATTAAAATCCTTCCAAATGAGCTAGACATGGATCATGATGGTAGCCTTTTGGAACACAAATGAAACTATGACAATTAGTTTGGTTTGGTTGTTTTATGACATATCAAATTTCTTGGGTTATTTAATACCAAATCTATCTTTCTAGAAGAACAGGAGTGGAACTATTTAACCCATAGCTAGAAGGATAAGGGGGTTCATACTGTTCCCAAGGGTATTTGTCCAAAAGTGATTGTAATAGTGCGATTAGAGTTTGACTTTCCTTATTTGACTATGATTCTGCAGATCACCGCTTTAGCCATTATACAACAAGGACCTTCCCCCACGACAATTGGTTTCTTTGAAAGAAGTGCAACTGTAAACAGTGCTTCTTATTGTCAACTCCTTTGACAAAATTCATTCTATTTACCCAACCCCTCCAACATATGCAGAATATGACACAAGGTCAATTTTAAGCAGTGTAAGCCTGATTTCAATCCAGTCCTTTACTTCTAGAGCGGTTGCCTAAGCAAGACTTAAAAAAAAAGTTTGTCCTACTATTTACCCTTAGCTAGGAGACAAACAGATGGATTCATGCCTTTCTCAAGTGGACTGAAGGAAAGTAAAATGGTAACAGCCTCATCCAGGATTTGAACTCAAATCCCTGAATCTATTTCCTACAATGATAACCATTACACAAAGCATCTTATATATTTACCCAACCCCTCCACCACCAACTGAATGTGACGCAAGTTCAATTTTTCAAGTTGGTTTGAATTTAGTAATCCTTCTCCTAGACTGGTTATCTGACCAAGGATAAAGAACCAAGTCTGCCTGACTATTTATCAATTGTTATGGAGAGAACAAATGGATTCATACCTTTCCCATGCGTACAAGAGTGAAGTGAAATGTCAACAGTCTTGTCCAAGATTTGAACCGAGGTCATCAGTTCTAATGCTGATAACTATTACACTATATGTACCTTGACCATTAAAAAAATTGTGAAATTGACTCGACCAGTCCAGAGAAAAGTGTAGTTTACCTTGTGTTCTGTATGACCAACCTAATTTTATGAGAAAAATAAAGATTATTAAAATTTTGTTTATGAGATTGTTGAATAGGCACCTGTAATTTCAAGAAAATTCTTTTGATAAAATTTTGATTCATGGATTATGAAAATACTTAATTACTTCTTTGATAGACGGTTCATATTGAATATATTGATTTTTTAAGTATTCGTTTTGTTTTTGTTTTTTTTTAATTATTCTGTAATATATCACGGAAACCAAATGTGTTAATCACACTGATATCAGTGATGATATTTTTGATTAAAAAATCTTAAGAAAAATCAATTTTACCTATTTCTAAGATGTTTCTATGTATGGTCTTCTATAGCAAAAATGGTTGAGGTACTTTCAACAAAAAATTACCTTGAATATTTTTGTAGCGCGAGCTGCTCGATGATGAGCTACGTCTCAGGCATCTCACTTCATAAAAGTTTACCTATACTGGGTTAGGCATCAAAAATTCAATAGGATGAGTTAGTAAAGAAATAAAAAAAAAGAAATAAAAAAAGAAACCAGTTTCAACAAATTTCGAACAAAATGATTTTAGCAAAAGATTATACGGTTATACAACTCTAATAAACTCAATTGAACATGGTTTCCCCAAAAGATCTTCTCAAACAAAACCTGAGATCAGCAAGTTCTTAGAAGTACAGCACCTCCTCGGCACCGATAGGGGGTTGATACAACTGGAAAAAAGAGCTGTAGTTCTCAAGTCCCTCAGAGGAAAATATTCTGCTATTTGTACTGAGCTCACCAAGGAGTGGTTGGCATGAAAGCCTACACTAATGATTCAGTATACTGTCTTGGTATGAATGCATCAGTACACAATTCTAGAGCTAATTGGATAGCATGCCCGAGCATGGCCCCGAGTCAACAATGAGAGCCAATCATTATTACCCCCATCCCCAGATTGGTTCTTCCAACAGATAGTGATAGAACTCTTCTATGTTGAATGTTTTGCAAAACTCATTTGTGCAGATACACTCAACTGGTTGGTTTATTATGCGCCATCTAAAACCAGGTCACACAACCACTTCGAAGTTAATATTGATTTGTAGGAGACTATTCCATTTATATGATACCTCAGAGAAGGTAGCAATGGCAGACCACCTTTCACATCCAGCCTATTTCAGCAATTTCTAAAAACATGGTGTGTGAAAAATAGACTAGAGTATATCCGCAATTTCATCAAAGGGCAAAGTATGCAGGAAAAACCACCAAGAGTAAATTGCAACACGGATCCTCAGAGTTCCTTAGACAATGAGAAGGTGACAAGAACCATCGTTCAATACCGCAACACTTCTATCCAAGGTATTGGTCTATCCCCTGTATAACTTCTACTTCACCATCAACTTTGTGACTTCCTTTCTTCACAACCTCTATAGAACCCACCCTGAATGAATAACTGCAACATGTCATGAGGCAAGCCTTTGTCAACACAATGCTCAGATGATGAAGACGTATAACAAATATACTAAAAAGGTCCACCCTCTTCCAAAAGGTGATACAGTGGATGTATAAAATCAGTGCAACCACCAGTAGAACATTACAAGCTAAGTAATTTGAGTTCTTTCAAATCACCAATACCAAAACAGAGTCAGTGGAACCAACAGAATTACATAGAGAAATCACTGTTTCTTGAAAAATATGGAATTTCAAACCCTGTCCACTCCCATACCAAGTGCACTGCCTGAGCCCACAGGTTGTGCCAATGACGTTCATCAAACATTCCAATTACCAAAAACCTGCCAGTAATGACACCTATGCAAAGGATGGACACTCTACAAGAGGCACTTAACACATCTCCATGCCCTTGGTACACAATACGTGCAATCAAGAATTCCTCAAGTAGCATCCAGACTAATCTACTTTAACAGTCCTTCATAGGGCCTTGCCTGCATGGGAAGAGGGGAGACGTAGGAACAAGAGGGAATCATCTCCCTTGTTCTAGATTATATAAATACAGACCCAAGCACATTTTCATAAAAATACGAATAAGATAGCGAATGTTGGACTGACATACCTTACTTGAATTTTACCGATGTATTTTGAACACCAATATTCTGCAAGTGTCCCAGAACTACCTTTCAGATTTTAAGCTGTCACCTGTGTAATTAGTAATGGTAGTTTCATCTAGCTAATGTCTGACCATTCCTTTTCTTTTTTTTTTATAGATACAATCAGTAAAAACATGGCTAGGACAGATAAACACTAGGCGTTTGCTGTTGAAAGTTTTTTTTTTAAGACTGATAAATCAGCAATTATTACACAGAGAGCTTTTTGAGCTCATTTTAAATAACTTTGTAATGATACTGTTCCAGATAGAATTCTTAAACAATAGAAATATCGATTTTCTATCTGGAACAGCATCTTTCTGATATAACAAATGAGTTAAAAAAGCTCTCTGTGTAGCAATTACAGATTCAACAGTCTTTAAAAAACTTTTCACGGGCAAATGCAATGTGTGCACCAGTCCAAGGCATGATTAACTTGAACCACACAACTTTAAAATGTGCAAGACATTTTTTTGCCCCCTGTGCAAGTTCTGCACTTTCACAGTGAAAAGTGTTTTTTATTTCCGTAACAGAAACTCACCTCAAAGGTTACTTTTTATGGTATATCAACCCTTATAGGTTTAGAACAAAATCCTATTCATACATATATCAAATATATATGATTTGTCAATAAATAGTTTGTACGTAACATTTTTAAAAGAACCAGGAATCATTTGTCTGCATACAGTTAAATGGTACCCGTGGTATAATGGTTATCATTGTAGGAAATGAATACGGCGACGAGTTCAAATCCTGGATGAGACTTATTGCATTTCACATAGCACTAATACCCTTGGGAAAGATATGTATCCAATAATTCTCCCTCCAGCTATGGGTAAATAGTAGAGCAGATTAGGTTCTTCAGCCTTGGTAAGGCAACTAGTCTAGGAGAAGGAAAAACTCTGAATTAAAACCTGTTAAACTCCACTTAAAAATTGACCTTGTTTCATATCCTGCCCGAGTAGAGGGGTTGGGTAAATAGGGTTAAATTGTTTCAAGTATTACTATCAAATATAAATAATTCAATTAAATACAAATCATTTGTTTGTAGACAGTTAAACAGTTCTATTTAATCCACAGATGAGACCCTAACAGGTAGTACACCACTTTGGATCAAAGTGGATCTGGGATTAATGGCAATAAAGAGGTATTCTACATTCCCAAAAACAGCAGCACAGAAACCTCACCATCAGATTTTTTAGTGTAATATTCAGAACGCTCATTGGGTGGGTGGGGTTTTCTTAATCCTTGGCAGAGAAACATTCAGCATATTCTATAACCCTCACGCAGCTGACTATGCAATCATCTCAAAGATGAAGACGAGAACATGCAGAGCATTAAAAGAATTATGATGGTGAAACTTCATATCAAATCAAAAGGATTTTCAGGTGCTTTGATCAATGGAAAACTCACTGGAATAAGTGCTTTGTATACCAAGTTTAGTATTAATACCTTGCATTATTACAGCTTTTATCACAACCTTTCGTATTTATCTATGTAGTATTATTATTAGTCTTATTTCATTTCATTATTGTTGCTTTTTTATCAAACATTTTCTATCTATACACATATTATTATCATTATTACTAGTTTTATTGCATCTTATTGTTTGGGTTTTATGGCATATCAACCTTTGTATGCTATTTTATGCTAAATTCATATTTATATAAACAGTTCTATTTCCAACAATTCAGTTTAGCCTAAGTACATATTTTAATCACCCAAAACATTTCTATTTCAAGCTAATTAGTTTAGTCAAACAGTTCTAATTCAAACAATTCAGTTTAGTTTCAGTATGCACTTTAAATGTCAAAACAGTTCTATTACAAGCAATTCAGTTTAGCATAAGTACACAGTTTAGTTTTATTTGACCCATAGATAGGACCCTATCAGTTGCTACCACTCCAGGCCAGAATAGACCTGGGAGCGATGGCAATGAAGAGGTTCACAGCATTCCCCAAAGATCCAGCATTACTGGAACCTCACCATCAGATTGTTTAGTGTCATAAACAGGACACTCATCTGCTGTCACGTGATAGCCCACGGAGACGATAGAAATAAGATTAATACTATCCTCCCGTTGGAATGAACAGTGGCGACCCGTCAAAAAAGTGACTGTTAAGGAAGAATGTAGGTCACAGAGGGGATATCAACAGGTGTTCGTACTAAGTAACCTCAGGTCGCCGGACACCAAGGGGGAGAAGAGTGAAGCCAAATGATTGGCTGGGACCCCAAAAAAGAAGTGGGGACTCCTTCCCCTCAGCGGAAGTAAATAAGAAAGTTAGTTTTTGAGCAGGGTTCGTAGCGGGCAGACGAACCATAGCCAGTATTCCGGGTTGAAGACAAAAGAATATCTGAGACACGAGGGACCCCAGGTTCAAGCCAGTGTAAAAAAAAAAAAATGAATAAAGTCTATTAGCCTGTGAAAGAAGAAAGATTCTCCAGTGGAACCCCATCGAAAAATAAGATAAGTAATTTTGGACTATTTCTCCTTTATACCCACTTTGTATACCACTCTCTCTCTCAATTTGAAGAAAAACAAAAGTCAAGAAAAGACATTTATATTCGTGGACTGTCCAATTCATTATGTTTTGACACTTTGAAAGTGTATATAACTGTAGTAAAGGAATCATATATTTTTATGTTACCACGTGGTCTATGTTGTTACTTCATGCTTCCTTTTCAGCTTCTATTCACCTTATGTTATCTTGCTTAGAATTGTCCTATTAATTCCTTAACAATATCACACGGGAAACCGGAGTTGCCGACTACTACAAATTAATATTATTACGACTGAAACCTATAGGTCCATATCTTCTGTTGTCTAGGGGAAGAAGTTTAGCGACCTGGTGGGTGTATGGATAGTGTGAAATTTGGAACCCCTTGCCAGCGGCGGTCAGTCTGGCCCTAAATTAATCCCTCACATAATATGCCAGTTCTTATATGCCTGAGAGAAAAACTATGAACGAGGACTTATTCTATAGGGGATCAAGTGCCAACCTGCCCCGTCTTCACATGTGCGAAAATTAAAGTCCCGTTTTGGGATTTTAGTCAATTTCGGATCACACTGCCAAGATACAGTCAGTGTATTCTACATCCCCAGTCGACTGGGCAATGCATCTTATTGTTGCTTTTATTACAACCCGTTTTATCAATAGAACAAACTGTGTGTAAACAAATGACTGATGTGTGCAAAACAAGATCTCAGGCTTATTTAACCATGTCATCTACAAAAAGGTGTATTTAATATTTATGTATAAAAAGGATTTGGCATTAAATAACCTACAATAGTTGACATGCTGTAAAACCCAACCCAACCAAATCATATATATCTAATATATATGTATAAAGAGGATTTGGCATTAAATAACCTACAATGGTTGATATGCCATAAAACTCAACCCAATCATATATATATAAAAGATTTGGAATTAAAAAACCTACAAGGATTGATAGGCCATAAAATCCTACCAAACCACACACATATATATATATTTTAAAAGGATTTGGCATTGAATAACCTACAATGGTTGATATGTCATAAAACCCAACTCAAACAATCATATATATATATATATATATATATATATATATAAAAAGGATTCAGAATTAAATAACCTACAAGAGTTGATAGACCACAAAATCCAACCAAACTAAATATATATATATATATATTAAAAGGATTTGGTATTAAATAACCTACAATGGTTGATATGTCATAAAACCCAACTCAACCCAATCATATGTGTATATATATATATAAATAAAGGATTCAGAATTAAATAACCTACAAGGGTTGATAGGCCATAAAATCCAACTAAACCATATATATATATATATTAAAAGGATTTGGCATTAAATAACCTATAATGGTTGATATGTCCTAAAACTCAACCCAATCATATATATATATATATATAAAGGATTTGGAATTAAATAACCTACAATGGTTGAGAGGCCATAAAATCCAACCAAATATATATATATATATATATATATTAAAAGGATTTGGCATTAAATAACCTACAATGGTTGATATGTCATAAAACTCAACCCAATCATATATATATATATATATATATATATGTATATAAAGGATTTGGAATTAAATAACCTACAATGGTAGATATGTCATAAAATCCAACCATATATATATATATATATATATATATATATATATTGAAAGGATTTGGCATTAAATAACGTACAATGGTTGATATGTCATAAAATCCAACTCAAACAAATTCTTTTTTATCACAACACTCAGTTAATACTTTGTTAATAACATCTCTCACTTTATTAATAGACTTACTCCATACACTAATTGTTAGTTTTCATCTCATTTCAGTTATCTTGATATACTTCTAATCAATCAACCATTTCCAGTCTCCAAGTTTTATTCAGCTTTGAAGAACTGAAGTTTCCCATTCTTCATCAAACTGATGTAACACACATAGAAGAATGAAAAAAATAAACAAGGGAAATTACAAGAACTGTTATAACTATTAACAATCCTGACTGTGGCTAGAATTAACTATAATCTTTTAAGACAGATCAGCGTCTGCCTCATCTTTGATTAGGGATTTGGTTTCATGAGACCCTACATGAAATCAATCGTGAATAATTTGACTTGACATTACAAGGGCCATTACAACAATTGACAACCATGATTGTGGGTCAAATTAACTACAATCTTTTGCATCAACGTCCATTTCATCTTAGCAAAGGGATTTAATCTTATGAGAACTTACATCAAATCAATAGTAAATTTAACTTTGCTAAAGAAGGCACATTACAAGGGCAGTCATAAACCACTTTGGACTTAAAGTAGAATTAACAATAATCCTCTCGACAGATGAGCATCCATCTCCTCTTCAACAAGTCAATTGATTTCATGCGACCCTGCATTAAAATCAATTGTAAATAATGACTTTACAAAAGAGACATTACAAGGGCTGTTATGACTTTTAACAATCTTGGCTGTGGGTAGAATTGACCATAATCTTTTAAGACGAATCAGTAACCGTCTTATTTTTGATAAGGGATTTCGTTTCATGAGACCCTTCTCATTAATTCAATTGTAAATAATTTGACTTAAAAATTATCCATAGATTCTCTGATCCACAGATGAACTGAGAAAATGAATATTCAGGGGTGTTTCTGATTTCATTACAGCAGCCAATGCAATGAGAAAATAATTAGTTTGATGAATTTGCACCTAATGGAATGCCAGTGATAAAATCTCAGAAGATATTTGATTTCTGGATGTCTAAAGTGTGGAATTTGTTTGGGCCACTTCTCAGCTGAAAATTAAGTAGAAACCAATCATACACTTCTAATCAATTATTGAGGGGGAAAATGTAAGTGTTACAATCTAATGAGCAGGAGATGGAAGAACATGTACATTTTTTCTAACGATAACACCTACTTTAGTTAGCTTCAATATTTGGCAAATACAATCTCTGAATATTAACAGATTGCATTCTTCCAGATGGATACTGTAAAAATTTAATCTGATACAAAAAGAAAAGGAAGACAATACTAAAAAAAAAAATGTTGGAGGATTCAATGGCAGTACAGTTGTGATGATAAACCACCAAGATTAAGACACTAATCCAAATAGATTGATATATAATCATGCTAATTCCTCAATTGAGAAATTCTCATAGAAATGACTATAAACAAGCAAGATGAGGATACTCGTCCAAATAGATTAATCTATCATAATGATAATTCCTCATTTGAGAAATTTATATTGAAATGATTATAAACAACCAAGATGAGGATACTAGTCTAAACAGATGAATGTATAATAATGATAAATCTTCATTTGAGAAATTCACTTAGAAATAACTATAACCAACAAACATAATGAGTGTCCTCATCTTGGTTGTTTATAGTCATTTGTTTAGAGTCTAAATAGTTTAATGTATAATAATATTTCTTTGTTTCAAATATTTAGACTCCAGCTAAATGTTTGCGTCTATAATAAAAAACAGAAAATATAGAAACAATGAAATTGGCTTAAAAGTTTGCTTATCAGTGCAAAAGAGATTACAGCCTTATCTTAAGCAGTAAATTTTATGAGAGTTCAAAGAAACCCTTTACATCGTTGGAGAGCTTTATGGGTATATATAAAATAAACGTAGGTTAAATAAATGTAGGTTAAACTTAAGTGAGAGAATTTTGATTTTAACTGACAACATCTTCAGTCTATTGTAGTTCAGTTACACTAATTTCCTCATCTTTATTGACTTCCTATGGTCTTCCTTGGGTATCACTTAACAGGAAGGTCACAGTGTCAAAGGTCAATATTTGTTTGTTTGTGAGGCTTCTTAAGGCTTCTCCCCTTTTTACCAGCTTCTCACAAGAATCTTTAAAGAAAAAAAAAAGTTGACTTTTTTATTGAACATCAGCACTGTAAATGTAATATCTATCTTTCTTTAATGGCCACTCAGCCTTCCTGGGGTATTCAATGCCAAATGCATCCCTGTTGTAATGGTTATTGTTGCAGGAAATGGACACGCCAACACGAGTTCTAATCCTGGACGAGACTGATTGCATTTCACATAGCACTAATACCCTTGGGAAAGGTATGAATCCAATTATTCTCCCTCCAGCTATGGGTAAATAGTAGGGCAGATTAGGTTTTTCAGCCTTGTTGAGGCAACGAGTCTAGGAGAAGGAAAACTCTGAATTCAAACCTGTTAAACTCCGCTTAAAAATTTGACCTTGTGTCATATCCTGCCTGAGTGGAGGGATGATAAGAACAGTAGTGACACTTTTTATTTTAGAATATTTAGACTATCATCTTCATCTTCATTGTTATACACACGTTTTAGCCAATACGTCCTTTGGACTTCTTTAGGTGTTTTTTTTAACAAATTTGGGAGCCTACACAGAACTTTGAATGAAGCCCCTTACCTAATCAATGAGGATAATATGTCCTTTGGCCTTCTGCAGGTGTTTCATGTTGAACTCAGGATCCGACTGAGAATCTCAAACTGAACCCTTTAATTCATTGTGGTCGATTGTTCTAATTCCATTAACCATGACTGGGTATAAGTGTTAAGCTATTGTAAGTATTCCTTGTTATTCTTACCTGCAGTTGGGATTGAACCTGCGACCTCGAGATGATTTCATTCAGAAGCCCTTCCCAACCAAATGCCTTATCCACTGTGCTATGTGTCCTTGTTAGACAATTCAGAGTGAATTTTTCAGACTTATAAACCTAATGTCTAAATGCCCTATTCACTGCAAGGTGTACCTAACACCTTGCAGTGAATAGGGTATTTAGTTGATAGATAAGTCCGAAAAATTCACTCTGAATTGTCCAGCAAGGACACATAGCTCATAGTGATACTACTTAACCCAGGGGTGAGTAAATTGCGTCCCGTTGGCCGCATGCTACCCACTGCACTATTCTGTGCAACCCATGGGAGCCTCTAAAAAAATAAAAAATAAACACTTGCAATTGAATTGAGACTAAATTCTTTTGATCTTAAAAGATGTGGCCCTTTGATAATTCAGAACCAAGTGATGCGGCTCTCTCACCTAAAAGTTTGCCCAACCCTGATTTAACCCATAGCTGGGGTGATAAGGAGGTATCATATTTTTCTAAAGGTATTAGTCTAAAAAGGGACATATTCGCGTCATTGAGGTTTCAACTCTATTACTTCGAGGCTGCCACAGGAACTGCCCTCTTAATTCAATATCTACGTACAGATCAAATTATGTTATGCAATTCATTTCAAAGTTAACAAAAATGCCCTTTTACTCTAAATTGCAACATACAAGTCGATCTTTGAAGCTTGAAAAAAATCTCTCTAAAACAAGAAGATTAGAGCAGGAATTAGTCTGAGATCGAATTCATAACAACCGTTGCAAAAAAAATCAACTCCGGTTGGAAATCTCGAACAAACTCACCCTGTTCCTGGGAAGAATATCAATGATAGATGACAGAACCCGAATCCAACAATATCTGGATAAATCGTACGACAGCAATTCCATATGGTCAAGGTACATCAAATTATGAAGTTGGAGAAGATGAAAACCATCAATATGAAAATCCAATTCCATGACTCACCAGTGGAAGCCATTGTTAACATCACTAAGCGACAGCAAACAACTCTGGAAAAATCAGTGCAAAACAAAGGTCTCAACTTCACCACTACAATCAAGCAAATTCCTTACTTAGATCTAATAGCGCCAATCGAGGATGCAGCTTCAAAAATTCCTAAGGCAAGGGCTGATGAACTAAGATGGAAAGTGAGACGAGCACTTGAGAAATCAAAGACTCTGAAACCAAACATTACTCAAGGCTGGAGTCCAGCACTTAAATCATTATGCCACAGGGACTGACCTCTTAATACAAAATCTATATACAGATCAAATTCTGTTTTGCAATTCATTTGAAAGTTAACAAAAATGCCCTTTTACTCTAAATGGCAACATACAAGTTGATCTTTGGTTTGGTTTCTTTGTTTAATGGCATATCAACTTTTGTAGGCTATTTAATGCCAAAGCTATTTTCCTAGAACATTAGTGGTACTATTTAACCCATAGCTGGGAGGATAAGGGGTTTCATACCTTTCCCTAGGGTATTTGCTCGAAAGTGAAAGTAATAGCGCGACTGGAGTACAAACTCGCTTACTACGATTCCGCAGTCCATCGCTTTAACCATTACACCATGAGGACACCCACCAAGTTGATCTTTGAAGCTTGAAAAAAAATCTATCTAAAACAAGGGGTTGATTTATACATGGCTAAAATCCAAACCTTTACCACAGAATGGTCAACGATTTTTAACAATCAATATACACTGCTTATCATAACTTGAGCCAACTCTCTCAAACATTTCCAACTGAATCTTGTGTTTTTTGGTGGACATATTCAATAAATTAGCAGATAAATATAAAATGATAAAACTAATACAAATTTAGTATCATATTAATGCTATATCACATGCCGTTTTTAATGCACTAATTATACACATTAACCAAAACATCACAGTGACCGACTGTATATCTGGAGGCAGGGAGTCGACCTACACAGCATTTATAGGTCTAATCCAGAATTTTGAGCTAAAGATCTTGAGAACTTATATGTTGCAATGATGATAAGTTCTTTTTCTGATTATTTCAGAAATCAACCAATTCAATCATGTTTTTTTTTTTTTTAAATAATTGCCTCTTTTGATCTGATTAAGAATTTTCTTCCAAAAACATATTACTCCATCAGCAAAAAAAAATTCTAATTTGTTCAACTTAGTTTTTGAAATCTGCCTCAACTTACAAATGGAGCAACCACTACCTCTTGCTGAAGTTCCCCTGCACCACACAGGTACAGTTTAAAATGTGGGAGGTATTTCTGCAACACATTGCATAACTGATAACACTAAGTCTACCAACCATCTAAGTGTCAGATCAAAAACATCACCTTTTGAATGCACATGTTGTTTCAAACACTATAAAGGAAATCAGAAAGTCGTCCTCTTTTTGCCACAAAATAAATTGGCAATTTTACCAGCAAAATCCAATGGGTTATTCCCTCACAGGTTCGAATCCTGTTCGCAGCGCCATGTAGAATTAGTCAGGTAGCGTAGGGCAATTAGTTGCGATAGCCGAGAGTAATTAATTGTGTTAGCAAAGAGCGATCAGTTGTGAAGACAGGAAACTCAATTCCCGATTGAGGAACGGGACTATTTATGGTGCCTTGGGGCATCCCATTGTGCACAAGTGGACTATTCCATTGCATAGATCGTCATTGGCTACTTGGAAGTAAGTGAAAGTATTTTATTATATGAATCAGCTTCAGTTTAGCATTGTAAGGAGGATGGCACTGAGCTACAACCTGCTTTATTTTGTCTGCCAGCTGGATGCTTTCTGGAGATATGTGTTATTGTTATTCCACAGTTTTACAGTATGTCAACTCTTAATGGATTATTCATTGCCAAAGATTTTATTTTCACCTTATTGGTGGGGCTTAGAATATGCAGACTGAATCTTCTGCAGAGAAGAGCACTCCTGACCAAAGGGCTATCCAGGGGTATGTCACTAAACGGCAGTCAGTGGTGAGATCACAGTTCATGAGTGACATCTTTATTGGCATTACTCCCAAGTCGACTTGACCTGGAGTGATAGTACCTGTTAGGGTCCTATTTATGAGTTGTCTAAATTTCTGAGACGAAGCTTGATGATTTTTATCATTAAGGGTTTTCAGACTATTGTCTTCATCTTTATTGTTATTTCCACAATGTTTCGGCTGATATGTCCTCCAGCTTTCTTCAGGTGTTTGTCGAATTATGTCCTTTTATTAAATCCATGGGGGTCACCTGTTTTGATTCCGTTAGCCATAACCGGGTACAAGTGTTAAGTATTCCTGTATTGTTACTCGCCTGCATTCAGGATTGAACCTGCAACCCCAGATGATCATCTCCTTAGAAGCTTAGGGAACCAACGCCTATAACTGTTATGTTATGTATCCTGCTGGATAGTTCAGAGTGAATTTTTGGGACTTATAAACATAATGTTCTTACTTGACTTGGATTACTAATATTATGCATGATTTTTTACCTGTGCTCATATTCAGAATTTTTTTTTTTTTAATAAAAATGGAAACAATTAGAAAAACTCAATCAAAAACTGGCATGAATAACGAACCATTTTACATTCCAATACAGATGCTGAGACCTCAAGCTAGTTCCACCAGGCTTAACAATAAAAATCCTAGTTCATTCCTGGAGGGCATGGAAAGTAACAAGAAGAAGATTAGAGCAGGAATTAGTCGGAGATCGAATTCATAACAACCGTTGCAAAAAAAAATCAACTCCAGTTGGAAATCTCGAGCAAACTCACCCTGTTCCTGGGAAGCATATCAATGACAGATGACAAAACCCGAATCCAACAATATCTGGATAAATCGTACGACAGCAATTCCATATGGTCAATGTACACCAAATTACGAAGTCGGAGAAGAAGAAAACCATCAATATGAAAATCCAATTCCATGACTCACCAGTGGAAGCCATTGTTAACATCACTAAGTGACAGCTAACAACTCTGGAAAAATCAGTGCTAAACAAAGGTCTCAACTTCGCCTCTACCATCAAGCGAATTCCTTACTTAGATCTAATAGCGCCAATCGAGGATGCAGCTTTAAAAATTCCTAAGGCATGAGCTGATAAACTAAGATGGAAAGTGAGACAAGCACTTGAGAAATCAAAGACTCTGAAACCAAACATTGCTCAAAAACAGAGAGACAGGCTCTCAAATCGCAAGAGGATTATAACAGTATCATAATATTCCCAGTTGACAAAGGCAATGCTACTGTGGTAATGGATTGGGTGGAATACTCCAACAAACTGGTGAACTTGATTGGCAATGGTGGCTTCTGTAAAGTAAAGAAGGACCCGACCCTGAAGACAGAAAGGAAGCTGTCACAGATCCTTGGTAAGAATAAAGATCTCATATCACAAACAAAATACAGACAGCTAATTCAACATTACAGTAAACTACCACACATATATGGCCTTCTAAAAATTCATAAAGATGGTATTCCATTGAGACCCATTGTCAGCAACCGAAGTTTAGCATGTCACCCATTGAGCCGCTTCCTTGTGGAGATCATCAGCCTACTAACTGGTAAGTCCTCATCATATGTTAAGAACTCAACCCACTTGGTGGAGAGAATCAGTGATACCTCCATTCAGTCTAACCAGATGGTGAGTTTGGACCACTATTAATTCTGAAATGCTTATTAGAATCTTTCACTTCTTCCTAAATAGAAGCATCAATATAATCATGGACAGCTGTTAACTATAAAATTCTAATTAGAATCCTTCACTCCTTCCTAAATAGAAGCATCAATATCATCCTGGACAGCTGTTAACTATGAAATGCTTATTAGAATCCTTCACTCCTTCCTGAGTTTGAGTTTTATTTAACAGCACATCAACCTCTGTGTGTCATTTAATGCCAGAAGGGTTAAATTGCTTTTGCCTTTTATGTATGTTTTAGGTTTTAAGGTATGAGTTTTAGTTATGTTTTATTATATTTGACTAGATTTTAAAGAAGAGATTGATTTCTTTTAGAAAACTTAAGATTTCCTCTGGTTTGGAGTTTTTGAAGAGGTTCTTTAAATTATTTTTTTGGTAATGTTTTGGGCAAATTCATCTGAACCTGTCACAGTTTATGAGAATGTGTTTGACTGTGAGAGGTACTTTGCATGTTGGACATACTGGGGAGTCTTCCCCTTTTAGGAGGTGTGAATGGGTAATGTGGGTGTGACCAATACGAAGTCTGGAGATTATCACTTCTTCTTTTCTATTTCTTCTATAACCTGTTGGCCTATGGTATCTTGAATATGGCGGTCACTCCTTCTTAAATAGAAGCATCAATGTCATCATGGACTGTTGTTACAGTTGTAATCCAATGAGTACATGGGTTATTTTATATATATAACTTGCTAGACAGACCACAGCCATCACTACTTGATATGTTTATTTATAAAATAAACATTAACATTACAACTCTATACTTCTTTCATTCTAAGTCTATTCTTGTTAAATAAAATATAAATATATCTTAAAAAAAAAAAAACGAGAGAGAAAAAGCTTCATATGGCATTTTGAATTATTCTTGGAACCAGCTGACTAACTATTTTTAGAGAAAATTTTTTCTGTCACCGAGTCATTGATGATATATTTCACCCATTGACAGGCCTCAGAAATATTTGCCTATGACGGAAAATAGTACAATTTAATTTTATTTCAATCATACATTCTATTTCTGCAGAAGTGAGTTTATTCATATAAATTTAGCAGTGCATCATCAATGCGTGTCGAGAGGATGGATTCCCTTGACTCTCTTATGTCATCCGTTCCTATTTGGTCATCACTCTTAACAAGTTCTCTAGACATCATCTAGACGTCATCTTTGTCCACACAAAGCTGATGAATTTAAGCTTTTGCAGGTTGATCAAAATTAGTGTGTTCCTAAGTAGGTGTCCAGAGAAGAATGCTGCTTATGAGCTGGTCCTTACTTTCCCAGCAATAGCCAGCATGTTTGTGAGATGGGAGGTAAGCGGCCACAAAACTGCTGCTTTGAAGGTTGCTGCTTCTGGGATTTCTTCAAAATAGTTTCATCATAGCTTTTCCTCCAGACATCTCATTCAAGTCCAAGTGCACCATATTCGCAATTAACGCTATGTACAAAATAGACATATAATGTTCATTACTATAGAATATATAAAGAACATAGGAATCTCGGAATTCGAAAACACGTAACGACTTCTTGTTCAGGTACGAAACCTTTTTATTAACTTTGAGTTAAAGGTTTCGACATAAGGAGGAGAGACACAATCTTCTATGCTGTCTTATTCATTTGGCCCCCATCTCAAGTGGCCCCCAGAGGGTGCACGTTCGCCTCACGCCTGCGAGCTCCAAAATCGATCCTTCTCCTTTGGCGTCTAGTACCCGAATCTTTCTCTCTTCAAATTCTCACACAAACCTCCGTGCACTTCCGGTGCGTGACGTCACTCGCACCTTGTCACCCAGTATCGTCTTGGACTATTATGACATCTGAGTGACACCTCCATCCGCCTGCGCGCACCCACGTTAACACCTACTTCAATGTTACACCCAACCAACCAATGTGGTGAGCAGAAAGTTTCTCAGCCTAACTTAACTCAAAGGCATGAACTGAAATCCCTTGGCTATTTTATAACACAAGTGGTGCAACTACTCAGAAGTCCTGAATGGTTACAGCTTGGAAGAATCCCTGTTTTATTTTATCAGAGACATCATATTTCCATATATTTGTTAACCTGCTGATAGCGGCCCATGCTACTTTCAGTAGATGAGATATTACTCTTGAGGTATATGAACGTGTCCATGAATTTCTACTGAGGTATATGTTTACACATATTATACATAGGTCATAAGGTGCTCATTTTCAAAATCAAAGCACGTAGAAATTTTCTAAGAATTTAGGATAATTATTCATATTTGAACGATGCTTTATTTAGTTTTATCATTCATTTGCTATGGTTGATTATGTGATGTTTTATGGCATATCAAACCTTGTGGGTTATTTAATGCCAAATCCTGTTTATATATAGATGATATGTAAGTGAATAGTGTGAAGACAACTATTTTTAAACAAGTGCTTAGAGCTCATTTGTTTGCACACAGTTAAATGGTTTCAAGTATTGTTATTTAACATTAGTAATTCTATTTAGCAAGTATTCCTATCCAGTACATATTTGGTTTGGTTTGTTTTTGTTTTACGGCAGATCAACCTCCCTGGTCATTTAACGCCAAATCAAGTTTAAAAAAAAAGGGGGAAAATGGAAAGAATTGTTGTATTGGAATTCATTAGTAGGGAAACAGTTTTTAGAAAAAAATCAGGTTTTTCTCAAAGTTTATTTGTAGAGAATCGTCATGTAGAAAAAGTATTTTTTCCTTTTTGTTTTTTGGAACAGTTTGTGGAAATGATCAGATTTTGTTGAAGTATTTCTTCTTGAGGAACAGTTTGTAGGAGAAATTTGGTCTTGTTGAAAATTCTTTTAGATATTTACTGTGTATATTTATTGCTTTTAGGAATGACATGATATTTTTCATTTCAATATTTTGGAACAGTTTCTTCATGTCGTTTGCACTATAAAAAGTTTCTCTTATACGGGCCAGGTCTGTACATTCAATGAGGATGTGTTTCACAGTGTATTTGGTCTGGCATGTATGACATTGGTTGCTGCTTCACTTCAAGTAAGTAAGAATGTGTTGTCCTTGTATGACATATACGAAGTCTGGACAATATAACCTCCTCTTTTTTGTTTTTTTTCTGTAGCTTTGTTTCCATTCCCTCAATGCAGGTTTAATTTTTAGTAATTTATTATGTTTATTGCTGTTTCAATGTTGTTGTCTTTGTTGTAGCATGTATTTATTTATCTTCATTTTAAAGTCTGTATATGGCATTTTAAACTCTTTTCAGTGATTGAGTTTGGAGTAGACCTGGCTGCTTTATCTGCTTGGTCGTTTCTGCTGATTCCAGTATGACTTGGGGCCCAACATATCTGTACATCATTATCATTTGATAAATTTTCTAATTTGCATAGAATTTTTATTATAAATGAATTATCAAATTTCCTGTTTTTTTAATGATTCTAGCACTGAAAGTGAATCGGAAAAGATAATGAATTTGTTATACCTTGATTCTGAGATGAGGTCAAGAGCCATGTTGATTGTGCAAGTTTCTGCGCTGAATATAGGAGTCATTTTTCTCTTTTATGTACTGGAGCACATATTGTTATTTTCTCCAGTTTTGATCCGTCTATGGAGATGTGAGAGTGTTTAGAATATCTTTCCTTAACTTTTTCTGATTCCTCTTGGAAAATTAGTGAGTTTTATTTTTGTGGAATTTATGGAGTGTTAAGTTTATGTTTGGGGTCCTTACAGTCCAAGGTGGAATATCTGGTATGATTGTCTTATGTATTTCTGTTAAATCCATGTCTACTTCTCCAATGATTGCTTCCATTCGGATGCTAAAGGGTTTTATGGCTTTTTCATTCTTTTGGAATAGTTTTTTGTATAAAAAGTATTATTGTGTGCAGGATTTGTTGGGCACGACTTTAATTTGATGTAGTACTCGAAGACCAGATTGTGGCTTCTAATATTTGCAGGTGCTTCATTAGCTTCAATGTATAGGCTCTCGGCTGGAGATGTTCTAAAGGCTCCAAGTACTAATCTTAAGCCTCCATGATATATTAGGTCAAATGTTTTTAAATAGCTCTTTCTAGCTGATCAGTATATGAAATTACTGCAGTCTAATTTTGATCTAATTAATGATCTATATAATAGCAATAGAGTGTTTCAATCAGCTTCCCCATCTTTGTGGGCAACCATATGCAGTAGTTGCAATGTTTTATTACATTTAGTTTTTAGATTTTTCCAGTGGGGAATAAATGTTAGCTTTTTTGTCAAATATTATCACAAGAAATTTGTATTTGTCTCCAACTCGGATCTCTGAACCATCAAATTTCAGGCTGGGGTCATGATGTAGTTTGTTTTTTTTGTGACATTTTGTTTTTGTTTTGGAGAACCTGAATCCATTTACTGTTGGCATCGGCTGATTTTCTTAAGTCCCTGTTGCAGTTTTCTCTCAACTGTGCAGATATATTTTGATTTGAAACATATCATGAAGTCATTCACGTATAGGGACCCATCAATTTCAGATGGTAATTCCTTGATTACATTGTTTATTTTTATTATTGAAGAGGGTTACTGCCTTGTGGGATATGCTCTTCCTGATTTTTCACATCTGAAAGTGCAGAGTGAATGCAAACTCTGAATTTTCTTTTTGATAGCAAACCATCAATAAATTGTGGCAATCTGCTCTTTATATCTAGGTCATGTAAGTCCTTCATTACTCCATACTTCTACGTTGTATCATAAGCTTTTTCTAGATCAAAGAATATAGCTATAAGAAGTTCATCTTTAATGAAGGATTCTCTAATATTTGTTTTGAGGCGTATTAAATGGTCTCTGGTGCTTTTTTACACTGGAATCCACATTCTAAGTTGGAGATAAGGTTGTTTGATTCCAAATGCCAAATCAGCCCATTATTTATTATTCTTTCCATTGTCTTGCATAAGCAACTCGTTAAGGAAACAGGTTTGTAGTTTTATGGATCCAAGCTGTCTTTTTTTGGTTTGGGAAAAGGTACTATAGTGGTTTGTCTTCATATGTCTGAGAAATTTCCCTCTGTCCATATTTTGTTAAAGATTTTTTTCAAAGAAATTTTAATGATACTTTCCCATCCAATACAATTTGCACACAACTTTATGGTTTTAAGTAACTAATAAAAATAATCCTTAGTAAATGATTGAACTGTTACATTTTATCCATAGGACCTTTAGATTGGACCCTAAAAGGTACTAATACTCAGAGTTTGAGTGGACCAGGGAGAGAGGGGAATCAAGGGGTACTCCACATTTGCAAAAGTTCCGGGATTAGAGCCTCACCATCAGATGCAGTTTAGTGTCATACCCAAGACACTTGTGCATGTGTATGTGTGTCTTACAGTCAGTGTAGTCTACCTGCCCAACCAGCAGTTTTTTGTTTTCTTCCAAGTTATACTTCAAAATAATTTTTTATATTGTTTTCTTTGTTTAATGACATATCAACCATCATGGGTTATTTAATGCCAAAGTTATCCTTATAGAAGAACAGTAATGGTACTATTTAACCAAAAGCTGAGTGCTGATAAGAAGCGGGTGTGTCATATCTTTCCTAAGGGTGTGAGTCTGAAAGTGAAAAAAATTATACCATTTTCCAGGACATCCACATGTGGTTAGCTTGCTCATCTCATCTGTCTCCTTCTGATTACTTCCCCTGGGGATATCTGAAGGCTGAATGAAGACTTTCAGCAAAAGCTGCTGACAAATCATCAGCTAAAAGATTTTATTCAGAAATCATCTCAATACCAGAGGCAATCTCTAGGTGAGTGCTGTAAAAACTTGAGAGCGAGATTTGTGAAGTGTAAAGTTCGTGAGGGCAAGCATTTGAATGATATAATCTTCAGAAGCAAGTGATGATGACAGACAAAATAGCAAATACTGTTAGGTAAGCTGTAGACTGGAAATCTATAGCCAACATGAAAGTTTAAACTATAATCTACAGGACCTAATCATTTCACTAACAGCCTGAATTAAAAAAGGGCTTGTACAATTTAACAAGAGGTAGTTATCATGGCGTAGTGGCTATATTATTTTTAAACAGGTTGTTAGAGCTTATTTGTTTGCACACAGTTAAATGGTTTCTAGTATTGCTATTTAACATTAGTAATTCTATTTATCAAGTATTCCTATCTAATTTAATACTGATTATTTGTTTGTACACAGTTAAATGGTTTCAAGTATTGCTATTTAACATTAGTAATTCTATTTATCAAGTCTTCCTATCAAATTTAATACTGATTATTTTTTTGCACACAGTTAAATGGTTTCAATCAAGTTTTGCTATTTAACATTAGTAATTCTATTTATCAAGTATTTCTATCTAATTTAATACTGATTATTTGCTTGCACACAGTTAAATGGTTTCAAGTATAGAAAATGATTAAATATTTCTATTTAACTCATAGATGGGATCCTAACAAGTTAGGTTATTTGGTTTGATGGCATATCAACCCTTGATGGTTATTTAATGCCATATCCTGTTTACGTATATATTATGATTTCTAAGTCAATAGTTTATAAGTAATTTTATTCTTAAATTTTAGAGCTAATTTGCATACGATAAAAAGGTTTCAAGTATTGCTATTTATTGTTTGCACACAGTTAACTGGTTTCATGTATTACCATGTAATACCAATAATTTGACATCTGTCATTTGTTTGCACACAGTTAAATGGTCTCAAGTATAGAAAATGATTAAATATTTCTATTAGACACATAGATACTAACACTCTAGATCTGAGTGGACCTGGGAGTAATGGTCATCAAGAGGTACTCTAAGACTGGAGCCTCATCATCAGATATAGTTTAATGTCATAGCCAATACATCCTGAATTTGAGATATTCCACCAATACGATATTGATCGTTAACCATTAAATTACAAAAAGTATCCATTAATGGTTGCTACAGTCATTTAGTAAGCTCAAGCTGATTTAGCACAAGGCCTGAATCATGGAGCATTAAATTAAACCTCCTGACAATATTTTGCTAGTGTAGCTTGTTTACCTTTACACCATACAAGTTGACTGTTAACATGTAGCAATGCAGTGATGTGGGGTAGCAATCACTTTTCTTTTTATTGATCTTGCAACCTCCCTTTGGAATGGTCGCAAAAACAAGTGAAATAGGATTTTCAATTCAATGAAAAAAGTTCTATTGACAGAGAGAGAAATAATGATCCTCTGACAAGATATTCCATGAGAAATGTTTTTATCTTCAAATAGCAGAGGAGATATTTGAAATTATTTTATATTGACATCCTATAAAAACTTCTGTAAGACAGAAAAGAGTGCGGCTTGAACATATTCTAATGAAGTTGGCATATTTATACCTTGTGTTGGTAGATATGATTTAGACGGCACCTGATATGTTTTATGTTTCGGGGAGGTGCCCGCGGTGTAATGGTTATCGTCATAGGAAATGGACACGGCGACACGAGTTCAAGTCCTGGACGACACTGATTGCATTTCACATAGCACTAATACCCTTGGGAAAGGTATGAATCCAATTATTCTCCCTCCAGCTATGGGTAAATAGTAGGGCAGACTAGGTTCTTCAGCCTTGGTGAGGCAACTAGTCTAGGAGAAGAAAAACTCTGAATTCAAACCTGGAAAACTCTGCTTAAAAACTGACCTTGTGTCATATCCTGCCCGAGCGGAGGGGTTGGTAAATATGATAAATTAAATGTATATGTCATAGACTCACATATATTCACCCAATGTATTTAATTAGGTTTAGGATTTTAAACCAGAGGGGGTTCATGAATTACAAGTTGCAAACTATAATACTTGCTTGATTGATTTTAAGAGCCTACCAACCAGTTAAGGGTTATTTAAAGCCTTCATTGTATTTAGATTTACATTTTTTGTGTGATTAAAAGTTTTTTTGGTATACAGTTATATAGATATATCTATATATATATATATATACACATACATTTCTATGCGTGTTGGGGAGTGTGTATATATATTTACACACACAAAAAATATATAATTCACCGTCACTCTCTCTCTCTCTCTATATATATATATATACACACACACAAATCTCACCCTTTATATATATATATATATATATATATATATATATATATACACACACACACACACACACAAATCACACCCTTTATATATATATATATTATCCAGACCTAACGGTCAAAAAGAAAATTTTTTTATTCAAATCCATGTGAAGATTTTGTCGATGACAGATGAAATAAATGTATAAAGAAATGATATACACACACGCACACACACCAAGGTTATATATATATATATATATATATATATATATATATACACACACACACATTTATATACAAATATATACACACATACATTTATATATATATGTATATACACACACATACATTTATATATACATATATATATACATACACAAATGCACATATAGAGAAAGGTCATGGAAGCTTATATATATATA
The DNA here is from genome assembly GCA_963585895.1 of Sepioteuthis lessoniana. NCBI lineage: Eukaryota > Metazoa > Mollusca > Cephalopoda > Myopsida > Loliginidae > Sepioteuthis > Sepioteuthis lessoniana. The sequence continues at coordinate 60,970,600 of OY757938.1, read as the reverse complement.
TATATATATATACGTGCACACACACAAATGCACAAATATATAATTAGAGACAGGTCATGGAAGATCATTATATATATATGATGACTTTCCATAAGCCATCTCTGCTTATCTAAACCATGTTTTTGCTTTAAATTTTTTGTCATTAATTTCATCTCAATCATCAATGAAACCGTTATGCCATTACCCTTAAATTACAAACAACATCGGTGATAATTTCAAAATTGCCAATGAAGAATAATTGGCAAAAATTCATGAGGGAGAATCTTATGATTTGTAAGTTTTGTAGCTTGTTACTTAGTGCAATATATCAGACAGCACTGCCAAACAATTCAGAAGTGATGATAATGGAAGTCAAGGTAGAAATTGTTTTACAGTGGCTAGCAAGATATCCCAGGAGAAATTTCTTTTGTTTCCACATTTTCTTACACTGGCACCAAATTGGATAGTGATTTAAGACAATTAGTTGAGGGTGAATAAAGCATTGTGTGTCCCTCATCCCTCAACTGGTTAACAAGATATTAAACCTCAAGAGGAAAAATAAGGCAAAAACGGTTCCTAATGGTCAAAAGAAAATGATGCCTTTCTACACTTACAATTTAGGGACTGACTTTTTGTAACTCAAATTTTTATTTTCCGATTTACGTCAAAATTATTTCAAGCAGACACATAAAAATGAATATCTAACACACCAAACCATCCATTTAACCATTTTATTGTAAATATAAATTTTATTAATGGAAAATATACATTCTTTCATATTTTAACTGTCATCTACTGAGGACATTGGGTTATAATAACAATCTGGTTTGGTCATGAGGGTGCTACTAATACAGAGTGTCTTAAGTGAGAGCCCATCCCCTTCCATGTCTGGTATGAATTCAGTTTTCCTTCTCCTAGACTGGTTGCCGTATCAAGGTTAAAGACAGGTACCCACCTTACTGTTTACTCCAAGCTCGAGGAAGAATAGTTCCTTGGTTGTGTTTTATGGTAAATCAAGTCTTGTGGGTTATTTAATACCATATATATATATATATATATATAGATATATATAATGGTTTGTGTTTGCCAATGGTCAGGGAGACCAGGGTTCACTCTCAGGTTGAGTCATAGTCATGCCAAAGACTCAAAAAATAGTACTTGATGTCTCCAATGGAGCAATCCAGGAGAAGTAGTAGTGTCCTCTTCTACACTTCAGTGTAGTAGCTATTGAAAAGGGAGTCTTTGGGTTGCCATCGAATACAGTTGGCCAACTAATATATATATATATATATATATATATATATATATATATATTTCACAATGAAATTATTATAAGCAAACACATAAAAATGGATATCAAACACACCGAAACATCCATTTGAACTTTTTATTGTTATATATATGTATATATATATATATATATATATATGCATTAAATATATATGATTTGTAAATGAAATAATAATTCAAATTAACATCAGTCATTTGTTTGCATACATTTAAATGGTTTTAAGTATAGTAAATGATAAAACATTTCTATTTGACCCACCGATAGATGGAACCCTAACAGGTACTACCACTCCAGGACAGAGTGTACCTGAGATTAATGGTAATGAAGGGGTACTCCACATTCCCCAAAGCTCCAAAACTGGAGTCTCACTCTCTAATGGCTTTTTAACTTTGGTATTTATTGTCACCCTAAAGCCCCAAACTTAAATTGTTTATACCTTATTTCAGAAAATGCTAATTATTAAAGAAAAGCTTAAAATTTTCTATTTGATCAATTCTGGCAGGTATTATGTTAAGCTAATCTAAATAATGGGGAGGGGGACATGTAAATACGAGTAAGAATCAAGCTAAAAATATCTGCATTCAAACAACTGTGACCCAGACAAATATTTTACGAGTATTTAATCAAATGAATCACAGAATCATTTTTAGTCCTGATACCATTTCATTTTCTTTGAATAAAAAGCTATGATCTCAAGAATATGGTTGGTTGATTGGGTTTAATGGCATATCAACCTCCATAGGTTATTTAATGCCAATCTCAAGAATAATTGCCTAGTGAATAATTCAAATAAAGAATACAGAGTTTATATCAAAAGTTTTATCTGAATCAAGTTCGGTCAGTTAAGAAAATGACAACAAAAAACAAAAATGGATTTAAACAAAAAAAACGATGAAAGTAATTTTATGATTATTTTTTGTTGGTTATTAAATGAAGAGTTTTTTAGGTTTTTTTAAAAACCTATCTACTCTTTTTTTTACTCCATCTTTTTACAGAAGTGATTCTTTCTGCATGTGTACAATCTTTGGCAACTCAAGTGGTGTAATAGTTAGCAAGATAATCTTGCAGACCATTGTTAGTTAGATTCTCATTGAGTCCCATTTTAACCTTTTGTTCTGAAGCATTCTTTTGTTTACAGTTAGCATTTCTAATGTCAGGTAAATTCACACCAAGCAATCAATTTTTCATATGGATTTTTTTTTTTCAATTATGACTTTTAGGTTTGGTTTGGCTTGGTTTCTTTGTTTAATGGCATATCAACCTTTGTAGGTTATTTAATACCAAAGCCATTCTCCTAGAAGAACAGTAGTGGGAGGATAAAGGTGTTCATACCTTTCCCAAGGGTATTTGCCCGAAAGTGAATGTAATAGTGCGACTGGAGAACGAACTCACTTACTACGATTCCACAGTCCATCGCTTTAACCATTACATCACAAGGACACCCCCACCCTAAGACTTTTAAAAATCTTAAGTTGAGAGAAAAATTTGAATGGTATGGTATAGTACCTTTTTTTTTTAATGGCATATCAACTTTGTGGTTTATTTAAAACTAAAGCCATCCTTGTAGAAGAACAGCAATGATACTATTTAACCTATAACTGGGGAGGTAAGTGGAAAAATTACAAGTATGTTTTTACCCAACCCCTCTGTGATGGGTAAGAATGTGACACAAGGTCAATTTCTAAGCAAATTACAGCTGGTTTTAAGTCAGTTTTCCTTCTTCGAGAAAAATTTGAAGAAGGCTTATCTTATTAAAAAATGTATTATTTTTCTTATTTTTTTTTTCATTCAAATTATCTAATAAATCAGATTTGAAAAAAAAAAAAAAGGAAGGGAACTAAAGAATCCAGTCAGCCCAACTATTTCTCCATAGCAAGTGAGAGGTGGGTAGAAAAAATGGATTCATGCCTTAGTTCTATAGGACCCAATCTTGTGCTACCAATCCGGGGCCAGAGTGGAACTGGGAGCAATGGCAATAAAGAGGTACTCTGCACTTTCCATAGTTCCAACAATACTGGAGCCTCACCATCAGATTGTTTAGTGTCATATTCAGGTCACTCATTGTAGAGGAGGGGTCTTAACCCTCTGCTGAGGTTGGCACAGCAGCAAAAATACTAGCAGTGAAGTCTAAACAGTCAAACAATTCATGGTTAATGCGTGTGTAGTATCTTCAGGCAACTGATTCTCTAAGTCAACCAAGAAGAACTATACAAAGCTTTAATAGACCTCCAAGCTCCCCGCCCCAACAAGCAGGAGGGCCAAACAATCTTAAAGCTGATTGGAAGTAACATCTATATGCTACGAAAGTTGTTCAAAAAGTTTCAAGCTTCACCCAGAAACAAGAGCCTAGCTCAACATTTTCTTGTGGCAACTCACTACCATTTCTTATAAAACAAGAATAACTAATTTCTACTTTTATAAGAATGTTGCATATTGACCCTTGACTGAACCGTCCATCAGAGATACTCTGCACAGGATGCACCTGTGAAAATAAGTGGAAGCAGTCATGTGGTTGAACAGAAATGTGTGGGTGTTATGAAATGATATAGGCAGATGTCCACATGAGATACAGGCAGAGTGAGTCTCCGTCTTGGAGTCTAAGCTGGTGGCCAAAAGAGATTTGGTCAGTCACGGGTGCACCAGCAAGTGGAGAAACAGAAGAAGTGCTAAGCGGGTCCGTGAAGATAACACGATATGGTCAAGAGAGGAAGTAGTTAGGGATCAATATAGCAGTTCGTATTTATCTCCTTCTGCCCATCTGTCTCTCTCGCACTACAGAAACTTTAATTCCAAAAAGAATAAAGAGTTATATTTTTGTAAAGACGTGTCATGCTTACACCTCCATGCCTGTTCATCATTCATCTCTTTGTCGCGCTGGCATGGCTATATAACAAGAAGTCACAATGCATTGCCAAAAACTAAAATGTTTAGCTATGCCTTTCTTTCTGGTGAGGCTTAGAACTTTTCCAACGACTCGTATATATGTTACATGCAATGCATATCAAATATATAGATCTTGTCTATATCACAGACATTGCTGTCAGTTTTCACACAACGGTTTGGTCAATTTGACTATTTTTTTTTATTTATTTCCTGCTGTCTTCAATTTTTTTTCTTTTCCATAAAAAAAAAAGAAGAAAAAAGAAAGATGCCAACCTATGACTCATACACCTGCAGTTGATCAACCAAAATACTACAATAATAAAAACAAAACAAGATCAATAGTCAGCAGAATTCTTACAATTTCCTAAGTAGTAACTAGCATGGTCGACATTGCTCCATATAAACTTCGAAAATACCATTCTCTCAAAAACATAATTCTTGGAAAACCGCTCAAGTTGTATTTTCTAGTGTATGAATCAAAAGCAGCTTTGTTGGATTATCTTAAGTGGAAGTCAGTCATTCTTCACACCATTATACGGTTTCAAGTATTCCTATCTAATACTAATAATTATATGGTTTCAAGTAACTATTCCTATTTAATAATCATTAGTTTCCACATAATATGGTTTCAAATAACAGATAATAATTATCCATAGTAAGCAATCTAAAAAAACTATTTGTAAAACTATCAATTTATGCACAATCATATATATTCTGATCTAATACGAATATGTATACACTTGGAGTGATTTAAATATTCCTATCTAATACTAATAATTTGTATACAATTGTACAGTTTCAAGTATTCCAATCTAATACTAATAATTTATACATAGTTACATGGTTTTATGTTTATGAAGTTTTGCTGGAAATTTTGATTTTGTTTGATTTATAGGTTTGGTTTGATTTCTTTGTTTAATGGCATATCAACCATTGTAGGTTATTTAATGCCAATGCTATTCTCCTAGAAAAACAGTAGAGGTACTATTTAACCCATAGCTGGGAGGATAAGGGGGTTCATACCTTTCCCAAGGGTATTTGCCCAAAAGTGAATGTAATAGTGCGACTGGAGTACAGACTCGCGTACTACGATTCCGCAGTCCATCGCTTTAACCATTATACCACGAGGACCCCCCCCCCGTTTATGATTTATAGAATTCTGTAAAGATGTAATTCCAAGCTCAAGTATCTGGTGAATGATGGAAGATTCCCAACTTAGTTCAAACAATTTTTGTCTAGTCATAATAAAAACATGCAGAGCAGTTCTATCCTCTTAATTCCACCAACTTCAAATGGTCTAATTAGAAAAGTACTTGCTTGAAATTTTTAACCCTAAGATACCCGAGCAACTTACCTCAGGCTCGTAGCTAAAAAATGCAAAATGTTGTAATTTGTGGATATTTTAAAGAAGAATTTATAGGCACTAGTGATATAGAAGTAGGGATTCTAAAAGTTAGATCTTTGGCTTCCCTTGTACAGGATGTGACTGAAATACCCCCATATTTTAAACTGTCACCTAGGAGGTACAAGTAAAGTTAGGCAAGTGGTAATGGTAGCTCCATCTAGCTTATGTCTAATTTCTATTCTTCATTTTTTTTCAGATATGATTATGGCTCGAATTGGATCACATTTTTGTGCTCATTTCATCTAACATTGGAATGAGGCTGTTCTGAATAGAAATTTCAATGCATAGCAGAATCGATTTTCTCTCCAGCACAACATCATTCTGATATAGCATGAAAAGCTGTTTGTGTTCTAATCATAGATTACCAGTCTTAAAAAATGTTTCCACAGCAAATATATGATGTTCACCAAACCAAGTCATGATTGTACTGACTGTATCTGAAAAAAAATAAAAATAATAATTCTAAAATATTTGCTACCATTACCACTTGCCTAAGTTCAATTGCATCATACAAGTGACATTTTAAAAGGTGGGAGGTATTTCTGTTGTACCCTGTACATGGGATAATAAGCATGCTAAGACAGCTAGATGGAGCTACCATTACCACTTGCCTAAGTTCATTTTCACCACAGAAAGGAGAGTTTAAGACATGGAGAGTATTTCTGTCACACACTGTACAGACAGAGAGAAGATAGATGAGAAATGAATCACAAAGACGAAAGAAAGATAGAAAAATAGTGCAAGAAAATGAGAAATGATAGAGAGATTGATAGAAAATGACGACGAGAGAGAGAGATGGAGAGAGAGAGAGATGGCATAAATGATCATTTGAGAGAGAGAAAAAAGATAGAAAAATAATCTGAGTGAATAAAAGATAATATAAAGACTGAAAAAAATGGCCATGAGAGAGAGAGAGAGTGCCAGTAGATGGAAAATGAATCACAAAGACGAAAGAAAGATAGAAAAATTGACGATGAGAGAGAGAAGATAGACGGTAAATGAGACGGAGACAAAAGATTGACGGAAAAATAGTGAAAGAGAATGAGAGATGATAGAGAGATTGATAGAAAATGACCACGAGAAAGACAGACAGACAGAAAATAGGATGAAAAAAACTTTGTGAGATAGATAAGGTTTGGTTTCTTTGTTTAATGGCATATCAACCTTTATAGGTTATTTAATGCCAAAGCCCTTCTCCCAGAAGAACAGTAGTGGTACTATTTAGCCCATAGGTGGAAGGATAAGGGGTTCATACCTTTCCCAAGTGAACGTAATAGCGCGACTGGAGTACGATTCCGCAGTTCATCGCGCTTTGACCATTACACCACGAGGACACCCCCTGAGACAGATAACAGAGAGAAGGGGGGAAAAGTGGGATAAAAAAAAGTCTATGAGAGAGAGAGGGAGAGAGAGAGAGGGAGAGAGAAAAAGGAGAGACAGATGCATACTACTGGGCTGCTACGTATCAATATCTTTAGTCACATAGTTGCCATGTTGTAGTTTGCTTATAAATAATGCTTAATAATATCCATTTTGATTGCCTATTTTAGTTGATTGATTTAAATAGCATATCAAGCCATCAATGGCTTTTTCTGCTTAGAGATTAGTAAATTATGTTAAATAGATCTACTGAATCTTTTATTTGGCATATAGTGTGCATAATTTTAAAAGATTTGGTTCGGTTTATTGGGTTTTATGGCATATCAACCTTTGTAGGTTATTTAATGCCAAATCCATTTTTATGTAAATAATCCGTTCTTTTTAAAACAATTCAGTTACCATAAGTACACAGTTTAAATGGTCAAAAACATTTATTTCAAACTATTCAAACAGTTATATGTAACAATTCAGTTAAGTGTAAATAGAGTTTTAATGTCGAAAAACAATTCTATTTCAAATAATTCAGTTAAGCATAAGCACGCAGTTTAAATGTAAATACAGTTTAATTGTCAAAAACATTTCTATTTCAAACAATTCAGTTTAGCATAAGAATGCTGTTCTATTTAACCCATTGATAGGGCCCTATCAGGTGCTACCAAGCCAGGCCAGAGTGGAACTGGGAGCAATGGCAATAAAGGGGTACTCCGCATTCCCCAAAGCTCCAGCACTGCTGGAACCTCACCATCAGATTGTTTAGTGTCATATCCAGGACACTTATTGGAGGTGGTCTTACCTCTCTGCAGAGGTGCAGTCAGTGTATTCTACAGCCCCAGCCGACTGGGCAATTTAAAAGATTTAAACAGTTGTCCAAAAAGCAGAAAACACTCATATCAAATAAAGACAGCAGAAAACTTGAGTGTCATTGGAAGATTGTAAAATTAGGTGACTAAAATCCTAAAAGATTAGATTTGATCTTTAAATTAGTTAACCCAGACCCAATGAAGCTGACAGACCTTAAATAAGGAAAACAGGTGTATCAAAAGTCATTAGATTTGATCTTTAAATTAGTTAACCCAGACCCAATGAAGCTGACGGACCTTAAATAAAGAAAACAGGTATATCAGAATTCATTAGATTTTATCGATATTTTCAAAAGTGTGGGGTATGAATTCTTCAATCTCCCCTGCTATTTTTTTAGCCTTATTCTTTTTAGGAAAGAATTCAACTGTGTACATAAAATTACTATGTCAATAAAATAGACTTCTTAACTTCATATTTAAAATCTTTTTTTACTGATCTATGATGTGGATAAGGTTTTTGATAAACCTCCAAATAGACTCATTCATTCCTAAATGCATAGAAACAGGCACACATAATTATTTGTATTAGATAGGAATACTTGATATCATATGACTGTGTGCAAATTATTTGGATTACATAGGAATACTTGATATCATATGACTGTATGCAAATTATTTGGATTAGATAGGAATACTTGATATCATATGACTGTATGGAAATTATTTGGATTAGATAGGAATACTTGATATCATATGACTGTATGCAAATTATTTCTATTAGATAAGAATACTTGATATTCATCAAACTGTGCAAATTATTTGTATTAGATAGGAATACTTGATATCATATGACTGTGTGCAAATTATTTGTATTAGATAGGAATACTTGATATAATCAAAATGTGTGAAAATTATTTGTGTTAGATAGGAATAATTGATATCATCAAACTGTGTGAAAATTATTTGTATTAGATAGGAATAATTGATATCATATGACTGTGTGCAAATTATTTGTATTAGATAGGAATACTTGATATCATAGAACTGTGTGCAAATTATTTGTATTAGATAGGAATACTTGATATCATAGAACTGTGTGCAAATTATTTGTATTAGATAAGAATACTTGATATCATCGAACTGTGTGCAAATTATTTGTATTAGATAGGAATACTTGATATCATATGACTGTGTGTAAATTATCTGTATTAGATAGGAATACTTGATATCATATGACTGTGTGCAAATTATTTGTTTTAGATAAGAATACTTGATATCATCAAACTGTGTGAAAATTATTTGTATTAGATACGAATACTTGATATCATCAAACTGTGTGCAAATTATTTGTATTAGATAGGAATAATTGATATCATATAACTGTGTGCAAATTATTTGTATTAGATAAGAATACTTGATATCATCAAAATGTGTGAAAATTATTTGTGTTAGATAGGAATAATTGATATCATATGACTGTGTGCAAATTATTTGTATTAGATAGGAATACTTGATATCATAGAACTGTGTGCAAATTATTTATATTAGATAGGAATACTTGATATCATAGAACTGTGTGCAAATTATTTGTATTAGATAAGAATACTTGATATCATCGAACTGTGTGCAAATTATTTGTATTAGATAGGAATACTTGATATCATCGAACTGTATGCAAATTATTTGTATTAGATAGGAATACTTGATATCATAGAACTGTGTGCAAATTATTTGTATTAGATTGGAATACTTGATATCATATGACTGTGTGCAAATTATCTGTATTAGATAGGAATACTTGATATCATATGACTGTGTGCAAATTATTTGTATTAGATAGGAATACTTGATATCATATGACTGTGTGCAAATTATTTGTATTAGATAGAATACTTAATATCATAGAACTGTGTGCAAAAACATCTTCAATATCTTAACGAAAATGTAAATATTAATGTAAAATGCATGCAATTTCTTAACTTCTCAGTATAAAATACACCTATATGGCTTGACATGCTATCAAAATCAATCAATAATTCTAATAATAATCAATGATTCTAGAAATCAATACACAATTACATGGTTCCAAGCATTTCTATTCAAAATAAATAATTTTTCAACTGGTATTTCACTTAAAAATAGGACCCTAAAAGTATTACCCCCCCACACTTATTTTAAGGAGAGTCTTACACCCTCAGCAGAAGATGCAGTCAGTGTTTTTGGAAATAAAGGTTAGGTTTATCGGAAAATGAAATTGAATTTCAAAACTATGAAGGAAAAAAAAAAAAAAAAAAAAAATCAAAGTTAAAAAAAAGATTTAAAAAAAGATTAAAAAACAAAAAAACAAAACAAAAACAACCCACCCTGCCAAAAAAATAAATAAATAAAAATAAATAAATAAATAACCCACCCTGCCATAAAAAAAGCCCCACACACTTCTCTCACTATTGTTACATATAGCCTTCATTTTTGCAAAATAAATTTTTCAATGAAGTTATCTTTATAGACACACATGTCAAATTAATTTTTCTTATTTTCCTTTTCTGTATATCGAATCTGATGCATGTAGTCTTGTGCAAAAACAAAGAAAGGAAGAAAAACGGTAAAAAAAAGCTTAGAACGACACTTTTCTGGTTTTAAATGAAATGCATTTACAAGAAATACTGCCCCCTCCGCACATACATGAGAGAGAGAAGAACCGAAGTGATAAGACAAATAGAAATATTTCTTTATAGTAATTTATCTTTTCATTGTTGTTAACTTGTTTAAACCATCAACAGAAGAAAAAAAAAATTTTGTGAAAAAACGTTTTTTATTTTTAAATAGTTTTTAAAAAGTTCAAGTGAGACAAAAAAGTGAAATGGTGATGAAGCAGATACATTCACTGAATAAACATTATTTTTGGTATCACACACAGAGAGAAAGCAGCCTTATCTGTTTTTAGTTTTTTTTTTATGAACTGTGTCTACAAAAAAGGTGCTGCTTATATATATATTTCCGGTGCCATAATGCCTGAAAATACTGAACAATGTCACAATATTCCTCAAGTATGGAATTGGATATTAATGAAATCAAAAGTTTCATGTCATCAATCCTCACGTGGAACAGTGTTAGACATGACTACAAGAAAGTCTATAGATATATACACACACATATATATATATATATATATATACACGAGAGAGAGATAGAAAGAGAGACAGTATAGATAGGGACTGTGCCTATATAAATATATGTATATATAACCAAGTTCAGTTAAAGACTGCGAATTGTTTTTTCAAGAACTTCAAGGAAAGATGTTGAAGTCTTCCTTTTATTTTTCAAATGACTGGGTAAAGACTGTAGAAAATTATTATATAAGTACAGTCTATGCTATATATATATATATATAGCATAGACTGTACTTATATATATATATATATATATATATATATATATATATAACTAGCATACAGACTGAGCCTATATATACATGTGTAGTACAGACTGAGCTCATGTATACATATACAGTTATATATATATATATATATACATAGGTAGGAATAGTCTTTATAGTAGATTTGTCAAATACTATCTCATCTGCAGATTGACAATGTGAAACTCTTACCTGTCTGATTAGTGTTAATGGGAAAACATGAAACTCATAGTTATGGAAATGTAGCCTCAAGTTCATATTATAACATTTGTTGAAGAAGCTTCTCAAATTATTGATAGGGGGATCAACTTGTTTGCAATTATTTTCATATTATATACTCGTATATAAAGATACAAGAACAGTAAATAAACAAAAATGAATGAATTTATATATATATATATATATATATATATATACACACCTATGTAGTATAAATTGTGCTGATGTGCACACATGCACCCACACACACACATATTTTTATTTTTTTATCATACAATGTGTGAAAGCACCTGCGATACCATGTCCTCATCAGCCGCCAACCAGGTGTGATAACACAGTTTCGGTAGCTCAAGGCAGTAGTGCCACTCCTGGCGCTACCAAGCAGCTTTTGCCACTGGACAGGGTATTAAAAAAATTATATATATATATATATATATATATATATATATACACACGGCAGATCAATTAAGAGCAGAGACTACATTGGACGTCAATGTTCATTTTCAGATAATAAATATGAAAAGATATATATATATATATTATTTATATATAGCATTGAATGTACCTCTCTCTCTCTCTCTCTATATATATATATATATACCTATGGAGTACAGACTGTGTTAATGTATACACACACATACATATATATAGCTTAGAATGTGTGTGCATATATATATATATATATATATATATATATATAATACAAAGATAGAACAGTAAATAAGAAAAGATGAATGAAAAGAGTGCTCCATCATATTATAGCTGAGTAGGTATCAACATAAAAATATTAGAATTACAGACTATATATATATATATATATATATATATATATATATACATTAAAGCAGCATTAAATAACTAGAAAATAGAAAACTCCATATATCAAACACCTTTATGAATGCAGGAAAGGAAACTTAAAAATAATGACAATATACCACCTTGATGACAATTCTTTACTCCAAATAAAAGAAAAAAACTCCACAGATAAATTTAAACATGCGTTAAACAGAGCCTAACTTTGCTCTTACACACACACATACACAGAACTGAACTTCACACAAACACCTACATACATACACAGAGATTATCTTAAAATTGATCATTGGAGTCCAATATGTTCTCCGACACCTTCACCTTAGAGAGAAAAAAAGAGAATGAAAAAACAACATCCTTGAAAATGTGTGTACCAGTGTGGTGTAACAGTTAGCAAGCAAGACTAGCAAACCTACACGAGTGAGTTTGAGTCTCACTGGGCTCCCCGTTCATTCGGCCTTGTGCCACATCAAAGCAAAGAGCTTTGTAAATTACTATACATGGATGTACATTTCATGTATGCAAATGTACACACTTATAAATTACATACATACATATAAAAAAAAATAACATTTGCAAAGGCCAGAGGTTTTCATAGACGATTAATCCAAATATAGGACTTTCACATACACAAATGCAAGAATTAAAAACAATCACAACTCTATCAAAACAATCTCCACTATAAAAGCTACTAAGAAGGACCACCCTAACCATTATCGACCCGCTGAAGAAAATCATCTAGTCTACAGGATGTGACAGAAATACCAGACAAATTTAAAACTGTCACCTGTGAGGTTGCAAGTGAGCTTAGCACAGTGGTAATTGAAACTCCCTGAAGCTAATACCCTACCATGCTTTTTATGCCATCTACAGGAGGCAAAAGAAACACCACCCACATTTTAAAGTGTCACCTGTGTGGTACAATGACGGCTCCCTCTAGTTTATGTCTTATCATTTTTTCAGATACAGTCACAGTTATGAGTCTGGCTTGAACTGGTTCAAAAGTGTTTGCTGGTGAATCAGAAATTGCTACACAGAGACCTTTTCTTGCTCACTTCATGTTATGTCAGAGTGATGCTGTTCCGGATAGAATTTTCCTCCTATAGTCAGACTAATTTTCTTTCTGAAACAGGAGCATTACTATCTAACATGAAAGGAGTATGAAAAGCTCTCTGTGAAGAAATTACAGATTCACAAGTCTTAAAAACACTTCAACAGCAAATACACAGTGTGCACTTGTTTAAGTCATGATTTTAAGAGATCATATCTTAAAAAAAAAAAAAAATTAATAAAAAAAAGCAACAAAATAATGGTAAGACATTAGCTAGATGTAGCTACTATTACCACTTGCCTAAATTCACTCGCACCACACAGGTGACAGTTTAAAATGAGGGAGATAATTTCTGCTGCACCTTGTGCTCAAGATGTTTTTTGTTTAAATTCAATCATTACTTTCTTATCTTTATATTCTTGCTTAGGATCCTTCCCCTAGGTAGAGTGGGTTTTAAGCTAGTATTGTTTCTGAAAACTCTCTGAAACACATTTCATTGATTCTTCTAAATTACTGAAAGAAACTTGGTGTTAACTCCTCACAACTGTGAAGAGGCAGCCCAACTGCAAATGAATGTATACTTTTGTTATAAATATGATTTTTATTTATCTTTGTAACTTGCCATTAGTAGCAGAGTAACCTACTGAAGCCCGAGAAAAGAAATAATTCTCATGAATATTTTCTAACCAAGATTCTATGAAGACCAAACTATAAACAAGACATAATTACACAACAAAAAGATCAACCCCCATGGATTCAATAAAGGATGTAGTTTGAAGTTCCGTATAGGTTCCCGAGTTTGACAAACACCTGAAAGCCGGAGGACATATCAGCCAAAACGTAGTGGAAATAACAGTAAAGATGAAGACAATAGCCTGAAAACTCTAAATGATAAAAATCATCAAGCTTCATCGCAGAAATTCAGACAACTAAGATCGATTAAGTTTAACACCATGTCAACCTGTCTTGGTATATTTTATGCTTAAAGAGAAGGGAATAACTGACATTCATTCATATATTTTTTCTGTTGTTGTTTCTTAAGAAGCAACTACAAAAGAATAGCTCCCCCACTGGCTGGGCCACCTTCGGGTGGATGAAATATCAATGACAAGAATATCTCTAGACATTTAAGTCTTGCAAAACCATGACTGGTAAGGTCACCTGGCATATGAGCTGGGGAACTTGGCAAAAGTTAGCATAGTTAATATCACACCTTGTGATCCTCTGATCAGCATTGTCCAGCAGCGCACGAGTCTCAGCTCTCCCCCATGCCCACATTAAAATGGCCTTGTGTCAAGTCTGCCTGGTGGAGGGCAAGACAAATATCACTTTTTAAGAAGTTTTTTTTTGTTTGGACATAGGTCTATTGAATATGACAAATTTTTGAATAAATCTATTTGACCCATAGATGAGACTTTAACAGATACTACCACCCCAGTTCAGATTCGACAATCACATGTAGTTCATAGTCATATCCAGCAAACACATTCTTTAGGGGGTGGGTCTTACCCTCTCTTAAGAGGATACAGTCAATATATTCGGAACCCTATGGATAGAGCAAACAGTAAAAAGAGCAGTACATAGTGAAAAATTCTCATTATGGTTGTGTTTTATGGCATATCAACCCTTGTAGGTTATTTAATGCCAAATCCTGTTCATATATATTATATAGTATTCTTAAACAAATAGTTTGTAGGTAACATTCTTAAATGAGCCAGAGTTCATTTGTTTGCACACAGTTAAATAGTTTCAAGTATTTCTATTTGACATTAGTATTTCTATTTACCAAGTATCCATATTTAATAGAATACTAATCATTTGTTTGTTTGTTTTGGAGTTTAATGGCATATCAAACATTGTAGGTTATTTAATGCCAAAGCTACCCTTCTCGAAGAACAGTAGTAGTACAATTTAACCCATAGTCGGGAGGATAAGAGGGTTCATACCTTTCCCGAGGGTATTTGCCTAAAAGTGAATGTAATAGCATGATTTGCAGTTAAACTCACTTACTACGATCCCGCAGTCCATCGCTTTAACAATTACACTACAAGGACACCCCCATATTAATCATTTGTTAGCACACTGTTAAATGGTTTAAGTATTCCACTCTATCACTCATAATTCTATTTAACATTAAGACAAATAGATTGGAGGTAACTTCCTTTCGTAATATATTAATGTGACCTGCGGGTCTGAATATGGCGGATGTTGTTGATCGATAGATTGATAAGACTGGTGTGATCACCGAAACGTCATCATGTCCACATGTGCTGCGTATCAGAGGATGTTGAGACAGCTGCATCCGCTCAAGGATAATATCAACAAGGTGATCGCTGAAATGTCACCATGCCCACAGGTGCTGTGAATACGGTGGATGTTGAAAACAGGTGCATCTGGTCGAAGATATCGGAATATCACCTGAACTGTGGGTGTGGTTGAATTCGGTGATAGTGGCAGATGCGTACGCCCACAGAACCAGGCTTGGGCAAGTAGCCAGTGGGAAGCAGACAACATAACCAATGGAAAGTAAAGAAATGAGACATGGGCGTAACCATAGTTAACGAAAAAGAGGAATTGCTGCATGTCACGTGTTCCCCATTGTTAATAGCGATACAGTATAAAACCCTTTTTAAATGAGTTCCAGCTCATTTGCACATAGTTAAATGAATTCAATTATTATCATACCACCAGCACAAATATCCCTGACCCTCTCTCGCCACTTCTCCCTATCGTTCATCGCCCTAGGTAGGTCTTCAGGGCTACATCCCGTATCCTCACATAGCTGCTGTATGTATGTTTGTGCTGGTTGTCCTGCTTTTGCCTGGCCATATGTGGGGGTCCATAGGAGTACATCACTTATGAGCTCGTCCCTGCTTCTCCAGCAGTGTTCTGCATGTCTGGTTAGTCTAACTTGGATAGTCTTCATGATGGGAGGTTGGAGGCCGTATAGTTGGTGCTTTGTTGGGTGTTGCCTCCAGGACTTGTTCAATATTGCTCGCAGCATTCTTGTGTAATTGCCATTTAGCTTTTACTCCAGCCGTTTTGTTAGCGTCCAAGTAGTGCATCCATATAGCAGTATCGACACGACCGCTGAAGAATCTAGCACTAATAATTCAATTAATTTTTTATATCTTTTGCCAATAGAATCCTTTTTTTCATTATTTACTCATGAACATTCAATAGATAACTGACCATATGAAAAACATGGATCTGATCTTGCTCATCCCACTTTATCAAATTAACCAATATTTTCGGACATTCTATCAATATGAAACAGTTATAAATAAAAATTATTTCCAAAAGATCAATCAACAAAAGAGAAAAGGGATTTAGCAATTATACTTTTTGCATTATGCTAATAGAAGTTGGTGACCTTAGTCGAGGGTGACCCGAAGGCTCCCTTTTTAATAGCTACTACACCAAGTAGTAGCTGAAAGCGCTACTATATTCCCTGGATTGCTCTACTTTACCCTTAATCCTTACCATATAGTGCTCAGAGTTAAGCAAGGCAGCATCGAGTACCATTTTTTAAGTCTTTGGTATAACTCGACTTGGGATTGAACCCTGATCTCCCAGACCATTGGCGAACACTACTCATTAGGCTAAAGGCTCAGTCCATTATGCTAATAGGATTTTTTTATTTGTTTTTATTGTATCTTATATCTTTATTTATTATATTTTAATACAGAAAATAGATTAATTTCTAAATTCCATTATCCAGGGCAAAAAAGCTACATTTGAAAGAAATAATGGCTATTTTCAATACGTTTACAACATAAGCAATTAAAAAAAAACATACACTATCTCAGAACAAAATTTCTTTTACACAGCATTATCCAAGGCAAAAAAAGCTATGTTTGAAAGAAATAATGGCTATTTTCTATATATTTACAAGATAAGCCTTCAGGTAGAGGTTGATGCCTTTTGTTGCTTGCTCTAGGCTATGTAGCAAGGATTTGGCTTGAGCAAGTGTACTTGCAAGAAGCACTCGAACATCAGCTTAGTCTGCATCTGTCACATCAATTCATAACTGACATTCTCTTATGAATGCCTATACATGGATGTGACAATGTTGGCTTATCAACAAGCACTGATATCAATTCTGTGCAGACAATAGACACTATCTATAATACCTATCAGGAGTGATGGACAATAGGGAAGGATGGTGAGAGAGAGTTAGGGAACTCAGTGCTATCATTACAACTTGATGATATCATAAGCAATTTAGAAATAACACATACTATGCCCAAACTATGTCTGGGTAAATCTATTAGTTTACGAGGATCATTAAATAAGTTTCCAAATTTTTTTTGTATGGGCACTTTTATTGATAGTACACACATGAAACTTTAGTCCCCTTCGAAGTAATCTCCTCTGATTGCAATGCACTTGTTGTACCATTCCAACAACTTCTGGAAGGCCCCATCGAAGTCCTCTTGTGTGAGCATGTCAATGACCTTCATCAAAGCCTCTTTCATCTCATTAATTGTCTCATAACGACAGCCTCTGAGCTTAGGGAATAACCAAAAGTCACAGGGATGAAGGTCTGGACTATAGGGAAGGTGATGAACTGTCTTGATGCCCATCTTGGTCAAATAGTCTGTGACAAGGATGGAGTTGTGGACTGGTGCATTGTCCTGGTGGAAATGCTACTGAGCCGATTTGAAGAGTGCTGGCCTCTTCTGACGGAATCTCTTCCTGAACTCCCTTAAAACCTAATAAATAATAACCCTAACCGTAACCCTTTGGCCAATCAGCTGTGGTGTATTGACTTCCTTACTCCTCCCACACCTCTCATCATCGCTCACAGACTCCCTGGCTTCCTTGAATCTCTTATGCCCCTCAAAAATTGATGCTCGATTCATGCAAGATGGTCGAAAAGCAGCCTGAAGCATTCCATACGTTTCTGTGCCATCATTTTTTCCAAGTTTAAAACAGAATTTTATTGCATATCGTTCTTCCAAAATGTCCTCACGTCCAGATTGCATTTTTGAAATTCACCAGCTTTGACAATCAGGCTTTAGTAGGGTGTATTCCAATTGCTGCTGTAGTTGTTCATTTGAACCTGAAATCATAAGAATTGGTCAGTCATCTCATAAGATGTATAGTAATAACATACTGAATTTTCAAGAGTCTATGACAATTTTAAATGCCTGTACAAAAAAGTCTGGAAACTTATTGAATGCACCACATAATAACTGGCCTATCGTGAATATTTTCCCATCATGCAACTTAATAACACAGAATATAAAATCATTTTAACACATTTTCTTTTGTGAAAAATTTAACAGACTTTTAAAGGGAACATTTTGTTTGGTTTGGTTGGGTTGGGTTTTATGGGATATCAACCTTTGTAGGTTATTTAACGCCAAATCCATTTTTATGTAAATAATCAGTTATATTTAAAACAATTCAGTTTAGCATGAGTACACAGTTTAATTGTCAAAAACATTTCTATTTCAAACTATTTAAGCAGTTATATATAACAATTCAGTTTAGTGTAAGTACATTTTCAATGCCAAAACAGTTCAATTTCAAATAATACAGTTTAGCATAAGCACGCAGTTTAAATGTAAGTACAGTTTAATTGTCAAAAACATTTCTATTTCAAGCTATTCAGTTTAATCAAACAATTCAGTTTAGCATAAGTATGCTGTTAGTTCTATCTAACCCATAGATAGGGCTCTATTAGGTGCTACCGCGCTGGGCCAGAGCGAACCTGGGAGTAATGGCAATGAAGGGATGCTCCATATTCCCCAAGACCTCACCATTAGACTGTTTGGTGTCATATTCAGGACCCATGTTGGAGGGGGTCTTATCCCTCTGCAGAGGTGCAGTCTGTGTATTCTACAGCCCCAGCCGACTGGGCAACTTTTTTCTTTTTTTTTTTTTTGGATTTAAGTGAATGATACTTAAGAAACTTATCAATTTAAATATTTTGATTTTTTGTACAGGTTCTTAGGCAATGATGGTTTTAATTATTTTATATCTCAAAGAACAATCTGTTAACCTCATAATTAATGTTTAATTAAATCTGGATGATTATTTTATTAAGAGTTTTTAAGCTTGCAAATTTTAATTTCATATAATAAATTACATCTTGTAGCAGCATGGATTTTCACTGATTATTGCTTTGTTAGAGAGACTCGCAGCTATCCTTTGGGTCCAGTAATGGTATATAACAAATTTGGTTGGTTGATCGGTGAGGTTTTATGGAGTATCAACCACTGTAGGTTATTTAATGCCAAATTCATTTTATACATATATATTGAATATATATGATTTGGTTTGGTTGGGTTTTATGGCATATCAACCATTTTAAGTTATTTAATGCCATATCCTCTTTATACATATATATTAAATATATGATTTGGTTTGGTTGGGCTTTATGGCATATCAACCACTGTAGGTTATTTAATGCCAAATCTGGCTTATACATATATATTAAATATATATGATTTGGTTTGGTTTTATGGCATATCAACTACTGTAGGTTATTTAATGCCAAATCTGGTTTATACATATATATATTTATTGACTATAAATATTTTTTAAATGAATAGTTTGAAGGTAAGATTTTTAAAGAAACCAGAGCTCATTTGTTTGCACACAGTTAAATGGTTATATATGGTTTGTTGGTAATTTTGTTTTGAAGAAATCATTTCTGCACAGATGGTTTCAAGTATTGCTATTCAAATCCAATAATTCTATTCAACACTATTCAATTATTTGCATAGTCAAATGTTTCCAAGTATTGCCATGGAATACTAATAATTCAATTGAGAAACAGTTAAATGGTTTCAAGTATTCTTATCTCACATGAATAATTTTATTTTGTATTAATCATTTGTTTGTACACAGTGAAATGATTTCAAGTAATGATATCTAAAATGAATATTTTTATTTGCGCATAGTTAAATGGTTTAAAGTATTCCTGTATAACACTAACAATTCAACATTACACATTTGTTAACACAGTTAAATGGTAAAAAATTTCTATTTGACCCATAGTTTGAACCCTCTCAAGTACTACCGCACACAGTTTGAATGAACCTGGGAGTAATGGCTATGAAGGGATACTTCACATTCCTCAAAAAACCAGGACTGGAGTCGCACCATCAGATGGTTTAGGGTCATATCCAGGACACACGTTTGAGGATCTTACCCTGCTGCAGAGATGCAGTCGGCCTATTCTACTGTCCCAGCCGATTGGGCTGAACAAATTTGGTAGCCCAATTTGTGTGTCTAATAATCCTTGTATATTGAAAACAAAGTTTTAAACAAAGAGAATGTTTGAGAAGCAACTGTTATATAAATGTTGACTGGACCCTTCTCTTGGAAATTGCTGGAATTCTAATTTAATTTGATGTCTGGCAGGGTCCAGAAAAGTAAAACAATGAACAATTCTGACTTATTAACAAAATGAAATTTTCCATCCATTTTTATTTATTTGTATATTTAACATGGTTATTCAAAATGGAGATGCCTGCAAGCTCTTATTTTCAATAAGATATAATTGTGATGGTGTGATTCAGACTTTTCTAATGACGAATTAAGGAAATAAAATCTCTCTCTTTCTCTTTCGTGCGTGTATATATATATATATATATATATACACACAGTATTTGTATATAGAAGTGTGTGTGTGTGTGTATATGCATAAATACAGTATGTATCTCCGTGTATATATATATATATATATATATATATATATATACATACACACACATATTTATATGTGTGTACATATGTATATATTATCATTTTCTTTCTTATCATGATAGACTACAGGTGAAACTTGTTTTTACCAAAACCTATATATTCACACACATTATATACATACGGAGAGAGAGAGAGTCTAGAACTTGTTTTTCTTTTAGTAGGATTTAATTAGTTCCAAAGTTTGGAATTAAATCCTACAACAAGAAAAACAATTTGTAAATCAAATCAACAGGTTTTACCAGAAGTCTATTATGATCAAAATACAAATTATATATATATATATGAATGAAAATGTACAAATATGAAAAAACACAAAAGTGCTTTTTCATGTTTATACATTTTAATAGTGTCAGATTTATTTCCAGTTTTATATATATATATATATATATATATATATATATATATATATATATATATATATATTTGTATATAATACTAAATATATCAATACAAACAATTCTATTTTCTTCATTTGCTATACATTTCTAAAATAAAATCAATAGTAATGCCTTTACGTTATCCTTGTAA
>OY757938.1:60939114-60946614 GCA_963585895.1 Sepioteuthis lessoniana | reverse complement strand
TTCTGGTCGCCCTGAACTAGGGTCGCCGAGAGAGAGAGAGCGGCCAGTTGGTATAATTGAGTGTTCACCAATGGTCTGGGAGACTGGGGTTCAATCCGAGGTGGATTCATACCAAAGACTCAGAAGTTGTACTTGATGCCTCCTTAAGACTCAGCATTATAAGGTACGGATCAAAAGCAAGTGAAGCAATCCAGGGAAAGGAGTAGTGCCCTTCTCTACACCTTGGTGTAGTAGCTATCAGAAAAGGAGCCTCTGGGTCGCTCTCAACTACAGTCCGCCAACTTAGAGATATTTTTAAATGACTGAATTCTGTGACTGACAATATTTCATTTTTGACCACTGATAATCCCAGATGGTCCAACAGCTAAAATGTTGCGAGAAAGACAACAAAAAATAAGAAAAACATTCGGCCATCAATAAAATAAGTCATTCAATCAAAAAATTTTTGATTATGTAAAACTTTCAAAGCTATTAGATATTTTGTGGGTTTCTTTACAAAAAACAAACTCAAATATTTACAATTTGTCTTTTTTTTTCCTCTATTTATCTTTGTGTTCAGTATCATTGCTATTGTTGTTTCAGTCTATAAAAGAAATAAAAGTTATCTCCTTTATGTAACATTCTATTAAAAAGCAATTCTTATACATAAATTTAAAAACAAATGGAATATGTCTTCAAAATTCTAACTTTATGAAAAAAAAAGATCGGTCTGTTTTATTTATTTAACAGTATATCAACTCCTATCCATATTTACCAACCTCTCCGCTCGGACAGGATATGACACAAGGTCAATTTTTTTAAGCGGAGTTTAACAGGTTTGAATTCAGAGTTTTCCTTCTCCTAGACTAGTTGCCTCACCAAGGCTGAAGAACCCAGTCTGCCCTACTATTTACCCATAGCTGGAGGGAGAATAATTATTTTCATACCTTTCCCAAGGGTATTAGTGCAATGTGAAATGCAATCAATCTTGTCCAGAATTTGAACTTGTGTCGCCATGTCCATTTCCTATGACGATAACCATTACACCACAGGCACCTCCATAAATATATCAACTCCTATCCAACCTCGTACCAGGCTAGATTTTACGCAAGGTCATTTTATAGTGGGAGGGGGAACATGCACAAATTGAGACTCATGAGACCATCACAAGAAAATGTTTGATACAACTACTTATAGAGTAATACTGAAATTTGATTCATTTGAAATGTTTCATTATGATAGATAAGAAAGGTTTGGTTGAGTTTATTCATTTAAAGGCATGTCAAATCATTATGGGTTATTTAATGCCAAAATTGGATTTATTTGGAAATGTTATTATAATAAAGGAGAACAAGAGAATGAAATAGAGGAGGAGAGAGAGAGAAGACAAGGGGAGAAAGAAGAGGAGAGAGAGAAGACGAGGGTAGAGAGAAAAAGGTTTGATTATATTTATTTGCTTAATGGCATATCAACTCCTTATGGATTATTTAATACCAAAATTTCATTCATTTGGAAATGTTTGATTCTAATCATAATTATATTTTCAATGTTCCATTGCATTTTTAAAAAATTACTTTTTTGTCTTCAATTATTTGGCACACAGTTATCTAATATCAACTACTCTTTTCTAATACAAATAATTTGCACTCAGTTAAATGGTTTCAAGTATTCCTATCCAACATTAATAATTCTATTTAATAATAATAATTTGCCTCCACACAGTTGTATGTTTTCATGCATTCCTATTAAATACAGATAGTTTTTGAACAAATCTATTTGATCCATAGATGTGAACCTAACAAGTACTCCCATTCCGAGTCGGAATGAACCTTCGATTAATGGCAATGAAGGAGTAGGAACACTTGTGTAAGTCACTTTCCTATCATTCCTTTATGTGCCCAACAGTTTCAGCAAAAGACTGTTACAGTCATTGTCAACCTGAATTGAATCCAATAGAGAAAGTGGGTGTATGAACACTGAAGCAAACCTCTTTCCCATAATTATCTTGCATGTTATTATACTTACTCAATCTTGACAATAATCAACTTGTTAAGCGGAAGTGAAAGATATTTCCAAATGATCATCAATCATATTGATTTTCTTTAATGGCATGTCAACAAGTATTGGGTTATTTTATTACAAGAGGTTAGTTTCTTGATTTTTTTTTGCACACAGTCCAATTGAATATGATTTTTAAACTGACCAATTCAACACAAAGCTATTCATAGTATAATAGTCATTGTTGAAGGAAATGAACACAGTTCAAATCCCCGATGATAGTGTATTCCACATAGTACTAATACTAATACTCTATTCCCCCTCCAGCTATCAGTAAACAGTTGAGCAGCTAGGCTTGCCTTAGTATGGCAACCAGTCTAGGAGAAGGAAAATTGAATTCAAATCTGTTAAATATTGACCTTATATCACATCCAGGTCATTTGCATGGGTTGGTAAAAATATATACATGGGACCCTAACAGATACTACCATTCTGGGTCTGAGTGGACCTGGGAGTAATGAGAATGAAGGGGTGACTCAATACTACCCAGACCTCCAGAACTGGAGCCTCACCACTAGATGCTGTTCAGTGTCATACCCACAACAATACTTTTGGGCTGTACAGAGAGTAAGAAAGGAAAAAGTACAACACCAAAAGAAAAGAAGAAAAAAAAATACAACCCTAAAAGAAAAAAAAGAGAAAAATACAACCCCAAAAAAAAAGAAGGGAGAAAGAAAAAAATACAACCCCAAAAGAAAAGAAGGAAGGAAGAAAAAATACAACCTTGAAAGAAAAGAAGGAAGGAAGAAAAAATACAACCCCAAAAGAAAAGAAGGAAGAAAGAAAAAATACAACCTTGAAAGAAAAGAAGGAAGAAAGAAAAAATACAACCCCGACAGAAAAGAGAGAAGGAAGAAAAAATACAACCCCGACAGAAAAAGAAAAAAAAAATACAACCTCAACAGAAAAGAAGGAAGAAAGAAAAAAATACTACATGAAAGAAAATAAGGAAGAAAGAAAAAAATACAATCTCAAAAGGAAAGAATGAAGAAAGAAAGAAAAAATACAACCCCAAAAGAAAAGAAAAGAAGGAAAAAAAAAAAAATACAACCTCGAAAGAAAAGAAGAAAGAAAAAAATACAACCCCGACAGAAAAGAAGGAAGAAAGAAAAAATACAACCCCGACAGAAAAGAGAGAAGGAAGAAAAAATACAACCCTGAAAGAAAAAAAAAAATACAACCCTGAAAGAAGAAAAAATACAACCCTGGTTTAGAGAAAAATAAAAATTCTAAGTCAATAGAGACAATCTTATTTTTGTTTATTCTTTTTATTTTTTGATTTGATTTTTTTGCCTATTTGATTTTCTGATCAACTTTTGTTTTAGGTGAGAAACATCATATTTAATGCAACAAGTCCAAACAGACATTTAAAACAAATACTAACGTCTACTTTGAGTGTAAGGTTAACATTTTCAGTATTCAATGAATCCCAACTCTCAAATCAGCTTTTGTTTCATGGAAAACCTCTTCATCAACCAAAGAGTTTATTTATTCTGGGGTTGACATGACAACAGCTCGTTTCTTGTTTTTAAATCAGTTTTTTGGCCACTGTTTAAAAAATAAAGTTATAATCTTATAACAATAAAATAAAATAAAGTTGGCGACTCTAGTCGAGAGCAACCCGAAGGCTCCCTTTTCAATAGCTACTACACCAAGGAGTAGGGGTGGTTGCTACTCTTTCCTCCAGATTTCTCCACTTTACCCTTGATATGTACCTTATAAGGCTGAGAGTTAAGCAAGGAAGTATCAAGTACCATTTTTTAAGTCATTGGTATGACTTGACCTGGAATTCAACCTTGGTCACACAGGCCATTAGTGAATGCTCTACCCACTAGGCCAATGAGCCGGACATATAACAATAAGATACATTAATTAGCTTATTTCTTATATTAAGTAGATGATTTCATGTGGTTTAGTTTTATGGCATATCAACCATTGGAGGTTATTTAATGTCATATCCTCTGTATACATATATATTAAATATCTAGGATTTGGTTTGTTTGGGTTTTATGGCATATCAACCATTGGAGGTTATTCAATGCCAAATCTTCTTTATACATATATATCAAATGTATAGGATTTGTAAACACATTTTGTTGATAACTTTCTTAAATGACCCCGAGTTAATTTTTTTGCACTCTATTAATTGGTTTCAAGTATTGTTATGTATCACTAACAATTCAATAAAATATCAGCCATTTATTTACACACAGTTAAATGATTGAAGAGTTTTTTTAAACAATTACATTTAGCCTAAGTCATGTGTTAACACTCAGTTGAAGGCGGTGCTCGTGGTGTAATGATTATCGTCGTAGGAAATGGACACGGCAACACAAGTTCAAATCCTGGATGAGACTGATTGCATTTCACATAGCACTAATACCCTTGGGAAAGGTATGAATCCAATAATTCTCCCTCCAGCTACTGGTAAATAGTAGGGCAGACTGGGTTCTTCAGCCTTGGTGAAGCAACTAGTCTAGGAGAAGGAAAACTGAATTCAAACCTGTTAAACTCCGCTTTAAAATTGACCTTGTGTCATATCCTGCCTGAGTGGAGGGGTTGGTAAATATGGTTTACACTCAGTTGAAGAGTCAAACAGTTCTATTTGACCCATAGATGGAACCCTAACAAGTGCTACCACTCCGGGTCAGAGTGGACCTGGGATTGATGGCAATGAAGGGTACTTCACATTCCCTAAAGCTCCAGCATTACTAGAGCCTCACCATCAGATTGTTTAATGCCATATCCAGGACACTTGGTGGGGGGATTATCCCTCTGCAGAGATGCTGTCAATATATTCTACAGCCTCAGTCGACTGGGCTAGAGTCAGTTACTCAATGTAGTAAGAAATTTCATGGAATGAACAAAAACAAGAGGAATGATTTAAGCAAGAAAGGAAGATATGTGATTTTTTTTTTTCACATATAAATCGCACAGTTGCCTTTGCAATAAATAATACAAAAATGTACAATAACAATGCATACGAGACATAATACACATATCATTTTTACTATCTAATTCTAGGAAAAAAAACCCAGATCAGTTTGCGGTTGCTTATTTTATTTTGTGATTATTTTATATTGTTGGTACGAAGGAATCTTTGAAGCTTTTTTTCTTTTTCATCCTTCGATAGCATGTTGTTAGAGATTATTAGAACTTCAGAGCAAATCAAACAGATATGCAATAACTTATGTTAAGGTTGGTTTGCTTGGGTTTTATGGCATATCAACCATTGTAGGTTATTTAATGCCAAATCCTCTTTATACATATATATTATATATATATGATTTGGTTTGGTTGGGTTTTATGGCATATCAACCATTTTAGGTTATTTAATGCCATATCCTCTTTATACATATATATGATTTGACTTGATTGGGTTTTATGGCATATCAACAGTTCTAAGTTATTCAATGTCAGATCCTCTTTATACATACATTGAATATATATGATTAGTAAAAAAAAAAAAAAAGTAGCTTGTAGGTCACATTTTAAAATGAGCCAGAGCTTATTTCTTTGCACAGTTTAATGGTCATACATACATGATTTCTAAGTGAATAGTTTGAAGGTAAATTCATTTTGAAAAAAGTTAGAGCTTATTTATTTGCCCACTATCGAATATTGCTATTATTTGCACATAGTTAAATGGATTCAAGAATTGTTACAGGAAATAGATAATTCAATTTTTACACATAGTTATACAATTTCAAACATTACTATTCAACACTAATAATTCTATTCAACATGACTCATTCGTTTAAACACAGTAAAATGGTATCAAGTATTCTAATGTGTAAACAACAATTCAAATCACTCTCCGTCATTTGTTTGCAGACTTCTATTTAACCTATAGATAGGACCTTACCACTCAGGGTCAAAGTGGACCGGGGAGTAATGGCAATGAAAGGGTACTTCACACTCACCAGAGCTTGAGCCTCACCATCAGATGGTTTCGTGTCATAACAAGGATATGACTTCTCCTAATGATTCATCAGGAGAAGGCTTAGATCTCTGCAAAGATGCAGTCAGCGTATTCTTCAGTTTCAGCCGAGTGGGCCGAATTCATGTTTGCTATGCCACGTAATGCAACATCATCAAATATGCGGAGGATAACATTTTGCAAAGAGCAAGATGGACCCAGTTGTTTCAATACAAAAATTCATTACGATCTCAGACATTCAACATAGCCTCAGAAAATGAGAGAGAAACAGATTACTGGTGTCCATTAGAAATGCAGTAAGTTTCATTAGTGGCTGACTCAGCGAAAAAAATGATTTCATTTCTTTTTTCCTGACTGGAACCTCACCCTCAAGAGGGATGCTTGTCTCTGAACCCGAAACTGCCAGACACAAATTCACTGACCAACTCAGATTAACTGCAACCCTCTGACTTACCACTAAATAACTCTCATATATATTATTCTTATTATCCTTTTCACTAATGTGACAAGAACACGTGTTATTAAAACTTTCTAGCTCTATCAACACTGAAACTTTACAGTCATACGTCATCTAATCTCATTGACATCACATTCAAGTTGTTTATTTCCCAAATCCTCTCCAATGCAGATTTCAAAAACTGTCCAATTCATATCCTGTTATTCGGTGTGATGTGCACACCTTTGACCTTCGATTGAGACTTCCACTTTAACTCAAAGTTGTTTTGAACTAACTCACAATTTATCTCAAAAAATAAAATAATCAGCTCATGTAATTAATTACTATCCTTAATTATATTAGAAAAATTGATGAAGTTAGCATGGGTCTATTCCACTGAGATTAAACAAGGTTAAACAGTGATGATGTGCTTTGGTTTTATGGCATATCAACCATTGTAGGTTATTCAATACCAAATCCATTTTTATACATATAAACAGTTGTATTTCAAACAATTTGGTCAAGTAAAAGTTGGTAGTTAAAATGTCATAAACAGTTGTATTTTAAACAATTCAGTTTAGCTTAAGTACAGTTTTCTGTTTACACACAGTTAAATGTAAAAACAGTTCTATTTCAAACAATTCAGTTTCGGATAAGTACATTGTTTACTTTTATTAACCCATAGATAAGGCCCTATCAGGTGCTACCACTCCAGGCTAGAATGGACCTGAGAGCGATGGCAAAGGGTTCCCTACATTCCCTAAAGCCCCAGCATTACTGGAGTCCCATTATCAGATTGTTTAGTGTCATATCCGAGACACTCGTTGTGGGGGGGGGTCTCACTCCTCTGCACAGGTGCAGTAGGTGTATTCTACAGCCCCAGCTGACTGGGCCAGACTTATACAAAGGATTTTGGTTCCTGCAATGATTGATTGACTAATGGCATGTCAAACTATCATGAGTTATTTCATGCCTTGAGGTTAGGGAATCATGTTCATTGTATGTTCATATTTACATTTTTGTGTAGTTCTTTCATAGGAATTTTTTGCACACAATTCTATGATTTCAAGTATTCCTATCTAATACA
>OY757938.1:60834114-60934114 GCA_963585895.1 Sepioteuthis lessoniana | reverse complement strand
ATATGTGAGCTAATTCAATTTGTACATTCTTAAGTTTCAGGGCATTGATATTAGTTGGGTTTTTCCTGTTGTATTTGGAACCAGTTTTCACATCTGCATGCTTTTTTTCGAACTGCTAATGCCTCTCATGGGGCTCCTGAATTGTTTGAATTAGAACTGTTTGACTAAACTGAATAGCTTGAAATAGAAATGTTTTTCACAATTAAACTACATACTTATGCGAAACTGAATCGTTTGAAATGGAACTGTCTTTGACATTGAAACTCTACTTATTCTAAACTGAATTGTTTAATATAGATCTGTTTTGAAAATTAACTGTGTGTAAACAAAATCTATACTAATACTAAACTGAATAAGCTGAACTACATTGTTTGAATGAACTGAATAGCTTGAAATAGAAATGTTTTGGACAAACTGTGTACTCATGCAAAATTGAATTGTTTTAAATAGAACTATTTGCATAAAAATGGATTTGGCATGAAATAACCTACCACAGGTTGATATACCGTAAAACCCAACCAACCATCACATATATATACATATATATTTATTTATTTTCAAGGGGACACTAGTGGTGTAATGGCATTAATTGTCAGAAATGGACACAGTGACCTAAGTTGAAATCTTAGATGGGGTCATTTGCATTTCACCCTTGGAAAAGATATAAATCCAACAATTCTCCCTAAGTTAGTGTAAATAGTAGGGCAGGCTGTGCTCTTTAACCTTGGTGAAAGAACTGGTCTAGGAGAAGGAAAACTGAATTCAAACCAGTTAAATTTCACTCAACAAAACTGAATTCAAACCAGTTAAATTTCACTCAACACTCATGGGGGAGGGGTTTGTTAGATATATACAGTGAGCAATTAAGGGGTTGAACTTGATTAAAAAGTTTTACCAGTGATTAAAAAATAACTGAAATCTCACTCAGTGATAGCCCAGAGCATGGAAAAAAGAATGTTTGATGCACAAACACTATTCCAGTGGGTAAATAGTCGGTTAGATTGGGCTTTTTATCCTTGGTATAGCAACCAGTCAAGGAGATGGTAAACGTTGAATTCAAACCAGTAAAACGTCTCTTAAAAAATTGACCTTGTGTCACATCCTGCATGTGTAGAGGGGCTGGGTAAATACATACATATTTCTCTTCTTGAAGGAAAAATTAGCTTTTTAGGCAAGTGATTTTATTTACAATGAAAGTAACATTATCAGTTCACAAAAACGTTAATGTTACCAACATCACTATCAGATAAGGTATCCATGGTGTAATTATTACCATCTTTGGAAATGGATATAGCGACTTGAGTTCAATTCCTGAACAAGGTAGTTTGCTTTTCAGATAGTGCAAATAAACTTGGGAAGGGTATGCATCTAATTCTTCTCTCACCAGTATGGCAACATAGTAGGGTAGAATGAGCTCTCTAACCTTGGCATAGCAACCAGTCTTGAAGATAGTAAACTCTTGATTCAAACCTGTCACTGCTCTTAAAAATTGACCTTGTGTCATGTCTTATTTTTTCAGAGAGGTTGGGTAAATGCATACATCAGTATCAAAGTCAAGAAGATTTATCAAAGCTGTCAACAAAATAATCACAAGATAGTTATTAAAAATATTTTAAAATGAATAAAAAACATTCCTATTTATTCTTACTAATTTTGGCTTCTTTGATTAATGCCATATCAAATTTTGTTGGTTATTATTATAGTGACCTATCAATACCATAATGAACTTTTCCACGTTCGTAAGTACTAACCCCATTTTACTCTGAGACTTTCTGCCAGCAGAATGGAGCGTATGCACTACTTTCTGGGAGGTGCTGGGCTGGGATACACTTCAGTTGGCCGGTACACAGATCTGGTTGGGTGTGTCATAGTTCCAGTGGCAGTCAATCGAGGTTCAAACCCAGGTTGAATCATACCAAAGATTTAAAAAATGGTACTTGATTCTGCCTTGCTTAACACTCAACACTATAAGGTATGGATCAAGAGTAAAGTGAAGTAATCCAGGAAAGGGAGTAGTGCCCACCCCAGTGTAGAAGCTATTGAAAAGGGAGCCTTCAGATCCCCCCTCAACTACGGTCGCCAACTATACTTTTACTTTATATGAGTGTATACGTTTGTGACGGCCCGTTGGCTGAAGGTGTAGAATACATCAACCCTTCTACAATGAGGTTGCCTGCTGGCCGTGGGTGGCGACCCATAATGCTTGAGAACGCAATCCTGGTGGCTGAGTAGTTCATGACCCAGCAACTAAAGTTCTTAAAAGGGACATAGAAATCACAATGTAACTATCATAATTTATTAATGAGACATCTGAACTCAACAAAAGATGTAATATCCGGGTTAAATGAAGGGGTTGACAGAAGGAGCACATCAGACAAGTGATGATTTAACATTTGTGAATGCAGTGTATTCTAGGCATGCTTTAGAGAAGAACTGTTCACAGCAGTTGAAGAGATAAACATACTCACTACTTGCAGGGTATGGACGATAAGGCTGGGGAATTGTCCAGATAGAAGCATGTGGTTCTTATTGAAATCAAGAAAGTAGCAAGCTAGAATCTCGGACTTCAAATCTTCAGAACATTAGAGATCAATGAGTTCCATCTGGAATTATGATGGTATTTTTTGACCAGCATCCTCAAGTCTCAGAAGACTGTCCCCTCCAGGCTCTGATCCTCCTTGGAGAGGCAAGATTTATCTATCAATCTGCCTATTTCTGTTAAATCATAAGCATTAGGTCAGGATATTTGACATCCTATAATTGTACGAACTTATGATTATACACAAATGAGGAACAGTTTTAAAAAAAAATACAATGACATATTAAATTTTGTATTGACTCCAATGAAATGTTTGTAAACGCATCAAAGTTCCGAAGAACTTGATTTGCCATTAAACAAATTAAACAAACAAGACAATTCCTTCGAACAACTTGCTATATTTTCATCTTTGATAATCACTCAAATGCAGGGTCCATCATAATCCTTTTACACTTTAGTGTAATGCCATTAAGGCAGGGATCCCTCTCTTTCTTCTCAGGTTATTGGCAAAATAATAGGGCAGATTGGGCTCTCTAGCCATGGTAGGGTGACCAGTCTTGAAGAAATAGAATTCTGAATTTAAGTCATTCAATAAGCAAGCAGAATTTTACCAAAGTTGAAAAAGACAACTTTATAGCAGAAAACTTGCTTTATTGATCCATGTTATCCAATTCTTGGTTGATTGGTTCGGTTTTATGGCATATCAACCTTTATAGGTTATCTAACGCCAAATCTATTTTTAGACAAATAATCAGCTCTATTTCAATGAGTACAGTTTAATTGTCAAAAACATTTCTATTTAAAGCTATTCAGTTTATCAAACTGTTCTAATTCAGCTAATTCAGTTTAGTATAAGTACAGATTTTGTTTACACACACTTAAATGTCAAAACAGTTCTATATTAAACAATTCAGTTTAGGGTAAATACAGTTTCAATGTCAAAAACTGTTCCATTTCAAATAATTCAGTTTAGCATAAGCACGCAGTTTAAAGTTAAGTACAGCTTATTTGTCAAAAACATTTCTATTTCAAGCTATTCAAGTTTAGTCAAACATATCTAATTCAAACAATTCAGTTTAGCATAAGTATGCAGTTAGTTCTATTTAACCCATAAATAGGACCCTATCAGGTGCTACCACTCCAGGTCAGAGTGGACCCAAGAGCAAAGGCAATGAAGGAGTGCTCTGCATTTCCCAAAGCTCCAGCATCAATGAAACCTCACCATCAGATTGTTTAGTGTCATATATCAGGACACTCATTGGGTGAGATCTTACCGCTCCGTAGAGGTGCAGTCGGTGTATTCTACAGCCCCAGCTGACTGGGCAATCCAATTTGTGGCATTAGGTTTTATTTACAGTATCGAGTTTACTAACTTCCCACTAAGACACAAAATTCAAATTATAGTGGGGGGTGAGGGAAACACATAATTTAAGATTTTTACATGGCCATTTACAAAAAATGCTTGCTTCCTCCCAACAAACAATAAACTCAGGCCTGTCAATTTAGATGAATGAGCAAATTCTGCCAGGGTTGAGGACTCTGGTTCAAAGTGAATAATTATTTTCCCTGACATACCTACCCAAAGGTAGCTAAGGTTTAAGTTATGCCAACCCTTGTTGGGTTATTTTATGTCAAAGTTACTCCCCAACCTTTTCCTTTTTAACCAGAGTATGGTTTCAAGTAGTCATTTACTCCTACTTACCCAACCCCTCCGCTTGGGCAGGATATGACACAAGGTCAATTTTTAAGCGGAGTTTAACAGGTTTGAATTCAGAGTTTTCCTTCTCCTAGACTAGTTGCCTCACTAAGGCTGAAGAACCCAGTCTGCCCTACTATTTACCCATAGTTGGAGGGAGAATAATTGGATTCAAATCTTTCCCAAGGGTATTAGTGCTATGTGAAATGCTATCAGTTTCGTCCAGGATTTGAACTCGTGTCGCTGTGTCCATTTCCTACGACAATAACCATTATTACACCACAGGCACCTCCTTTTTTTTCAAGTAGTTATTTACTAAGCATTGATTAATTGCAGCACACGGCTGGATGCATGGGGCACTTATTTAGACTCAAACTTATTTTGAAGTGGCAATATGGTCTCAAATAATTAATGATCATTTGCAAACAATGTTACAACAAGTAACTATTCTCAATAACTTGAACATAATATGGTTTCAAGTATTCCAATCAAATACAAATAATTGGCACACAGCTGTGTGGTTTCAAGTATTCCTATCTAATACAAATATTGTTGTATAGCCATGAACAACTTTATATACACATATGCATGCAGAAACATATTCAACACAATAAAGACGAGCGGTCATATTTCCTTAGAAAAATATACCTCTCACTTTATTGAAAGGGTTGTGTGTGAGAGGGAGTTGGAGACCAAACAAAGACTGCAACATACTGACTGCCCAACTCTTCTAGCTATCACAGTCTTTCTTTCCCATTTTCCTGGGCCGCTCAACCGGGGGCCTGGGGGCCCAGCCTCTGCTAGGACAGGGTCATTCCAGCATCTTCTCTTTAACTGATCTGAATTTCCTGTCGCTGGGGTTATATAATAATTTGACGCCCACCTACTTCTTGCGAGTGTCACAATTCGCACTCAATTCAACCCCTCGACAGTCAAGGTCGCCCCCTGATATCTTCGACCGGATGCACCTGTTATTTACACAGGTGCATTTCTTCTTTTGGCAGCTTGGCTGGGGTCAATACATAACAATATTATGCACACAGGAATAATTTTAACCAAACAACTAATACAAATAATTTATACACAGAGGTATGGTTTCAAGTATTCTATAATATAATAATTTGCAAATACTTATATGATTTCAAGTATTCCTATCTAATACATATAATTTGCAAGCAGTTGTGTGGTTTCAAGTATTCCTATCTCATACTAAAAATTATATGCTTTCAAGTAACTATTTCAAATAAATAATAAGAAAAAAGATGATGGTTTTATAATAACTGCAGTTTGGTTGGTTGATGTGTTTTATGAGAGGTCAACTCTTCTAGGTTATCTTATTCCACATCAGGATTTTTATTTTTAATATTTTGGATATATCTTATTGTATAGGCCTGTTTTCTTTATTAAGTTCATGATATTAGTGAGTTTTAATACTAAGAGAGTTGAAAGCAAGAAACTGAACAACAGTCTCTTTTGGATAGAGGCTAACTTTTGCATTCCAGAAGGATACATTTTACTGTGATTGTTGCAACACATGCATTTTGGCCAGTTCTCCTGCTTTATTATAAAGGCAGCCATGTATGACCAATGTTTCATCAGGTTAAAACTACCCCGTCCCTCCTCTTTTTGGTTTCTATCAAGTTCAGGTGCCCATCCCCTTCAGGGTGAGCTTTATTTAGGAAAGTTTAGTTTGTGGATTACTTTTCCACAATTGCTACCATTTTCCTCTGATGTACAACTGCAGTTTATAAACAATCATTTTTAACTGTTTCTGCAAATTTTTTCAAAAGTCTACAGTGGAATTTTAAAACTTCTGACTTGCCTTCCCAGAGGATTTCTGTGGGCTGTGTTTGGTAACTAGTACAAACATGCTTAGATTGTTTTTGGGATACTGATGATCTCCCAAGACTTTTTATACAAACATCCTGTTCTTTCAAATTTCTTTTACTAAACATAGATAAATTTTCTAGTTGTTATCACAATACTTTTGCTTAGATATGGCACACAGGCTTCAGGTTGCTAAAAAGTATCTGCTGACACTTAAGTGGCTTCTCAGCTTTGTATTGAACAGGCTCTTGGCTGCTTAACTTCAGTGATTGATTTGGTTTCGGTTTCTTTGTTTAATGGAATATCAACTCTTGTAGGTTATTTTATGCCAAATATATTCTCCTAGAAGAACAGTAGTGGTACTATTTAACCCATAGCTGAGAGGATAAGGGGGTTCATACCTTTCCCAAGGGTATTTGCCAGAAAGTGAACGTAATAGCACGACTGGAGTACAAACTCGCATACTATGATTCCACAGTCCATCGCTTTAACCATTACACCATGAGGAGACCCCGCTTCAATGATTGAGATGGATGTTTTTGTTGGTGATAATTTCAATTGTTTAAATCAAGCATAAAAAATAGTTTCTTAAAAACTTAATTCTTTTTTGAACCCTGACTTACAAAAGCCATTATGATGAATTCTATGAGCTTATCTACAACACTTAAATAGCATTTTTCATCCATTTTTTTAAAAACCATTTCTTTTGTAGACAAGCCATATAGTGAGGAGATAGGCACCTTCTTTTGGCGTATCCTGTATATCCATCAATTTGTACAGAGACATAATTATCTCCCTTAGAGAATGGGTGTGTCCACTGAGTGTCTCAAACCTTTTTGCCTCTGGTTTTTAAACAAGGGAGACAGTCTTGTAACTTGCCAGGGAATGGTAAAGCCATCAAGTAAGCCTTATTGCATTTTTGTACTCCTCTTCCACAGTCTACTTGTAGACGGAACTGTAGAATATTTGTTGACTCACGTAGAGCTTCCAAAGAATGGTAATTTACTAAGCTTTTTGCTTAGATGTATCACAAGGCCGCATGATTTGGGCACCCAATGAGAATCGAACTCACTCGTGTAGGTTCGCTAGTCTACCTTGCTAACCATTACACCACCAGAGGTGCCCTGAGCTTCCAAAGAATGACCAATGAGTAATTTGGTTGAGTATAAGTAGATTAATGGATGTTGATTAATGGTGTTGGATAGGTCCATTCCTGTAAAGTGAGCTAATCTACATGTTGCTCATGCACTCTTCAATAAAAGAGGAGAGCTTTAGCTGGCCAGCTTTTCAAGGAGCCAGCCATTTTTGGTTTTGTGACTTCTACCGAAAAGTTTGTTTTTCAGGTGCTACCATATCGAACGGATTTTACCAACTTCAACTTCATCTCATTGTGTCGACTTCTCCCGGCTGGTCTGAATAATTCTAACCTGGTTGGAATAATAAGATAAGTTTTTTTTTCCCCACCTTTTTTTGGCTTCATTTCTTCCTTTTTTTTCATCTCAACACCCCCTTTTTTTCTTCCACCCAGCCCATCATTTATGGCCGGCCCGTCACACGGCTCGGCCATAAAGGCCCTATTTCCCCCCAGCAAGGGTAACCCCCCCACATCTTCAAAAAAGAAAGCCAAATCACCCTCCTCCAAAAATGACCCTCCCCCTGACGAAAGTATTGCATTGCAATCTCCCCCCTAAAAATACACCTCCACCTGAAAAAGATAGAAAATCACCCTCCCCCCATAAAAATGCCCCTCAACCTGACCAAAATAAGGAAAACAGCTCGTTGCTGAACAACATTTCACCCCCCTCAAAAGACAAAAAAGAAAAAGTAACCGAAAATATCTGGAAAGCCCCACCTAAAATTCAGGTCGACGTCGTGGACTTACTCCAGAAGGCAAAGGCCATATCCAGCCAAGTGCAGGAGCATGGCCTTATGTTCAATTTGGAGGAAGTGAGACTAGACCAAAAGAAAAGAATGGTGTCTGTCTTTGTCATGGACAAACGGTCAAGAAAGATTGTTAAGCCCGTCAAAGACATGGTTTTACATCAGTTATCCAGCCTGGGTGTAAAGGTGCAAGCTATAATAGCTGGCACTTCTTATGCTTTCTGGGATATACTGCTACCAACTGAAGAAGAAGCTGTCGCCCTAACACGTAAAACTCTGGAAAATAAGGAGTATTTTTTCCAAACAGAATACATGGGGTGACGGCGGACCATGGTATCAGTGTATGAGGTCCCTAGCTTCCTCAGAGACGTCAATTTAGCCGCGTTTATGCTAAATTTTGGTGACATCATCTTGGCAACACATGATGGAATGCATGGGAAATGAAGGTTCGATATAATGTTGGACGCAAAGACCTTCTACTCCGTTCCCAACTGGTTGGATGTGAAAGGGCGCAGGCTTCCGGTGATCGTCTCTGGACGTAAACCTGCCTGCTGGCGCTGCGGCGAGATTGGTCACCTCTCCGCAGTTTGCCCGGGGAAGAAGGCCTCGAAAAAGCCTGACCAGAATCCTGGCACCCTCCCACCTGTTGTAACAAACAACGAAAAGGAGGCTCCCATAGTCTCGCCCACATCAGCGGGTAAAAAAAGCCCCACTTCCCCTATGTCTTCTACGGTTAGTTCCAAAGAGGCGGGGGCCGAGTGGCTGACTGTGGGAAAAGGTGGGAGGAAGATCCAACCTGCGGATCCTCACTCCCGAAAGTCATCCCAGGTGGGCACCAACAGTTCTCCCACCTCCAAAACGCCTAGTAGACCAAATCTCCCATCCCAAAATACCCGCCCAAAACTCCTCCTAACAGCCCACCCCTTCTAAGGTCAGATCATTCAGTCCAGGCCGGGAGAAGTTAGAACAACTTCTCGAGTTCAAAAAGCGGCTGGACCAACAAAGAAAAGCAACCCCCCAACCAGGACCCTCTTGATCCACCCCTTCATCTCCCAAGCAGCTGAGGACAATCAGAGGGCCAACCACACCTCCACCAAAATCCATGCCTCCTCCAACATTCACATCCCTCAAACCACAGCCAAAGAAGGAACCCACCTCCCCTCCGCTGCTGTTGGAAGCACCATCCACTAGACCTTCACCGCTACCAGCAGCAGCAACAACTTCACCCTCCTCATCTCCAAAGAAATGACAGCGGAGTTCCTCCATTGATAGTTCAGGGGATGAGGTCCCAAAACATCAAAAGAAAGAAAAAAAAGAAAAAACCTGCCATCACTCTGGTCATAATATTTGCTGGGTGGATGAGGGGGTCCTGGATCATCATCACAAGGTCCAGCCGCAACTAATCAAAGACTTGAGGGTCCTTGGACTTGGACCGGTAGGGGCGCCTCGGCCCAGCTTTATATCTATTTGGACCGAGTGTTAGTTAAGCGAGTCGACTTAGACTATTTAGGTGGTCCAAGTTTCAATCCCTACAAAGATTCCGACCACAAATTCTTATGTGTGTCGATTAGGTTAGATAAGGCTAGGTGTAGGATGTCTGGTTACTGGAAGTTAAACTCTTCCCTTTTGGCTGAGGCTGACTTCCGGAACCAGCTAGAACTAATGATAAAGCGGGAACTGACGGGGGCTATTATGGGAAATAGGTGGTGGGCTAACCTTAAGGATAGTATTAGATCCTTTGCAGCCGACTATGGTAGGAGACTCAAGTCAGGTATGGTAGCGGAGCAAAGATCGATTAAGGATAAGCTAGATAGGGCGGTTTTGGCAGGAGATAGTGGGCAAGTTAACGTAGCTAAGGCCGAGCTGGCCTCCTTGCAAATTAAGGAGTACCAAGATCTGGTAGTTAGGGCTAGGTTAAAGAGAATGTCCCGCAAGGTGACAAATATGGCCCAGGAGTTACGGGCCGAGGAACTCAGGCATGCAACAGATCAGCATATCACCAGTGTCACATCGCTGGATGGGTAACGTCAAACTACAAACGAAGCCATCTGTAGGGAGTTCCGGCAGTATTTCTTGAAACTTTTCACTAGGGAGCCCGGACTGAGCTCTGCTCAGTTCAACACCTATCTTGCCGACTTCCCTCACCTTTCGGCGACTGAAGCGGCTGGGTGTGAGGGGTGCATAAAGGAGGAGGAGATTCGGGAAGCACTGAAGTCGGTCGGGCTGGAGAAGTCTCCCGGAATTGATGGACTACTCTACGAAGTGTACTTGAGGCTGTTGCACATGTTTGTCCCCTTGCTGGCAACCACCTATGACAACTGGATGAGGCAGGGTACCATACCCAGACGCTTCACCAGGGGTATAGTGACGTTGCTTCGTAAGAACAAACATGGTGGGGATGGGATTAGTAACTTTCGCTCTTTAACGATGTTAAACACTGACTTAAAGATTTTGGCGAAGATCCTGGCAAACCGTTTGCAGACTGTCTTGCCTAGTCTGATTAGCCCCGAACAGACTTGTGCTGTGAAGGGTAGGACTATCCAGGACAGTCTTCATCTGGTCCGCACGATCGTAGAAAAAGTTGACGGAAATGCTGCGCTGATCAATTTAGATCAGTCCAAGGCCTTTGATAGGGTTGACCATACTTTTCTGGAGGCTGTCTTGTCTGCGGCCGGCTTCAGGGTGGATTTCTGCACCTGGATACGACTCCTTTATGCGTCCCCCAGAGTCATGGTGGAGGTGAATGGGGTA
This sequence comes from Sepioteuthis lessoniana, assembly GCA_963585895.1. NCBI lineage: Eukaryota > Metazoa > Mollusca > Cephalopoda > Myopsida > Loliginidae > Sepioteuthis > Sepioteuthis lessoniana. The sequence continues at coordinate 60,923,420 of OY757938.1, read as the reverse complement.
AGGTTGGAGCCTTTTACTCTGACTTGATCGATTCGTCAAGGTTGCCCGTTATCGCCTATGTTGTATATACTTGCGTTTAGAGCCTTTTCTGCGCAAGCTAAAGGCGAACCCAGCCCTACACGGCCTCTCGTTACTTGGTGCCAGTGAGGTAGCCAGGTACACTGCATACGCTGATGACATCAGTGTGCTTGTAACGAGTAGTGCCGAGGTGGAGGAGGTAAGCAAAGAAATCGGAAGGTACGAAGCTGTGACAGAGGCCAAGATTAACCGCGAAAAGTCTGTCGGCTTGCGGTTGGGTTCGTTGAAAGGCTGTGCCCTTCCCGGTCCCTTCATTTGGAAAGACGGCCCATGCAAGATACTCGGCGTCTGGTTCGGGCCTCATCTTCAATTGGAGAAAAATTAGTCGGAAGTACTGGAAAAGGTCGTAGCTGCAACGGAGTTGTGGCTACGAAGAAGGCTCTCCCTTAAGGGACGGGCTGAGGTGTGCTGTTCGCACATCTACTCCCTTGTCGTCTACCGACTTTCAGTGCTTCCTATCCCGCCCACCATCCTATTCAAGCTGGAAAGGATTCTCTTCCAGTTCATCTGGGCTAAGAGGTTTCCTTTGGTGCGACGGGAGATCTGTTACCTTCACCCTTCTGAAGGCAGTCTTGGTGTGCCGAACGTCGAGATACGGTGCCATACTTTGCGCCTTACTTTCCTAGACCGGATGTGTTCATGATATACGGCGGTGGGAAGTGTCTGGAAAGAAGATGCTAAACAATCTTTCCCATCGCTAAGAAGTGTGCATTCTGCTGACGGGGAGGCCAATTTTTTACCCAGACACGAGTGCTCCTTCTATCACGAGTGCCGGCATGCTTTGAAAGTTCTCTCTCGGCTGCAAACAGGTCTCTCTGGCAGCCGGCCGTTGTCGAGTAGGGCATTATATCGTTGTTTAGTCAGTTACCGATGGTCTGATTGGCGAGCTCGGTGTGACAGAGGTGGAGGGTTGCTTGCTGTGGCCTTGGGCCCCCAGGATGAGGTGTCTCAATAACGATGAGGCTTGCCTCACCTGGCTGGTCATTTGGAATGCCCTCTGGGTTGGCAAGAAATTGTTTTCAGCGTAACAGGCTATTTCGCCAGAGTGCGGCCGGTGCGGTGATTTGGAGGAGACTATTGGTCATGCCTTCTTTCACTGCCCGGTCGTACGGCCGCTGCGCAAGCTTCTTGAAGGCTACATGGTCCGCATCCTCAATGGAAAGTTCTTCGTCCTGGAAGCCAGTTCTGTGTGCAGCAATGTGGTACCCAAGTTGAACAGACAGGAACATTATGTGTTTCTCTACTTACTCGGCGTCATGCGTGTCGTGATTTGGACGACAAGAAAGAAGGAACTCTACGAGGATGAGTCTTTTTCTTCTCAGACCCTGGTGGCATTTTTTAAGCACCAAATCAAAGTCAAAATCCGGTCAGAGAGAAAGAGACTCTTCACTGGACTTTGGCGAAAGGTGGGTGACTGTTGCGCGCTTGTGTCGCGTGGTAGGAGCCGGCCTTATTTTCAGCTTGGACATCCCAGGGACGTAAGGATCTTGGGTTACCGGAAGGACATGACCACCCAGCCCAGGTAAGTTAGATTTTAGGCCATTTTGATTTAGTTCATTCCTATTTCAGTTAACTTAGCTAGAGTATGCGAGGTCATTGGGCCCCCCTTTTTCTTTTTGTCCCCTTCTTTTGTTTTACTCTCCCTTCCCTCCCCTCTGTTAGATGACAGGAATTGGAGTTCTCCAGGAGTGTGATGGAGTGCTTATGCTATTCCATTCATTTATTGTTTACTTATATTATTTACCATTTATTTATCTATTTATTTATTCTCCTTCGACACTATTTTCGACTGGTTAACTCTGCCATGTCTTAGTACGTGGGGGGGACCCCATACTAACCATCATAATGTACATATATTTTTTGTTCATCTTTCGTTTTTAGGGGATTTGTTCATATGTATATAGTTTTACTTTGAATTTTTAAACAGTTCCCCTCCCACTCACATTGTAAATATGGGATTAAGTTTAGAAGTCCATGGAGCACTAGTGTTGTTTTGGTGAATGTAGTTTGATAGTGATATGTTTGAGGTATTCAATTGTTCAATATTGCTCACAACATTCTTGTGTATTGGAAACTTGACTAAATATCTTACCTACGTCAAAGTTCACCAATTTTAGTAATAACGAGTATTCACATAAAAAAAGTGAGGAAGTAATGTTTTTTATGAATTTCGTGAATATATCAAACTAATTATGGCCCTTGAGAGCATCCGTAAGGTCCTATACCCAATTGTCATAAATTTTCTCTACACTTTTCATGTTGACTATGAAGAAATACCATTAAGACCCAAGATAGAACTCACTCATTTTCATTATTCAAAAGACTTAATATTCAGGTTTCTAACTTGCCACATCCTTGATTTTTAGAAGAATCATGTGCTTCCGTCGAGTTGATTCCCCAACCTTATCACCCACACCCAGCAAGTAATAAGCATGTTTTGTACTATATAGCACAGTGAACAATTGTTCTTGAAAATGAAGCTTCTCAAGACAATAGTACGTTTCTAACTTTCAAATCATTGTTTGATGCGCTCCTTCTGTCAACCTCTTCATTTATCCCTGATATTATATCTTTTAATGATTGCAAATAACATCTAATGTCTTATCAATGAATTGTGATTTTTATCTAGTTAGTTTGAAGGTGCATTTAGTGTAATGGCTGGCGTCTTGGGAAATGGAACAGGCAACCAGAGTTCAAATCCTGGACAAACCTTTTTACATTTTGTTTTGAGCCAATGCATTTCGGAAAGGCCTGAATCTATCTTTTCTCCTCTCAACTATGGATAAACAGTAGAGAAGACCGAGTTCTGTGGCCTTGAAAAGGTTTGGTTTGGTTGGCATATCAACCATAGTAGGTTATCTAATGCCGAATCCTCTTTATGTATATATATTAGATATATATGATTTGGTTGTTTTAAGGCATATCAACCATTGTAGGTTATTTTTTGCTAAATCCTCTTTATACATATATTAAATATATTTGATTTGGTTTGGTTGGGTTTTATGGCATATCAACCATTGTAGGTTATTTAATACCAAAACCATATATATATATATAACAAACAATACATTTTAAGTAGACAGTTTTAGTGTCAAAAATAGATCTATTTTGAACAATTCAGTTTAGCATAAATACACTGTTTAGTTCTATTTAACGCATAGATATGAACCTATCAGGTACTACCACTCCAGAAAATAGTGGACCTGGGAGCAATGGCAATAAAGGGGTACTCTGCATTCCCCAAAGCTCAAGCATTACTGCAGACTCACCATCAGATTATTTATCCAGGACCCACGTTGAGGAAGTCCTACCCCTCTGCAGAGTAGTAGTCTGTGTATTCTGCAGCTCCAGCCAACTAGGCCAGGTGCACATAGGAATACATGAGACCATGCAACTATCTAATATTGATAATCAAATGATGATAAGTAATTCTTTCTATCTGATCATCATCATTTGTTTGCGCACAGTTATATGGTTTTATGTTACTAAAACTGATAATCCTTAATAAAAAAATTATAGCTTCAAGTATATGTAATGTAAATAATTTAGTTATATGGTATTAAGTATTCCTATCTAATACTGATAATACTTAAACAGATCTATTTAACCATAGGTGGGACTCTGACAAGCACTAACACTTTGGGTCTGAGTAGACCTGGAAGTAATGGCAATGAAGTGGTACTCCACATTTCTGAGATTTCCAGAACTAGAGACTCACCACAATATGCATTTAAGTGTCATACAGAGAACACTTCATTTATGCGAGTGGGGGGGGGCTTATCCCCTCTTCAGGTGTTACAGTCAGCATATTCTAAGCCCGACCAACATGGTAGATATGATCTAAGAGAGATTATCATAAAACGGAAGCCATTTTGAGAATGGTAACACTGCAACAATTCGCAATAAAAATGATATGTATGTGTGTGTGTGTGTGTGTATATATATATATATATATATATATAAAAAAAGAGTAAAACTTAAATTCTAATTAGTTAGAAAAGTGAATTGTTTAAGCCAACCAATAGTTTAAAGCAATATTTTTTTAAATGGAGACTGAAAAGAGCCACTTAATGAGCAGATGTTAAATCTACAAGAGGAAGCCAGCCTCAAATGATGGCAATTTAAAATGCAAGTTTGTGAAGCACTTATGGAAATGGTTTTGTTTACTTGGGGGGGGGTTATATAATGCAAAATTTGTCAACTCATTAGACAAGTTCTTCTGATATGGGATTTTTTTTTATTTTCTTTTTACTTTTGAGGGCAGAGTGATGAGGAATGAATGTACTTAAGAGGGAAAAGGAAAAAAAAAATGGATAAACATTTGCATGAATGATTCTGCTTCATAAATCAACTCCCTATTAATTTTAAGGCAAACACAATGTTTCCGGAAGAGTGCAGATGATTTTGATGTGGTAATCAATCAAATGTCGCCTTGGCTAACACCGTAAAAACCTTTCTGTTAATTCTATAGAGTTTGGAAAGAAGCAATCCATGATGCATTTGCTATCATTGTTTTTTTCTTTATAAAAAAAAAAATCTCTCGTCAGTCTAAGTGAGGCTCTACAACTAAAAACAACTGCTGGGGCAATATATTCTTTTAAAGACCAATGCACTCCCTCATCATCTTATATTACCATATTAACAAAGTGCCCATCAAAAATAACTATTATTAATACATAGATGTACTTATGTTTCGGACGAAGATTGGGTTTTGATATTTTGTTTAAAGGCCTATCAACATTTTGGGGGATATTTAATGCTAAAGCCATCATAAAATAATAGTAGTGATACTACTTCACCCCTAGCTTGGTGGGGGATAAGAAGGTCGATTGTTTTCTCAAGGGGATTGAAAGTGAGCACACTAGGGCAACTACAGTTTGAACGTGCAAACTACCTGCTTAGAATTAGATTGACTTTAACAGCATGTTAAATTAATTAATTAATTAATTAATTAATCCAATTAAGGCTATTTTATACATAGAGGTTTAGGGTCACTGTATGTTCGTATTTAAAACTTTTGTATAATTGTTTCATTGGGGGTTGGTTTTTGGGGGGTTTTCAGACAGTTCTATTGAATACAATTTTTAAACAAATCTAGTTGACCGATAGATGAGACACTAACAGTTACTACACACCACTCCAAATCAGAGTGGACCTGGGAGTTATGACAATAACAAGTTGTACTCCATATGCCTCAGTTCTCTAAAACTGGAGCCTAACCATCAGATGCATTTTAGTACCATACTCAGTACATCCCTTTTTTGGTAGGGGGTGTTGTTGTACCTATCAGTAGGGGATACAGTCAGTGTATTGTTATCCCCACTGACAGGGGGTCTACGATCAGAATGTAGTATCTGTTTAGAGGAAATCCAATACTTAAAAAATTAAAATATAAAATTTAAAGCATAGAAATGAAAACAGTTAAGAGATTTTAAAAAAAACTAAACAAAAACAAACAGTAAACAATGGATTGCTTCATTTTGCACAAATTTTGGTAAACAACCTTCCTCCCACCAAAAAAACAAAGAACAAAAACTCATTCTGCTCATTTTATGCGTCTACCCAACCCCTCTGCATGAGCAGGGTATGACACAAGGTCAGTTGTTAAGCAGAGTTAATCAGGTTAGAATTTAGGTTTAAAAAAAACCTAAAAATCAGTAGCTATTGCAAGGTTAATGAGTTCATTCAGCTATATTATTTATCCATAGCAAGAAAGAGGATCATTGGATTCACTCCTTTCCCAAGAATATTAGTGTGATGTAAGATACAAATGGCCTTGTCCTGGATTTGAACTTGGATAGCTGTCTCTACTTCCTACCCAACAAGCACCTTCTGTTCATTATGTAAAGTTGGTGTCTGCAGTCAAGGGCAACCTGAGGGCTCCCTTTTCATTTGCTACTACACCTAAGTGTAGGGGGGATGCTACTCCTTTTCCCTGGATTGCTCCACTTTACCTTTGATCCGTACCTTATAATATTGAGTGTTAAGCAATATGGCATCTAGTGCAATTTTTTGAGTCCTTGATGTGACTCGATCTGGGATTAAACCCTGGTCTCCTGGGCCATGGGGAACACTAAATAAAGCAGACATAAATTTTGAGGGAGACAACCAATACAAAATAGGTGCTACCACTTGGGGAGAGAGTGGACCTGGGAGTAATGGTAACTCAGCATTTCTGGAGCCCCACCATCAGATTGTTTAGTTTCATATTCAGGACATTCATTTAGTCAAGTCTTACCCTCTCTGCAGAGATGCAGTCGGTGTATTCGACAGCCTCAGCCCACTGGGCTAGCAGATAGTTTGGGTAAACACTAACCATGTATATTTGCATATCATCTGACTTTCTGAGACCAAAATTTGAGTCTTACATTAAGAAGTTGCAACATATATAAGATATAAATTTTGGGGATGTAAATAGTTGGCCAAGGCTAGGCCTAGATTGGTTGATTTTGGTTTCATAGTTAAAATACCATATCAACCTTCATGGGTTTGCTATCCTGGTAGAAGAACAGTAGCAATATAATCAAACCGATAGCTGGGGAAATAATGGAGTGACCATGATAGAGCCACTTAAGTTCATATTGTCTATGATATTCAAGTTCAACATACTAGCCATTATGCCATAGGGCCTCCTCATTCGGCCTCATTTGTATTTTGCGTATAAATGGTAGATTATTGGGATTCAAAGGTATATTTATGATATTGTTTGCTATTTGACTCCATTCTAGGTTATTCTATTCTTACCCCACGTTATCTAGCTGGTTTAACTTCTTGGATATGAAGGCTGTAAAGGAATTATATGAAAGAAGAAGAGAAAAAGACAGGAGATGAAGACATCTTTTATATTTTGCCTTTATTTCTGGGTTCAACAACCATTCAGTGGGTGAGGAAATTCTTCCTGAATACAAATGAAATGGTTGAATCTCCCAGTCAAGGTGTTAAAATGTGTTAGTCATTCTTGGGTATATATGTCCAAATTTTGTATTTAAAGTGTGCACGTGTTAGACGCTTTTGGGAGATATGTCTAAATCTGCTGTTTTCAGTTGTAGTCATTAAGTCCGTTGTATGGTGTCTTAATTGTGATTCTGACGAGTTCATTATTCTGTGTTTTTAGTCGTGGGTTGTTAGTAAAAGAGGTGGCTGCTACTAGTGAAAAGGTTAGCTAACGCACTGTCTAGAGATGGACGCATAGCACCTTCCACCACTAGCACGAAAGATTTAGGTGTTGTCATTCCGCTGGTCACTGCTAAAAGAGAACAAGATTCTTTCTTTTGTCAGGACGGTTCCTTTTCTTTTGCGCATGCGTTGCCCCTCCTTCTGTCAGGGGCTTCTGGGAGTTTCTGTATATTTGTAATAATTATTATCAATTTAATTTAATTTTTTTTATTTTTCTATTTCCTACAAGATATCTCCAATGATCCACCAGATGCAGGATGTAAATGAAGTCAAAATTGTGTATCAGCTGATAATCTATACTTTTTTTTTCTATTTGTTGTTAACATAGAATCTTTTTATTATCAGAATTTGAAGAATCAAGAAAAGGTTTTTCATTCCTCATGAGCCAACAGATATAAAAGAGTGAATATTGTACCTGATTCAATGATGAGACTTCATGAGGAACTTAAATTCTTTCCTTAGATGGTCTTTCTAATTTGCTTGAAATGTTCACATACAGTTGAACATGGTACACTGTGTTCTTTTATCAAATTTCTTTGACAAAAGATCAGCTTCAAGAGATTCTTACCAAAGATTATTATTTAAAGTGCTTAACCTTCCAGGCAAGGCTTTTTGCAAAGATTGCAGTCACCATTTTAAAACTTTCTAAATCGTCAGTGGAATTTATGCACCTGGGTTCATAGCATGAACATTCTTAATTTGTGGGTGAGCATTATAAAATTCACACAGCAATCAATAAATAGGTTATTGCAATATGAACGGAATCTAAAAACTCTTTTGCACATTTTTATACGATAGATAATCACATAAATTACATATAACAATAATTCTATTACATATAAATCTTTGTGCTTAGTAGACCAAATCACAAATGTTGGTAGCAATATCTCATCTACTGAAAGCAATGTCAACATATGAATAGGGAAACATGTACTGCTATTGACAGTTTTATCTGAAAATCTGATCTCGGTTAAAAATAAACTGGAATTTCTCCCCAACTGCAACTCTGTCTGTACTACTGTATGGTTGCACCATCTGAAATCTAATTGAAATGCTTGGAGAAAAGCTTGATGGGAACTACTCAAGAATATTCTTTGCTGTTTTAACAAATCCTGGAAGCAGCACTACACAAAGCGACAACTGTATGGCTACTAACTTTCCATCTCTCAAACAATCCAAGTAAGATGAGCAAGATATGCTAGACATTGGTGGTGAAAAAAGGCCCAACTCATGAGCAACCTTTTCCTATGGACCCCTACAAAAGAACGGACCAGCATTGGCTAACCAGCAAAAACTCACATCAGCTCTGTGTGGACATAGAATACAGTCAAGAGGATCTGCCAGGAGTAATGAGTAAGAGGGACAGATGGAAAGAGTCAAAGGATCTGTGCTATCAGCACAACATGATATCACCATCAAAGTGTACCAACTGTACAAATTCCTTTGCCATCCATTCCTATCAGCCATCATTCTTGATAAGTCCTTTAGATGGCATCCAGTGTCTGTCTAGAGCCGATGCATCTAAGTTTTAGCTGATAAGCAAACAGTGGTTGGGCCATAGGTAAAATTCCATAGGAAAATACTGCTTATGAGTTAGTCCTTACACATTGAGCAGAGCCCAGCAAGTCTTGCTAGTCTAGTGAGACATGAGGTAAGTCACTGTACAGCTGCTGTTCTGGAACGTGCTGCTTCCAGGATTTGTTCTAAACAACACATGACATGCTTGTTTAATTCCCATCTAGCTTTTTCTCTAAGCATTTTATTAGAGTTTAAGTGGTGTAGCCATACAGTAGTACTGACATGGCTACAACTTGGAAGAATTCATATTCTATTTTATCAGAGAGATCAGATTTTTATATGGCTGTTAACCAGTATATAGCAGTCCATGCCTTTCATATGTGTATATTAATATTGGTTGGTTGGTTGTTTTACGGCGTATCAACCCTTTTCGAGTCATTTAAATTAAAATTTTTAAAAAATCAGTTTAGTATAAGTATAGTTTTTGTTTACAAACAGTTAAATGTTAAAACAGTTCAGTTAATGCCAAAACAGTTCCATTTCAAACAATTCAGTTTAGCCTAAGTACACAATTCTATTTGACCCATAAATATGACCCGATCAGGTGCTACCACTCTGTCCCAGACTTGACCAGGGAGCGATGGCAATGAAGAGGTACTCTGTATTCCCCAAAGCTCCAGCATTACTGGAACCTCATCATCAGATTGTTTAGTGTCATATCTAGGACACTTGCTGAGGAAGTCTTACCTCTCTGCAGAGAAGCAGTCAGTGTATTCTACAGCCCCAGTTGGCTGGGCAAGTGTATACTGACATCACTTTCAGTAGATAAGATACCGCTACCAAGGTATATGAACTCATCTACTAATTTCAGAGGTTTACCAGTTAGTAATGAAATGGCACTGTTGTGATTATAATGCATCAACTGTTTTATCTGAGTTTTTATACAGACCTATAAAAACTTATGGAGACTGCTTGCTGCCAGCTCCGGACTAAGTGGCTGAATTATTCTAATGTTAGAGACAAGATGTCCATATAAATGTCTGAAGACTTGGAAAAGTATTTACTGGATTCTTTAATTTTGAAAATGGAAACATGAATATCTTTAAAGAAAAAAAAAGATTTATCTAAAATTAACCACACCAAAACCATTCTTCCCATTAAAAAATAATTCAAGAATTAAAATTGTATTTAGAGTTGACCGATTTTTTTCTCATGAAAACGGCATCAACAACTGGTAAATTAGTTGTGTTTTCTAATTTGATATTCAATTCATTTCGGGAGGTGTGGTGGGGACGACTGGGAATTAAATTTAGTTCCAAGGAATGTATCAAGTACAATGTTTGAGAAGCCCTGGTTGAAACAAAAGTTCATTTCTTTGACGATAGCTTGATTGTAATAAAATGCTTTCATTCATTGAGTGAATATAGTATCCTAAATTGAATGCCAACTAAATTTAGTCTAAAACAATACATATTTACCAACCCCTCCGCTCGGGTAGGATATGACACAAAGTCAATTTTTAAGCGCAGTTTAACAGATTTGAATTCAGAGTATTCCTTCTCCTAGACTAGTTGCCTCACCAAGGCTGAAGAACCTAGTCTACCCTACTATTTACCCATTGCTGATAACCATTTTGTCTAAAACTCTACCTAAGTGATATTGATAAGGAGAGAGAGAAAGAATCCTCCTAAATAAAGATAAAGATAGTTACTTATTACTAGCATCTGATAAATATTATTAACTGTTTTATGTTGACTAAATTTTCTTTGAATAAATTATAACACTGAGTAATATTGATGAAGTTAGAGTGTTCGCCAATGGTCCGAGAGACCAGGGTTAGATGCCAGGTCGAGTCATACCAAAGACTCAAAAAATGGTACTTGATGCTACCTTAACATGCAGCATTATAAGGAATGGATCAAGAGTAAAGTGGAGCAATCCAGGGAAAGGAGTAGTGCCCTCCCCTGCACCTTGGTGTAGTAGCTATCAAAAAGTCACCCTCGACTACGGTCGCCAACTTTACTTTTTTTATGTACATATATATGTACACATGAATATATATATATATATATATATATATATATATATCTCAAATAATAAGTTACTTATATGATAATAAATAAACATATATTAGCTTTTAATAGCATGACTATTTTGACTACTGGTTTCATACCATCTTATTATAACAATCATCAGGCAGAGAAAGAAAGATATTGAAAAAATCAAAAAATACAGTCAAAAGAATGTTAGGATTGTGTAAAACTCTTAGCGTATGTGTGTTTGTGTAGATTATATTTGTGTACTATTGTGTGTGGTTGGTTGGGTTTTATGGCATATCAACCTTTTTAGGTTATTTCACGCCAAATCCATTTTTATGTAAATAATCAGTTCTATTTCAAACAATTCAGTTTAGGATAAGTATGCAGTTTAAATGTAAGTAAAGTTTAATGGTGAAAAACATTTCTTTTTCTAGCTATTCAGTTTAGTCAAGCAGTTCTAATTCAGTTTAGTATAAGTACAGATTTTGTTAACACACAGTTAAATGTCAAAACGGTTCTATGTTAAACAATTCAGTTTAGTGTAAATACAGTTTCAATGTCAAAAAAAAGTTCTATTTCAAATAATTCAGTCTAGCATAAGAATACAGTTTAAATGTAAGTACGGTTTAATTGTCAAAATCATTTCTATTTCAAACAATTCAGTTTAGCATAAGTATGCAGTAGTTCTATTTAACTCATAGATAGGGCCCTCACCATCAGACTGTTTAGTGTCATACCAGGACACTCATTGGGAGGGGTTTTTATCCAGTCAGTGTATTCTATAGCCCCAGCCAGCTGGGCAATATTGTATGTGGTCATATAAGTGATGAATAATGTATGTATATATGATGATACATTCACCGCATGGCAAATTTGAGGTTGTCTCTTGCATATACAAGTCGCAATGTGTAGCAAAAGTCAAGACAGATAAGGGTTTGACCAAATAAAAAAAATTTTTTTTGGTCACAGATAAGCATAATATATATTTATTTATTTTTATTATATAATAGCTCTATCACAGATACTGAGCACTCTCCAAATTATACCGCATTTGGTCTACCACAAACCCACCAAGTGAGATAGTGACAACAATACACTAAACGAAAGCTAATAAAAAATACATTAATTTCCCGAGTTGACGTAGGTCATCGAATTGACTGAATGGTAAGATACCAAGTCAAGCGTAAAGTTAGGCGGGTTTCGATCCCAGCTTGAAGCATCTTGTGTGTGTCTAGCTACACTGAAGAGTTGTGATACAATGAAACAGTCTGTGGATGACTATATTATATATATATATATATATAGTTTTGCTCTACTAGTGTATTGAGAACTTTTCATCATTAGTTTAGGTAACGGTCAGTGCTTTTTCTTTTGACAAGGCATTGCAGTGCAGGTTGATTATTTTCAAGCAGTACAGATGATTTTAGTCTTTTCTTTTATTCTTTTCCAAATATTCATTTTTAATATTTCTTTGATATACAAATTGCATTATCTTTTTTTTTTTTTTTAATGCAACTTGAGTTATAGAAATAGTTCTAAAAATAATGTGTCTGTGTCTATCTATATATATATATATATATATATATATATATATATGTGTGTGTGTGTGTAGGGTGTGCAGTGGTTATCTTCATAGGAAAAGGATGAGGCTGTTTGCATTTAGTTTTGCGCTAATGCCCTTGGGAAGAGCATGCATCTATCCCTTCTACCCCCCCGCTATGGAGAAATAGTAGGGCAGACTAGGTTCTTTAGCCTTGTTAAAACAATGAGCCAAGAAAAAGGACAATTTAAAATTCAAACCTTCTGTACTCCTACTTAAAATTGACCTTGTGTTATATGTCTATGATGGATAGAGAGAGAGAGAGAGAGAGAGAGATAAAGAGAGAGAGAAAATAAATCAATATTAAAATGTTTTTTCTGATATCAGAACAGTGCTCAAATACTGGCCAGCAGACTAATATAAAACATAAAATAAATTAACTTCATTATTAAAACTTACATATACTTGAAAAAATAGTCCTCAGATGAAACATTTCTTTTCCTCTCTCTCTCCCTATATATATATATATATATATATATGAGAGAGAGAGAGAGCGAAATAAATATACAGAGAGATACTACTTATTACAGATATCTAAAAGATAACATTATCTTATCCAAGTAGATATACATGAAGACACAGAAATTAGAATTTACTGTCTTATTTATTTACTGTTAGATCGAATTTTTCCAATGTTTTATCTTAGCAGCCTAAAAATAAATTTCTTTAAGTATGAGTCAAGCCAAATAATACATTATGCTGGCAAGCACTTCCATGCTAAATGCGATTAACAATTCCCAAGAAAAACTTAAACATAAATTTTCATGTCAAGAGTAAAAAGAAAGATGGCTGAAAACAAGAGAAGGATTTGACAAGAACAAAGATGACAGCCAAAAATCAGTACATTTAGAAAAATGCTCTTTATTCAAAATGTTTTTCGTAAAATTTAATTACGACAGGGAAATGGCTGTCTCAGGTGTACAAAACTGTTTCTATAGAATACCAAGCAAAATTTTTTGAAGAGGAATGTTTAAAAAAGAAAACAGATAAATCATAAAATCTTTAAAAAAAAAAAATTAGTAATCAAAAAGCCGGGTAGAGAGATGAGGTAAACATTCATTTTTTTTATAATATGATTCACAATAATTGTAAAAAGGCTTACTCATGATCAAAAGGCAGTTTTACTTTTGATAATTTAGATCTGAGCTCGACTAAGATTTTATTATTTTTGTGAGGATTATTTTGTTCTTGATCTTCAAGTTCCTCATAAAATAAAAATTAAAAAATAAAAAAACTAAAGAGGAAGATACTCGGGAAATGATGTGGCATTAAAGGAATTCTCCAGGTTTGATAAAAATGAATGGATATGAACACAGATAAAAAAAACAAAACTTTGCATCAATTTATTTAATTTACAAGTTCTAAATAAAATAAACATTTTAAGTCAAATATGCTAATATATATATCAGTTCAAATCAGTCAAAAGTTGTATTTTGAAAAGACTCTAAGATCAAACAAGAATTTCCTCTTTCTTAATTGACACAAACACAAATTTATATATCTGTGTGCGTGTGTGCATGCATGAACAAACTTCAATTCACATATGCTATAAGAACTAAAACACATTAAAGATATAAACTGAAGCACATAATTCAAATACTATATATATATATATATATATATGTGTGTGTGTGTGTGTAGTTAGGCAGCAGTCTTTCATGTTTGATTAGATAATAAAGACACATTTTGTCAATAAAATTTTATGAAGATTCTTTCAAGTTTCAGGTAGAAATTGGTGGATGAATTTACCAAAATTCTCCCAAGGGCTTACAGAGCTTTCATAGGCCATCATCAGGGCTTGCTTGCATGTGTAAAGAGTGTTTTTAAAGAGTTTTGAAAGTTTTTAGGGCTTTTTTATAATATAACAAAATTACGTAAAGGCAGAGTGGATCAAACTGACATGTTGAAGAATTTAAAAACAGAACACAATCGACAGAAATAAAATATTATTAAGAAATATGGAATATTTAAAATATATATACATATATATACACAAACGCATCATAGAAGTATCTATGATACAAGAGCTTATATTATGAAAGAAATCATACATACCAAAAATATATATGTATATATATATGTTTAATACAAATAGCAGTGTATATACATACATACACACAAGCTATAAAAATTAATATATACATACACCCACTACATATGTATTGATAACTACATACTCATAAATATAAAAAAAATATATATTTTCACCTATAAATAGTAATATACCTTATACACATGATCGTCTAAGATATATAAGTGATTGTATAACATATTATCATCATCATCATGTTGCGCTGCCAGCACGGATATCCCTGACCCTCTCTCGCCACTTCTCCCTATCATTCATCGCCTCCGGCAGGTCTTCAGGGTTACATCCCATGTCCTCACATAGTTGCTGTATGTAAGTTCGTGCTGGTCATCCTGCTTTTGCACATCCATATGTGGGGGTCCACAGGAGTACATCGCTTATGAGCTCGTCCTTGCTTCTCACAGATATCAAATGATCACTAAAATATATATATATATATATATATATATATATATATATGGAAGAAAATAATGGATAGTAATCTGACAATTTGTGAAGAAAAATTGACAACAAGTAATCCAAATAGAAAGTAGGGATTTATAGAGAAACAAAGTCAGTCGACACTATAGCGTTTCGGTTCTGCTGGACCATCATCATTGATGAAACGGCCAATTTTTCTTGTCATAAACAGCCAACTTTTCTTGGACAACTTTTCCAAATTTTTATATATTTTTACACTTTTTATACATCCATCTACACTTAACATCACTAATAAAACCCCTCACAGTCCTGATGATGGTTCAGCAGAACCGAAACACTATAGTATCGACTGACTTTGTTTCTCTATAAATCCCTACTTTCTATTTGGATTACTTTTTGTCATATATATATATATATATATATATATTTATATATATACACACACACAAATACATACAGACAAATATCATACAAACATAAATATATATCTTTACAAACAATATATATATACATATGTATATATCTCCCAGACAAATGATATAAATTCCATGAGAACATTTTGAATGATTATGTCATACAAGCATTGTATATATATCTCACAAAAACCCTAATATATAAAAATGCATTTTGGTAAATCTATCTCTCATGAGGCTACTCATTTCTTCCTCGGACAAGAATTTAAATGCAATATAATGTTTTTATAAAGCTAAAAATTTTTGGAGATCATCAATATCTCAACAAAAAAAAAATATATGTGTATATATATATATATATAACTTTGTTTGTGCAAGAACAGAGAATTTACAGCCAAAGGAAATTTCTTAAATTGAGCAGGTCAAGTGTTAAAAAATTCATCCTGAACTATTTGATGAGTTTTATGGCAATGGGTAAACATGACTCCTTTAAAAACTAAATATTGAAAAACATAGATAACCGGGGGGGGGGGGGAAGGAAAAAAGAAAAAAGTTTTTGAACAGATGAAAAGAAATACTAGTCAAAAATTGATAATAATTAACAATGCTTTATCTAATATTAATAATAAATCAAGCTGATATTATAATCGATAGATAAAGCAACTATAATTATGATGAAAGAAATATAACTTTGGTTTGGTTGGTTTTATCGCATATCAACCTTTGTAGGTTATTTAATGCCAAATCCATTTTTATGTAAGTAATCAGTTCTATATAAAACAATTCAGTTTAGCATAAGTACACAGTTTAATTGTCAAAAACATTTCCATTTCAAACTATTCAAGCAGTTATACGTAACAATTCAGTTAAGTGTAAATACAGTTTTAATGTAAAAAAAACAGTTCTATTTTAAATAATTCAGTTAAGCATAAGCACGCAGTTTAAATGTAAGTACGGTTTAATAGTCAAAAACATTTCTATTTCAAGCTATTCAGTTTACTCAAACAATTCAGTTTAGCATAAGTACGCTGTTAGTTCTATTTAACCCATAGATAGGGCCTTATCAGGTGTTACCACTCCAGGCCAAAGTGGACCTGGGAGCGATGGCAATGAAGGGGTATTCTGTATTCCCCAAAGCTCCAGCACTGCTGGAACCTCACCATCGGATTGTTTAGTGTCATATCCAGGACACTCATTAGAGGGGGTCTTACCCCTCTGCAGAGGTGCAGTCAGTGTATTCTACAGCCCCAGCTAACAGGGCAAGAAAGAAATATAAGTAAAAAGTAAAGTTGGCGGCTGTAGTTGAGAGTAACCCGAAGGCTCCCTTTTCGATAGCTGTGTAGGGAAAGGCACAAATCCTTTCCTGGATTGCTCCACTTTACCCTTGATCCATACCTTATAATGCCGAGTGTTAAGCAAAGCAGTATCAAGTACCATTTTTTGAGTCTTTGGTATAACTCGACCAGGGATTGAACTCAGGCCTCCTAGGCTATTGGTGAATACTCTACTCATTAGACCAAAATCCTTGATCATGCCATCAAAATTCAAGATAATATTACTGCTTGTTTACTAACGGTCATAGACTGTTGGTTTGACTCGTTGAGCTAAAATCAACAAAAATTAATATGAAAGATAAATGATGGCTAAAAATGCTTTTTCTAGTAATTGCAAATTATATGTCTGATAATAAAGAAAGAAAAGGACTAGAATTAGATTTGGGTTTCTGTACCCCTGGGATTTTGAAGCTTCATCAGTAAAGAGGCTGTCACATGATGAACTTTTTGAGAAAAAAAAATTACAAAGAGTTTAAATGTTGCTTTAAGAGTATTCTTTACTTTACATCTGTCATGTTCAGCAATTGACGCTTAGACAAGGTGAGGAACAAAAATTAGATTAAGATCAAAGAAATACTAATCAAAAATGAATAATTCACAATGCTTTAAGTAATAATAAAACAATAAAGAAATAAGAAGTCGTGATCAAACGTCACTTCAATGACGATCAATGAAATGTTACTCAAACTTAAGTAAGAGTAAGTAAAGTTGAAGACCACAGTCGAGGGCCACCAGAAGGCTCCCTTTTCAATAGCTACTACATCGAGGTGTAGGGGAGGGTGCTACACCTTTTCCTGGATTGCTCCACTTTACCCTTGATCCGTACCTTCTAATGCTGAGTGTTAAGCAAGGAGGTATCAAGTACCATTTTTAAAGTCTTTGCTATGACGTGACCTGGGACTGAACTCAGGTCTCCCGAACCATTGAACACTCTACCCACTAGGCCAATGAACTGGTTTAAATAACGCTATATTGTTTCCAGTTGTCATAAAAACTTTGGAACGGCATTATTTTGATAATCAGGCTCATCAATGAATATTGAAAAGTCTTGTGTATAAAATTGCTATACTTAAACATTCTTATTCTTTCCTGGAGACAGATCTTGGCCTATTTTTGCTAATAAAAATTAACCTATAAAAATTAAGGGTAATTCTAGTGACTATTTTAGTTAGGTTGTATTTGGTAACCTTGCTATTTCATATGAGGAAATTGAAGAAAGCAGGTAGCTGTCATGTGGAATGAGTGTCATTTGATGAAAATCAATAATTATAAAATGTCATCTGATAAATCAATAAGATAAAAATATATGAAAGCCTAACCTAATCAGGAAGAACACAAACAGATAATGGAATTGGTCGATTTTGCAAGGTAGCATCAAAGAAGAATCTCAAGAGAAAGGCAAGAATTTCCTTTTGTATCTTGTTCCAGATAGCAGTACAAGACACATGAGAAACCATTTTGGGAGAAGGAGGAAGAGGATGTGTAGGAGTAAGGGAAAATAGGGAAAATGAGAACGTTAAAGTGAGAGGAAAAGAGCAATAAGTGAGAGAGAGAGAGAGACACACACCAAGAACAAAGAAAGTGAGAACGACACATGGAAGAAGGAGGGCGTTATTAAGTGAAGAGGGAAAAAAAGAGACCCCCCCAAAAAAATGGAAGAAAAGTCATAAAGGGGAAGGAAAGGTAAAAGAAAGTGGAAAAAGGAAAAGATAAGTGAAAAGACAAAGAAAGAAGAGAGACAAAATACAAGAGGGACACAAAAATAAGAAAGAATGAAGTCACAAAAAGAGGAAAAGAAAAAAAGGCAGAAAAAGAGAAAAAGAAAAAAGGCACAAAAAGAGAAGGAAAGAAAAAAAGCTAAAAGAGAAGGAAAGAAAAAAAGGCACAAAAGGAAGTAAAGAAAAAAGGCACAAAAAAGAAGCAAAGAAAAAAAGGCACAAAAAGAGAGGGAAAGAAAAAAGGGACAAAAAGAGAAAGAAAGAAAAAAGGCACAAAAAAGAAATAAAGAGAAAAAGGTAGATTCAGAGAAAAAAATGACATAAAAAATGAGAAGGAAAAATGGCACAAAAAAGATGAGAAAATGGCACAAAAAAAAGAAAAATAGCACAAAAAAAAAAAAAAATTTTTAAATAAAAAATAAAAATGGCACAAAAAAGAGAGAGAATATAGACATCAAGAAGACAGGAAAAAAAGCACAAAAATGGAAGAATTTCAAGAGGATATTCTCTCTATATTGGATTGGCATCAGAGTAACAAGGTCAGGTACAGACCAGCTGGTAAAAAAAATATTCTCCAAGAAATTTGGCAAAGTCTCTTCTAAGCCTGCTTTGATGTGATCAGAATATCGCAAACATTTTTTTTAGATTCACATGTAGAAGTATACAATGCAGAGTTTGCTTTCAAACCCAATTTTTTTCAGCCCATCTTCAAATATTTTTCTATTTTATGTTAAAAAAAAAAAAGAACAGAAAAGGTAACTTTCTATTAAAAAATATTTCTTGCAAATTTATTTAAGTGAACGAAAAAAAACAAAAAAATAAGATAGAGTTGGCTCTCTAAAATTAAAGTAGTACATTTTAAAACAGTCAACTTTCATAATCTTAATTTATGAAAGAGAGAGTCGTTTGAAGATATGATACATGTGTATTTATAATCAAGAAATCTGTTACATTTTTGAAATAATATGATTTTCTATGGCGCTAAAAATTTATGGATTGCTTTTCAGAGTTTGTACAGGGTGTTTCAGAAAAGCTGATATTTTCTAATTAAATAAGTTGATTAAGTTTGGTTCAACTCATCTTAAATTTTAACAGCATGTGAAGAAAAAATGTAAAATTCTATGTTTAATATTCAAATAACTTATCTTTTCCTGTAAATGGCATTTCAGTACTTGAAAAGATAAAACATTAAACAGAGAAATTAAAGTTCTTCCTACACATGCTGTTAAAATTTGAGATAATTTTATGAGATGACAAAATTATAACTCTTTCTGAAACACCTGGTACATCTCAAATGACATTCTTTTTTAAACATCCTGTATTTCAACTCCTTTTTTGTAATTATCCTTATAGATTTGCCCTTTTTGCTCACAAATGGAATACATCGAAACAAATCAAAAGACCTTGGATAGCGCAATTAATTTAAACCACGCAAATTCATGGTCTTTGTGATGTTTGGGTCGGTTAGATTTTACAGCATATCAACCCTTATAGGTTATTTTATGCCAAATGCTCTATACATATCAAATATATGATTTGTAAACAAATAGTTTGTAGGTAACATTTTTAAGTGACCCAGAGCTCATTTGTTTTTACACAGTTAAATGTATTCAAGTATTGCTATTTGATATTATCAATTAAATTTAACATCAGTCATTTGTTTGCACACAGTTAAATGGATATACATATATGATTTGTAAGAGAATAGTTAGTTGGTAATTACATTTTTCAAAATATGACTAATTTGTTAGCACACAGTATTGTTGTATAGCCACATACATGACCAACTATACAAACACTTAATACATATACACCTACATATGCATGCAGAATCATAACGACGACACAATAATGACAAGCGACAAAATTCTTTTAGAAAAATATACCTCTCACTTTATTTGAAAGGGTTGTGTGTGAGAGGGAGTTGGAGACCGAACAGAACGGCAACATATTGACCCCCACTCTTATGGCCATCAGCGTTGTGTCTTTCTCGTTCTCCAGGGTTGCTCAACCAGAAGCCCGGGGGCCCAGCTTCTCTGGGTGCTGGTTTTCTCTACTGCATCTTATCTCTAACTCCTGGTCTTCAAACTAACTGACTTCCTGTATTCACCAAGTTATATAATAGTTCAACGCCCCCTTCTTCTTGTGGGCATCACAAATTACACTCATTCAACCCATCCACGGCCAAGGCTACACTCATCTATTCCTCGACCAGATGCACCTGTTATTTACATAGGTGCATTTCCTATTATGACAGCCCAGCCGGGTCATAGGTCAATATACAACAGTATTTCTTCTGTTTTCAAACAGTTCAAATGTTCCAAGTATTGCAATGTAACACTAATTATTCCCCTCAACCATATTCATTCGTTCGTACACAGTCAAACACTTCCAAGTACTGCTATTTAATACTAATAATTCAATTGCAGAACAAAATTTAAGCATTTCAAGTATTGCTCTTCAACGCTAATAATTCTATTCACCATTATTCATTTATTTACGCACAGTTAATAATTCCAAGTATTGCTATGTAAAACTATTGATTGAATTTTACACCAGTCATTTGTTTGCACATAGTTCAATAGTCAAACAGTTTTATTTGTCCTATAGATGAGACCCTGTCAGGTATAACTACTTGCGGTCTGAGTGGACATGGGAGTAATGGCAATGAAGGGATACTCCACATTCTCCAAAATTCTAGGATTGGAGCTTCACCATCAGATGGTTTCGTATCATATCTAAGACATTCCTTTAGGGGGGGTCTTACCTCACTTGAGAGATGCAATCAGTGTATTCTACAGCGCCAACTGAGCTGGATCTTAGGGAATTTTCATTACTAATTAATGTGTTTGTTAGTTACTTGAAATCATATAACTATGTGCAAACAAATATCTATTATCAAATAGAAATTATTACTTGAAACCATACAACTGTGTGCAAATTATTTGTATTAGATAGGAAAACTTTGTATATAACCATAAATTATTTGTATTAAGAATAGTTACTTGATGCTATAATTGTTTACAACCACTCCAGTTCAAAGTGGACATGAGCATAATGGCAATGAAGGGGTATAACATACAACCCAAATTTCCAGAACTGAAACCTCACCGACAGTGTAGTATGAGGTTGTTTGATCCAAATCTTGGATGTTTGACAAAAGAGGCTGTAGGAACAGAATATACATCTGGTAAAAGGATGATTCAGGAATTTATATGGTGAATGATAGAGACAGCAAAACAGGTTCTTCCTGTAAATTTATTCATATTCAATACTTTCAAAATAAAAGGCAAGTCAAATTAAGAAAAGATAAGTATAGATCATCTGATACCTTTTCTGGCAATAAATACCTCAACTTCTAATAAATGAAACTAATTTTTTTATATATATATATATATATATACATACATATTAAATTCACTATAGAGTTGCTCAGTTGGCTGGGGCTGTAGAATACACCGACTGCACCTCTGCAGAAGGGTAAGATTCCCCCAATGAGTATCCTAGATATGACACTAAACAATCTGATGGTAATGCTCCCATAATGCTAGAGCCTTGGGGAATGCGGAGTACCCCTTTATTGCCTTTACTCCCAGGTCCACTCTGGCCCGGAGAGGTAGCACCTGATAAGGGTCCTATCTATGGGTTAAATAGAACTATACAGTGCTTCCTTCACTATACTGATTTTGCATTTAAACAGCGTATTTATGCTCAACTCAATTGTTTGAAATAGAACTGTTTTTCGACATTAAAACTGTACTTACACTAAACTGAATTGTTACATATAACTGCTTAAATAGTTTGAAATGGAAATGTCTTTGACAATTAAACTGTGTACTCATGCTAAACTGAATTGTTTGAAATAGAACTGATTATTTACATAAAAATGGATTTGGCGTTAAATAACCAACAAAGGTTGATAAACCTACCAAAGTAAACCAAACCAAACCAAACCAAACTAAACCAAACCATGATAGAGATAAATCGAGAATCATTGAAGCCTGTTCTGTGTTGTACTTGGATACAATTCTACAAAGACAAAAGATCTTATAAAATATCATCTTCTTTAGTGAAAATGATGCTAAAAGATTTCATCACCCATTTCTAAAACTAGCCTTTTTCTAGACATTCAAAATTTGTAAACCATTAAAAATTTGTTCTCAAACAATGTTGCCTTTTTACGAAGAAGTTTCTTTCTCATGACATAATTAATTTCGAATATATTATTCCGGTGTTACTCGTTTTCATAAAACCAAAACCTTCACCCCTGATGATGACTGTCGGCTTGTATGATAAATTTTTCATAGAAGGTTTTTGTATGCCAGCAAATTTGAAACTGAAACATGTTTGCAAATCTGCTTATCTTTTTCTACGTATAAGTAAAAAAAAGTAAATGGTTGGTTGGGTTTTATGGCATATCAAACTTTGTAGGTTATTAAATGCCAAATCCATTTTTCTGAAAATAGTTCTATTTCAAACAGTTAAGTTTAGCATAAGTATGCAGTTTAAATGTAAGTACAGTTTAAGTGTGAAAATCATTTCTATTTCAAGCTATTCAGTTTAGCATGAGTACACAGTTTGTCAAAAACATTTCTATTTCAAACTATTCAGTTTAGTCAAGCAGTTCTAATTTAGCTAATTCAGTTGAGTATAAGTACAGGTTTTCTTTGCACACAGTTAAATGTCAAAACAGTTTTATATTAAACAGTTCAGTTTAGTATAAGTGCAGTTCCATTTCAAACAATTCAGTTTAGCATAAGCAAGCAATACTCCACATTCCCCAAAGCTCCAGCCTTAATGGAACCTCACAATCAGATCATTTAGCGTCATATCCAGGACACTCATTGGGAGAGGTCTTACCCCTCTGCAGAGGTGCATACGGTGTATTCTATAGCCCCAGCCAACTGGGCAATAAAAAAAGTAAAGTTGGCGACCGTAGTCGAGGATGACCAGAAGGTAGCCTTTTCAATAGCTACTACACTGTGGTGTAGGGGAGGGCGCTATTCCTTTCCCTGGATTGCTCCACTTTACCCTTGATACGTACCTTATATCGCTGAGTGTTAAGTAATTAGGTATCATGTATCATTTTTAAAGTCTTTGGTATGACACAACCAAGGATTGAATCCAGGTCTTCCGGATCATTGGCGAACACTCTACCCACTAAAATTTTATCTACTGAACTTATCAACAAATTCAAAGTTTCATTAATAATTTGAAAAAAAAAAAAAAGTTAATGAATCTGTTAAACTGGTGGTTGTTTCAAAAGATAAACATTCAAGACATTATTTATATGTAAGAAAAATGTTTTTGATATAAGACAAATATTTAAATACAAGAAAAAATGTAAGAATATGTTCAATATACAAATTTGAAACATATATGTATAAATATGTTTAAATATATGAATAAAACGACATAAGATGTTTGAATATATGACTAAAAAGACATAAGATGTTTAATATATATTTGAAATATGTTTAAATACGAGGGTCATTAAATAAGTTTCCAGACTTTTTTCGTATAAGCACTTTTATTGATAGTACACACATGAAACTCTAGTCCCCTTCGAAGTAATCTCCTCCGGCTGCAATGCACTTGTTGTACCGTTCCAACAACTTCTGGAAGGCCCCATGGAAGTCCTCTTGTGTGAGCATGTCAATGACCTTCGTCACAGCCTCTTTCATCTCAATTGTCTCATAACGACAGCCTCTGAGCTTAGGGAATAACCAAAAGTCACAGGGAGCAAGGTCTGGACTATAGGGAGGCTGAGGAACTGTCTTGATGCCCATCTTGGTCAAATAGTCTGTGACAAGGATGGAGTTGTAGACTGGTGCACTGTCCTGATGGAAATGCCATTGACCCAATCTGAAGAGTGCTGGCCTCTTCCGACAGAATTTCTTGCTGAACTCCCTTAAAATCTCAACATAGTAACCCTAACCCTTTGGCCAATCAACTCTGGTGTATTGACTTCCTTACTTCTCCCACACCTCTCATCGTCCCTCACAGACTCCCTGCCTTCCTTAAATCTCTTATACTACTCAAAAACTGATGCTCGATTCATGCAAGATGTTCCAAAAGCAGTGTGAAGCATTCCATACATTTCTGTGGCATCATTTTTTCCAAGTTTAAAACAGAATTTTATTGCATATCGTTCTTCTAAAGTGTCAGATAGCATTTTTGAAATTCCCTAGCTGTGACAATCAACTTTAGTAGGGTGTATTCCAATCGCTGCTGTAGCCGTTCATTTGAAGCTGAAATCATAAAAATTGGTTAGTCATCTCATAAGATGTATAGCAATAACATACTGAATTTTCAAGAATCTACGACAATTTTAAATGCTTTTTCAAAACAAGTCAGGAAACTTATTGAAGGCACCACATATATATGACTAAAAAGACATAAGATGTTTCATATATATTTGAAATATGTTTAAATATATGACTAAAACCGAAATAAAAGCAACTCCAAACAGACAATCTCCTGGTGATTGAGTGAGCTATATTTTAAAAATAATCCCCTTCATGATAGTGATATTTCAACTTTGATTTTCTTGCTTTTACAGCCATTTTCGATTTTAATGGTTAGTGTTCACCATTGGCCAGGGAGACAGTGGTTCAATCCCAGATAGAATAATACCAAAGACTAAAAAAAATGGTACTTGATGCCTCCTTGCTTAACATTCATTTTAAGGTATAGATCAAGGGTAAGTGGAGCATTTCAGGAAAAGGAGTAGCACTTTTCTCTACACCTTAGTGTAGTAGCTATTGAAAAGGAAGTCTTTGGGTTGCTCCATGTTTAGCCAACTTATATATATTTCAAAATATCCTGGACGAGACTGATTGCATTTCCCGGCTTCGAGCATCCTATGTGTCTAGCCACACTGAAGAGTTCTGATAGAACGAAACAGTCTGTTTGTGGATGACAATATATATATATATATATATATATATATATATATATATATATATATATATATATACACATATATATTCCTAGTTTACACATGAGCAAATTTCTCAGATTAAAAAAAAGATATTCTGCCTCACGTTAAAATTTTCCAACATAGCATTCTATTCAGGAACCTGTTTTTCAAATGAATTTTCTGTGTATCCCCAAGTTGTGTGTGGTGTCATTCCTGACTGAAATAATGGTATGGATGAATTGGAATGTGAAGTGAAAAAAAAGGCCTCATCATCACTCGAGGGGGACCTTCTTTTTGAAACTTGCGAAGATCATCAATTCAATTGATCCAACGGTGAATTCATTTTAAATATCAAATGCAGGGAGAAGATGACTGAACAATCACGTTTATCAAATTAAACAAAATTCTATTTCTACATTACCAAAAGTCAATAAAATAATGTCCCATGTTCCTGTAACAGAATTTCTTATTACTATATGAGGAGATAAGTTTGCATGTTTTAATATTTTTTTGAGTACACATTTCATGATATGGATGTGTTTCATTTTTTGTTTTTATCAATAATCCAAATTTATGCTCAAATTAATTTCTGCTTTTAATTCCTCAGAAGAAAACCACAATTTCACTGAGAACCAAGAGGGAAGATTTTTGACATGGTTTACAAATAAACCTGACGCAAATTTTCATAATCCTTTTTGTTTAAAGATACAAAGTTTGATTACATTGAAAAGAACATTTTACAATCAAAATGGATATTTTTTTACCCAAATCCGCAACATAAAATTTCATAGGTGTACTTATTTTTGGACAGTTCATGTTTGCAAAGGAACAAAATGCCTCAAGAAAAAGATTGACAGGAACTACACTGGAGGCAGCACTCTAAAAAACAGTAATTGTATAGCCACTTACTTCCCATCTCAAACCATCCAAGTCAGGTGAGCAAAACATTCTTGCACACTAATATGGACTCCTACATATGGACACACTATTGTTGGCTGACGAACAAAAACTTACATTAGCCAATTCTGTACTGACACTAGGTACCGTCTTGAGGACTTACCAGGAGTGACTGCCAATAGGGATTGCTAGCAAGGTCAAGTCAAAGGAATCAATGCTGTTGGCATGCTTTGATTATATATATACATATATATATGGGGGGGTTGAGCACTCTGGCGAAGGAATTTTCGGTTGCTGCTCTCATAATGGTAAGCTCTTTGAATGAATTGAGCACTCTGGTAGCCGATAGGGTATAAAAGAAAATGTAAACAAATGAACGCTGTTGCTGCTACATAACACCTTATAATTCCTTAGCCAACGTGGTCCGCTTTACTAAGTCTATTGTAAAGTTGGGCGGGTTTCGATCCCGGCTTTAAGCATCCTACGATACAACGAAACAGTCTTTCTGTAGATGACTATATATATATATATATATATATATATATATATATATTATCATTAATAATGAAATGTTGTTTGGGCTACACTTTTTAAGTCAGAATTATCCTGTGAAAGCTGGGTAGGTAGTTTCAGGCTCTTCAAGATCTTCTAGTTTGGCTCTACTTCGTGTATTGAACAATTTTACTGATTAGCTTAAATAATTCTGTCCATATTTATTCTTATGGCTAAGTAGCGTAGTACTTGTGTGATTATTTTCAAGCAGAATGGATATTTTTAGTCTTTTCTTTGTTTTAATTTAATTAAATTTTTTTAACCCCACCCCCGGTATCAGTTTGTAATATTTTTTTTTTCATTCATCAATAGATTTCAGTCTTCTTTTCATGCCACCACATTAAAAGAAATAATCATAAAATTAATATATATATATATATATATATATATATATATATATATCCCCATGGAGGCGCCTGTGGTGTAATGATTATTGTCATAGGAAATGAACACGGCGACACAAGTTCAAATCCTGTACGATACTGATCGCATTTTATGTAGCACTAATACCCTTGGAAAAGGTATGAATCTAATTATTCTCCCTCCAGTTATGTGTAAATAGTAGGGCAGACTAGTTTCTTCAGCCTTGGTGAGGCAACTAGTCTAGGAGAAGGAATACTCTGAATTCAAACCTGTTAAACTCTGCTTAAAAATTGACCTTGTGTCATATCCTGCCCAAGCAGAGGGGTTGGTAAATATCTATATATGTATATCCCCAACCCATCCCCCATGAGCAGGATGAGACACAATGTTAATTTTTAATCAAAGTTTGACTGTTTTGAAATCAAAGTTTTTCTTCTTGATCAGTTGCTATACCAAAGTTAAAGAGACAAGTCTGCCCTACTATTTAACCATAGATGTGGTGTGGGAGAATTAATAATTCCTAGGGGGTGTCCTCGTGGTGTAATGGTTAAAACGATGGACTGCGGAATCGTAGTACGCGAGTTCGTACTCCAGTTGCACTATTAAGTTCACTTTCGGGCAAATAGCCTTGGGAAAGGTATGAACCCCCTTATCCTCCCAGCTATGGGTTAAATAGTACCACTACTGTTCTTCTAGGAGAATGGCTTTGGCATTAAATAACCTAAAAAGAGTTGATATGCCATTAAACAAAGAAACCAAACCAAACGAAACCATTAGGTTATTCCTGCTATGTGAAAAACAAACAGCCCAGTGTGGGATTCCAACTAAGTTAACATGTCCATTTCCTAAAAAAGTAACCATGGCACCACACACCTATATATATATATTTTTTCTTTTTGTTGATCCAATGAGAGGAAAGTAAATATAAAATTAATAAATCCTCAAGTCAATTTGGTATTTTAGATTTTATTTTTTATAACTTTCGTTTGTTTTGGTTTAGTCATCTTCAGGAGGCTAATAATGGTCAAGGTTGTCTTTTTAGGGCTTTTATAGTAACAATTGCTTTCATAGAATTGTGATTTTTTTAAATTCCTGGATATATAGCTGTGAATCTCCAGTTGGAGTTAATTGTCCGTGAAAAACTTTAGCTTCTGCATGTGTTTTTTTCTTGGCTATATTTACAAGAGTACATTCAGTGTGTGTGTATGTGTGTGTTAGAGCTTTTATCCGTGTGTGTGTGTGTGTGTATATATATATATATTTCAAGGTTGTTCTATTTTCCTTTCTCTCTTCAATGTTTATGCATCCCTTTTTGAGACTGGGAGTGAAGTTTGATTCTGTTTGAGAGAGAGAGAGAAAGAGAAGTTAGGTTCTGTTTAATGTAGGTTGAAATATATCCATCAAATTTTTTTCTTTCATTCAACACAATACATATGATCATTACCTTCATTCATTCTAGATCTTAGGTAAAGTCTCCTTGAAGGATTTTAAAAAACGCTTAGTAAAGGTAAAAATTAAATATCACTACTAATAAAAATAATTACCAGAATCCAGAGAACTTCCATGTTTTGTAACTTTTCTTACTTTGATAAATAAATTTATAAGATGGGAAGGCATACCTAGAATAACTGCTGTCATTGTAGAAAATTTGGTTTGGTTTAATGGCATATCAACCACTGTAGACAATTTAATGCCAAACTACACACACACATACACATGTATATATTTATCAAATATTTTTTATAGAGCTCATTTTTTATAGAGCTCATTTTTTTTGGCACCCAGCTACATGGTTTCAAGTATTGCTATTTAACATAAATAATTTGATTCTGAAGAAGCTACTGCCCTAACGCACAAGAGAAAACAATAAACAATATTTACCGGCTTGGCGGCCCGGCTGGCGTTGGCTAACAGATTAAAATTGCCAATGAGTGGGTCAGTATATATGCATGCTAGCATAACCTCTCCTGGGTTTGCAGCCAATCACCACACTGGGAATGGACGAGACCACCTGCGCATTGTGGAACGCCCTGCTGTGCATATAATCTTTCCTTCCTGATGCTCAAGTCTATTCACTTTTCACGCTTAATTCAACACGTGAACTACACTCAAGTACCGAACTTCGACAGATTTAACATTACTCATTTGTTTGCACACAGTTAAATGGTTCCAAATATTGTTATGTATCATTAACAATTCAATCAAATGTCAGTCATTTTTTTCACTCAATTAAATGATCAAACAGTTCTATTTCTAACAATTCCCTTGAGCCTAAGTCATTTGTTTGCACACAGTTTAAGCATCAAACAGTTTTATTTGACCCATAGATAGGACCCAATCAGGTGCTACCACTCTGGACAAGAGTGAACCAGGGAGTCATGGCAATGAAGTGATACTCCACATTCACCAAAGCTCCAGCATTACAGGATCGTCATCATTAGATTGTTTAGTGTCATATCAAGGATATTCATCGGGCAGGGGTGTCTTACATCTCTGCAAGGATGCAGTTGTTGTATACAATAACCCCCCAGCTGATGGGGCTGAGAAGAGCGTAAATTCTTTCCTGCTTTCCACAGCTATGGGCAAATAGTTGGAGCAAATAGCATTCTTTAGGTGAAGTTAGATTAATTTGTTCAATAGCATATCAACTTTTGTGGATTATTAGATACTAAATTTTATTTTATATATATATATATATATATATATATATATAGCATATCAACTCTTGTTGGGGGTGTCCTCGTGGTGTAATGGTTAAAGCGATGGACTACAGAATCGTAGTACACGAGTTCATACTCCAGTCGCGCTATTACGTGCACTTTCGGGCAAATACCCTTGGGAAAGGTATGAACCCCCTTATCCTCCCAGCTATGGGTTAAATAGTACCACTACTGTTCTTCTAGGAGAATGGCTTTGGCATTAAATAACCTAAAAAGAGTTGATATGCCATTAAACAAAGAAACCAAACCAAACAACTCTTGTAGATTATTCATTACTAAATCCTTATATATATATATATGTTGTAAACTTGGCGGCCGTCGTCAAGGGTGACTCGAAGGCTCCCTTTTCAATAGCTACAACACCGAGGTGAAGGGGAGGCCGCTACTCCTTTCTCTGGATTGCTCCACTTTACCACCAATACCCTGTATTGCTGAGTGCTCAGCAAGGAGGTATCAAGTACCATTTTTAAAGTCTTTAAAACCCAGGTCTTCCCGACCATTGGTAAACACTCTACCCACTAGGCCAATGAGTTGAGGCATACATATATATATATATATATATATATATATATATATATATATATATATATTTGAATTGTTAAAATATGAGACAAAGACAATGCTTCAAAAACGTACACTGTCAAGATGGTCTTCTGTAGGCATTTTATTTTTTTTTATATACATCTACTATCATTGACGATGTTAATAATGATGATGATGATAATAATAATAATAATTGTTAAGCATGCAAGTTATCTCTCCTGATACTCTCGATAAGAGAAGATGTTATTCGGGGACTGGAAGTAAACAAACGGCCATATTGGTATATGTGAGTGTAAGAAGGGTGTAATGAAGGCGTCTCTGTACGCAGAGTGTCATAGTCTGAGTTCTTTGGTTTTAACAATAATAATGTCTTGAGCAGTAATTTCCAATGTTAGGCACATGCTCCACTAGTGGTGCATGCAATATTTTGGTGGGGGCTTGTTTAGAGACCCTTGTTAATTTTGCATATTGACCTCTGACCCGGGCCAAGCTAAGGAAGAAATGCACCAGTGTAAATAATAGGTGTATCTGGTTGAAGATATCAGGAGACCAGGGGTGACCATGACTGTCGAGGGGTTGAATTGAGAGCAAAATTGTGATGCTCACAGGAAGTAGGTGGGCGTCAAATTATTATATAACCCCGGTGACAGGAAGTTCAGATCAGTTGGAGAGAAGATGCTGGAATGAGGATCATGTCCTGGCGGAGGCTGGGCTCCCCAGGACCCCAGTTGAGCAGCCCAGGAGAACTGGAAAAAAAGGTTGTGATAGGCAGAAGAGTGGGGGTCAATATGTTGCAGTCTTTGTTCGGTCTCCAACTCCCTCTCACACACAACCCTTACAATAAAGTGAGAGGTATATTTTTTCTAAAGAAATGTGTCCGCTCGTCTTTATTGTGTTAGATATGTTTCTGCATGCATCTGCATATGAGTATGCAACATTAATGGCCTTTTAAGCTTCGTTCATGTGAATTACAGTAAAATTTTGAATATGTAAGAGTTAAATAATATGGGGTTGGTTAGAGGATGTCATCAGAATTTTATAAAGTGGGGCATGGCCCAAAATCAGCAGGGAACCACTGGTCTAGAGGGATGAATTTAATCCCATTGTCCGAGGTAAATTAAGTTAATGTCACTTGGTCATTTTAATTCATTTGAATCTGTGATATTAGATGTCACCTTAGAAAAAAGCAGCTTCAGATTACTATCGCCTAAAATTCTATTTACAATCAATAGTGAATATCAGAATTTAAACAAAGATAATTAAATTTTGTGTAATTTTTATTTCATCTTATCTTGCTGTTGTTTATCTTAACTTTTCGATCTTAGTTTCCACTGGATCAATTTCATGAAATATTATTCTAAATCAATACTCTAATTCAGCATTAAAATGATGAAATTTTAACTCTTATCCCAAGTAGTAGCAGTCACAACAACAATAATACTCCAGTTGGTTGGTTGGGTTTTATGGCATATCAACCTTTGTAGGTTATTTAATGCCAAATCTATTTTTAAGCAAATAGTTCTATTTCAAACAATTTAGTTTCTTATGAGCACATAGTTTCGATGTCAAAACAGCTCTATTTCAAGCAGTTCAGTTTAGCCAAACTACACAGTTTAATTATCAAAAATATTTCTATCTCAAGCTATTCGGTTTAGTCAAAAAGTTCCAATTCAAAGAAATCAGTTCACCATAAGTACACAGTTAAGGTTCTATTTAAATCCATTTTTATACAAATAATCTATTCTATTTCAAATAATTCAATTTAGCATGAGTACACAGTTTAATTTTCAAAAAACATTTCTATTTCAAGTTATTCAATTTAGTGAAACAGTTCTAATTCAGCCAATTCAGTTTAGTATAAGTATAGATTTTGTTTACACACAGTTAAATGTCAAAATAGTTCTATATTAAACAATTTAGTTTAGCATAAGTACAGTTTCGATGTCAAAAAACAGCTCCATTTTAAACAATTCAGTTTAGCATAAGTACATAGTTTAATGACCGAAAACATTTCTATTTCAATCTGTTCAGTTTAGTCAATCAGTTCTAATTCAACTTAACATAAGTATGCAGTTTAGTTTTATTTAACCCTTAGATAGAGCCCTATCAGGTACTACCACTCTGAGCCACAGTGGACCAGGCAGCAATGGCAATGAAGGGGTACTCTGCATTCCCCAAAGCTCTAGCATTACTGCAACATCTCCATCAGACTGTTTAGTGTCATATCCAGGACATTCACTGGGAGGGGGTCTTACCCCCTCTGCAGAGAAGCGGTCGGTGTATTCTACAGCTGCAGTCAACTGGGCAAAATAATACTCCAAGGAGTCAAAAGTTTTGCAATATTTTGGTCATGTGCAAGTTTGTGGTACATATCATGTGACTAAAGTAGTTCAAGCTACCAAAAATTGCCTGTTGTGAAAGCATTGGTTGCACAAAAGGTAAAGGTGCAGTACAGGTACCAGGAGGTTCAGGAAATTTCACTCAAGTTGCCAAAACCTTGACTCTCAACCAAGATCAGGTAGGCCTAAAATTGTAGATTTCAAGGTCATGTTTCAAGCAAAAGCAGAAAACCTTGTAAGTAACATTCAGAGAGTATCAGGTGAGCTGAGCATCTCATGATCCAGGGTGGTTTGTCATATTCATGACCTCAGCAAAACCATCCACAGCTGCCAAACCAAGCCTCATGTTACAAAATATTGCAAAACTTTTGACTCATCTTATTAATACAAATATCTTTAAATGTCTTCGCTGAAGCTTGTTATCTTTATTAACTTTTTATCACAATTTTTAATCTTACTAACCAAATATGTGAAAATTCTATGATTTAATGAGGATAAACAAATATGAGAATTAATTTTTATTTATTGCGGACTTTTTGTCCTCAACTTAGTAGTTTTTTTGTGTTGTAAATCACCTGAAGAAGTCCAGAGGTGAAATTTGGCCGAAACGTAGTGAAAGAAGAAACAACACAAAAAACTACCAAGATGAGGACAAAAAGTCCACAATAATTAAAAATTAATTCTCAATTTAATTTGAAAATTATTTGAAAATCTGTTTTGTGATCACTATTATTACTGATAGATATATCTAAAGATTATTATTGAATAAAGATCGTAAACTTTACTTTACTTTTTAGTATAGTTTAAAGTATTCTTCATACGTAGTAATAATTTTATGATTTTATGTAATTATTTCTTTTTAATAATAGTAATTTGTTTGCACACAATTATCTGGTCGCAAATAATCAATAATGATCCCTAGTAAACAATTATATAAAAATAATTTACGATTACATGTCATCAAATATTCTTATTGAATACAAATAATTTTTTACTGATCTATTTGACCCATAGATAGGACCCTAACTGGTGCCACCTCTCCAGGTCAGAGTGGACCTGGGAGTAATGGTAATTGTTGTGTTCTGGTTAGTGAACACAAGTAGTAGTAATAAGACAAACCACGATATGTGAGGAAAATAGTTATATTTACAGGAAAGAGTATTTACAAGAGAGAGACTGTTAGTAATAAGAACATAGGATTAGTGATAGAGTAAGGATAGACTTCAACAATAGGAACGGCTCTTCTGGTCTGACTTGTAGGTTTATCCCCAGACTGATCTCTGCTACTGCCATATATAGCAGATGGAACAGCTTATTATGCTGAAAAGGTAGGTGATACCCAACAGTAATGAAAGGGTATGTCACACTTCCCAGATCCCTAAAATGGCAGCCTCATCCGATGCAGTTTACTATCATACTTGAGATATCTGGGGTTTTTTTTAAAGGGAGGTGGAGTATATAACCCCCAGGAGAGAATGCATTCTGCATATTCTAAGCCCAAGAGATGGTGTGGTCTTTTTTCGTTTGATAGCTCTGTTATGTTTCCACTTATAAAGTCATTTTATCTCAATATTAATTTGACCAAAAATGTTGAAATACAAATGAATTTAGGTCGTTGTTTCTTTCATTGTTTGGTATTTTGAGATTTAAGCGATTTTAAACATTTGTTGGGTTTTTTCTCGCTTTTTTCATCATATGAATCTTATCTAGATCAAAGTTATGATTGTTTTTATTTCTGTTTTACGACAGTGTTAAGGTCATCATTTGCAATCAATGAGTATTTGCATATCTTAAACAGTTCCATATACAAAATGGAGGTGCCCGTGGTGTTATGGTTATCGTCGTAGGAAATGGACACGGCGATACGAATTCAAATCCTGGACAAGACTGATTGATTCACATAGCACTAAGACCCTTGGGAAAGGTATGAACCCAATTATTCTCCCACCAGCTATGGGTAAATAGTAGGGCAGACTGGGTTCTTCAGTCTTGGTGAGGCAACTAGTTTATGAGAAGGAAAACTCTGAATTCAAACCTGTTAAACTCCGCTTTAAAATTGACCTTGTGTCATATCCTGCCCGAGCGGAGGGGTTGGGTAAATATGTATATATATATATATATATATATACACACAAAATGGCTGCTACCTTGATTCTGTGTACAGTCATCATGCAATATTTTACTATAGAATCATAAACTCTGCTAAGAATGGATGTGACATTTTAAGCCAGTAAGTCATTTAAAGTCTCTAACATAAATTTGGCACTCATAAGATTTCATTATCAGAGAATCCTGTCACACATCTGTGCATTTCAGAATGCCTTTTAGGTTAGAGTTGATTTAAAGGCATATCAAACCTTCATGGTTATTAAATGCCAAATCCTGTTTTTATTATTAGGAAGATGAGCAAGACATGCGGGAGAAGCAAGAAGAACTCATAAGTGACATTTTCCTATGGACCCCTTCACATGGGCGTTCATGTGTTGGCCGACCAGCAAGAACTCATCTACAACAGCTCAGTATGGACACAGGATGTAGTCTAAAAGACTTGCCAGAAATGATGGATGATAGGGACAAATGGTGTGAGAGAGTAAGGAAAATCTGTGCTAGCAGTGTAACATGATGATCATGATATATATATATGATTTCTAAGTCGATAGTCTGTAGGTAATTTTATTTTTAAATGAGTTAGAGCTAATTTGTTTGCACATAAATGCTTTCAAATATTGCTACAGTTTGCACAGAGTCAAATGGTTTTAAGTATTGTAATCTAACACTAATAATTCTATTTAATATGAATTTTCTGTTAGCTCACAGTGAAGTGGTTAAAAGTATTGCTATTTAACACTAATAATTCTATTCATCACAATTCGTTTGCACACAATTAAATGGTTCCAAGTATTGTTATGAAATACCAATAATTCAATTTAGCATCAGTCATTTGCTTGCACATAGTTAAATGGTTTTAAGTATTGAAAATGATTAAATACTTCTATTTGACCCTTTGATAGCACCTAATCAGGTTTTGCCACTCTGGGTCAGAGTAGAACTGGGAGTAATGGCAATAAAGGGGTACTCCACATTCCCCAAAGCCCCAGGACTCAAGCCTCACCATCAGATGTCATACCCAGGATACAAGTTCTACTTGACTCATAGAATGGACCCTAACAAGTACATTCACTTTGGGTCGGGGTAGAGTATGGCAGTAAAAGGGTTACTCCATATTCCCCAAACCTCTACAACTGGTGCCTCACCTTCAGAAGCAGTTTAGTGTTATATACAGGATACTTCTTTCAAGGAGTGTCTTAT
This sequence comes from Sepioteuthis lessoniana, assembly GCA_963585895.1. Lineage (NCBI taxonomy): Eukaryota > Metazoa > Mollusca > Cephalopoda > Myopsida > Loliginidae > Sepioteuthis > Sepioteuthis lessoniana. The sequence goes on along the minus strand of OY757938.1, from coordinate 60,887,390 downwards.
CTATCAGTCGACATGCAGTTGTTGTAGAATACAACCACAGATAAATACCTTGTAAGTCCACATTATAACGTGTATATTATTTTCCACTAAGTTGTTTCATTAGGTTGCTATTTCATAATCCACCTGTAGCCTCCTTTTGACAAGAAGTTAAATGGCTTCTTCTTCAGGTTCTACTCCCGCAGACCTAAGGCAGGAATCATCTTTCAGAGGATAAAGCTCTCATCATCATCATGTCATGCCGCTAGCACGGATATCCCTGACCCTCTCTCGCCACTTCTCCCTATCATTCATTGCCTCTAGCAGGTCTTCAGGTCTACATCCCATATCCTCACATAGCTGCTGTATGTATGTTCGAGCTGGTCGTCCTGCTTTTGATCGGCCATATGTGGGGGTCCACAGAAGTACATCACTTATGAGCTCATTCCTGCTTCTCCAGCAGTGTCCTGTATGTCTGGTTCGTCTAACTTGGACAGTTTTCGTGATGGGAGGCAGGTAGCTGTATAGTTGGTGCCTTGTGGGGTGTTGCCGCCAGGACTTGTTTAATATTGCTTGCAACATTCTTGTGTAATTGCCATGTAGCTTCTTATCCAGCCATTTAGTTAGCGTCCAAGTGGTGCAACCATATAGCAGTATTGATACAACCACTGCCTGGAAGAAACTGCATTTCATTTTATTGGTCAGGTCTGATCAATAAAATGAAAATTGTTTAATGGCATATCAACTCTTTTTAGGTTATTTAATGCCAAAGCCATTCTCCTAGAAGAACAGTAGTGGTACTATTTAACCCATAGCTGGGAGGATAAGGGGGTTCATACCTTTCCCAAGGGTATTTGCCCGAACGTGAACGTAATAGCGCGACTGGAGTATGAACTCGCGTACTACGATTCCGCAGTCCATCGCTTTAACCATTATACCACGAGGACATGCCCAAGAAGAACAGTAGTGATGCTATTTAACCCATAGCTGGGAGGATAAGGGGGTTCATACCTTTCTCAAGGGTATTTGCCCGAAAGTGAACGTGATAGCGCGACTGGAGTTCGAACTCGCGTACTACGATTCCGCAGTCCATCGCTTTAACCATTACACCACAAGGACACCCCCCTATTTCTAAGCATTCCTTTGTATAGAATTGTATGGGTTCAATTATTTCTATCTAACCACAACAGTTTCAGTTAACAAATAATGATCTTTAGTAAATAATTATAGCTTCAAGTAACTATTCTTAGTATGAATAATTTGCACACAGTTAAAATGATATTAAGGTTAGGTTAAGTTTCTTTGTTTAATGGCATATCAACCTTCATAGGTTATTTAATGCTAAAGCCATCCTTGAAGAAGAACAGTAGTGATCCTATTTAATCCATAACTGGGGGGGTAAGAGGGTGTATACCTCTTGCAAGGGCATCAGTCCAAAAGTGAACGTAATAGCTTGACTGGAGTTCAAAGTCACTTACTTTGAGGCCACAGTCCGTCACTTTAGCCCTTTCGCCAAAGGAACTTCTCTTATATGGTATCAAGTATTCCTATCTAATATCAGTAAGTTTTAAACAGATCTATTTGATGGTATTGGATTCTCTTTAGTATAAGCTGTACACAAAATTGTCATTATTATTTATGAATTTTCTCAACAACAGCAGGCACTTCTGATAAAAATTGGACAATCAGAGACGAGGACTGAAAGCATTAAAAATCATTAGTGACTGTCTTCAAATGCAAATTGCTTGGTGGAACTTTCTGCCAGGAAGACGTATCTTCAGGATTTTAATACCAGAAGAAATCTACAGACTAGGATTACCAACAATGGATTCTGTGAACACAACTTAACTTCTACAATGGCAACAAGGATTTTAACAGATGAGAATTCAGGTCAGAGTGGACCAAGGAGTCATGGCAATGAAACGGTAACTCCATAATCTCCAAAACTATAGCCTCATCATCAGTTTACTGTTATACTGTCTTAGGATAGCTCATTTAAGGATGCAGTCTATGTATTCTAAGCCCCACCAACAAGTTGATGGTTTGAGAAACTAACGCAAGATATCTTAAGAAAAAAAAAAGTCTAACATAAGACTATAAGTACGTATTTACCCAATTGCTCCACCATGGATAAGATGTGGCAAAAGGTCAATTTTTAACTAGAGTAAAGCTGGTTTGAATTGAGAGATTTTGTTTTCCTAGACTGGTTGCCTAAGCAAGGTGAAAGAACCCAGTCTGCCTTACTATTTATCGAAAGACAGAGAAGGGGAAAACAGATGGATTCCTACATCTCACAAAGGCATTAGCATTATGTCAAAGGCAAATAGTCCCATTCAGAATTTCAACTAGAATGACCAATTCCTTTTCCTACGAAAATAACCACTACAAATATAGAGACAGTCAAGAAAGACACTTGAAGTAGATTTTTCTTCCTTTTCTTTGTCATTCCTTTCTTTGTTAAAGGGCATATCAACTTTTATAGGTTACAGTGAGGTGCTGCTTCCAGGATTTGTTCAAAACAACGTGCAGCAGAGTTGTTCTCATCTAACTTTTTCTCTAAGCAATTCATTCAGGTGAACACATTTAAATTCTTCGACATAAAGCAGCCCTTGTAGAAGAACAGCAGTGATACTATTTAACCTATAGCTGGGGGGGGGGGCAAAGGGAGTTCATGCCTTTCCAAGAATGGTCTGGTTTAATTTCTTTGTTTAATGGCATATCAACCTTCATGGGTTATTTAATGCCAAAGCCACCCTTGTATAAGGATAGTAGTAGTAGTAGTTGTACTTAACCCATAGCTTGGGAGGATAAGGGGGTTCATAGCTTTCCCGAGGGTATTTGTCTGACAATGAATGTAAAAGAGTGACTGAAGTTGGAACTCACTCACTACGATTCCACAGTCCAGTGCTTTAACCATTACACCACAAGGAACTCTCCCCCACTGCCGCCTTTCCCAAGGGTAATAGTCTGAAAATGAACATAATAGTGTGACTGAAGTTGGAACTCACTCACTACGATTCCGCATTTTAACCATTACCCTGTCATATGGTTAGAGTCCAAAATTGCTTATTATGATGCCCCACTCCAGCATGTTAACTACTGCGCAATGGAGACTCCTTCTTCGTCTTTAATTAAGTAACTACGTAATACTAACAAACGTAAAGGAATTAATGAAGGCTATCTTTTCACTCATCTCAACTTCTTTTGACAGGCATACGCTCAAGTTAATCAATACAATCATACAAGAGTAGGGGGCGCTGTATTGATATTTACAAGATAGAAAATCAAATATTTTGACAAGAGGATATTGGCAGTGATACTGAGGATATTGGTGTCAATAGAATTATGACAGAACCAATCAAAATCATTGATGCTTCTAATTGTTCTCAAGTAAAAATGCCAATAAAACAGAATAATTCTTGCATCAGAAGAGAAGGTACTTTTTATGATCAAAAATTATCGAGACTGTAGATTACAATTTTCTAATTTAAAATTTTCAATAAAATGAGAAAATTTAAATAAACAAATGATGTCTACACGTCAAGACGACTCAGTACAAATTTAGATAAATAAATAAATTAAAAAAACTAGTCTCAATATCTTTAAAGAAAAAATTTTTGCAAAAACAAAAGACTGAGTGCAGCATTGCTCATACTCATCACATTGAATTCTTTGTAACTTTTTGTTTCTTGAACTAAAAATTCATCACTAAAAAGATTTGAAAATGAGAAGAAGATTAAAAAAAACTAAGATGGTACAGTTGTATATCACATAAAAAGACAAGTTTCAAAAGGTGTTTGGATCCAATGAAAAACTTACTGGAATAAGCGTGTTGAATGTCTAAGTGGACTCTCTAGAAGAAAATGTCTCATATACAATAAACACTCAAAACAAAACCACCAAGATCTTTAAAATCAGCTGTAAACTGCTTAAAAATTTATCTTGTCTTGTATCCTCTCCGTGGCTGAAGGGTTGGATGAATCCATTCACTACCAACTCAGGGATTGAACTCACAACTCCAAGTTAACAAGATATACCATTACACTTATCAACTAGATGATGTGTCTTTTGTGACTATAGTAACAACCTTGATCACGACAATAGTTAAAGTACATCCGTCATAATACATGTTAGTCTCTTTGTTAGTCCAAGAACATCTGTATATAATAATAATTTCTCCTTACAGAAATTTAGAAAACTCGTACCTGTTTTTCATCAGCAGAAATAAAATTATATAAAAAGAGTTACCTGGTTGTGTTATTTCTTAAAAATCATAAAAAATCCTTTAGACATTCGACTCACCTGAAATGAAAGAAAAAAAATAAATAAATAAAAATAATGAGAAAAAAATTACAAATGAAAAAATGATAATTTAAAATAATTTAAAGAAACATAACATATAGTAAGTGGATAAAACATGAGCAAAATTAAATTAATTTTCATAAAATCATATATAAGATTAATAAAAAAAGGTCTTATTTCATATATAAACAAACATCAGCAAAATTTTTCGTGTTAAAAATATCAGCAAAAATAGCCCTTGTGCAATAATCACAGGAATCAGCAAAAATTACAGATGCTGAATAATCAGAGAAATCAGCAAAATAACCCATGTGCAATAATAATAGAATTCAGCAAAAACTGCGCACAGTTATTATTCCATCCAGGGAAAGGATTTTGTGTTTTGTTTATTGGCACATCAACCTCTGTGGGTCATTTAATGCCAAGGTAGGTAAGGTTTTGTCTTCTACATGGGTTTTAGGACATGGTTTTTTTTTTTTGGTGGGGGGTCCAATAGTTCTTGATTCTATTTGGCCAGATATTAGTGAAAAGGCAGGGAAAGGAGTAGTGCCCTCCCTACACATTGGTATAGTAGCTATCGAAAAGGGAGCCTTAGGGTCACTCTTTACTATGGTCGCCAACAATAATTATTCCATCTCAATACAAATAAATAGATACTCTCACTCCAGGTCAGAGTGAAATAGGGAATAATGGCAAATAAGGAGTATTCTACATTGCCCAAAGGACTGGAGCCTCACCATCAGATGCAGTTTAATGTCATACCCGGGACCGCCATTTTATGGAGAACTTTATGATCAGTAAAGAAGGTCATGCTGACTGTCTTCTCATCATGAACTGACTCGCGACTACTGATTTCCATGAGAATGGTGCAACTGTAAACACTGTGTCTATTACCAAATCCATAGGTAACATTCACCTTATTTACTGAATGATATGCACTCACACACACAGTTTATATATATATATATATATATATATATATATATATATATGCACATACATATCAATGGAATAGGATTTAACCATAGTCAAATGGTTCCAAGTATTGCTACGTAATACCAATAATTCAATTTTTGCATACAGTTAAACAATTTCAAGCATTCCAAACTAATAGTTTTATTTGCACACAGTTTAATGGTTCCAAGTATTTCTATCTAACATTAACAATTCAATATCATTCATTTGTTTTCACTCAGTTAAATAGTCCAACAGTTCTATAGGACCCTATCAGGTACTACCACTTCAGGTCAGAGTGGGCCAGGGAATAATGGCAATGAAAAAGTACTTCACATTTCCTGAAGCTCTAGGACTTAAGCCTCACCATAAGATTGTTTAGTCATATCAGGACACTCATTGGGGGTGGGTCTTGCCACTCAGCAAAGATACGGTCAGCGTATTCTACAGTTCCAACTGACTGGGCTGAAAACTAATGTGAGTTCCTTTTCGTTGTATAATTTAGGAATGTGTTATATATCTCGAAAATGTACTTTGCTATATTCAGAAATAAAGAGTGCTCAATATTGTTGATACTGTAGACACTGAGTCGGTGGTGCTTGGCAACTGTCAGTTCTTGGCCCACACATTCATCAGGACATATTTTTATATTATTGACTAATTTAATTATATCAACAAACACAAACTAGATTTTAGAGAATATGGCTATCAGTAAAATTCTATAAAACGTGCCATTCACAGACCCCAGGAAATGAAACACTGATTTTAACAAAAAAAGATCAACATTCAATAATTCCTTATCCATGAGCAAAAATTATCAAGAATCACAGCAAAATCCTTTGAATAAAATCAAAACTGACAAATCTATTTCGACAGATCTTGGTGAGGAAGTCATCAAAAACCACTGACTTGGTACTTCTACCACCCTCACATAGATCTACAGATGCTCCCCCACCAATATTGAGCATTCTTTCTTTATAGATATTGGAAACTATGGTTGTTGTTTGGTGTTTTATGGCATCTCAATCCTTGTGGGTTATTTAACACCAAATCTTCTTTATATATGTAAATATAAAAAATGTATGATTTAATTTGGTTTTGTGGCATATCAACTGTTGCAGGTTATTTCATGCCAAATCTTCTTTATACAAATATATTAAATACATATATGATTTGTAAACATATTTTTAGATAACTTTCATGGAAGAGCCTGAGATCTATTTTGCTCACAGTTAAAAGGTTCGAAGTATTGCTACATAACAGTCACCATTTAATATCAGTCATTTGTTCGCACAGAAAGTTTTTCTATTTGACCCATAGATCGGACTTTAGGCCAGAGTTGACCTGGGAGCAATGGCAATGAAGGAATACTCCACATTCCTCAAAGCTCCAGCATTACTCGAGCCTCACCATCAGATACTTTTCCATCATATCCAAAGCACTCGTTGGAGGGAGGGGGTCTTACTTCTCAGCAGAAATGCAGTTGGTGTATTATACAGCCCCAGCAAATTGGGCCAAATCTGTGTGGATTATTTAATGCCAAATATTGTTTTTATATATAAGCGAATAGTTGGTGGGTAACTCTATATTTAAACAAGGTTTGGTTTCTTCGAGCACTCTGGCAAAGGAACTTAGGGCTGCTGCTTGCATAATGCAAAGCTCTTTGAATGAATTGAGCACTCTGGTATCCGGTAAGGTATAAAATGTATACAAACGAACGCTACTACTTAATACCTTCTAATTCCCTAGCTGATTTGGTACGCTTGTTGGCTGAGCGGTATTGATACTAAGTCTAACGTAAAGTTGGGAAAGTTTTGATCCCAGCTTCAAGCGTCCTACGTGTCTAGCCACACTGAAGAGTTGTGATACAACAAAACAGTCAGTCAGTGGATGATTAGATATATAATAATAATAATAAATAAATATATATTATATATGTATATTTAATCCATGGAAAATATTTTTCTGCAACCTAAGGTTTCTTGAAGTTTTTATAACATAATAATAGCTCTATCATAGATATTGAGCACTCTCCATATTATATTTCACTTAGTTCGACAAATAACCACATAGTGATTTACTGATGACCAACACTTTAAACAAGTCATTAGAACTCATTAAATATCCAACACTAATAATTCCATTTAATTTTAATCATTTGTTTGTAGATGGCTCAATGGTTTCAAGTACTGCTATCCAACACAAATAATTCTATTTGATATAAATCATTTGCTTGCATATAGTGAAATGTTTTCAATTATTTAACATTAGTAATTCTATTTATCAAGTATTCCTATGTAATCAAAATAATTTGGATACAGCTGTGCTGTTTCAAATTACTAATGATGATAGTCCTTAGTAAATGATTGATCAGTTCTATGGGACCCTAAATGGTATTACTAATCCAAGTCAGGGTTGACCTGAGAATATAGGCGATGAAGGAGTACTCCACATTCCTCAAAGCTCAAGGACTGGATGGTCATATCCATACACTTATTTGGGATGGGAGGGGCCTCAACTCTCTGCAGAGGTGCTGTTGGTGTATTCTACAGTCTCAGCCAACAGAGTGGATAGCAAACTATATATATATATATATATATATATATATTATATTATGAGAGTGTTGGTCATCAGTAAATCCTTATGTGGTTATTTGTCGAACCAAGTGAAATATAATATGGAGAGTGCTCAATATCTATGATAGAGCTATTATTATGTTGTTATAAAAACTTCAAGAAACCTTAGGTTGCAGAAAAATATTTTCCATGGATTAAATATAATATATATTCATTTATTATCATTATTATATATATATATATATATATATATATATATATATATAGTCATCCACAGACAGACTGTTTCGTTGTATCACAACTCTTCAGTGTGACTAGACACATAGGACGCTCGAAGCTGGGATCAAAACCCGCCCAACTTTACGTTAGACTTAGTATCAATACCGCTCAGCCAACAAGCGTACCAAATCAGCTAGGGAATTACAAGGTATTAAGTAGTAGCATTTGTTTGTTTACATTTTATACCTTACTGGATACCAGAGTGCTCAATTCATTCAAAGAGCTTTGCATTATGCAAGCGGCAGCCGTAAATTCCTTCGCCAGAGTGCTCAAACCCCATGGGGGAGTGTATATATATATATATATATATATATATATATATATATAGAGAGAGAGAGAGAGAGAGAGAGAGAGAGAAACTTTGATATGATGCACAAAGATCATTTCTAATTTGATTGTTAATCAAGTCAATTCCATATTTTTCATGCAATCAGCTATAGTTTTAGCTTGGTTTCTTTATTAAATCATCATCATCATATCGTGCTGGCAGCACGGATATCCCTGACCCTCTCTCGCCACTCCTCCCTATCGTTCATCGCCCTAGGCAGGTCTTCAGGACAACAACCTGTATCCTCACATAGCTGCTGAATGTACGTTCGTGCTGGTCGTCCTGCTTTTGCGCGGCCGTGTGTGGGGATCCATAAGAGTACATCTCTTATGAGTTCATCTCTGCTTCTCCAGCAATGTCCTGCATGTCTGGTTTGCCTAACTTGAATAGTTTTCGTGATAGGGGGCAGGTGGCCATACAGTTGGTGTCTTGTGGGGTGTTGCTGCCAGGACTTGTTCAGGATTGCACGCAGCATTCTTGTGTAATTGCCATCTAGTTTCTTCTCCAGCCGTTTTGTTAGCGTCCATGTAGTGCATCCATATAGCAGTATCGATGTGACCGCTGCCTGGAAGAAACTGCGTTTCATTTTATCGGTTAGGTCTGATTTCCATATAGTCGATAGCCTATTGATAGCTGCCCATGCTTTCGTTAACCTCGTTTCGATGTCCTTTTTGGTTGATTCGACGCTGCTTCCTAGGTACGTGAATTTGTCTACTAGTTTAAGAGGGGTTCCTTCTAGAGTGGAGATGTCCCCCGTTTGGTTATAGCACATATATTCCGTTTTGTGTGCATTAACATGGAGGCCTATGCTTGCTGCTGCTCGTTCCAAACTATGCAGAAGTGTTTCGGCTTGGTCAGGTGTATTTGCCAGTATCGCTATGTCATCGGCGTAGTCGGCGTCGGTAATTGTTGTTGCGGGGTATCTTCTGCTTCTTTTCTTCGTCAGTTCGAAGCCATTCTCTTTGATTTTGTCAATCGATGTTCTAAGTACGTAGTCTAGACAAATGATAAAGAGATACGGAGCCAGCGTGTCCCCTTGTAGTACTCCTGCTACAATGTCGAAGTATTCTGTGTCTCCATCTGGTGATCGTACTTTTACTTTAGTGTTTCTATAGAGAATCGTTATTGCCGCTACGGTTTCTTTAGGTATGCCGTACGCTAGTAGGATTAGTTCCATCTTTCCTCTGTGAATGGAGTCGAAAGCCTTGGTAAAGTCGACAAATATTAATGTCGCTTGTAGGTTCTTTGCCCGTACACCTTCAAGGATTCTACGGATGGTTAATATTTGTGATGTCGTAGATCTATTTCTTCGGAAGCCATTTTGGTTTTTTCTAAGTATGTTGTCGATTTTGGGTTCTATTCGGTTTCGTAGTAGGGCATTGTAGATTTTGGCAGCTATGGATGTAAGTGTTATGCCTCGGTAGTTTTTGGCTAATCCGAGGTCCCCCTTTTTAGGGAAGGGGAGTATGCATCCCTTCGTCCATCTATCTATCGGATTTTGATTGTATACTGCGTTGCAGTGTCGGAGCAGTATGTCGTCGAATTGTCTGGTCTTCCATACTTCCGGGGGAATTTCGTCCAGCCCTGCAGCTTTCCTATTTTTAATTTTTCTGAGAACCGAGTCGAGTTCTTCTTGTGTGAACGGTCCAAGTTTAATGTCTAATTGTTTGCTAATTATTCTGGTGATTGGTTCATGCGTTATTTTTGGTGGGTTTCCAAGTAAGTTTTCGAAGTGCTGTTTCCACAGTTTTATTCTTTCTTGTTGGTTTGCTGCTTTAAGTTTTGCTTTGGCTGTGTTCTTTCTTCTGCTCACTTCGTTTATTGTTTGCCAGGCAATTCTAGATTGTCTATCTTCCACCGAGTCTCTAATCTTATCTATCTGATTTTGAATGTATTCTGTCTGTTCCTTTATATATATGCCTGCTAATTGATATTGTGCCATTTTTAGTTTTAAGGCATTTGTGTTTGTTGGGTTTTTTCGATAGTTTTTGGAGGCTGTTTTCACTAGTGCACGTTTTTCTCTCACCGCTAAAGTTTCCCATGGGACTCTATATTTAGTTTTAATTTTTGTTGGAATGTATTTTGCTGCTGCCTCAAGGTGTGCATTGACGAAATTTTCGTATTCGTCGTTTGGTGTACTTTTTTCCGTCTTTTCTTGTAGTGTTTCGAATCTGTTTCTTAATTCTAATACATATTTATCTCTTACATCTTTGTTGTTTAATAGGGCCCAGTTATAGTGTTTGGTGGTCGCTGTTCGTTTGTCGTTTTTTCGTAGGCTTAACCGTATTTTCGCCGTGACTATTCGGTGATCGGTGGACACACCCTCAAAAGAGGAGTATGCCTCGCAATTCAATGCACTATTTACTGATGGGCAGGATATGGCACAAGGTCAATTTTTAAGTGAAGTTTAACAGGTTTGAATTCAGAGTTTTCCTTCTCCTAGAATAGTTGCCACACCAAGGCTGAAGAACCTAGTCTGCCCTACTATATTACCCATAGCTGGAGGGAGAATAATTGGATTCATACCTTTCCCAAGGATATTACTGCAATGCAAAATGCAATCAGTCTCACCCAGGAATTAAACTCGTGTCGCCACGTCCATTTTCTATGACGATAACCATTATGCCACGGGCACCTCTATTGAATAGAATATCAACCTTCATGGGTTATTTAATGCCAAAGCTATCTTTGTAGAAGAACAGCAGAGAATACCATTTAAACCCTAACTGTAGGGAACCAGAGAGTTTGTCCAAAAGTGAACAAATGAGCACAACTGGAGCTTGAACCCACTCACTACGATGCTGAAATCCAGCACATTAACCACTATGCTATAGGGACTCCCCTACCCAACCCTGATCAACTTTATGTTAGATATTTCAAGTCAACAATGAAAAAGAACTGTACATATTTGCCAAAGATTTAAGAACAGCAAATCTTGTGTTCTAAGAAGCTAATCAGAATTTTTCTTTGTTTACAATTCTTTTGGCCATATTTTTTATATCATGTTAATACTTCTCTATTGACAAAATCTTGTTAACATTCCTTTTCCTATGGTTTCATTAAAACATTTAGCGTCATCTTCCCCCAGTCCTGAAACACCGATTACCTCTGCCTGACAAGCAATATTAATAAAATTCTGAGAATTTAGTTTCATGGCTAAGAACAATTGCTGTATATAAAACTCATGTAAGGCAAAATTTTCAAATTAAAACGAAGGTTTTGTGGTATATGTTCAAAGTTTGGCCACTTACATCACAATTATGTTGTCATAAATATTACTTGCCATCAATAAAAATCTTGACAAAATATCTTGTTCCTAGCATGCCACAATGAAGTAGTGTAATCATTACTGATATAGAAAATGGAATATACAACACAAATACTGCTAAGGCTGCTTATGTTCATTTAGCAATAACACCTTGGGGAAAGGCATGAATTCTCCTCTCCCTATAAATAAATAAATATATATATTTAATGTACTAAATAGAGGTGTAGTGCAGTCTATCAGTTATCAGAATAGAAAAGGGCTATCATTGAATTTGAAACTTTAGCTGGTGGTATCAAAATAATGTCTTTACAAATACTCTGTATACAATCTTGAAAAGATATCTTGTGCCTAGCATGTTGCAATGCTAAATGTACAAGAGAATGATGACTAAGCACTACCAGATAGAAGCAGCTAAAACCTGTTATTCCTTTAAATGACCTTGAAAGGGTCTCACCCAAATATTTAAGTGATAAAACGAGCTTTTCGCCCTTTTTACTACAGCCATTTGCTTTTAAAAATCTTTATTTTCGTTCGTTATTCTTCTTCTGCCGATTAACCACATCATGCATGTTTGTGTCATATAATGGTTTAACCATGTCATAAAAGATATACATAATGGGATTTTTATCAAGAAAGAAAGACAGCTCTGAAAAAATAATGTGTAAATAGCTTTACATATAAAAAAGAAAAAAAAAATTCTCATGACAGTCTGGCCAGGTAATTTTTTCCCCCTAACAATAGTCATTTCAATATGTTTTCAAAGAGGAAATGTTTAACTGCTACTGTTAAAGCAGCAGTGAAAGAATAGAGACTCCATCTTTGTCAAATGCTTCTTTTTACAATGCATATTTCTATCTCACACCCAATTCCTTTCTGTTTTATTGAATTTTTTTAAAATCTAAAATGAATTCCAAAGAAAAGAGATGCTTTAAATGCATAGCATAAAAATAAATTGATGAATAAATAAAATAAATAACCAAAATAAAACCAACAAATTCAATACTTTTTTAAAAGACTTTTTCTAGTTTACAAAGAAACAAAGAAAACAAAAAAAAATACTATTATTTGTAAGCATTAAATGCTAAACAAATCAGATATTTTTTGCTTTTTGATTTCCTATTTTCTTTGGCTGAACATATATAAACATCATGAATTGTCCTGGAGTAAATCTATCAAACAATTGAAAGTTATTACTATGGTAGTCCAGGTGTAGGACTTTTATTTAACTCAGCTCTGTATTCATTGCATACAAGATTGTGATTGATTTTAATGACAAGACAATTCATATTTACTTGTTTTATACTGAGAGGTTTGGGAATTGCATTCATTATACATTAATATCTACATTTTTTGTGTACTTGTTTCTTAAGATTTAGTTGGTTAACCAACAACGGCCTATCAACCATTGTAGATTATTTAATGTCAAATCAATTTTTATACAAATCACGAGTTCTTTTTCAAACAATTCAGTTTAGCATAAGTAAGCAGTTTAAATGTAAGTACATAGTTTAATTGTAAAAAACATTTCTATTTCAAGTTATTCAGTTTAGTCTAACAGTTCTAATTCAAACAATTAAGTTTAGCATAAGTACACAGTTTAGTTCTATTTGATCCATAGATAGGACTCTAACAGGTGCTACCACTCCAGGTCAGAGTGGACCTGGAAGCAATTGCAATGTAGGGGTGCTCCACATTTCCCAAAGCTCCAGCATTACAGGAGCCTCACCATCAGATTGTTTAGTGTTATATCCAGGATACTCGTTGGGAGAGTCTTATCCCTCTCCAGAGATGCATTTGGTGTATTCTACAGCCCCAGCCGACTGAGCAAGAGTCGTTTTGCATTGTAATATGATATCAAGTATTCCTATTTAATACAAACAATTTGCACAGAGTTGAAAGGTTTCAAGTATTCCCAACTAATTCTAATAATTATATAGTTTCAAGTAATTATTTCTATTTAATAATAGTCATTTGTTTGCACAGAGTTATATGGTTTCAAATAGTAAGTAAAGTTGGTAACCTTAGTTGAGGATAACCCAAAGGTTCCCTTTTCAATAGCTACTACACCGAGGTGTAGGGGAGGACACTACTCCATTTCATGGATTGCTCTACTTTACCCTTGATCATTACCATATAATGCAGGGTGTTAAGCAAGGCAGCAGCAAGTACCATTTTTTGAGTCTTTGGTATGACTTGACCTGGGATTGAAACCAGGTCTCCCGGACCATTGGCAAACACTACTTATTAGGCTAATTTTTTTTTTTTTGTTTGTTTGTTTTATGGCATATCAACCTTTTCAGGTTATTTAATGCCAAAGCCATTCTCCTAGAAGAACAGTAGTGGTACTATTTAACCCATAGCTGGGAGGATAAGGGGGTTCATACCTTTCCCAAGGGTATTTGCCCGAAAGTGAACATAATAGCGCGACTGGAGTACGAACTCGCTTACTACAATTCCACAGTCCATCGCTTAAACCATTACACCACGAGGACACCCCCTTATTAGGCCAATGGACGCTTACGTAAATAAGCAAAAATATATTCTAGAGTAAATTACTGTGCTGATCCTTACCTTATAATGCTGAGTGTTAAGCAAGGCGGCATCAAGTACCATTTTTTTAGACTTTAGTATAACTCGACCTGGGATTGAACCCAGATCTCCCAGGCCATTGGCAAACAATCTACTTATTAGGCCAATGGCCCAGTAACTAATCATAATAATCCTTAGTAAACAATCATAGCTTCAAGTAGCTGTCTTAATACAAACAATTTAAAGTTATATATAGCTAAGAGAAAATGATTGGTTTTAAATGGCACATCACCTACTTCAGGGTTATTTTATGCCTACAAGTTAGAGAATCACATTCCCTGTGAGTTCATATTTACAGTTTTTGTGAATTTATTTCTCAAGAGAGGTGTTTTGGCATATGGTCGAATCAAATACAAATAATTTTCAAAGGGATCGATTTGAACCATAGATAGGACTCTAACACGCACTCCCACTCTGGACAAGAGTGGACCTAAGAGTAATGACAATAAAGGGGTGACTCAAAACTCACCACATCTGCAGAACTGGAGCCTCACCATCAGATGCAGTTTAGCATCATAGCCAGGACTATTCTTTTTGTGGTGATTGGTTGAGTTTTATAGCATATCAACCTGAATAAGTAATTTTATGTCAAATCCTGTTTATACATATGCAAAATATATGATGCGCAAATGCATAGTTTGTAGATAACATTTTTAAACAAGTCACAGCTCATGGGTTTGCACATAGTTAACTGATTGTAAGTATTCCTATCTAATATGAATAACTCTGTTTACTGTTAATCATTTGTTTGCACACAATTAAATGGTTATAAATATAATTTCTAAGTGAATAGCTTGGAGCTAATTTACTTTTCACAAAGTTCAAGCTAATTTGTCGGCACACCATTAAGTATTGCTCTTGTTTGAAGACAGTTAAATGATTTCAAATATTGCTATCATACATTAATAATTCCATCTAATATCAATCATTTGTTTGCACACAGTCAAATGGTTCCAAGTATTGCTACGTAATACCAATAATTCAATTTTTGCATACAGTTAAACAATTTCAAGCATTCCAAACTAATAGTTTTATTTGCACACAGTTTAATGGTTTCAAGTATTTCTATCTAACAATTCAATATCATTCATTTGTTTTCACTCAGTTAAATAGTCCAACAGTTCTATAGGACCCTATCAGGTACTACCACTTCAGGTCAGAGTGGGCCTGGGAATAATGGCAATGAAAAAGTACTTCACATTCCCTGAAGCTCTTGGACTCAAGCCTCACCATAAGATTGTTTAGTCATATCAGGACACTCATTGGGGGTGGGTCTTGCCACTCAGCAAAGATACGGTCAGCGTATTCTACAGTTCCAACTGACTGGGCTGAAAACTAATGTGAGTTCCTTTTCGTTGTATAATTTAGGAATGTGTTATATATCTCGAAAATGTACTTTGCTATATTCAGAAATAAAGAATGCTCAATATTGTTGATACTGTAGACACTGAGATGGTGGTGCTTGGCAACTGTCAGTTCTTGGCCCACACATTCATCAGAACATATTTTTATATTCTCTTATATTTTACGAAACAATAAGTAAAGTTGGCGACTGTAGTTGAGGGCCACCAAAATGCTCTCTTTTCAATAGCTACAACACTGAGGTGTAGAGGAGGGTGCTACTCCTTTCCCTGGATTACTCCACATTACCCTTGATACGTACCTTATATTGCTGAGTGCTAAGCAAGGAGGCATCAAGTACCGTTTTTAAGGTCTTTGGTATGACACGACCTGAGATTGAACACAGGTCTCCAGGACCTTTGGCAAACACTCTACCCACCAGGCCAATAGCAACATATTATTTACAATTGAACATAAAGGTACATACTTAAAAAAAAAAAAAAATTTCAAAAAACTCTTTCCTATATATTCTCAAGTACAATGAAAGACACTGTTTTCAATAAAGTTATTCTACTCTGCATCACCCATCATCACCATCATGTCGTGCCACTAGCACAGATATCCCTGACCCTCTCTCGCCACTTCTCCCTATCATTCATCACCTCTGGCAGGTCTTCAGGGCTACATCCTGTATCCTCACATAGCTGCTGTATGTATTTTCAAGCTGGTCATCCTTATTTGATCGGCCATATGCGGGGGGGGGTCCATAGGAGTACATCACTGATGAGTTTGTCCCTGATTCTCTAGCAGTGTCCAGCGTGTTTGGTTCATCTAACTTGTATAGTTTTTGTGATGGGAGGCAGGTGGCCATATAGTTGGTGCCTTGTGGGGTGTTGCCGCCAGGACTTGTTCAATATTGCTCGCAGCATTCTTGTGTAATTGCTGTCTAGCTTCTTCTTCTTCAGCCGTTTAGTTAGCGTCCTAGTAGTACATCCATATAGCAGTATCGATACAACCGCTACCTGGAAGACGCTGTGTTTCATTTTATTGGTCAGGTCTGATTTCCATATGATTGAGAGCCTATCGATAGTTGTCCATGCTTTTGTTAGCCGTGTGTCAATGTCTTTTTTGGTTGATGAGACACTGCTTTTAAGGTAGGTGAATTTGTCTACTAGTTTCAGAGAGGCTTCGTCTAGTGTGGAAAATGTCGCCTGTTTGGTTATAACACATATATTCAGTTTTGTGTGCATTGACATAGAGGCCAATGCCTGTGGCGGCTCATTCCAAACTATGCAGTAGTATTTCGGCTTGGTTCGGTGTATTTGCCAGTAATGCTATGTTATCGGTGTAGTCAGCGTCAGTAATTGTTTTTGCAGGGTACCTTCTGCTTCTTTTATTTGTCAGCTTGAAGCCATTTTCTTTGATTTTGTCGATCGAAGTTCAAAGCACGTAGTCTAGATAGATGATAAAGAGGTATGGGGCTAGCGTATTCCCTTGTAGTACTCCTGCTACAATGTCGAAGTATTCTGTGTCTCCATCCTCTTGGGATAATAAAGATAGAGTGACAATGCAATCACTGGACCAACCTAACTTATATATGCTCTATCACTAATATTGAGCACTTCTTATGAATATTGTAAACCATCAAATTTGTAGAAGTCCTGGCTCTTACGTACAGAATAACAACAATAGTAATAAAATTTACAGGCCAAGTAATCTCAACTAGTGTCCATTTGGCAAACAAAAACCAAACAGACTGTAACACACTACAACCCTGAACCAGTACTAAAACAAGCTGGTGTATATATGGTGGACGTAAAGGTGGACAAACCCAACAACGGGTCATTGGCATGACTAATCAGGTGCTGGGCAGATGAATCCCATGGGACAATGGCCAGGATCAAATAATTTGATCGGAGAACTACTGCTGCTCAGATTTAAGGGTGGCTTCTATGGAAACACAGCCATCAAAAGATTACCATGATTCATACTAAAACCGAATGTTCAAACCACGTCGTTCTTCACACAGGTAAAAAAAAAAAAGGCGACTCCTGCTGAGGTTGCCTTCTATAATGAGCTATCGTTCCTTGTTCATAGCATCCCAAAACACAACATTCTAATCATCAGTGGACACATGAATGCCCAAATAGGTAAAAACAAACAACAAATTCAGCTTACACACCTAGTCAATGAGAAATCGGGAACATCTAACAGATTTCACTCAAGAAAATAGATTAACATACCTTAATACTAAATTTCAGAAAAGAAAGGCAAAACTACTGACCAACACCTACGCAAACAATGCTAAAGCAAAGATAGACTACATCCTCATAAATAAGAAATGGAATGATAGCACATTGAATTGCGAGGCATACTCCATATTTGTGTGTCCTCCAATCACCGAATTGTCATGGCAAAGATATGACTGAGCCTATGAAGGAATGCGGCCCAAACAACCACAACCATACACTATGGCTGGTCCCTGCTTAACAACAGGCATATTAGAAATAAATATACATTAACACTAAGAAACAAATTCAATGCACTTCAGGAGATATCAGAAACACCTACTCCAAATGATGAATTTGAGAACTTCGTCAATGCCCACTTAGAAGCGGCAGCAGAATGCATACCGACTAAACTAAGAGCTAAACCTAGAGTTCCATGGGAGACATTAGCAGTTAGAAAAAAAGTGTGCAGATGTAAAAACTGCTTCCCTATGCAACAGAAGGAACCCAACCAATATCAAGGCTCAAAAACTTAAGGCACAAAATGAACTAACGTATACCTAAAAGAACAAGCAGAATAAATCAAAAATCAGATCAAAAGGGACTTGGCTGAAGATAGACAATCTAGGATAGCATGGTATATGGTAAACTAAGTGAGCAGAAGGAAGAGTACTTTGAAAACTAAACTGAAAGCTGCCAGCCAAGAAGAACAAATCCACCTGTGGAAACAACATTTCAAAAATTTACTCAGAAAACCATCAGAAGTTACTCATGAACCAATCACAAAAATCACTAATAATCAACTAGACATCAAACTAGGACAGTTTACACAAGAACTCAACTCTGTACTAAGAAAAATTAAATATAGGAAAGGAGCAGGGCTTGATGAAATACCCCCAGAAGTATGTAAGACAAGGGAATTCAACAACATACAGCTCTGATATGTAATGTTATATATAACTAGAACACAACTGACAGATGAACAAAGGGCTCTATCCTTCCTTTGTACAAGAACAGTGACCGCAGAATAGCTGAGAACTACCGAGGTATAACCCTTACATCTACAGCGGCCAAGATCTACAATGCTCTATGACGTAACCACATAGAACCCAAAATTGAGAAAATACTTAGGAAGAACCAAAATGGCTTTTGGAGAAATTGCACCATGACATCACAAATTTAGTCTATCAATCTAATTCTAGAAAGTGTTTGTGCAAAAAAAACACAAAGCAACACTATAATTCATCAACATCTCCAAGGCATTTGACTCCATTCACAATGGGAAGATGGAGTAAATACTTCTCACCTACAGCTTCCCAAAGAAGCCGTAACAGCCATAAAAACACAAAAGTAAAAGTCCACACACTGGATGGAGACAGACAACTTCAACATGGTAGCAGATGTACTGAAAGGAGATACATAAGCCCTATACCTATTTATTATTTGTCTTGACAACGTCCTTAGAATGTCTAGATTTAATGAAAGAAAACGGTTTCAAGCTGGTGAAGGAAAGAAGCAGAAGATACCTTGCAAAAACTATTATGGACGTGGACTACCCTGAAGACATAACACTTTGAGAAAATTCACCCGCCCAAGCCAAATCCCAGCTACATAGTCTGGAATGAGTAGCAAGTGGCATAGTCCTCCATGTCTAAGAGGCGACAGGTCCACACTAAAGGGTGGTCTTCTGAAACTAGTGGATAAGTTCACTTACCTCGGAAGCAGTGTCTCATCAACCGAGAATGACATAAACACATGACTAGGAAGGCCATGGACAGCTATTGATAGCCTATCAATCATATCAAAATCAGACCTGACTGATAAAATAAAATGCAGTTTTTTCCAAGCAGCAGTTGTGTTGATACTGCACCACATGGACCTTAACCAAACGTATGGAGAAAAAGCTTGATGGCAATTACACAAGAATGCTGCAAGCTGTACTGAACAAATCCTGGAGGCAACACTCCACAAAACAGCAGCTGTACAGCCACTTACCACTCATCATGAAAACAATCCAAATTAGGAAAACCAGACATGCAGGACACTGCTGGAGAAATAAGGACGAACTCATAAACGATGTAAAATGCAAAATGTCAACTCAAGTTACCATGTCCATAAACTATGATGATAATGATTGAACAAAAAAAAATATATATATATATATGCATGCCAAGCAGCACATTGGCCTAGTGGGTAGAGTGTTTGTCAATAGTCCAGGATACCTGGGTTCAATCCTAGGTCGCATCATACCAAAGACTTTAAAAATAGTACTTGATACCTCCTAGCTTAACGCTCAGCATTATAAGCTATGGATCAAGAAAAAGTGGAGCAATCTAAGGAAAGGAGTAGTGCCTTTTCCTACACCTCGGTGTAGTAGCTAATGGAAAGGGAGCCTTTTTGTTGCCCTTGACTCTGGTTGGCCAACATATATAAAAAGTAAAGTTGGCGACCATGCTACTACACCGAGGTGTAGGAGAGGGTGCTACTCCTTTCCCTGGATTGCTCCACTTTACTCTTGATATGTACCTTATATTGCTGAGTGTTAAGCAAGGAGATATCAAGCACCATTTTTAAAGTCTTTGGCATGACATGACCTGGGATTGAACCCAGGTCACCCGAATCATTGGCGAACACTGTACCCACAGGGCTAATGAACCAGTAATTACCAACCTGCAGTTCACGATCTCTAAAACTTTAGACAGTACAGCTCTACATCACCATAATTAGAAGAATCTATGCTTTCCCTATAATCAGCATTTCCTGTCTGGACTCCATCGTTAATTTTTGAAAATAAAAAAAACTATAGAAATACAGTTAAACTATATATATATATACATACATATAAAATTGGTAACAAGGTAATCCAAGTAGAAGGAGAGGTTCATTGAGAAGAAAAGTCAACACTATAGCGTTTCGGTTCTAATGAACCATCATCAGGACGATGAGGGATGATATTAGTGATATTAAATCAATGATGGATGTTTAAAAGTGCAAAATACAGAAACCAAGGGAAAATTTGTATAATAAGAAAAAGTTGTCTGTTTAATTAGTGAATCAGCGTTTGTTTGTTTTAAATTACATCATTTGACTTATTAGAAATATTGTGTAGAATTCATATTCCATTTGTTTATTGAGAAAGATTTTGAATAAAAAGGAGGAAGAAAAGACAAACAAAAAGATATATATATATATATATATATATATATATATATATATATATATATAGGCAGCATTTCCTCCTTTAAACATGTTCAAATAGAACAGACATTTTGTGCCTGCTATCTTTGATTTATTTAGTCTTTGAGCATGTTTGACTTTTAGATAGAATGATTTAGAGTAAGTGTCCTATGTTTCACAAGCACTTTCAGTCCCAACTGGAACCATCTTGTGGGGAGAAAATAATGATATGAAAAAGCCATGATCATCTCTAAATACAGAAAAATTCTAATTGAAAGCATTTCTATATTACAATCCAAAAAACTTTGATTATAGCAGCCACATTCTAAAATGCCTATGGCACTTTCCCACCAATTTTTCCTCTGACCTCTAGTAAAATACTTTTCTTCTGTAAATTCCAATCCATTTATTCTTCCTCCAATTCTTTATACAAATGTATATGACTTGTCATTGTATAGGTCATTTCATCTTTGCTTCTCCAAAGATGGTTCAAATGGGGGCCAAAAGTGCAAGGACAATATAGGGCACATTCCTAATCTTATTCCATCCCAAAGTCAAAAAATTCATATGAAACTTGAATGAATCAAAGATATAATAGGCAGACATGAAACGTCTGTCCAAGTTAATCATATATATATATATATATATATATATATATATATAGCAAAAATGGCACATCTCAATGAAATTTTTATGAGAATCATATACTTAATATGTAAAAGAATCAATATTCATGTGTATCCCTCCAAGACAGCAAAAATGGAACATCACTGCAATACACTTAAAATGCTTTTAGACTTTAAAGAATAAAGCAATTTCCAGTTCAATTTGATAATGGAATAAAAGAAAAGGTCTGCCTTAATGCTGAATGTCATTTTTAACCATCTAAATTCTTTATATGACTGAGATAACAATGAAATGCTAATTAGAATCTCTCACTCCTTTCTAAATGTCTGTAAATACAAAGGAGGGTTCAAATATTCATATGACAACATAACTGTTGATGACTTTTTTCACCAATTGGATCCAAGCACTGCAACACTGATGGAAGACATGTTAACTGCTTAGGGGACTATGTTGAAAAATAAACCTTATTTGGTCACATTCAAAGAGAGTATCTTGGTCAGCCTAAGAACTTTTTAGCTGACCATTATGAAAGTACCAATATTATTATGGACTACTGTTAGCTCTGAAATGCTAATTAGAATATGTCACTCATTCCTAAATAGAAGCATCAATATCATTAGGGATGGCTTTTAGCTATGAAATGCTAGTTAGAATATGTCATTCCTTCCTAGATAGAAGCAACAATATCATTAGGGATGGCTGTTAGCTATGAAATGCTAATTAGAATATATCACTCCTTCCTAAATAGAAGCATCAATATCATTAGGGATAGCTGTTAGCTATGAAATGCTAATTAGAATATATCGCTCCTTCCTAGATAGAAGCATCAATATCATTAGGGATGGCTGTTAGCTATGAAATGCTAATTAGAATATGTCACTCCTTCCTAAATAGAAGCATCAATATCATTAGGGATGGCTGTTAGCTATGAAATGCTAATTAGAATATGTCACTCCTTCCTAAATAGAAGCATCAATATCATTAGGGATGGCCGTTAGCTATGAATTGCTAATTAGAATATGTCACTCCTTCCGAAATAGAAGCATCAGTATCATTAGGGATGGCTGTTAGCTATGAAATGCTAATTAGAATATGTCACTCCTTCCGAAATAGAAGCATCAATATCATTAGGGATGGCTTTTAGCTATGAAATGCTAATTAGAATATGTCACTCCTTCCTAAATAGAAGCATCAGTATCATTAGGGATGGCTGTTAGCTATGAAATGCTAATTAGAATATGTCACTCCTTCCTAGACAGAAGCATCAATATCATTAGGGATGGCTGTTAGCTATGAAATGCTAATTAGAATATGTCACTCCTTCCTAAATAGAAGCATCAGTATCATTAGGGATGGCTGTTAGCTATGAAATGCTAATTAGAATATGTCACTCCTTCCTAGACAGAAGCATCAATATCATTAGGATGGCTGTTAGCTATGAAATGCTAATTAGAATATGTCACTCCTTCCTAAATAGAAGCATCAATATCATTAGGGATGGCTGTTAGCTATGAAATGCTAATTAGAATATGTCACTCCTTCTTAAATTGATATGAAAATATTATCATATATCACTGTTAAATTAAGAATTGAATGAATTCAATGCAAAGTTTTGGATAAAATATTTTTCTTGTTTTACAGACTCAGTTTGTCCTTTTCTGGAACTGAGCTATGCCAGAAAATATACTTAGAATATTATTTTTACGAATTTAGGGGAAAAAAATTTAACAAATTTAAAATTTGTTCAGGAAGATTAAATATGTCAAACAACAGTTATATTTGGCTGTTTTGGGTTTGTTTTACTGCCCACCCTCAATCTGAATTTTCTTTTTTCTATCAGATTTCCGTCTTCCTTTCTCATTTCCTTTCTGTCTTTCTTGTTTCTAACCTCTTCTTTATTGGCATTTGGTCTTTTTTCAATTCTTTCTTTCTTTTCATTTTTGTTTCAATTCATTCCTTCTTATTGCCACCCAGTCTTTCTTGTTTCATCTTTTTTTTTTTTTCTTGCTTCTATTGAGTTCTTCAGTCTGTTTTTCTCATTTCTATCCTTTCTTTCTTTCTTCCTTCCTTTTCTTATAGCTAACCTTTCCTCCTTGTTTCCATCCTGTCTTTTCCTCATCTTTCTATCCTTTCTTTCTTCCTTCCTTCCTTCCTTATTGCTATCCTTTCTTCCTTGTTTCCATCCTGTCTTTTCCTCATCTTTCTAACGTTTCTTTCTTCCTTCCTTCCTTTTCTTAGAGCTGTCCTTTCCTCCTTGTTTCCATCCTGTCTTTTCCTCATCTTTCTATCCTTTCTTTCTTTCTTCCTTCTTTTCTTATTGCTATCCTTTCCTCCTTGTTTCCATCCTGTCTTTTCCTCATCTTTCTATCGTTTCTTTCTTTCTTCCTTCCTTCCTTTTCTTATTGCTATCCTTTCTTCCTTGTTTCCATCCTGTCTTTTCCTCATCTTTTTATCGTTTCTTTCTTTCTTCCTTCCTTCTTTTCTTATTGCTATCCTTTCCTCCTTGTTTCCATCCTGTCTTTTCCTCATCTTTTTATCATTTCTTTCTTTCTTCCTTCCTTCCTTTTCTTATAGCTATCCTTTCCTCCTTGTTTCCATCCTGTCTTTTCCTCATCTTTCTATCGTTTCTTTCTTTCTTCCTTCTTTTCTTATTGCAATCCTTTCCTCCTTGTTTCCATCCTCTCTTTTCCTTATTTTTCTATCGTTTCTTTCTTCCTTCCTTTTCTTATTGCTATCCTTTCCTCCTTGTTTCCATCCTCTCTTTTCCTCATCTTTCTTCCTTCCTTCCTTTTCTTATTGCTATCCTTTCCTCCTTGTTTCCATCCTCTCTTTTCCTCATCTTTCTTCCTTCCTTCCTTTTCTTATTGCTATCCTTTCCTCATTGTTTCCATCCTCTCTTTTCCTCATCTTTCTTCCTTCCTTCCTTTTCTTATTGCTATCCTTTCCTCCTTGTTTCCATCCTCTCTTTTCCCCATCTTTCTTCCTTCCTTCCTTTTCTTATTGCTATCCTTTCCTCATTGTTTCCATCCTCTCTTTTCCTCATCTTTCTATCGTTTCTTTCTTGTTTTTATCCAGTTTTTGATTCACCTATCATCTTTTTTTCCTTCGTCCTTCCTTTCCATTAAATCTTTCTTTTTTTCCTTCCTTATTGCTATTCAGTTTTTCCTTTTTGTTTTCATCACGTTTTTTTTTTTTATTCAGTCTTCTTTCTTGAATGATTTTCAGGATGCTATAAAAAATGGCTTTCGTGTTGGTGTCCATGTCACTCATCAAGTTGTCATTAAAACATTGCAGCAATCACTGTAAATGATACTTTTTTTTACCCTAACCTTCCAGAAAAAGAAAATCATTTTATCAAACGTCTGTCCTTTTTATCCACAGATTACAAAAAATAAATGAATAAATAAAGGATAGAAGTTTTAGGTACCTCCATGAACTTTTGAAAATAAGTGATAATAAATTTTAAAAGCCTGTGATCGCTGGTTCGATCTCCAGTGGTGGAGATTACGGTATACACTGCTGATGAGACCTCATAAGGTCGAAACAGCTGTCCAGTGTTCCCGTATGTCGTGCATTGGTGTTTGGCGGATTTTCTGGTTGTGGTAATTCAATTCAAAATATTAATTCCTCTACTTAAAAATAAAAATATGTACCAATTTTAATAGGAATTGCAAAATTTCTGAATCTACTCTAATTGTTTTAACTGCTCAGTTTCAATGACTAAAAGTAGGTGTCATATAATATTATCAAAGAAAGAGTTAAGAAATTGTAAAAAAAAGAAAAAAAAAAAAAAATGAAGTATATCTTTCAATCTTATTTTAACCAAAAAAAATCCCATGTTTTACTTCCATACAAAGACAAGGAAGTCTGGTTATAAAGGTGAATGAAAAATAATACAAGGGTCATTCAATAACTAAGGTGAAATATTGCCTAAGAAATTGGCAACAGGAAGAACTGTTTACAGTCGCACTTTTTTCAAGGAAATCAAGTAATGTCCCCGAAAACTGTCAGCATGACCTTCTTTACTGACCACTGCACCAGGAACTTTTTCCTTATCAGAGTACATGTGTGTCCACTCAATGGACTGTCTTTTTGACTCAGGATCATATTAGCAAACCTATGTTTAGTCCATTTGTCAACATCTTATAACTAAAACATACATTTACATACATATCCCACATTTTTCTGTTGATTTCATAAGGTTGGTTGTTTTGTTTCACAGCATATCAACCTGTTTTGGGTCATTTAATTCCAAATTAAATTTTTAAAAATTCAGTTTAGTATTAGTATAGTTTTTTGCTTACACAGTTAAATGTTGAAACAGTTCTATTTCAAACAATTTAGTTTAACATAAATACTCAGTTTGATCCATAGTTTGACCTGTCAGGTGCTACCACTCCAGGCCACATGGGACCTGGGAGCGATGGCAATGAATGGGTACTCTGTGTTCTCCACTGCTCCAGCATTACTAGAACCTCACTATCAGATTGTTTAGCATCATATACAGGACACTCGTTGGGGGAGTTTTACCTTTCTCCAGAGATGCAGTTGGTGTATTCTGCAGCACCAGCTGACTAGGCAAGATTTCATAAGGTTAACGCTTCTCAGCTGCCAAAAATTTGATGACAGACTTCTTTTCAAACCTAGAGCACTTTGTTAGATTTGCCACCATTTTGAATAGCCTCAAAAGAAATATTTTAGCAAGATTAAAATAATCTTTGCTATAAACCAATTCCAAACAATGCAGATTTTATGTTAATGAAGACCAAAAATAATTTTACAATCTTTTAAAAAAAAATTCCTCTTATTTATTGAATGACCCTCATATATATAATATGTCCCTCCTCAGTCAAAAAATTCCCCTTCTTTATTGAATGACCCTCATATATATCATAGGTCCCTCTTCAGTCAAAAAAATTCCTCTTATTTATTGAATGACCCTCATATATATCATAGGTCCCTCCTCAGTCAAAAAATTTTGTACCTATTTCTTTAATGAACCTCATATGTACATATACTAGGCCCTTCCTCAGCCCCCCAAATTCCCCTCATTTCTTGAATGATCCTCATAGACGAATTCCCTTGATATATGAATGACTGTGGTATTTCTTCCTGGGTTGATTTCAATCAACAGAATCCAGTAGATGGGTCACACTTCGGCCAGCCATGGTATCAATGGCACGGATCTGGTCAGGTGTCTCTCGTCGCTGGAATACCTTGAGCCTCGGAGAGCCGTCTCCCCAGGCTTTAACACTCCACAGAGGGATTAGGCTTATCGCATGGCGCCTGAGGCACCCCATTTTAGGGAAAGGTCAATGGGGCCCCGAGGCATTTATGGGAATGCTGAGCATGTCTGGGCTACAGCCCTGTGCCTGGATTCACCTTAAAAAAGGCCTTGTGCCACACTCGTCCATATAGTGGAATGTCTGACAAATACCGTTGCATTTCTTCCTGAATGATTACAAACAGCAAAACATATCCAGGTTAAACCATGGGGAACAACCTGTTCCACTGGGTAACTCAACAGAAAGTCAGTGTGAAGATCATGAAGCCACAATGAACACAAAGCAGCTAAAGATGTCAAACAGGCAAAAGCTGTGGTCATTTTCCATAGTATTCATACTCTTTGGAAAAGTATGAATCTAACTATTCTCTACCCAGCTATAGGTAAATAGTAGGACAGACGGAGCTCTTTAACCTTGGTATTGCAATTGGCCAAGGAAAAGGAAAACTCAATTCAAAGTTGTTAAATTCCACTTAAAAAAGTTAACCTTGTGTCACATCCTGCTCATGAGGAAGGGGTCGGGTAAATATATACAGTGAGCTTTTAAGTGGTGCACTTATCCCAAGGTCTTTGTTAATCCATATGAGTAAGAACTTATCTACAAAATAGAAGCATGTTTTTGATAGAATCGAAGAAAGCATTTAAAAAAAAGAAACACTTCAACATTGCTTATTTCACTGGAGGCTGCTGTTATCATATTTTACAAGTTCGTGACTCTCTGTCAAACAAATGGCCTTTGGTGCAACATATGGTAATGACCAGACATATTGGATATTAATCACAGCCATTGGTTTGGGTGTTATGGATGGTTGTTTGTTTGGATTTTATGGCATATCAACCTTTGTAGGTCATTCAATGCCAAATTCTGTCGATATATACATACATATTCAACCAAAGATTTCAAAATGAATATTAAGGTAGATAAAATTTTCTATTAGCAGGATTTCATTTGTTTGCACAAGATTAACCAGTTTTACGTTGTCATATTTTTCGGTACAACTCTGTCTCTCTCAAGAAGGACAGAATGTCATCTATTTTGACGTTCTCGAACAGATCGGTTAAGTTATTTACTTTGAAAAATCACTTTCTGATAACAGTGAACGTTCTGCATTCTATAAGAATGTGTTTAACTGTGCAAGTTGTCTGGCAGGTTAAACACTGTGGTTGTGGTTCCTGTTTCAAAATGAAACTCATAGTCATACACTATTCTACATATCCTCAATAGGCTCCAGCTTTGGAGATTTGGGCAATGTAGAGTACCCCTTCATTGCCATTACTCTCATTGATTCAAGACTACCATTTATAACTTTGAAGTTCTTATGTATATTCATAGGCAACATTAATATTAAGGACTCAAACCTGCACATTCATACCAATCATATTGAAAATGGCCACTTACACAAAAATCACACAAAGCAGTATGACCTTTGCTTCAGTTTAGTGAAAAATCACATTCCATCCTGATCTTAGGATCACAATGGTGACAGCCAGGAAAGAGGCAGTCTTTTTATTCTAGTATTCGCATCATACCAAAGACTTTAAAAATGGTACTTGATCAAGGTATGTATCAAGAGTAAAGTGGAACAATCCTGGGAAAGGAGTAGCGCCCTCCCGTACACATCGGTGTAGTAGCTATTGAAAAGGAAGCCTTTTGGTCACCCTCGACCATGGTCGCCAACTTTACTTTTCTTAATCATATATTTACCAACCCCTCCACTCGGGCAAGATATGACATAAGGTCAATTTTTTTAAGTGGAGTTTAATAGGTTTGAATTCAGAGTTTTCCTTCTCCTAGACTAGTTGCCTCACCAAGGCTGAAGAACCCAGTCTGCCCTACTATTTACCCATAGCTGGAGGGAGAATTATTTAATTATTCTTCCATAGTGACGTGGCCACAACTGCTTCTCTGGTTGAGTCATAAAAAGAATCATCAGAAGTACTCATGTCGGGCTTCGAGTAGTCAAGCTTGAATGAGTACCATAATTATTTGTATATAAAACATTATTTTTCCAGCCAAAAAGTTAGGGGTGCGTATTATACACAGAAGTGTCTGATTACTTTTTTTTCTGGCAACATGCCATACCATATTTGAGACAGGATGATTGGTTGGTTGTTTGGTTTTTATGGTATATCACCCTTTGTAGGTTATTTAATGCCAAATCCATTTTTACACAAATAATCAGTTCTATTTCAAACAGTTCAGTTTAGCATGAGTACACAGTTTAATTGTCAAAAACGCTTCTATTTCAAGCTATTCAGTTTATTCAAACAGTTCTAATTCAGCTAATTCAGTCTAGTATAAGTTCATATTTTGTTTACACACAGTTAAATATCAAAACATTTCTATTTTAAACAATTCAGTTTAGCATGAGTTTGCAATTCAATTGTCAAAGACATTTCTTTTTCAAGCTATTCAGTTAGTCAAACAGTTCTAATCCCAACAATTCAGATGGAAGAAAGTACAGTTTCCATGTCAAAAACTGTTCTATTTCAAGCAATTCAGTTTTGCAAAAGTATGCTGTTTAGTTGTATTTGATCCATAAATAGGTCACTATCAAGTACTACCACTCCTGGCCAGAGTAGACCTGGGAGCAATTGGAATGAAGGGGCACTCTACATTCCCCAAAGCTCCAGCAGTACAGGAACCTCACCATCCGATAGTTTAGTATCATATCCAGGACACTTGTAGGGAGATCTTACCCCTTTCCAGAGATGCAGTTGGTGTTTTCTACAACCCCAGCAGACTGGGCCACAGGACACTCATTGTGGGGGGGAGGTCTTACCCTCTGAAGAAATGTAGTTGGTGTATTCTACAAGCCCAGCTGACTGGGCAAGAGTTGAATTGAGGAAAATACAAAAGC
The DNA here is from genome assembly GCA_963585895.1 of Sepioteuthis lessoniana. NCBI lineage: Eukaryota > Metazoa > Mollusca > Cephalopoda > Myopsida > Loliginidae > Sepioteuthis > Sepioteuthis lessoniana. The sequence goes on along the minus strand of OY757938.1, from coordinate 60,857,600 downwards.
ACTTAAAAAGAATTAGTAAGGTACTCTTTCTAATGGCTTGAGAATTTTTCAGACAATAAAATTGATTAAGAAAATTAGGCAAATATCACATTAACAGGGGTAGTAACGATAAAAGCTTAAAAATAATAATCTTCAATGTATTGGTTTGTCTTACAGTTCCCAAAATCAAAAGCTGGTTCTATTTTTGCGTGAAGATTTGTTGATTCCGCAAAGTTCAGAAAAGAGAGAGAGAGAGAGAAGAAAACAAAAAAAGTTTCCTGAAGACAAACCCAAAGTCCCGCCCCTGCCTAAGTGATGGCTGCGTTAAGGCTGTATTGTTGCCTTTAACTTAAGTATCAACATTTCTAAGTATACATATCCTGAGTAAGACAACTAATTGAAGTCATTGCCAAAAATGACACCGTTACTAAGCCTCCATAACACACACATATATGCAGACATCTATAAATATACAAGTTTATACAACTATATAAATTCATGTACACATCACATATCTAAGTTCCTGTATCTCTATGCAGATGTACAAGTCCACATATACAAAGATAAAATTAAGTTTACATAAATACATACAGCTATTTAAGTTCACCTAATTGTGTGTGTCTATATATATATATATATATATATATATAAGTTTACATAATTATATGCATACATAAGTTCACACAAGTATATACAGATATATGTAAGTTCATAGGTACATGCAGATTTAAGTTAACACCAGGACAGTTATTTATCTAAGACAAGAATATATATATATATATATATATATATATATGTGCGTGCGTGTGTGTGTTTACACAGATATATAAAAGATTCACAAGTTTATATATATTGCATTTCTAGCCACACTAAAGAATTGTGATACAACAAAACAGTCTGTGGATGACAATATATATGCTTCCCACCCACAAGGGTTGAGCACTCTGGCAAAAAAATTAAGGGCTGCCACCCATGTAATGTAAAGCTCTTCAAATAGAATAGAGCACTCTGGTATCAGATAATACAAAATGTAAACAAGCAAAAGCTAATACATATGCATTATAATTCCTGAGCCGACATATGTTACCTGATGGCTGAGCAGTAAGATACTAAGTCTAACGTAATGTTGGGCGGGTTTCAATCCCACCTTGAAGCTTCCTAGCCACACTGAGGAGTAGTGATACAACAGTCTGCCTGTGAATGACGATATATATGTGTATTAACACAAGTATATACTGATGTATAACAGATACACAAAGAGGTGCCCGTGGTGTAATGGTTATCGTTGCGGGAAATGGACACGGCGACAGGAGTTCAAATCCTGGATGAGACTGATGGCATTTCACATGGCACTAATACCCTTGGGAAAGGTATGAATCTAATTACTTTCCCTCCAGCTATGGGTAAATAGTAGGGCAGACTAGGTTCCTCAGCCTTGGTAAGGCAACTAGTCTAGGAGAAGAAAAACTCTGAATTCAAACCTGTTAAACTCTGCTTAAAAAATTGATCTTGTGTCATATCCTTCGCGAGCGGAGGAGTTGGTAAATATGATAAAAGATACACAAGTTTATATATATATATATATATATATATATATATATATATATACACACACATATATATTCTTTTTTTTGATTGAACATGATAGATATTTTTTGTCTACATATTTTTTTGTTAATCCTTTCAAATTGCCAGATTGATCTTATGATATTTAGCAGGAATCAGTTGATAAATCTTCCATTATTAGTTATTTCCCAAGTACTTTCTGATTAACTTTGGGCCATCATCAAGGGCGGATGTATTACAAAAGTGGTCTAACTTTTATATGTACATTACTACTTTGAAAGAAGAGCATCTGTACTGTTGTATTGTGTCACGTTTACTTTTCAAATCTGTTCTATAAATAGTGTCAGTAGCTAAAGACATTTAAGTACATTAGCACTGGTTTCAAAATTAATTCTATTAAGTTTGGGTTGTATGTTCCTAATATGTAGAGAATCTGTAGTTTTTGCGAGTTGTTTTGATGTTGGGCAGAAAGTACTTAGGAAATAACTAATTATGGAAGGTTTATCAACCAATTCCTGCCGGATATCATAAGATCAATACAGAAATTCAAAAGGATTAAGAAAAAATATGTAGACAAAAAACCTCTATTATGTTCAGTCAAATATGTATCAATGAAGAAATGCTGCCAAAATATATATATATATATATATACACACATACACACTAGTGGAAGTAGTAGCTCTCCTGTTTCACATAACATGAGTGCCCAATAGTTAAGTGGTAGACTGCTGGCAAAGATGATTTGGTAATAATGATGAAAGATTGTGTAAAACCAGTCATATTTTATGGATGAGTTGCTAACAGAAGAATGATGAACCAGTGTGGCGTAGATTCTCAGAATTAATACTCCTTAGGTGATCGATTCAGACTCCTTCCTTCATCTAAGTAACTTGATTTACCAAAGGTCAAGTGCCCAGTTTGATTTATACATGAGAGGGAGAGAAAGAGAGAGATTTTTAGAGGTACAAAATTTGATGATCACAATAAATAGACCCCAGGTTTTATTCATCATGAGAATAAAAAGTTTTTTAAAATGTGACAAGCAAGCTAACTTGTTTTGCACCTCACTTGACAGAGCTAAATCAAAGAAAATATTGTATAAAAGAAAATAAATTCATAGTGTGTGAGTTTTATCTATCTTCAGACATTTTAGAGGGCTCCTTTCAAAAGACAGATATCTCGGATTATTGTGTTTTTTTTTTATCATATATCATCAAGATATATACAGAATGGTTGATTGGCATGTATTTAATGGTATATCAACCCTTGTAGGTTATTTAAAGCCAAATCCTGTATTTACATAATTTCTAAGTGAATAGTTTGTTGGTAACTGTTTTTAAACAAGTTTTAAGTGCTCATTAGTTTGCACACAGTTAAATGGTTTCAGATATGGCCATTTAACATTAGTAATTCAATTTATCAAGTATTCCTATGTAATATAAATAATTTCCATACAACTGCATGGTTACAGATAAGTAATAACTATAATCCTTAGTAGATGATTGACTAATTCTAATTTACCCATAGATAAGACGTAAACAGATTACCAATACATGTTAGAGTGGACCCCCAAGTCAAGGCAATGAAGGGGTACTCCACATTTCTCCAAGCTCCAGGACTGGAGCCTCACCATCAGGTTTACTCTAGTGTCACAACTTTTACACTTGTTTGAGAACAAATACAAAGGAAGTATATCTCAGTCAGGAAGAATCTGGTTGGTTGGTTATTTTTATGGCATATCAATCCTTGTTGGTTATTTCATGCCAAATCATATATATATATATATGTGTGTGTGTGTGTGGTGCACTCAATAAGTTTCCACACTTTCTTTAGTACAGGCATTTAAAATTGTCATAGACTCTTGAAAATTCAGTATCTTATTGCTATACATCTTATGAGATGACTGACCAATTTTTATGATTTCAGCTTCAAATGAACAGCTACAGCAGGAATTGGAATACACCCTACTACAACCTGATTGTCACAGCAGGTGAATTTCAAAAATGCAATCTGGACGTAGGACATTTTAGAAGAACGATATGCAATAAAATTTTGTTTTAAACTTGGAAAAATGATGCCACAGAAACGTATGGAATGCTTTTTTGATACATAGGTGAGACCCAAACAGGAACTACCATTCTGGTTGAGACTGAACCTTGGAGTGATAGCAATGAAGGGGTATTCTACATTCTACCATGCTCCGGAACTGGATTCTCACCATCAAATAATTCAGTGTGATACCCAAGATACTTCTTGAAGAAGTCTTACTCCTCTGCAGAGATGTAGTTGGCATATTCTGCAGATCTTGCTAACTGGACTGCAGGAAAAATCCATGACCTGAAGGAGGAATATGTATTTCTTGCTTGTATCACTAACTGAAAGGCTAAAATGACAGTGATCACAAAGCCTTCGGTTTGGTTTAGTTTGGCTTGATGGGACATCAACCATTGTAGGTTATTAATGCCAAATCCATTTTTATATATATTAAGTTTTGTTTCAGCCAATTCAGTTTAGTATAAGTGTAGTTTTTTGTTTACACACAGTTAAATGTCAAAACAGTTCCATTTCAAACAATTCAGTTTAGCATAAGTATACAGTTTCAATGTCAAAAACAGTTCTATTTCTAGCAATTCAATTTAGCATAAGTAAACATTTTAGTTCTATTTGACCAATAGATCAGACCCTATCAGGTGCTACCACTCTGGCTCAGAGTGGACCTGGGAGCGATGGCAATGAAGAGGTACTCCACATTCCCCAAAGCTCCAGCATTACTGAAGCCTCACCATCAGATTGTTTAGTGTCATACTCAGGACACTCATTGGAGGGAGAGTCTTACCCCTCTCCAGAGATGCAGTCGATGTATTCTACTGCTCCAGCTGCCTGGGTAATCAAAGCATTAAGTTTCTAGCCCCTAATCAATTTTGTTATCAGTTTGATGAGCCATGGGAATGAAACCCTTGGTACTGATGAAGGTGTGTGTTTGGCCTGGGTTGGAGCCTTACCTTGCTGACTAAATTAAATATCCTCATTTGATAATATCTTTATAAGATTTGGTAAAATCAATGACTCAGGAGACCAGGGTTCAATCCCAGGTCTGTCATACCAAAGACTTTAAAAATGGTACTTGATACTTCCTTGCTTAATACTAAGCATTATAAGGTATATATCAAGGGTAAAGTGGAGTAATCCATGGAAAGGAGTTGTGTTCTCCCCTACACCTTGGTGTAGTAGCTATTGAAAAGGGAGCTTTCAGGTCGCTCTCGACTACAGATAAGAAAGAAGAATTGATCAAATTCAGCATCTTGATCTAGCATCTATGACTGAAAACAGTAGTTAACTAGGGCAGGAGGTTGGCTCGAAAGAGATATATATGAATTATACAGTGACCAAGCTATTATTAGGTATTATTCATGACCAAACTTTACAGCATTTAAACTTTGGAGGTTAGAGGTTCTGTGAATCTCAATAAAACACGATGGGATTCGCACTCTCTTGGCGAAATCATCTCCAAGTACTACAGTGGAATAAGCATCTTTTTGGTTTTTGACTACTTCTGATTCTTTGACTTTAATGACCAACACAATGTTGATAATCTGGTAATTAATATTTTGGTTTATTTAGGCAAACATTGAAGGGGGAAAATGCTATTTCCCTTAGTCTCTTATGGAATATTACACATAAATTTATTTATACCAGCCATCTTTTTAATAGAAAGTTCATTTTCTTCTAAACCAAACATAGCAGAATTTTTATTATTTCCAGTGAAATGTAACTCAATCAAAATGGATATTATTAAGCATAATTTATGATCAAACACTCAGAAATAAAACAATGTTTTTGAAAATATGAATATATTGCTGTCCACAAGAAATAATAAAATACAGCTACGTTTGTTGGAGAAGAAAATGAACTATCAATAAATAAGTGGTAGGGTTAGTTGCTTTTTTCAGGCAACAGAGTTGCAATGCTATAAAGTTTGGTCATAAATAATACCTAATAATAGCTTGGTCAGAGTTTTTATTTATATTTATCTCTTTCAGGGTTATTAACTGCTTGAGATCTTTATTGAAATTTTCTTCACTCACAAATTTCTTACTGATTTTGTTAATTTTCAGTTCATAGATAATTCATTTGAAATTAGAGGTCTGTTTGATTTCCCTGAGAAGGTTATATGGCAGTAGACTATGAAAACATCCTACTTTTTAGGAATTAAAGAAGTGGGTAAAGTGAAGAAGAAATAAACATGGGTAAAGTGAAGTAGAACAAACATGGGTAAAGTGAAGAAGAAAAAATATGGGTTAAGTGAAGAAGAAAAAACCTGGGTAGGATGAAGAAGAAAAAATATGGGTAAGGGGAAGAAGAAAAAATATAGGTAAAGTGAACAAGAAACAAGGGAAGGGTGAAGAAGAAAAAATATTAGTAAAGTGAAGAAAAAAACAAGGGTAAAATGAAGAAAAAACATGAGTAAAGAAAAGAAAAAATATCCAAGGTAGAGTTCAATTTTTACCTTTTTTTCTATGAATATAGTTTTAAATTCAAATAATTATATGTTTTTCTCATCTATATCAAATAATTTGATATGAATTTTAAAATTCCATAGCAATAATCAAGAATTTTCTGTCAAATAGTGTATAAGTCACTGCTCTAGCATGCAGAATAAACAACAGTAATAACACCACTTACTGGTTCAGTGTCCAGCTGGCAGACAAAATATAAAATGGGTGGTAACTCAATACAGAGCCAGTGACATGACTCAAGCAAGCAGGTGTGTGTATATATATATATATATATATATACTCTAATATATCCATTCTCTAGGCTAGCAACCAATCACTAGATTTAGCCACTTGCAAATAATGGAATGCCCCGATGTCCATATAATCTCACTTCAACTTGTAACTCATCGCTTTTACGCAAATGGGTGCTGACTTATAGCTACTGAGCTTTATTAAAGAATTTTAATGTAGAAAGCACAAGAAAAAAAGTCATCTCATAAATACCGAATTATATAAATATATTATCTATTTATACTAATAATTTATAAACAATTATATAATTTCAAGTAATTATTATCCTCAAATTCTCAGGCCACATCTTCTGAGCATGATGGCGGTCAAACCCCAACTCAGCTGACTTTTCCAAAATCCTTAAATTCTCAGGCCACATCTTATATAAAATGTGTTAATTTAAAACTTTGAATCTAAAACCATAATAATTCTAACAGAAACTGAATCATACGCACAAGTTTTCTTTTGAATGATCCCAGTTTATTCAAATAAAAACCATTTTGCCACTTAAGTCATGCAGCATGTTTCATCTAAAATTAAATCTATTTGAAAAAAAAAAAAATTGTAAGATAGCCCCACAGAACACACACATTGGCAGACAGTTCCACAAGACCTCACATACTGACAGACAGTCCAACAAGACCTCACACATTGGAAGACTGTCCCGCAAAACCCCACACTAGTAGACAGTCTTACAAAACCCCACACACGGGCAGACAGTCCTACAAAACTCCACATGCAGACAGACCATCACACAAGACTGTGGACATGAGTAGACCATCTCGCTAGACACCCACAAAGGCAGATAGTTATTATTGAAACGTAGCTTGGTTGTGCCACAAGGTTAGCTGAATGATACATGCAGCAAGAATCAACAGTTACACCATGGGAGCTGTCCACATACAGGCTAATAGCCTCATTTTTTATTCTTTTATGTAGGCTGTTTGGTTTGATTTTATGGCATGTCAACTCTTGTAGGCTATTTAATGCCAAATCATATATATATATATATATATATATATATATATATATATATATGCTTTGTAAATAAAATACTTTGTAGCTATCATTACTTTTTTTTAATGAGCCAGAGCTCATTTGCTTGCAGTATGATGGTTTCTAGTATAAAAAATGATTAGACATTTCTATTTGACCCATAGATTGGACCTTTACAGGTACTACCACTCTGGGTCAGAGTGGACCTGGGAGTAATGGCATTGAAAGGGTGACTTCACAATCTCCAAAGCTCCACAACTGTAGACTCACTATCTGATTATTTTCTGTCATATCTAGGACACTTGACGGACAGCAGGGTATTACCCCTCTGCTGAGATGTCATCAGTGTTTTCTACAGCACCAGCCAACTGAGTTAACAGCCTTTTTTTTATGGCTTTTTACTTCTCATCTTGCAAACCAACCATTTAAGTTGAGATGAACATTGCTGGTTTGGTGAGGTTTATGGCAAATCGACCACTGTGGGTTATTCAATGCCACGTCTTGTTTTTACATATATATTAAATATGTATGATATTTATTAGTTTGTAGATACATTTTTAAATGAGCCGGAGTTCATTCTTTTGTATGCAGTTAAATGCTTACAAGTATTACAATGTAACATTATTCATTTGTTTGCACACAGTTAAATGGATATACATATATGATTTATTAGTAATTTGTTTGCACACAGTTACATGCTTCCAAATATTATTATTTATCATGAACAATTAAACATTAGTCATTTGTTTGCACACAATTAAATCATCAAGTAGTTCTATTTCAAACAATTCAGTTTAGCATAAGTGTTGCAATCTGCTTAAATGTCAAATAGTTTTGTTTGACCCATGGATAGAACCCTATCAGGTCCTACGGTTCCGGGCCAGAGTGGACGAGGGAGTGGTGTTAATGAAGGGGTACTCAGCATTCCCCAAAACTCCAGCCTTACTGGAACCTCACCATCAGATTGTTCAGTGTCATATTTAAGACACTCATTGGGTGGGGGTCTTACCCCTCTGCACAGATGGAGTTGTATTTCACAGACCCTCCCCACATGACTGGGCTGGGCATTGCTGCTAAAGTAAGTATTAACTCATAAGCAGTATTCTACTTTGGACTCCTACACATGGACACACTAGTGGTGGCTGATCAGAAAAAATTTTTACATTCATCAGTTCTGTACAGACACTAGGGGCCGTCTAGAGGACTTTTCAAAAGCAATGGTAGATAGGGACAGAGGGCAAGGAATCTGTGCTGTTGGCATACCTTCATGATAAAGGATAAAACTTAATCGAAAAATCTTTATTCAAAACTGCAATTTAAGGAAATTAAAAACATGCAAAACTAGCTAAGATATAAATAATGCAGTGAAATAATTCTATCTCGTCATTTCACTTAATACAGATGCCATATTGGGACAATGCACAAAGCTTTCTATATTTAGTATGCTACAGGTAAGCATGGGAAGAAGAAGTGTGAACAATACCGCTTCAAGCTCTGACACATTAGTCCATTTCAATATACAATTATCAATTAACATTTGAATGATAACTTGAGATAGAAAGAAAGAGAGACTTTGAGTGGAGACTCTCCCTCATGCTGTCTTTTCTCACTGAGGGTTGCCCTGGAGGAAGACAACAACAGGAGGAGTGAAGAAAGGATCAAAGTTCAGAACATTCAACTCTTCCTGGTTTTATATCGGATAAGTTTGATTATGGAGTGGCAGGTGTAAGAGGGACTAAGTGGAAAGGAATCAGGGTATTATAATGATATATGAAAGAGAGAGACTTTCAGAATACACATACATAGATAAAGACCATATATATATAAGGTCATCATCCAATGAAGTCTCTGTTGCAGTTGACTTTACAGTAGCAAGTATATATATTTAGAAAGAGAAAGAGGCAGACAGATAAATACCAACAAGAAAGTGTTATGTATATATACATATATATAGGGTCATGATCTGATGAAGGTTTTGTTTGTGGTACTGCTACTGTTGTCTTTGCAGTATCAATAGTGTGTTTGTATATATATATATATATATATATATATATATATAGAGAGAGAGAGAGAGAGAGAGAGAGTAAGAGAACGAAGAAATATATATATATATATATATATATGATCAAATAAACTTTGTTGATGGCAATGCTCCTGTTGTCTTTGTGCTAACAGCTGTGTGTGTGTATATATATATATATATATATATATATATATATAAAAAGTGAGAAGGTTAAAGAGTAAGAACGTATATCATCATCAAGTCGTACAGCAAGCATAGATATCCTTGACTTTCTCACTATCCATTGCTCCTGACAGGTCTTCTAGACTTCATTCTGTGTCTGTACAGAGCTTTTTTAAGTTCTGCTTGGTCTGCCAACATAGGTACATCCATGTGAAGGGGTCTATAAGAGAACATCACTAAAGAATTGGTCGTTGCGTCTGCATTGGTTGTTTTATTTGGATGGTTTTAGAGGTAGGAGGTAGGTAGCCATACAACTGTTATTTCATGGGATGTTGCTTCCTGGTTTTGTTCAATAAGATAGTATTTTCCCTTCCAAACATGGTTTGATTAAATACGACAGACATTTTGAATCAGTCTATTCTGTCTTTGTTCTGTTTAAACCTCGGTTTAAGTTGTTTGACTTTTGAATGGAACAACTTAAAGAAGGTGCCATATGTCGTACATTTCCTGCCAATTCCTCGTACCTTTAGGAAAATTTTCATCTCTCATCAATTCCCATCCCACTTGTTCTCTTTCCAACTTTTTATATGAATGGATATGACTTGTCATTGTATTTGTAATGTCATAATTCACTCTCCTCAAGATGGTTCCAGTTATCATCATGAGTACTTAGCAAAACATACAGCACCTCCCCAAAACTATATATATATTGTCACGTGATGGCTCACGGAGACGAGGAGGTGGGAATGATACCCCCCCCCCGTTGAACTAACATTATCTAGGAGTCAAAAAGTGACCGTTAGGAGAGAATGTGGGTCACGCAGATGTTCGCACTTAAGTGACCTTGGGTCGCCGGACATCGGAAGGGGAAAGAAAAATGAAGCAAATGATTGGCGGGGACCCCAAACGGAAGTGGGGTTCCCTTCCCCTCAGCGGAAGTAAATACAAAAAAAAGGTAGTTTTTGAGCAAGTCTCGTGGCAGACGGACGATAGCCATTTCACTCCGGGCTAAAGACAAAAGATTGAGACACGAAGGACTCCAAAATCCTTCAAGCCAATATTAAAAACAATACAAAGTCTATTAGCCCGTGAAAGAAGAAAAATTCTCCAGTGGAACCCCGTCAAAAAAATAAGATAAGTAAATTTGGGACATTTTTCCTTTACACCCAAATTTTGTTTACCACTCTCTCTCTCTCTCAATTTGAAAAAGGATAAAAGCCAAGAAAAGACATTTATATTCATGGACTATCCTATAATATATTTTTGACACTTTGAACATATATATATATATAACCGTAGTAAAGAACCTATGTATTTTCATTTTACCATGTGGTCTATGTTATTATTCCATGCTTTCCTTTCAGCTTCTATTCGCCTTACATTATCTTGCTTAGAACTGTCCTATTAATTCCTAAAGTATCACACGGGAAACCGGAGTTGCTGACTACTACAACAACATTAATATTATTACAACTAAGACCTATAGGCCCGTATTCTTCTATTATCTAAGGGAAAGAAGTTTAGCGGCCTGGTGGGTGTGTGATAGTGTGAAATTTTGGACCCCTTTGCCAGCGGTGGCCAGTCTGGCCCTAAATTATTCCCTCACGTAATATGCCAGTTCTTATCTGCCTGAGAAAAGAACTCTGAACAGGACTTATTTCTATAGGGGATCAAGTGCCAACCTGCCCCGTCTTCACACGTGCGAAAATAAAGTCCCGTTTAGGGATTTTAGTCAATTTGCCGTCACAATATATATATATAGAGAGAGACACACACACACAAACACCCAAACTCAGATGATGTGTGCATATCAGTAGGGAAAATAAGATATAAAATATTTTTTCATAAATCTGCAAAGTGCTCAAATACTGGACAGTAGAGCAAGATAAAATCGATGAATTAATGTTTATTCATCACCTCATTACAGTCATTAAAAGAAAAATACAAGCATCCAGATGAAACATACCACATCTGATGATTGTATGAGTCATAAGTCAAACATCTATTTTAGAGATATATATATATAGATAGATAGAGAGAGAGAGAATTTCCACACTAAATGATTGTTCTCTGAAACTACTGGACAAGTTCATGTACCTCAGTAGTAGCATCTTATCTACTGAAACTAACATCAATATGCACCTTGCAAAAGCATGAACTGCTATCAATAGGTTATCAATCATATGGTGGTCAGACTTATCTGATAAAATAAACTTATTCTTTTCTAAGCAGCTGTCATGTCAATTCTATCACATGGATGCTAACTAAGTGTATCGAGAAAAAGCCAAACAGGAATTGCACAAGAATGCTACAAGCTATATAGAACAAATCCTGGAAGCAACATCCCACAAAACAGTAGCTACAAAGACACCAACTTCCTATCTCTAAAACCAAGGATGAACTTATAAGTGATGCTCTCTAATGAACCCGTTCACACAGATGTACTAGTGTTGGATGACCAACTAGAACTTACCTACAAAAGCTCTGTACAGACACAGGATGTAGTCTAGAAGACCGTGAGATGAATGGTGAGAAAGTCAGGACTATCTGTGCTCGCAGCACATCATGACGATGATATATATAAACCCTATGGTACATACAGAATTTTAGAATAACTTTAAGTAGAGCGTACACTTAGGGTTCTAAAAAAAAAGGACCATTTTTTTTTTTTTTTTTACTATGTCATCAACTTCCTTGACATATTTCTTGCTACTGATTGTTGTCATGTGGTTTCTCTTATGAGACATGACTGATAAAAAAAAGGGTCCTTTTTTAGAGCTCACTATGAATGCTCTACTTTAAGTTATATATATGTGTGTACAAGGGTTGTTTAAAAGGTCTTAAGCCTCACCCACAAGTTAGATTTGCTGCACACCTTTTGACAGCAGAGGAATTCAAACAGAAATCTGAATTTGTTTTTCTAGTTATCATAGTAGTTGTAGTGTATTACTAGAACAAAAGCATTCAATGAGAGCTCTTCTTTCTTGGTGAGGCTTAGAACTTCTTTAACAACCCTTGGGTATAGATAATTCATCAAATCACCTCATGTGTTTATATATATATATATATATATATATATATATACACACACACACACATAAAAAACACACAATCAAATATAGATCTGTATATCAGTAGGGAGGGAAATTATATATTTAGAGAGAGAAAAAAATAGACTAGACTACACACACAGGGTAGCCCAGTTGGCTGGGGCTGTAGAATACACTAACTGCATCTGTGCAGAGGGGTAAGACCCCACCCCTAATGAATGTCCTATATATGACATTAAACAAACTGATGGTGAGGCTCCAGTAATGCTGGAGTTTAGGAGGAATGCCAAGTACCCTTTTATTGCCATTGCTCCTAGGTCCACTCTGGCCCGCAATAGTACCACCTGATAGGGTCCAATCTATTGGTTAAATAGAACTGTTTGACAGAAATACTCTCCATCATCTAACTCCTGGACTGGAGCCTCATCATCAGATAAAGTTTGATGTCATACCTACCCAGGACACTAAATGGCACCAAGTATTGATATGTAATATCAATAAATCTAACATTAATCATTTATTTGCATACAGTTAAATGGTTTAAAGTACAGTAAGTGATCAAATAGTCATATCTGATTCATAGATGGTACCCCCCCAACAGGTACTCCCATAGAATGGACCTGGGAGTAATGACAATGAAGAGGTACTCCACATTCCCCAAAGGTTAAGGACTGAAACCTCACCATGAAATCGTTTAATGTCATATCCAGAACACTCGTTTGGAAGGAGAGGTGTCTTACCCCTCTGCAGAGATGCAGTCGGTGCAGTTTACAGTCCCAGCTAATTGGTCTGTTAATTTAATTGTCAAATCATAAAAACTCTCCATTTCTTCCTATTATAGTCTGACATATTTTGATGATCATCAGGCAGTTAATTAAAACTTAGGGAAAGAAGAAAAAATGTTTCTAATAAGTAACCAAACACACACACACACACACACAATTCTCTTGGACAACAGTCATCATATCCAGGAATCCATTGGCAATTATCCATTTGAGAATCCAGACGATATGGAAGAAAAACCAAAAAATGACAAAATGAAGAACAGCTGAAAATTACAGAAGAAAATAGCAGAGCTCAGGAAAATCTGGAGTTAAATTTACAAGATTTACACTTGGATTTAAAAGAACGTATTTATGTTGGGAAACTTAGATGTTTGAAGGTAAAAGACAGGCTTGAGTGGCATGCTGTGGTAGACAGGAGTGTCAAACAGGCGAATGCTGAAGACACTTCCAATGAAAAGGAAAAGAAACCAAGTTTTCCTTCTTCTAGACTGGTTGCCTAAACACAGCTGAATAACACTGTCTACCCTACTATTTACCTATAGCTGGGGGGAGAATAACTAGATTCATAACTTTCCCAAGAGTGTTAGTGCTATGTGAAATGTAATCAGCCTTGATTAGGGTTTGAACTCGAGTCGCCATGCCCATTTTCTATGACAATAACCATTACACCACTAGCATCTCCCTGAGCACACGAAAATATCGCATGATCCACTTGCTTTGGTACAAAATCACTATATCCATATCTCATCTTCCTCCAGGATGTATGACTTTTGGTTACTCCTTCCTAATGGTCTACATCAATGTTTCATTGCTTTAAGGATGCTTTTCACAATGTCCTTAAGCTGCTTCCTTGGTTTATATTGTAGCTTTTCTTCCCAGGGGAGCCCACCTTAGAGTAACTGTTTAGTGATTATATATATATATATATATATATGTGGGTGTGTGAAGATAGATGGATAAAACAAAATAATCCAAAATATGATGAATTTATTATGAGAGTCGGTGTTGAATATTTCAGTTATAATAATCTTTCATGGAACTTTAAATTCATGAAAAGTGTTGTTAAAATAGCGATGGATGTTTTATGAAATAGCAGGCGAAAAGAAATTGTGTATAAAAAAAATGATTCATAACAGTATATTTCGTTTTATACACACTTTCTTTTCATGAATCTAAAGTCATGAAGAATGTTATTCCAACCGAAACGTTCAACGTTGACTTTCATAATAAATTCATCAAATTTGGGATTTTTTCCCAACTTTTCTTCATACGGTTGGGTATATTTCTTTATTCACTCCCACTTTTATACACACACTCGGATTCCTCTGTCGGCTGGGGCTGTAGAATACATTGACTGCACCTCAGCAGAGGGGTAAGACCCCGCCCACCCAATGACTGTTCTGGATATGCCACTAAACGGTCTGATGGTGAGGCCCCAGTAATGCTGGGGCTTTGGGGAATATGGATCACCCATTCATTGCCATTGCTCTCAGGTCCACTCTGGCCTGGCATGGTAGCACCTGATTGGGCCCTATCGATGGGTTAAACAGAACGGCATACTTATGCTAAACTGAATTGTTTGATCAAACTGAATAGCTTGAAATAGAAATATTTTTGACGATTAAACTGTACTTCCATCTAAACTGGGTGCTTATGCTAAACTGAATTATTTGAAATAGAACTGTTTTTGACATTGAAAGTGTATTTACTCTTAACTGAATTGTTTAACATAGAATGCTTTGACAATTAGCTGTGTGTAAAGAAAATCTGTACTTATACTTAGCTGAATTAGAACTGCTTGACTAAACTGAATAGCTTGAAATAGAAATGTTTTTCACAATTAAACTGTACTTACATTTAAACTGCATGCTTATGCTAAACTGAATTGTCTGAAATTGAACCATTTTTGACATTCAAACTGTACTTACACTAAACTGAATTGTTATATATAGAACTGTTTTGACATTTTACTTTTTAAACAAAATCTATACTTATGCTTAGCTGAATTAGAACTGTTTGAATATACTGAATAGTTTGAAATAGAAAGGTTTTTGACAATTAAACTGTGTACTTATGCTAAACTGAATTGTTTGAAATATAACTGATTATCTAGATAAAAATGGATTGTGGCATTAAATAACCTACAAAGGTTGATATGCCATAAAACCCAACCAACTAACCAACACACCAAGAGTCTCATAATTATGGTCTTATGCCAAATCTAAGCTGTGCTTATATATATATATATATATATAATAGATGAGAGAAATATGATGTATGAAAAAAAAACCCAAACAAAACATATATGAACGTTAGATTATAGATGATTACTATCATAGGAAATGAATGTGGCAACCCAAGTCCAAATTCTGGACAAGGCTGTTTGCATGACCCTTAGGAAAGGTATGAATCTAATGATTCTTCCTCCAGCTATGAGTAAATAATAGGGCAGAGTAAGCTTTTTAATCTCGGTATAGCAACCAGTTTAAGAGGAAAACTTTTAATTCAAACCTGTTAAACTTAGCTTGTGCAGAGGGGTTGGGTAAATATCTAAATCTACATGTATAGAAAGCCACATTGTATTTTCTATAAAAGTAGATAGAGTAATATACAATTGTCTTTAAATTTCATTCAAATGCCAACACAATTTTCAATAAATGCAAAGTATAAATATCTGAGGTATTTTTAAAACTTAGAAAAAAAAAACAATTAAACACAAAAAATCTTGAAGTAAGAAAAAAATCTTTCAGTAAAATTCTTATTAATTTTTAACAATTCAAAATCTTTATTTCTTTAAATATTGATGCACAACATAAAAATGAATTGCTAAAACATAAGTGAAAAAAAAAAACTTCAAAATAAGAAACTCAGACACCAAAAATAAAATAGCACACACACATACATATATATATATATATATATAAAAAGGCGTGGACTTATTTTTTGACCTATACATAAGAGAGAGAGAGAGAAAAAAAAGTATATATATATATATATATACATACATACATACATACACCTTTTTATACATGTAAAGAAAAATTGATAACAAGGTAATCCAAGTAGAAGGAGAGATTTATTGAGAAGCAAAGTCGACACTACAGCGTTTCAGTTTTAATGAACCATCATCAGGACTATGAGGGTTGATATTAGTGATGTTAAATCAACGATGGATGTTTAAAAAACTTATTATGATACCTCTTTTGGTGGTGTTGTGGTACGAATAAAAATGTGGTCGTTTTTACAGGTGCGTTTACAGTAAACATACTACTTGTTATCAATTTTTCTTTATATATTTTCGGATTACACGCCATTATTTACTTCCATATATATTCATATATATATATACACAAAAATAAAAAGGTGTGTATATATATATATATATATATATATATATATAATGTGTGGATTTATTTTTTGACTTGTTCATGTTTTTGGTGATAGAATTTCTGGTAATAGATAACACTTAGTAATATTCATATTGAGTGTTTCATATTCAACCAGAAATGATAAAACCCTTTTGCCTTTAGAAGATGAAAATTTTATAAAAAATAGCTAATATTTAATATTTAGTCTTTATATTTGTTTTTTTGTTATACAGTATTACAAAAAAAAAACAAATGAATAAAAAAAAAAGACATTGAGGAAAAAAAAAATTTTTTTTTTATTATTGCTACAAATTTTAATGCAACTTAAATGGCTTAGAAACACATAGGAAGTGATTATTTTCTTTGAATATTTTGTTGAAGTTCCTCTAGAAGTAGTAAAAAGTCATCATTTTCTAAAAAGAAAAATTCTCAGAAATACTAAGAAAATTTTTCAAAATTGCTATTCTAATTTGAGATTAGTTGTTTGCTAATTAATTTTTGTTTTAACTAAGGGAACATTGACAACAGTAGTCAAGAAAAATAGTCACTTCCTCTTTTTGTCAAAGCCATTGAAGTTTAGTTATCATTAGTAGTAATAATAAAAAAATAGTCCAGTTTATTTTTCACTGTTTTTTTTTTTTTCATTCAATACTTTTCTAAATCACTATATGACATAGTAAAAATAGAACTTCAATTTCGGATGATGTAATAAAAATGCTGAATTAAAAACACACACAATAAAAAACAAACAAACAAACAAGCAAATAATAAGTAAACAAAAAAACAACAAAAAAAAACAACAACAAATAAACAAAAATCCAATATCTGTTCAAGCTGTTCCAATGATCTTTACATTTTCATTCCAAAATAAACCCATCTTTTTGGTTTCATGTCTAATATATATATCTTATAGAAATTCAAATATCTATGTGAATGTTCTGATAATATATTTCAATAACTGGGTTAGATTTTGTTGCTATGGTAACCCATGCAGTACTCTCTTGCAGTATCTAGCATCCGCCATGGCATGACTGAAACAATGGAATTCAAAGAAAAAAAAATTATTCAATAAATGGAAACTTCCTAATTTGAAATCGTGTAAGCATGTTAAAATATAATTTTATAAATAGATGTTTTTTCAAGTCTTATATTTTTTCATGTCATTTCGGTACGCATATGGAGGATGAAGTAAGAAAAGAAACCTAAATTAGAGATGTGTTTAAATACTGATGACATTTCACTCTTTACGAGCTTCATTGTATAATGATTTGGAAAAACTATTTTTGTTAAAATATATAATGGGATATTATAAACATCTATGTGATTGTCATGGCTATGTAATAAGGAACAATGATCTTTATGAAAATTTAAAAGTGAGAAATTATAAGTCTTCACAGTCGTGCTTCTGAGCATTATTCAAGCAATGAATTATTTCTTTCTTTTCTTTTTAAAGGATATAGGAAATTTTGTGGGTTATTTAATACCAAAGCTGTCACTGAAAAAGGACAAGAGAAAGCAACCTTACAATTATAAGGAATGATCAGAAGAGAAAGCAACCTAATAATTATAAGAGAAAGCAACCTAACAATTATAAGGAACAATCAGAGGAGAAAGCAACCTAATAATTATAAGGAATGATCAGAAGAGAAAGCAACCTAACAATTATAAGGAATGATCAGAAGAGAAAGCAACCTGATAATTATAAGGAATGATCAGAAGAGAAAGCAACCTAATAATTATGAGAGAAAGCAACCTAAGAATTATAAGGAATGATCAGAAGAGAAAGCAGTCTAACAATTATAAGGAATGATCAGAAGAGAAAGCAACCTAACAATTATAAGGAATGATCAGAAGAGAAAGCAGCCTAACAATTATATGGAATGATCAGAAGAGAAAGGAACCTAACAATTATAAGGAATGATTAGAAGAGAAAGCAACTCAACAATTAGAAGCAATGATCAGAAGAGAAAGCAACCTAATAATTATAAGGAATGATCAGAAGAGAAAACAACCTAATAATTATAAGGAATGATCAGAAGAGAAAGGAACCTAACAATTATAAAGAATGATTAGAAGAGAAAACAACCTAATAACACAGTCCAAAAATCAAGATAAATTATGATTTGTGTTTCAACTCACTACAAAGTTACAGTCCATTATATTAGCCACTTTACCAAGGAATTGAAAATATTCCTGGTGCCTGGGTGAAGTGTAATATCAATTAGTTGTAATGACCTTCAATTTTTTTTTTTTCTTAAAATTCATTTTTTTTCTAAATCATTATCTGATAAAAGGGAAATATAATTCTAAATTCTTTTTCACAACCTATTTTATCGGATATGCACTGTTGAATATAGATACAAAACTTACCCAAAGTAGTTTAATAAAACTTATATCAAAGTTACGTCAAGTACTATAAACAATCTGAGACCAATATACCAGACTAAGTAATGCTAAGTAACAACTAGTATATTAATAAATCCTACCAATGATATCAAGTTATGTAGCTACTCCTTGATATTATACACAATGAAAGTTTTGCCCTTTTTATTTATATCATTTACCCTAGGGTCTCCAAGATACAGCCCTTAAAGCCATTCCACACAATCCTACACTCAACTTCCAAAATTTTCTCTTTGCCTTTTGATGTCGACTGGGAAGAAGTACCATTACAATTGGAGATGAAACTCATTAATCTTCTTCAGTGTTCAGAAGATTTGATCTCCAAGTTTCTTGTTTGCCACATCCTTGTTTTCTCAAAGAACCACAAGCGTTCATCTGAATGATTCACCCACCATATCACCCACACACAGTAAGTAGTGAGCATGTTTAGCAATCAATACCACTGTGGAAAACTGTTCTTCAAAATGAAGCATGTCAAGAGCACGCTGAATTTGCAACTGTCAACTCATCACCTGTCTCATGTGCTCCTTTTGTCAACCGCATGATGTAATAACTAGAAAGCCCTGCTAGCATTATATTTATCATCACAGGAAATAGACACAGCTATCTGAGTTCATATCCTTGACAAGGCTGTTTGCATTTCATATAGTGCAAATACCCTTGGGATAGGTATGCAATCTAACTATTCCCCCTCCAGGTAGAGCAGATTGGGCTCTTTAACCTGAGTGTGGCAACAGGTCTCGGAAAAAGCAAAGTCTGAATTCAAATCTATTCAACTCTATTTTATTTATTTATTTATTGTGGACTTATTCCGAAGGGGCCCGTGGTGCAGCAGAAAGAGGCATTGAGTCTCTACAGTTCCAGGTGAGCATTGTCAGAAGATAGCGGTTTCAAATCCTACCCAAGCTGGCCAGAGGTTTACTTGGTCAAAAACGTGGTGTGATAGACAACAACTATGGAAGGCAGTAATTACTGGGGATACGGTTATAAGACTCAGCATTCCTATTCGAGGTCGTGGTAAATCAACTGAAGAAGGCCAGAGGTGAAATTTGGCCAAAACGTAGTGAAAGAAGAAACAACACAAGATGAGGACAAAAAGTCCGTAATAAATGAAAAAAAAAAAAAATCAATTCTCAGATTAAGAAGCCTCATCTCAAAAGGATTCCAATTAAAGACAATTATTCAACTCTACTTAAAAAAACTGACCTTGTGTCATATCCTGTTTGTGTGGAGGGTTAGGAGAAATACACACATATTAATTAAAGTGACTAAAATTTTTTACATATTTCTTTAATATATCCAACTTGAACGATATGAATAGTCAAAAATAGAGGGGGTGTCCTCGTGGTATAATGGTTAAAGCGTTGGACTGCGGAATCGTAGTACGCGAGTTCGTACTCCAGTCGCGCTATTACATTCACTTTCAGGCAAATACCCTTGGGAAAAGTATGAGCCCCCTTATCCTCCCAGCTATGGGTTAAATAGTACCACTACTGTTCTTCTAGGAGAATGGCTTTGGCATTAAATAACCTAAAAAGAGTTGATATGCCATTAAACAAAAAAACAATCATCAAAAATAGAATACTCTAATTAGTTGTATATATGATGTCTTTGTGTACAATAAGTAAGTAAAGAGGGCGACCAGAAGGCTCCCTTTTCAATAGCTACTACACTGAAGTGTAGGGGAGGGCGCCACTCCTTTCTCTTGATTGCTACACTTTACCCTTGATATGTACCTTATATTACTTAATACATACATCTAACTTCTAACTATGAAATTCTTCTAAGAACATGCTTCATACTTAACATGCATCGACTTTCTGGAATTGATAGCAGCTAAATTGATATAAAATCTAACATTTGTTCGACTTTTGTCCGGTTTGTATCAACTAAAAATAAGGATTCATGCAGTTAATGTTTTGAAACCTAAAAATTTAAAACCTAAAAAGTAACTAACTTTTAGCAAAACAAATTGTAAAAAAAACAACCCACATTCGAGTTACTATCCCTTTGTAGCAGTATAAAACCGAAGGATTTGCTACACATTAATAAGTTTGGACCATAGACATAATTTAATTTTAGTCATGCTGTCTTGAATATTATGAAGAACATGGCTGAACATGGCTGGGGAAAAAAAAAGTGATATTTAATTCTCATTCTCGCTGTCGTATGTACACATAATAACTGTAAATAAAAATCAAAATGGTTGATAACTGACTTTATCCTCATGACAAGAATTTGTGACAACTTATCTAATTGTTCAACCGAATGAGATTTGAGGTTCAATCAATCAATCCTTCTTATGATAATTTTCAATTTTATACTAAAATAATTTCCACTTAATTTCTATATTCTTTCAACCTTCTCTATAGTGTAAGTACTGATTAGTGCAAATAAATTCAACTCAAAATTTCCGAAAAACTTTGACAGCAAAATCGTTTCCCCTCAAATTCTATAGTAAAACTATCTCGAAAAAAAAAATGAATTCTACAGTAAAATAATTTCCATTTAATTTCTACATGCTTTCAATCTTTTCTATATCACAGTATAAATATTGATTAGTGCAAATAAATTCAACAAACTTTGACAGCAAAATCATTTCCCTCAAATTCTATAGTAAAATAATTTCCCCTTAATTTCTACATACACTTTCTGTCTTTGTATGTATTTACCCAACCCAGCCACCATAGGCATGATGTGACATATGGTTAATTTCTAACTGGATTAGAGCAAATAAATTCAACTCATAATTCATAATACAACTTCGACAGTAAAAGTACTTGAAACATTTCTACAATGAATTCAAAAACTTCTACAGTAAAATAATTTCCACTTAATTTCTATAACTTAAGTACAGCTGGTTTAAATCCAGAATTTTCCTTCTCCGAGGCATGTTGCCAAACCAAGGTTAAAGAACCAATTATTCACTAATAGTAGGGGAGGGAAATGCAGGTGGATTCATTCCTTTTCCAAGGGCATTAGCACAAAGTGAAATGCAAACAGCCTTGCCTGGGATTTGAACCCAGGTCACCAATTCTGTTTCTAATAACAAAGAACATTACATTAGGTAAGGTTCCTTTGTTGGGTTTTTGTACGTAAATTCAGCTGAGTGAGTATTTTTGTCTATATAAATCCTACCCTTGATATCAGAGATCACACAGAGATCACAAAGGCCTTGTTTTCTCATAAAAAAAAACCCCACACGTTTAAAGATTAATAAGAAAAATAGATATTACATCATAAATATAAAATGGCCGGACCACTTTCAGTGTGTTAGTCACTGAAGAAGACTTAGAGGATCACAGAAACTAATCCCGTTTCCTGTGATGTATATGACAAACTCTTTGGATTGAGGAAAATGTCAAATGTTAAAAGCAACACAACACATGCAACTAAGATTCCTTATTTCCCTTTTTAGTGTGTTCAAGGCTCTGGTCTTTAACCAGGAGAGCCAACCTCTGACAATGGTTATGGAATGTTCTAGTAGGCGCCAGCAAGATAAGGTGTTGTTAAATTGATTGCCATCTTGCAGTATTTGTGCTTTGATCAAGTTTGGATTGGAGTGTCTTACACAGCAGGGAAATGATGGCAATTAATTGTTTTGGTTAGATTTTATGGCATGTAAAAAAGATTATTAAATGTCAAATCCTGTTTATATATATATATATATATATATTAAATATATACATATGTATTGTAAACATATTTTGTTGATAACATTTTTAAACAAGTCTGAGCTCTTTCGCACACAGTTAAATGGTTTCAAGTATTCATATTTACCAACCCCTCCGCTCAGGCAGGATATGACACAAGGTCAATTTTTAAGTGAAGTTTAACGGGTTTGAATTCAGAGTTTTCCTTCTCCTAGACTAGTTGCCTCACCAAGGCTAAAGAACCTAGTTAGCCCTACTATTTACCCATAGCTGGAGGGAGAATAATTGGATTCATACCTTTCCCAAGGGTATTAGTGTTATGTGAAATGCAATCAGTCTCATCCAGGATTTGAACTTGTGTCGCCGTGTCCATTTCCTACGACTATAACTAATACACCACGGGCACCTCCAATGGTTTTAAGTATTACTACCTAACAGTAACAATTTGACATGAGTCATTTGTTTGCACACAGTTTTTTTTTATTTGACCCTTAGATGGGACCCAATCAGGTGTTAGTTGACCTGGAAGCAATGGCAATGAAGGGGTACTCCACATTCCCTAAATTTCCAAGCCTAGAGCCTCACCATCAGATGGTTTACTGTCATATCCAGGACACTTGTTGGTGGGTTTGAGCTCACTGCAGAAATGTAGTTGGTGTATCCTACAGCTCCAGCCAACTGGGCTGATGGCAATTGAATAGAAAAAAAAAAATC